>OX451735.1:1479658911-1480258911 GCA_948472305.1 Vicia faba | reverse complement strand
GTATTCTGGCTCTGCTGGGGATTGGGAGTTTTAGAACCTTAGTCTTGAGGGTGATATGTTTTTAACTCCGCTGGGGATGTCGAACTTTAACTCCGTTGGGGATGTGTATTTCAAGGTTTTAGCTCTGTTGAGGATCTGAATGACATACTGTAGGGGATTTCTTCCGGAATAGCCTAAAGACGTTTTCCTATAATTTCGACCTATCAGTAATTATCCTTTCTTATTTCGTTTTATTTGTAAGCAGTGATTATATTTAAATGCATATGCTCATTTAACAAATCATTGGACGTTTTCAAATAAAACATAAGTGTAAAAAGAAAGAAAAGGTTAGCAAATTTCTACACTTTGAAGTATCTTTGTATTAACTTTGTAAGTATTTTTGTACAAAGGAGACAATCATCCTAGTAAGAGAATGTTGTCGTAACAAATGAGAAAAATTTATACAAAGAAGGATGGCTATGTGTAACAATTCCATGGGATTCCCATTCTGCTATAGCCTTCACAACTCTGAGCATCTTGTCCATTTGTTGCTTCGTTCGCAGATGATTGGACTGATCAGAAACCTGGAGTTTGTCCGTGAAGAGATTGTCTTTAAAAGTGATCCGACGAGACATAGTCATACGCTTTAATTCCCTAACTTTTGCCTGGACCGCCCTTTCGGGTTTTCGATCCACTGGGAAACCCTTTTTTGCCCAAGTCGCCCTTTCGGGTTTTCAACTTGCCGGGAGTACTGATTTTTTTTTATTTAATTTTTGCCTGAACCGCCCTTTCGGGTTTTTGATTCACCGGGATGCCCATTTTTGCCCAAGTCTCCCTTTCGGGTTTTCAACTTGTCGGGTAACTTTATGCGTAGTATCTTTTGACTATGTCTGCATTCGCAGGGTGCGGAAGATCGTCGCCGTCCATGGTGGTCAGAATCATTGCCCCACCAGAAAAGATATTCTTGATCACAAATGGTCCTTCGTAAGTAGGAGTCCACTTGCCACTGGGATCCCTTTGCGGCAAGATGATCCGCTTGATTACAAGATCTCCGACTTGATATACCTGACGTCTGAATTTCTTGTTGAAAGCCCTGATCATCCATTTTTGATACGTCTGACCATGACAAACAGTCGTGAGTCGCTTCTCGTCGATCAAATTAAGTTGATCAAGCCGGGTCTGAATCCAATCGTCTTCACTTAAACCAACATCCTTCATAATCCTCAAGGAAGGAATCTGAACTTCCATAGGTAAAACAGCCTCCATGCCATATACCAAAGAAAAGGGGGTTACCCTAGTTGAAGTACGCGCCGTGGTACGATATCCATGCAGCGTAAACGGTAACATCTCATGCCAGTCCTTGTATGTGACTGTCATCTTTTGAATGATCTTCTTGATATTTTTGTTCGCAGCTTCAACAGCACCGTTCATCTTTGGCTGATAGGGAGATGAATTGTGATGTTGAATTTTGAATTGCTCGCACAAAGCGGTGATTACAGTGTTATTCAGGTTTGTACTGTTGTCTGTGATGATCCTGTCGGGAATACCATACCGGCATATGAGGTTCTGCTTAATGAAGCGGGAAACCACATTCTTTGTAATGGAGGCGAAGGAAGCCGCTTCTACCCACTTGGTAAAATAATCAATAGCCACCAAAATGAAGCGATGTCCATTGGATGCCGTAGGCTTGATCTCTCAAATCATGTCGATTCCCCACATCGCGAATGGCCAAGGAGATGTTAGAACATTTAGAGGAACTGGAGGAATATGTACCTTGTCAGCATAGACTTGGCATTTGTGGCAAGTACGGGAATATTGATGACAGTCAGCTTCCATGGTAGACCAGTAGTAGCCTGCCCTTAGAATCTTTTTAGCCATCGTATGTCCGCTCAAGTGGGTGCCAAATGTGCCACTATGTATTTCAGTCATGATCAGCTCAGCTTCAACTTTGTCCACACAGCGAAGTAGAACATAATCATGGATGCGCTTATATAGGATAACATTGCTTAGGAAGAACTTGGCAGCAAATCTCCTTAATAACTTTTTGTCGTTGACTGAAGCTCCTTCAGGGTATTTTCGAGTCTTGAGATACCTTTTGATTTCATGAAACCAAGTTTGTTCCACTACTTCTTCGGTATTAATCTCATGACAATGCGCAGGTTCGTCCATTTGCTTGATGGTGATTTGGGGAGCCTCATTATCCCAGTTGAGTTTAAACATGGAAGACATTGTAGCTAGAGCATCAGCTAGCTGATTTTCCTCTCGCAGAAAGTGTTCAAAGGTAATCCGCTCGAAATGAGGCAACAATGTCAAGACATGTTCTTTGTATGGGATAAGATTAGGATGTTTAGTGTCCCACTCTCCTTTGATTTGACTGATAACCAAAGCTGAGTCCCCAAATACGACCAAAGATTTTATTCCCAAGTCAATAGCGGCCTTGAGACCAAAGATACAAGCTTCATATTCGGCCATGTTGTTGGTGCAGCTGAAGCAGAGTCTAGCAGTGAAAGGTGTATGGAAACCTTCTGGAGAGATAAGTACCGCACTGATACCGTTTACAAGTGCATTTGAAGCACCATCAAAGTACAGGGTCCATCGGGATCCTTGTTCAGGTCCGTCATACGGTCTGTTACCTTCAATGTTGTCCAATGTCATAATGTCCTCGTCAGGGAAGTCGAACCTCATAGATTGGTAATATTCGACGGCTTGATGAGCTAGATGGTCAGCTAGTACACTCCCCTTTATAGCTTTTTGGGTTGTGTACTGGATATCATACTCAGTCAGGATCATCTGCCATCTAGCGATTCTTCCGGATAAAGCAGGTTTCTCGAAGATGTACTTAATCGGATCCATTTTAGAAATCAACAAAGTGGTATGTGTCAACATATACTGCCTTAGCCGGCGAGCAGCCCATACCAAAGCGCAGCAAGTTTTCTCGAGCAGTGGGTAGCGGGTCTCACAATCGGTAAACTTTTTGCTAAGGTAATAAATGGCATGCTCTTTTCGACCAGACTCGTCATGTTGGCCCAGTACGCACCCCGTTGAATTATCCAAAATAGTCAGGTACATGATTAACGGCCTTCCTTCGACGGGTGGCATCAAGATAGGAGGCTTCAGTAAATACTCCTTAATCTTATCAAAAGCAACTTGACAATCATTGTTCCATTCAACCACCCGATCTTTCTTCAACAGCTTGAAGATTGGCTCACATGTAGATGTTAGGTGAGAGATGAACCTTGCAATATAGTTTAAGCGTCCCAGGAAACCTCTAACCTCCTTTTCAGGGCGGGGGCCAGGCATTTCTTGTATATCTTTGACTTTGGCAGGATCAACCTCTATGCCCTTGTTACTGACGATGAATCCCAAAAGTTTACCGGACCTGACTCCAAAAATACACTTGCTAGGGTTCCGTCTGAGCCTATATTCCTTTAACCTGACAAACAACTTTTGCAGATGGTCGGTGTGCTCTTCTTCTGTCTGTGAACGGGCTATCATGTCGTCTACGTAGACTTCAATTTCATAATGTATCATGTCATGAAACAAAGCTACCATGGCTCACTGATAGGTTACCCCGACATTCTTCAGTCCGAATGGCATCACTTTATAGCAGAAGGTACCCCACTGCGTAACAAAAGTAGTTTTCTCCATGTCTTCGGGGGCCATTTTGGTCTGGTTGTATCCCGAGAATCCATCCATTAAGGAAAATACCTTGTGTTGAGCTGTGTTGTCCACCAAGATGTCAATGTGTAGTAGTGGAAAATCATCTTTAGGGCTAGCCCTATTTAAGTCTCTGTAGTCCACACACATTCTGACTTTGTCGTCCTTCTTAGGTACGGGCACAATGTTAGCAACCCATTATGGATAGGAAGTAACAGCCAGAAAGCCAGCATTGAACTGCTTCATCACCTCAGCTTTGATCTTTTCGGACATGTCGGGCCTCATTCGGCGGACTTTCTATTTGATTGGTGGACAGTCTTCTCTTGTAGGGAGACGGTGAACCATAATATCTGTATCCAGTGCCGGCATATCTTCATAGGACCAGGCAAAGATTTCAACAAACTCATTCAACAGCTGAACTAAGCGCTCTTTGACACTTGGCTCCAGGTTGGCACCCACTTTAACCTCTTTCCTATCTTCCTCTGTTCCCAAATTGATAGTCTCTAACAACTCTTCAAGGGGCAGAATAGCCCTTTCTTCTTGTTGCAAAAGTCTAGCTAACTCCCCAGGCACTTCACAGTCTTCATCACCTTCGTACTCGGCATGATTGACCAAATCTTTAGAGTCACTGAAGGCCAAAGCAGAATAGTCACCCATGGAATCCGGAGTGGATGGGTACCTGTATTTCGTGAGTGTGGGTGTGTGTAATGGATAGCCATCCTTAAACAAAATAAAATGTAAAAGGAAAGAAAATGAACACAAAAGTTTATAGATGAAAACGTCCATGATTCATTAAAGATGGAATATGAAAATAAAAAATCAAAACCCTTACAAATGGACCTATGTTCCCCGGGAAAGGCACAAGGCAAAAGAGTGTACGAATTGTTTAAAAGTTATTACAGACCAACATAAATGTTTCAAAAGATAAATTAGTGATTGATGAAAGTAATGGGAACGAAATCTTTCGCCTCCCAGTTTTTTAGTCCTCCTCCAATGGTTGGAAAGATCCAATCTTCAAAGTTGCCTTCTTCATAATCATCTTCTAAAGCATGAACTTCATGGTGAGTAATCTTTAAGGGTGGTCCTCCAGCCTGGGAGCGACGCACAGCTTTCTGGCTAGCAGCAGTGAAACCCAATCCGAACTTGTCTGTCTTGTGAGGAAAATCTGGCAGCTGACCCCACACTGTACTTCCTCCTTCTTTGATTACAGCCTCCGCATCTTTAAGGGATGACATTCGGGACACAGGCTTGGTGATGATAGGTACATCAGTCATTGTCTTTGCTACTGCGACCTCAGGAGAAACCTCTTCAAAGTGTTGGAAAGGTGTTTCTATGAATTCGCCATCTAACTCCACATAGCGGAAAAAGTTAAGGTGACTTATCATATACTCCTCCTCACCATGAACCGTTATGATATTACCCTGGATTGGGTATTTGAGCATCTGGTGTAGAGCAGAAGTGACTTCCCCAGCGTTATGGATCCATGGCCTTCCCAACAAGCATGAATATGAGGGACGGATGTCCATCACATAAAATGTAGAGTTGAAAATTTCCATTCCCACCTTGATTGGGATGTCTACTTCTCCGTGAACCATCCGCTTAGAACCGTCGAAGGCTCTAACAATGATATTACTGGGCTTTAGGGTCAAACCTTCACAGTCCAATTTGTCAAATGCTTTCTTTGGTAGAACATTTAAAGATGAACCGATATCAACCAGAACATGAGAAAGTGTGGTCCCTATGCACTCTACCGAGACATGCAGTGCATCATTATGCTTTCTTCCCTTAGGGGTCAAATCCGCATCAGAGAAGCCAAGACCATTGTCGGCTGTAAGGCTAGCTACACACTCTTGAAACTGATTTGTAGAAGTTTCTTGAGGCACGTGTGCCGTCTTCAGAAATTTGATCAAGGCCTTGACATGAGCCTCGGAGCAGAGCAATAGAGCCAGCATAGAGATTTTTGAAGGGGTTTGCCCCAGCTGCTCTACGACATTGTAGTCGCTCTTCTTAATTATCTTTAAGATTTCCTCCATCTCCTTTTGGGTGGTTTCGGGGATAACCAAAGTCTGAGCCCTCGTCCTGACGAGCACTTCTTCGATTCCCTTACCTTTATCAGCAATAACAGCAGAGGGTTCAACTTCGGGAGTAACTATTTCTTCAATTACTGGACTTTGCACAGATATCTTGACAGGCACAAAAGCACTTGAGGGTCCGAAGACTGCCCGTGGAGGAGAAATCTCCGGAGAGAAGATTCTTCCGCTACGAGTTATCTTACTTGTCCCCACAATATTCCCTATATCAGGAGTTTCTTCATCGGAATTCTCTTTGACTGATTCGATCTTCTTAACACCGTGGTAGAAGATCTCTCCTCCATAATTCCATGGTATCGTTTTGTTGGACTTATACGGGATAGGCCCCGGCATGGTAATCTTCAGTGGTATAAGCTTTGGATCTGGCGTAATCTTAACAGGCCTTTTGCAGGTCTTGGAAAGATTGTCGGAAATGGTGATTATAGCAATGTCATTGATTGGAGTAACAAAGGTAACAGGAGTAACATGAGTGATAGTAGCAATAGGAGTTTTCTGAAAAAGGATCTCTTGAGTATCGATCAGGCGTTGGATGCCTGATTTCAACAGTGGGCAGTCGGTTTGCATGGTTGAACAGAAGTAACAATCTTTTTCACATCCCGGGAAGATCCCGGTTTTCAACAGATTCAATTTAATCATTGGCAACGGAGCCATTAATTCGTCAACAGCGGTAACATGAAGATCTTCCATAATTGCATGGACATTATGACCATGTTTTGGCATAGGAGCGGATATCACATTAGGTTTTTCGGGAGCATCAAACTCTACCTCCTTGGAATCTATCAAATCTTGGATCTTGTTTTTAAGGGCCCAACAGTTGTTGGTGTCATGCCCTACACTGTCCGAATGGTATGCACATTTTGCATTAGAATGATAATAAGGAGAAGAGGTATTTGGGTTTTTCGGCGCTTCTTTTAAGTTGGTAAGGTTTAACTTTAACATATGAGGGAGAACCTGAGTCGGTGTCATATTGATCCGGGTGAATTGTCGTTGTGGCCTTTCTACCCTTTGTTGGTTAGCTCTAGGTTGACTGTTTCGAGGTTGATCGGCTGAGAAGTTCTGGATCATCACAGCCTCCACCGTTGGTCGGTGCTCCATTCTCCCTTGATTTCTCTGGGTGTGAACAGCAGAAACTTCCTTCTTGGCTGGGAAGGTCTTCTTGATAGCAGTGGAAGCGGAGGCATCCTTCTGAATTTTACCACTCTTAATGCCATCTTCGACCCTTTCACCAGTCAGAATTAATTCCGTGAACCCTGCAGATGAGCTCCCAATCAACTGATTGAAGAATGGACCTGAAAGAGTCCCTAAAAACATGTCAACCAGCTCTCTATCTGACAACGGTGGCTGCACCCTTCCAGCCAAATCCCCCACTTCTGGGCATACTCCTTAAATCCCTCATTAGAGGCCATACTCATACTCTGTAGTTGAGTACGAGTAGGCGCTAAATCTGCATTGTATTGGTATTTTCGGTAGAAAGCAGCAACCAAATCTTCCCAATTATGAATATCAGATCTCTCAAGTTGATAGAACCAGTCCAATTGCGTACCCGACAAACTATCTTGAAAGAAGTGGACCCACATATCCTTATCAGAAGAGTGAGGTTGGATCTTTCTGACGTAGGATCTCAGATGCATCTTCGGACAGGACAAACCATCGTATTTAGCAAATGTAGGTACTTTGGACTTGGGAGGAATGACGATCCCAGCAACCAACTTTAGTTCTTTGAAATCTAGCCCAGGTACCCTTTGCACTTCCATGGCTGCCAATCGGTCCTCAAGATTCTTATACTTATCATCCGCCGGAGGGTATTGCTTTTCGGAGTAATCTTCATCCTCTTCCTCTTCTTCTTCAGCTTTAGATTCGGAGGGCATTGCAACTCCCTTTCCCTTACCAACCCCTTCGTCAGACGTTGAGGGGAATTCCAGAACTCTCCTAGCGTGATGCTCAAATCTTCTTCCCATAGTGGCCACACCAATTCTTTTCTTTTTCTTCTTTTCTGGTTCTTTCTCTTTCTCTAACAGTGCTTTAAGATCCTCTTAACCCTTTGCCAAGGTTATGAGGAGTTGTTGGAATTGCGAATTCTGTGCTTGCAGATCTTTAACCGTCTGCTCTATATCCATCTTGCTGAAATAAACATCAGAAAGATAAGGAAACCTGGTGTGAAGACCTGTTTATGCATATGATAAATGATATGTTATTCATGTAATGCATTCAAGGGTTTAGAAATTCAAATTTGTTGCAAACAAAAAGAACACACGTCATATTAATAAGAAGAAATTTGTTAGTACATAAATGCCCCATGGGCAAAATATTACAAAGCTTCTTAATGTAAAAATACATTGCACATCCTCTTTGGCGCGATGTAAGTGTTAAGAGTCTCTTCTTCGTGAAGTCGGCGGGTAAGTTCCAAAACCTTCTTCTCACTGGCACAGAAGCTGGCTTCAAAATTATTCCGTTCTTCCTTGAGTTGTATCCAACTCCTTTGCAATTCTTCCAATGATGTTGGCATGTCAGGATGTAGGAGGGTGTATGGAACATCTCCTTCCATAACAGGCTCTTTGATCACGGGGAGAATGTGAAGGTAAGGCATCATATGACTCTGGGCACGGGTTCATACCCACTTGAGATAAGGCTCAAGGGGGATGGAATTCTTGTGCCCCAGCGTCTTACTATCCACTTTGTTGGGCATCCTCCAAGCTCGGATAAACCATTGTCGAAGTCCTTGAACGTTGTTGTTGAAGTCAAAAACCAAGTCAGGAATCAGCATATCATGAGGGCCATCTCTCCGGGCATATCCAAACTGCCTTAGAGTTAAACAGGGGTTGTAGGTAATGCCTCCCCTAATGCCAAGTAGTGGGACATTAGGGAATTCCCCACAACGATCAATGACAATGACATTTTCTCTGGACCGAGAACACCAATGAACATTAGAATGTGTGAGGGTCATCAATCGTTGTGACCACCTTAAACCCTGCTCATTCTTCAAAATTGATTGGGGAAGGTGAGAAATAAACCACCTTGCTAGAAGAGGAGTACAACACATTAGAACACTTCTTTTCCTTATTGTTCGTGTGTGGAATGAGTGTAGGATGTCCCCAAGCAATGTAGGCACAAGATTCCGAGATATGAAAATCTTAACAGCATTCACATCTATAAGTTGATCAGGGTTTGGGAACAAGACCAAACCATATATGAGAAGTGCTACAATCTCCTCAAAAGCTTGTAGATCTAGAGAATTCCAGCAGTCTTATGCCTTCTCAAACAGAAACTTTGCTAAGAAACCCTTGACACCACTTCTGGTTTCCCAATGACCTTTGATATCAGATGGTTGCAAGTGTAAGGCTTGAGCAACATCTTCGGGTTTTGGTTCTCTTTTCATACCGTTGTAGGGTAGTTGATGAAGAATAGGAATCCTCAGGAGTTGAGAAAATTCCTCCAAAGTAGGTACTAGTTGGTAATCAGGGAATGTGAAACAGTGGTGTAGGGGGTTAAAGAACTGGAAGAGGACTTTCACCACGTCTTCTTCAATGTTGGAGTTGACCAAGTTGAGGAGTCTACCATGTCTTTCACTGAAGAGAGAATTCTCTGGAATCTTGGAAGTAAGCTCCTTGAGTTGAGGAGGGATTCTCACAAGGTTGACTTGCATTGTTTTCCTGCGAAGAGATTCCATGACCTACAAAACAAGAACAAAGATGAAGATCCAAACCCTTGAAATGGTTAGTGGATGCAAATGATGCTTTATGATGTTCATGATGTATGCACAAGCATATGTACAAATAAGTCACACAAGATCCTAGTTTCAGGCTTGCATGAGGTTTCATAGGTAAGTACCCTCTTGAAGTTAGTTGGCTCAACCTGTCCTATAAATAGTAACCGGGTTCTAAAGAGCTCAATATCACCGGATTATTTTCTGTGTTCATTGTTTCAGTTTAGCCACTTAACTGGCGACCGAAATATTCCAAGAAAACAACCCTCAATGAGTGTAGTATCGAGTATCTACCAACTTCGGACTGCACCAAAGCCGGTCATCTCACTACCCCTAAAAAAGGCCAAGATGGTCAAGTAAGGTTCTAAGAGTTCATTAGTGCTTCATGACATCACTCAGCGGCCCCGTATTCTCTTTGATTGACTCAAAGGTTACCGGTACCCACAAATATGTCGCACTAATATAGCTATTGCTTCAACCATGTCAGTATACCCCGCACAGTTTCCACAACGTATTGCTATTTACCTATGAATGTTTCCCAAAAATCCGGGTGGAGGATTCAAACCCAAACAATAGAACCAAATATAAAGCAATCAAAGCAAACAAGATAAGCATGCAAAGGTGATCTAAACCCTAAGGTTACTCCACTTTTAGTTTAATTCCCCAGCAGAGTCGCCAGTTCTGTGATACGGTGGGAGAACTGACTTGAGGTTTTGCGTTTGTGTCCGTAAATGTTTCGGTTTAGCAAGAGTTGCCACTGACTTTTTATTTTATCCAAAGGAAAGGTCAAAAAGCACAGGAAAGACCCTTGATATGTTTTCTTGGGTTCGGGGAGTAGATTATGAAAAGGGAAGGTGCAAGCACCCTTTTCATCCATGGTTATCCATGGGCTCTTAGTTACTTGTTTAGATCACTTGCTTTTGCTTTTCAATTGTTTGAAATGGTGCTTTGTGTGTGGTTTTTTTGAAAATGTTTTGAAAAGAGGCCATCGTTGTGGTAACCTTTGTAATGATTCTTGTTTGAATGTATACAAAGGTGTATTGTCTTTTGAAAAGATGTTTCAATGTTTGAAAGTTTGACTTGGGAAATGTTTTGAAATTGTGTTGTGAAGTGTGTTTGAAAATAGCAAGGATGTTTTTGCAAGTTTTTGATAAAGTAACTAAGAGTTGTATACCCTATTTTACTCAAAGATCTTTCCTATATGTTTTTTAACCCTTTTTGAGAGTGTTGTTTTACCATTGTATTTGGTAAACAACCTTGTATTTGGATGTTGGACGGGACAGGCGCGGGTCATCGTATAGACCATGATAGCAATTGTGTCAAGTATTTTTGGCAAATTTTTGAGGGACTTGATCATTTTATTTAGGCAACCAAGATAACGTCATCGAGGGACTATGATCTTTTGTTTTTCTTTTATTTTTCCAAAGTACCCAACATGCATAACATGCCCCATTTGTTTAGGCAATTAAGTGGAGATACCTTAAGGGGTGTTTGTGTGCAAGTGTGTTTTATTGCATGCATGATTTTATCTTGAATTAGGATTTTCTATTTCATTGATTTTATCTTGCCATACATATCCTAATTACTAGCATTTACATTTTGAAAGCAATAAAATGCGGAAATGTAAAATCCAACGCTATTACAACATTTAGGGGATGGGGGATACACACTTGTACATGGGGGTGGTTCAACGAGAAAAATAGATAAGAAAAGAAAATAACAAGGGGAAGAAAAAGAGAAAGAGAGAGAGGGCTAGCACGCTGCTGAGAGGAAGTCAGAAGTTCTGACCCAGACCTGCTGCAGGATTATCAACCTGTTAGTGAAACTGTATGAGTCAGAACTTCTGACTCTGGTGCCCTGCAAAACAGAACCTGTTAGTGGGAAGGTCAGAAGTTCTGACCCCCATGCGCTACAAGACATAAGTTTGTTAGTGGGGAAGTCAGAAGTTATGACCCTGCTGGAAACACAATAATTTTCAGAAGTTCTGATATTATTGACAGCAAAACAGGCCTTAGAAGTACTGACGTCAAAGTCAGAGCTTGATTTCCCCCTGTGCTAGCCAGAACATCTGCAGTATTATTATTTTTCCACAAAACAGAAGGCATGCCTAGGATAATCTTAGTAGGTGTCAAAGTATTTCAGAAGGCAGAACCAACAAGGTCACAAACAGGTTCTATACTGATTCACTTCCTACTTAAGCATTCAGAGGTATGAAAATCCTCATAACGCATACAGCAGCAACATGATATTTACATTGTGTTTATTGAGCATGCAAAGCTGATGATGCTTAGCAGTGTGATGAAAGTCAGCAGGTGCTTACCTTGCTGTTGGAAGAAAATTTGTGAGTTGGAGCTAACTTTAGCTCTGATGGTGTTCTGGACAGGTTCTTTTTAGGATGGGTGGATGGAGAAGATATATGTATGTATGGTCAAAAACTGTATGGGTGTTCTCTAGTCGGGAAGAAAACTGAGTATCAATGAATTTTGGAGGCAGGAAGTTCAAAGTTATGAAACACTGGGGATTTTGGCAGAGTTTCACAAGGTTTCCTTCACTAGAGTTTTTTGTTCCTCTTCTAGCAATTTTTTTTGGATGTTTGTTCACGTCCTTTTTGTGATGGACAATGGTGTCCTATTTATAGGCAAGGCTTTATGGATTTTTGAACGTTAAATGGCGCCAATATTATGCAGTAGAGGTTAACTTGTTTTTGAAGGAAGTTTATGAAAAGTTGTGATGATGAATAGCTTTTCAGCCTAGGTTGGAACAGTAAGTGAGGATTAAGGAGAAGTGACACCTATAGGCGAAAAGTGGCGCATATACCCATGCCTAAGCATGCACAAAGGTGTTTAACAAGCCACACATGGAGAGACCCCTTAGATGAATGCTCAGGAGTGGTTGTGAGCATTAATGAGCATTAAATGGTGATGAGATTTATCAAAATCCAAAATCTTGTAATAGGAGATTTTGCATCATTACCTAAAACCTGAGCCAACAGTTCTGCTTCACCAAAACCAACGTAAACCAAGCTCTGACCTTGGCCTCTTGCTGCCTCAGCAAACTCTGAGAGATTTCCAGTATGCTCCTTTGATCTGCCTTTAAAGACTCTGGACTTAGTGATCCTGCTTCAGTATTTTACCCAATCTGCTGATCCCATTACCTTCTGATCCCAGTATATTCTGAAGGAGTTTCAGGCTTTGTTGCCTTCTTTACACTTCTCTAAAAAACTCTGACTGAACTTTTGCATAACTGCTGAAAGAGCCATGTTCTGTTTAAAGATCACGTACTGAACCACTTTTACAATCTCTGACTGAGTTGGTGTAGCTGCTGAAGAGCCACCTTCTGACTGAATATTATGTGCTAAGCCAAATTGGCAACTTCTGACTGTTTCTGCCTGGAGGTTTGTTCAGAAGCTCTGAGGTGCCATTAAACACTTTTCCCTTTTTTAGAAAAATTCTAAGTATTTAGAATTTAATTTTTCCAAGGTAAAAGTTTTGACTTTTGAGCTTGCAAATGACCATTTTTCTCTTTGTGAATTGTTTACTTGGAAAGGCATGATAATAAAGGGCTTGGATTTGTTTAAAAGAAAATCTGAGAGTTCAGGATGAATTCCTGAAGGATGAGAGGGAAAATTTTGGGGTACAATAGTTACTATCCTTGGCATTATGGAGCATTGGACTTCTTGGACTTAGGATTAGAGACCTTGGCCTACCTTGGAGACTTTGTGACTTTATTTAATATTTTGTCTGGAGTTCTTGAGGTTTACCTCAAGACATTGGGTTGTTTGTTTGTTTTGTGTGCAGGTTATTGTGATTACATACTTTGTTTGTAATCTGGAATTCACCTGTATACAGTCGTTACTCTGCCCAATTTTTGCGAAGACTTAATACATTTGAAGTTTGATTCTCTCAAGAGGTCTAGTATCTTTGCTTGCTTGGTTTCAATCCAAAGAATGTGAATTCTATATTGACTCATAATGTCGAATGTTGGCTTCTTGTTAGTTAGACGGTTCTCTTCCTTAGCTTTTACCTTATGCTTTAGGATAGTCCCTTCATCTCCTCCCATCTTCTTTAATTTTCAAAACATTCTCATCTTCTTTCAAAATCTTCTTTGTTTATAAACTCGAACCACTTTCATAATAAACCTCGACCTTGTCGAGTGCCTTTTATTTCAAAACTTCTTTTCTTTAAACAAACTTCAATACATTTAATCATACTTTGACATCTTTCAAAATTAACAAAACACTTCAACTCATTCAAACCTTTTTGTACGCTCGAGCACCTTTACCCTTCAAAATTTTTTTCGAGTTGAGACATGATTCATTGATAGTCGAGCAATATTCTCCTATCCCCATGGTTATAAAGGTGTCGACTTTTCCACTTGAGTACTAGAGGCGTTCTCAAACCCTCACTCTTGTTGACGCAGGGTCCATCTTTCTCATACCTTGTGGGCGTTAGTCGAGATTTCTCTCCTAACAATGACGACTTGTCTCCTTGTTTAAAATCAATTAACAGACAAGTCTTTTCTAGAGGAACTACGTGTACTCTGATCTCCTATTGCACAAAAGGTGGTACGTAGGCACTAAAGGTTCACAACCGTGGCGGGTGCAAAAATCATAAAAATATTTATTTTCTCACCTCCACCATCTATTTTATATGCAACACATTTTTATAGCCAAAATATACAGATTTTTCAAAGAGGTTCATGCGGAGTACCGTAGATGTTTAGGATGCTAATACCTTCCCTTTGCATAACCAACCCCCTTACCTTGAATCTTTCCCCCTTTTTTGGGTTATTCGCTATTTTCCCATTCCTTTGGAAACAATAAAGCGCGGTGGCGATTTTTATTTTGATTTGTATAAAGTCTAGTCAATCCAATGGCTTAGTCTTGAACATTTCTACCGCTACAGGTGTGAAACATTATTGGTGCTTTCTTGTTTTTCTAACCGCATGCTAGCAGGAGCGAGATTGAAACAAGTAGAGGAGAAACTTCTGCTTCTCTGTATTATTGTAGGTCTGAAAAGTCGGTTCAGCAAGCTGTTGATTACAAAAGTTCAAGTGATGTCAAAGTTGTGTTATTTCCGGAAATTGAAGAGGATGCAAATTCGATATTCATGTATGTCGGCCAAGTTGGGATGTCTTTGAGGAAGAACAATCAAGTATTGTTGATTTTTCCTTCTCGGAGAGTGGAGAGCAATGTGACAGCTAGTGATATTCCAGTGTTGTGTAATTTCCTAATGCTTTTCCTAAAGATATCAACGACTTGCCTTCGGATCATGAATCTGAGTTTGATGAAGGTGAAAAGTAGTTTGTAATGCTAAACAACTAGATGACTCTGTGAAAGATGGGACGCAAGTGTTCACTATGTTTGCATATTTGTAGTTCGACAGTAAAGCTACAAACATTGACTTACCTGTTGTGTGTGATTTTCTAGATATGTTCTCAGATGATATAAGTGATTTACCGCTAGAGCGCAAAGTGGAATTTTCCATCGACCTAGTGTCATAACCTAATTTTGCTCTCTTTTACTATTCATGTCAGTAAGCCTAAAGGATTTTAATTTCATCTATTTAAGTGTTGCCTATGGTGGATTGTGGAAAATTGCGGCGAGGCAAAAATCCGTCATAAAAATATGACAAATGGTAGAATAAAAAATTGCGGAAGCATGACGAACAAAAAAAACATTATTATATGCTCACAAAAACAGTAACATCAAAAAAATAAAATTCATATAACTTAAAAAACATAATTATACAGGGAAACATAATTATATAATTATATAGGGAGGAAACTAGAATTCATATATTATGAGTTTAGGAATATTACTTGCTCAAATAGATAGGGATGTCTTAACATACCTCAAAACATCATAAAAGACATTATAAAACATAAAAACATTATAAAATTTATAATCTTCTTCTCTAACTTCAACATTATCTTCTTCAAGGTTATTATCAAATGGGGCGTGCAGAAGGGAGAAAATTATAGCAGTGTGCAGAAATAAAAGAGAAAAACTGAAGAAAAAGAAAAAGAGTACCTGATAATTGTTTGAGAAGAGAAAATGAAGAGAAGAAAAAAAAGTCTATTGCATGAGAAAGAGAATAGAAACAGTGGAAGAAGAAAAGTAATGAGAATAGAAACATTAGCAGCATGCAGAATGAAAAAGTTGTAGTGTTTGGTTTTATAAATATATAATTAGGATCGTGATTAGTATTTAATGATATTATTAATATTTAACCACAAAGCTAATACCAAGTTTGAATCAAATTTCATGACCTTAAAATACTATTTTTCAAACTTTTGTTTGTTTTCATTTACATAAGGTACACATCACATTCTATTCTCAAATACAAAAGGATGGAAACACTTGGTCAAGATACAAGGCCAAAATTTCTACAAACCACAAGCAAGTGTGGTACAAGTTCTCATGATACAAAGTTTCCACATATTTCTACAAGTTACAAACTACTTGAATTCTAAAAGAATTTGTAAACCTGAAAGATTACAAGATAAGTTTCCTCCAAGCTCTTCTTGCTTATGCCAAAACTTGCCTCGAGCATGGTTTTTCCTTCACCGTGTGTTTTCATCTTGCAACACAAAAGTCCTTCATACATAACCAACAAGATTGACAAATCACATGAATATCAAAGGTTCAAAACAAGGTTCAAGATCATGGAATCAAAAGTCAAGTGAATATTAAAGTGTTGTCCAAGGCAAGCATCAAAGAAGAATTCAAAAGCATCAACAAGAAGCATTCAAGAAATCAATACAAGCATTGGAAAATTAGAAAGAGCATAAGTCTTCACCAACAAGTCACAATTTAAATGAACCTAGCATTTTTAAAACACCATTACAAAATTGAAGAAAAAAGAGGATTCATTTGCATTCATTTGGTGATGTCGCAATGGAGGGACCACATGGTTTCTAGAAGAACACTACAAACAAAAATCATAAACTTATATTTCTATTTTACCCTCATTTGGTCCCCACACTTTCATTTTCATAACAATTTTTTCACAAAAAATCACACACAATTGAGGACAGTACAAACATTCAGCTCATCATTCTTATCCTCTTCTAACACTAATGCATAAAATACATTTTACATCATGTGAAAAGTACTTTTTACATCGGGTCTTAGTCGGATGTAAATCGAAACGATATAGTAAATCAAAGAAATTTTATATCGGATTACATTCCGATGTGAAAAATCCACCTACTACATCGGTTAGATATTAGATCTGATATAAAAAAATTATAAAAATTATAAAAATAAATAAATGTAAGTTTTTACATTGGTTTCTTTGCTCGACCGATGTAATAAATTGTTTTTTATATCGGTTTTAAACAATATGCCCGATGTAATATTTTTGTTTAATATGTCATATTTAACTAAATCAGGTGCATTCTTAGAATTTATTTATTTGTACCTAATTTTACATATTTTTTCAACATCACAAGACCACATTTTGATCACTTTTTTTTCTTCATATTTTTACCACATAACACTGACCATATTTAGGTTGCTAATTTCGCATTTTTCTAACCAGTAAAGGATAATTTCATTGCACCAAATAGCTAGGATGCACATATATATTCTTCAAAATGAACCATTGAGTTATAAAAGTACTAATCTAGATTACAAAAGTGTACAAAATTATAAGAAAATTTACAAAATGTGGATTACTATAACAACAAAACCAATGAAATTATACAAAAATATCCACACTTGAAATACCAACATGCAATCCACAAGAAGATGAGTTGTAGCTTCACTAGACAACACCAAAATCACATCTACTAACAATAAATAATAACACAAATTAACATCAGCAGAGAACACCAAAATCAAAAAACTCAAATCAGATATGTATAGACAATTGCATATAACTCACTCGTTCAAACTTAATTTCTATATATCTCAAAGAAACATTTTTCCCAACGGAGTCGCAAATCATACAAATCATCTTGTGTTAATTCTGTTGGATCATCAAATACCTACAATGCGTAAATAACAATATATAGTTATTCTTTGAAAATTCACATTAAGTTGCAAAACGCAAAGTAACTATAAAAGTAAAGTTTTTTTTATTACCTGCATTGAAGAATCAGTTATTTTGACACAGACAATATCCAACATATTTTTCATCACATAGTATCCACAATCATTAGAGTTATGTTGTCGCCTTGTCTAGACAAACGAATGACATGATTAGTGAATACTTATCATAAAATTAAATATAGAATTGTAATGTACATCATACTTACATTAGGATGAAGTCATGTAGTCTTTTTTCTATTTTCATTTGTCATTTGATGAATCCCAAAAGCACTAATTCAGAAGAAAAAAATCCATATAAAGCCACATAAAATAGGAAATTACTTTTGTAACAATTTATGTATACATGATATATAATATTTTATAACAAAAGTCACAAAGGACAAACTTACCTTGTAATAATTTTCTTGATGAGTTGATCAATTTCTCAATGATATGAACAAAAGACGACAACAATATTGTCTATTGGACAAATGACTATTAATTGGCAATGAGATCTGTACGTGTGTGGAAATACAAAAGTCACATAAAATATCTATGCTACCAAAATTAAAAATAGAAAACACAATTTCAAAAAAACTTACTTATGAACTAATGGTAGTAAGTGACACACTTTGTTTTTGTCACGTAACTTATCTAGTATGTATTTTTGAAAATCTGCTTCAGATTTCAGCACATTATCAACATATATACACCTAGTAGGATCCATAAATCTATATACTTTTGATGTGGAATTATCAATACATATACGACGAATGTACCTGAATAATTTTAATATTAATATTAGAATCAAAGTGATGAGAGATATAACACATTAATAGATATTGACAATAATAATAAAAAAATATACTTACGTGCACCAAACTTGCAGAACATACACATCAAGCCAATGAAAGCCCACCAACAATTTTCTGATACACTTAGCTGACATATAGAAATTAGTGACACTCGCACAATGACTTAATTCCATTTCCAAATGCGTGTCATCTATTTTCAGAACCATGATTAATAACCTCTGAACATCGTCAACTTCGAAGTCCTTTGTGCTTCCTTTTGCAACTGAACAACTTTCTTTTCCGCTTCCATCGGCAACTTCCATTTTTCAATGCATTTATTATTATTTGCGCTTTGTGATAAACTGATATACCTAAGTGTCTCCATTAAAGATTGTTGCAACATCTTACGCTCTTCACACAACTTTTGCTCAAAATCAACTCTAATTATTGCTTCCAATTCAGATGAAATTTGTGCAACTTGTTCATTTACATCTATATGTTGTCCTTGACGTGAATACGACCATCCAAAGTAAGTGCTTTGTTTATGGTGTTTTCCAACACCACAAACACGACCGTCGTGCTTAGATGTTCCAATGGCTGCTGTTAAGATATCGTTACGTCCTTCCGGAACAAAGGTGTCTTTTTCAGCTTCTTCAACTAGATAATCCTACATAAGAAAATAACCACAACTAATTTCATTAGTTTTTATCAATCACAAATATAGTGATACTTGAAATATTTTCCAAATTCTACTTACAATTTTCTCAGCAACAACTTGAGTAAACTTTGATGTGTATTCTCCCGCTTTCTTTTGTCGTTCTCTCTTCTATAACTCATGGCGTGATAGTGGACATGCACTACCAGTATCAACTAATGTGGAATCAGTCGTCGAAGACTTCCTTTCATTCATAATTCTCTCCTCAAGCAATCGATACCCTCCACGAGATAATACGTGTGGGTATACATTTCTAGACACATTTTCCACACCCTTTCGAATTTTTTCCTGTTATAACATCAAAAAGTTATTAATCATTAAACATAATAATAATGTTATGTACGAAAAAATATAACTTCTACTAACCTTAAATTCAGGGGTATCTCGAGTCTTGAGAAACTCTTTCCATGTTTCATCTTTAATATAAATATACTTGATATGTGCAGGAGGGAGATCTTTCTTGGGCTTTTTAATATATTGGTTTGTGATTTGTGTCTTAAAACCTCTCCATCACTCTCCCGCATATTTAATCCATTCTTTCTTCAATGGATCCTTCTTTGGATCTTTACATTCTAGAATAGTGAAATGAGCCTACACATATAGTATACGACATATGTTGTTAATTAGTATATTATTATAAAATATAATAAAGTGTTGAATTTAAAATACCTAAACATCAACCCAAATAGCCACTTTTATGGCGTCATCTACATCTTTCCACTCATTTTTCAAAATACTACAATTTTGCCGAGCAAGAGATGCTATATAACTCTAAAATTTGTAGCATGTTTACCAACACCAGTACATTCATAGGTTCTTGGATCAAACTCAACCTTTATCTTTTCACCCGTTTGATGAACTTTGTCAATATTTGCCATCAAAGTAGGATCTCTAACTCTTCTTTTCTTAGGCTTACTAGACGAAGAAGGATTGTCGGTTGAATCACCCATGTATCTGTTTGTACAAAATAAAAACAATTAGAAATCAAATTAAGCACAAAATAAAAACATTTAGACATCAAAGTGAGCACAAAAATAATAACATTTAGACATCAAATTAAGATCAAAACAAAAATAATTAGGAATCAAAGTAATGTCGAATTAACTTATAAAAAAACCATATTAGTCCTCCCATATCCCTTCTTCATGATCTATGCAAACAACATGCACATCATCCTCTTCATTTTCTTCAATGAAGGTAGGCACATGTGTTGAAAAAGGAGGAGTTTCGAAAATATCAAGATCCGCATCTTGATTTTCATCAATATCATGCACATTTCCCTATAAAACCACTGACCATCTTTTATTATAAGGATATATGACATAAAACACTTTTTTTGCTTGAGATGCCATGATGAGAGGTTCGTTCACATAAGCTAACTTGCTAAGATCAACCAGTGTAACTCCAAATTCATTATTTCTCACACCGTTGTGGATATCAATCCATTTGAATTTAAATACAGGAACTTTAAACATAGCATAATTAACTTCCCAAATCTCTTCAATCATCCCAAAGTAACGTGTAGATGCCATAACAGGGTTTTTATCTTTAGCACTAGAGAAGTGCATGGACTCAGCCACAATCATAACCCCACTATTTTGCATGGTACTACGGTCATATTTTAACTGTGTATAAAAGGAAGTTTTATTAATATCATATCCGCTCCAAGTTATTATGTCACATTTAGGCTCATGGGATAACCACTTAATTGTATTAGAAGAATTATCATTATTAGTAATTTTTCTTTAAATCACTCAGAGAAACTCTTATTATGCTCTTTTAACAACCCTTATTCATTCATCTTGAGATACTTTTTATTTATGATGATTTTGTGAGAAGATAAGTAAGGTTGAACTTCATCCGTGTTATTCAATATATACAAATGCGCTTGAACAACCACGTCAATACTTAGGCTCTTGACCTTTAAACCTTGTGTACCCACACCCTCACATCTTCCATCATGACAAGACTTGGGAACCCCTACATCATCCACTCCTGACAAATAGTTAGAACAAAACTCAATTGCTTCTTCTATAATGTACCTCTCAATAATTGATGATTCTGCATAGTGTGGATTTTTTGTGTACCGTTTTAGGATCTTCATGTATCTCTCTATTGGATACATCCACCGTAAAAAAATTGGACCACATAATCTAATCTCCCTTACTAGATGAATAATCAAGTGAACCATAATATCAAAAAATAGAGGAGGGAAATACATCTCTAATTGGCACAAGATAACTGCAGCCTCATTTTCCAAATCATCTAACTGTAATGGATCAATGGCTTTACAACAGATTGCATTGAAAAATAAGCACAACCTAGTTATAATCTTCCTAACATTGTTAGGCAATATCCCACGAATAGCCATTGGTAGTATTTGTTGTATTAAGACATGACAGTCGTGAGATTTTAAGCCAACTAATTTGAGATCTTTAACTGATACAAGCCTCTGGGAATTTTATGAGTAACCATGCGGTACTTTGATACTTCGTAAACACTCACAAAAACGTGTTTTCTTTTTTTTGGATAAAGTGTAGCATGCATGAGGCAAATATGTCTTGTTACCTATATATTGTGGAGTTAACTCTTCTTGTATGCCCATGAAACCCAAATCTAGACGAGCATTAATACCATCTTTTGTGTTTCCTTGAATGTTGAGAAGTGTTCCGATTACACTATCACATATATTTTTCTCCGCGTGCATCACATCAATACAATGTCTTACATCAAGACTAGACCAATATGGAAGATCAAAGAAAATTGACCTCTTTTTCCATGTATTGTTCATAGTAGATCGCTTTTGGTACTTTCCAAAGACAACATTAATGCCTTGGTGTAGTTGATAAACTTCCTCTTCAGTTAAGGGTTTTGGAGCAATACCGTGCTCTTATTCCCCATTGAAAGCTTTCTGCAATCTACGATATGGATGATAGCGATTTAGAAATTTTCGGTGCCTGAGATAAAAAATCTTCTTTCCTTTTATAAGCTGATGGTAACATGTGTCTTGTTCACATATAGGACACACTTTATGCCCTTTAACTTTATACCCATACAAATTACCATATGCTATAAAATCGTTGATGGTGCAAAACAACATGGCACACATATTGAACTGTTCTCTAGAATACACATTAAAAACATCCACCCCTTCCTCCCACAACACTCTTAAATCATTAATCAGTGGACTTAGATACATGTCTATGTAATTTCCTGGTTGTTTTAGGCCCGCAATCATCATCGATAGCATAATATATTTACGCTTCATGCACAACCTAGGAGATAGGTTGTAAATCATCAAGAGAACAGGTCAGGAAGTATGGTTAGTACTTAGATTACCAAATGGATTCATTCCATCAGTAGAAAGTCTAAATCCAAGGTTTCTCGACTCTTTGCCAAAGCTTGGAAACAAAGAATCTATTTTCTTCCATTGCAAAGAATCAGCTACATGGCTGATTTGTCCATCATAATTTATTTCTTATGCATGCCATCTAAATTTTTGCACCGTTTACATTAGCGAATAGTCTCTTGACCTTGAAATTACCGGTAGGTACCATACCACTTTCACGGGAGGACCCTTTTTGATCACCTCATCTTCATTAGAATCACCATCTTTCTTTTTGTAGCGTGACACCTTACACTTTGGACAATGATTATAGTTTACATACTCTTTTCGGTATAATATGCAGTCATTAGGGCATGCATGTATCTTTTCATACTCCAAACCCATCGAACATAATAATGTCTTCGCCTCGTAATAACAAATTGGCATTACGTTACCTTCTGGAAGCATTTCTGTCAATAATTCAAACAATTCGGTAAAACTTTTTTCAGTCCACCCGTTATTCACCTTCAGATTAAACAATTTTAACACGGCTGACAAACGTGAAAAATGTGTGCATCCCGGGTACAAAGGTTTATCCTTGTCACTGCATAAAGTATTATACGCATGTGGCCTCTTAAGCGTATCTTGTCCAATATCACGCATCATGTCTTCTAAACGATCATCCATATCGACACTAACATCATCTCTTTGGGACACGTTTGAATTTGCTACTACTTCACCATGCCATATCCATTGTGTATAACTTTGACAGATCCCTACACAGATTAGATGACCCGTGATTTCTTTCTTACTAAGTTTTAGTTCTTTATTTGCACAACAAACACATGGACAGAGAAAAAGTGCATGAAGACTTTTTTTAGCATTACTTTCAGCAAACCGTAGAAATTACTTCACTCTATGTTCGTACTCAGCACTTAATCGATTAGGTCTCATCCAATTATGATCCATACCTATGTTCCGAAATTAATGTATACATAGTTAAATCATTAGAAATTTTTATTTCTATATACATTTTTAATAGTTAATGTTTTTTAACATTCTTTACTTGTTAGATCACTCCACAATGACTTAATATAGGAAACTCTGTCACAAATAATATAGAATTAGAATATGTCCAACTAAAATGTCCTTGAATGTTTCTAGTTTGGATAGAAATATACATTTATAGAAAGTCCGACCGGAGAGTAGCACTACTACAAGAATCCATAAGAGATTATTTTAAACATAAAAATTGTAACATAATATGATGTCGCGGGATTGAAACTTGATTGGTGGTTAGCATGCAAGATTAAATAAAACTAACCATCAAACCACCGTTAAAACATGTTCTAAAATAATCAAAATACATGTATGCATATTAAACAAACTGACCCACTCACAAATGGGGGTTAACAACAACATTTTAATTTATTTTAATTTAAATCCATTCCTTTAGATAAAATGTAATATAAATCTGGATAACAGTAACAATAATGATAAATCTAACCTGTCAGAAACGGAGGGACGACGTCGGAGACGGAGGGAGACAGAGAGACACGGAAGAACGCAGGGACGTAGATAGAGGGAAACGGAGGGACGACGTCAGGTACGGAGGGAGATGTAGGTTGTATGGTGGTCGTGGTTGCAGTTGACGACGTCCGGAGGCAGAGGGAGACGGAGGGAGACGGTTTCGTGTGTGACGGTTTTGGAAGGAGCTGCTCAAGAGAGATGATGCATGGTGTGTTATGAATATCTTATTAGTATTATTAGGGTTTTGTGAACTAAAATTGGTTTTTACATTGGTTGGGCAAAGGGCCCGATGTAAGGGCCAATCTTTTACATCGGTTGGGCCTTAGATCGATGTAAGGGCCACTTTTTTATAACAAAAATGCACCTTATTTATAAAACTACCACCGTGTTTGTATTATTTTATCATTGGACTTTTTACATCGGGGGTTTGTAAAGGCCCGCTGTAGAATCTCTTATAAAAAATTTCATTTTATTTACCAAACTGCCACCTTGTTATATTTTCCTCTAAATCACATATTTTTCATATCATGGGAAATAAAAGTCTGATGTAAAATCTTTTGACAAATATTTTTTACATCATTTATTTTTATACCTGATGTAAGGGCCTTTTCTGAATGTCATATTTTTAGTAGTGTGAATTCCTTTTCACGCACCAAAAAAACTTTGGAAGAAAGTTTTATTGACCTCACACACGCTCCAGAAAAGGATTCATGGAACATCTCTTCTTAGATCACACGTATGAACAAAGATACCTCAATCCTCACTCTCATTATTTTATAAAAACTCACTCAATCTTTGGCAAATAGAGGGGATTCTCTATCAAAACTCTGCCTCACCAACACTCTTCCCAATCTCACCACTGATCCCTCTAACCAACTCATATTCCTTCTAAAAAAACCCTTTCAAACCTTCATACAAGAGGCTCCCTCAAAATTCCCTCAAAGAAACTTCATCGATAGAAACCTCTCTCTTAACCCTCATCATCAAAATCCCTTAAAAACCATTATCTCCCTCCATCTCCTTCCCTACTTTATCATCATTATTCACTCATCTTCGCATCATCTAAATGCACTCATTACGATAAAAACACAATATCTCAGCATATACACAAAGAAGAAAGGAAGAATGAGGGGTATATGCAAGTATACAAAAAATAAGATAGAAGGATAGAGGAAGAAGGAACACCACTACAATGAATATCACCTTTTATGATAAAGCTTTCATATTGGACATGATAAAAACTGAGAGTATATGTCCTTGGAGTCCCATGTTTGATTTGTTACTAAAATAAACAACATGTTACCTCATCGTTATAAAAAAACAAGGTAACACAACTAGAAGTGAGCGCCATTTTTTATACATAAAAAAACTAATAAACATGTTCTCTCGATCTGTTATAGAATCGAGGTAACATGGCTATAAGGTATCTCACTTTAAATCCCTCTTACCACATTTAATTTTTTTTAACGATTTATCACTTGACGTATTTTCTAGATTCCATGTTTTTCTTTGTTTATTAATAATTATCAAAATCTTTGTTATCAATAAGAATAGGCAATAATAGAAAAAGGAAATATTTCATTGATAATAAAAAAAAACAAGACAATAGAGAAAACTATTCCACATATTCAAACTTCTCAGTACACTCAACTTCAACATTATTTCTAACTATCCATAAATTAGAGAAAAGTTCAAAAAGAACTCTTTCATATGGTATGAGGGAAGTCATTTGATCCCAAGAAATCTTTATCATTTCCTTCAAGAAGTTTAAAATGGTAAGAGGAAGATTAACTCTGACGTTGTAGGAGATAAAGAACAAAAGATGCTTGCCATACCAAGTAAGTGTTTCCAGTTGTTTCTCTCTTGGGCGAAGATTTTCCACTAGAAGTTGAAATCAAAATTTTGCAATAGGGAGTACAGAAGTAGGATTGTGGGATTATCTTGGTTGGCATAAACTCTGTGATGGTTGGTTGAGTAGACATTGTTGAATTCATAATGTTTAACATAACTACCTGTCTCTTGACAGTTGATTGTCATAGAAATCAGTGATGGAGTAATGAAGAAATGATAGCCATTGACATATAACTGGATGACTTCATTATGGTCATCTGGCACAATAGAGACATTCATCCAAAACTCTTTAATGAGTTTAGTGTATATGGGACCATGTAGAATGTGAAAGTAACCATTTAACTTTTGTTTGTTAACATCTTTCCTTAATTCAAAATGATCGAAATCATTGAAATCAACAAAATTTTCATTGATAACAAACAAAATATTTGCATCCATTTTTGAATAAGAAAAAAAGACTTTGAAACAAGGAAATAAGACACATTGAGTTGGAAATGAGACGTTGAAAATAGGAAAAGAATTTGAAATAATGTTTGAAGACACAAAGAGTTAGTAATGAGACGTTTAAATAGCTCAAAAGCCTCCTTGAAAATCCAAAAGGTACGTTACAGTTTGAATATAGATGATCATTGTTATTCTAGTGATATAATTCCAATCCATGCGCGTCACATTTTAGTTTTTAAAACAACATCTTACCTCAAAGTTTAACATAACTGAGGGGATAACAATACTAGAACCTCTCTTTTTATTATATTTTTTATTTATAAATTAAATGGTCTATCACGTCGATTTTCATAATAATCGAGGGGATAACTTAGCGTTAAAAATTAAGGATATTTATCATCGTTATGTACTCAAATCCTTGTCCATTTCATGGTTATCAATGCTCAAGACACTATTATTAGTGATTCGCGTACAACATAAATAACTTATATTATAGAAGCATTCTGAACATCAAATATTGATAATGAAACATCATGAAGCGCTTGAAACTATCATACACTTTAAGGTTTGAAATATTTTTTTGCCATGAATAGTTATATATGATGGATTACAAGAGTAGAAAATTATTTGGATTTAAGGTTTGTGTTCTTAATTATTTATTTCAGCAGAAAATCATTTATTTATCTAATCCTTTTTTTTGTTCATATCAGAAACAAATGCAACGAAAAGACATTGAGAATATAATTGCACCCAATATTTAAACTTCCCCGGGATACCAAGGATTTGAAGATCCAACATATGATCTTCATGGATAGATTAATTTTTATTTTATTATTCTGTGTAAACAATGTAATATTCTGGGTAAAGATTATAGTTTGTAAACATATTATTTTATTAAGTTTATGCGTAAACAATATAACATGTTTAAATAAAAAAAACTAATTTACCCTCAATTTTATTGTTTAACCGATATGGTTGAGACACTAGTTTTGTAAATAATAAAAGTGACGATGTTGGGGTTGGAATCCACACGCAAATAAATTTACCTCCCGATTTTAAAATACTGAGGTGATAAGTAGCAACTTTTCATGATGACCTTCGTAATATCGATTCTCTATCTGAGGTAAAATACATTTTGCGTCTGACGTTAAAAGCGCTTTTTGTAGTAGTGCACTTATCTCAGAAGGTGGGGATATGGGAAGAAACCATTGTGCCAGAGTTGCATCTGTCGCCGTTGTAGGTAGGTTACTTTATTTTGTTTGTTTTATTTTGTTTTTCTTTGTATCGTGGTGTAGATCTCCCTTTGCTAAGACACCCCTCTTGTCGTTTTCTCGAAATTGCCACTACAACAAATAACGCTTGTAATGTCGGATGCGAAATTCATTTTACCTCGGTATCTGAAGTGAGGTAAATAAGATTGTCATGAAAAGTAAAGACGTATCACCTCGTTTTTTAAAATACCGAGGGGTATTTTAATAGCGCATGAGTTTGATCCATAACATTTATATTTTTATTATTTTTAATAATTGTGCATCATGTATCTCTACTTTTTAATAAAACTGAGGGGTAATTTAGTAGTATTTTTTTAATTTAAACTGGTTACATTGTTTACACAGAAAATTAATAATGTAACTTGTTTACAAAACACAATGTTTACCCAGTATATTAAACTGGTTACATTGTATACACATAATATCAAAATAAAAAATCAAAGTTGTCCATGAAGATCATATGTTGGATCTTCAAATCTTTGATATATATATATATATATATATATATATATATATATATATATATATATATATAAATAAATATATATATATATATATATATATATATATATATATATATATATATATATATATATATATATATATATATATATATATATATATATATATATATATATATATATATATATATATATATATATATATATATATATGGGAAGATCAATTGTTGGAAACAATATGTGTTTGATTTCTTTTCTTTGCATTTTTTCCTGATATAAACAAAAAAAGAGTTATATAAATAAATAACTTTATGTTCAAATAAAATTTTAAGAACACAAACTTTAAACATAAATAATTTTCTGCTCTTGCAATCCATCTTAGAAAACTCTTCATGACCAAGACTCTTACAAATCTTAAAGTGGATGATAGTTTCAAGCGCTTCATAATGTTGTATTATGAATATTTTGATATTCATATTGCTCTTATAATGAAAGTTATATAGGTTTCACGTGGATCACTAATGAAAGTGTCTTGAGCGTTGATAGTGATAAAAATGGATGTCAAGGATTTGATTAAGGACGGTGACAAATATCCTCAAAATTAACGCTAAAATATCCCATTGGTTTTTAGAATATCCGAGGTGAAAGATTATTATTAAAATTATTTTTTAATTTACATAATTTACAAAGAATTTTAAAACATAATATTACAACAAATCCAGATTTTTGGAGATAAACAAATATTTGCTATAAGGAGTTATTGAGAATAAATTATTTACAACAGGTCTTTGGTGGAATCCTCAAAGATCTCATAGTCTTTAGAAACTTCTGATATTTCATGGTCTTCAGAGATCTGTTCTTAAGAGTTTCTAGATCAATTTTTGTTTGGAAATAGATAGTGGTAAATATTTCCTCTATATGTCAGATTTCACCTCGGTTATTTTTAAAAACTGAGGTGACATTTGTTTTATATATATATATATATATATATATATATATATATATATATATATATATATATATATATATATATATATATATATATATATATATATATATATATATATATATATATATATATATATATATATATATATATATATATATATATATATATATATATATATATATATATATATATATATATATATATATATATATATATATTGACAATTACATTGTTTACATAAAATATTAAAATAAATGGTTTATACCAAATCTTTTCTCTTTGGAATGAATATCTTCGCTGATATCCATCTTCTAAAGGTTGAGGTCCCTTCTTTGTGTAAGTTGAAGCAATAATATTAAATACAATATTGCAACAGATGCAGTGTCATCATAGTCGTTGCTATTCTTGGTGAACAACAAATATTTGTTGTAATTCAGATTTAAATACATCCATCTTCTAATAAGTTATTTGTTCCAAACATTGGAAAATATTTTTTCTGCACCTACAATCTATCATAGGAAGTTTATTCCAAAAATACAACAACATTGGCAAAAAATATTTATGCACCATTATGTGACATAGATTGAAAGGGCAGAAAAAATGTTTTATTCTAGATAGAAGAACATTGAAGATTATTCTGTCTTGCAATCCATCCTAAATAATGATGCATGCGAGTTTGGGGAAGCTTCATATAAGTAAGGATTAGGGTAAAATTTAACGAGTGCTTTTATAGTAAAATCTAATTATTTAACCCTCAGTTATATCGAAAATCGAAGGGTTGGATAATTTAGTTTACACTTATAAATAAAGAAAAACATAAACTGCAATAGTTAGGATTTGAAGCGTATATTGACTTGTATTTCCCCCCAGTTATTTAAAAACTAGAGGGAAATTGTGGATTTTTTTTATAAATAATAAAAGATGGCGCTTCTTTGCATTTTACCTAGATTTTTCTTTGGAAGAGGTGAAAACTTCGTCATGAAAAGCGTTATTTATTGTAGTATGCATCCTATTTTCATTTAATTCCAAATTGAATATCTTAGGTTTTTGGCCTTAAAGCTTATATTTGGAGAGATTGGTGATGATTTGGAAGAATCTAGGTTTGTATTTATGATGAAGACATGGAGACGCTTGATTTAATGGTGATTTGAAGTTGTATGGACCCTCGTCGCTACCAAAGACAATTTCTGGGGTGGGGGAGTCACAGTCGGAGGTAATGTCTGAGCTTTTAAAGAGAAGTTGGTTTAGGTTGGAGGGAGAGAGACAAGTTATTTGTGAGGATTTTCTGATGATATTTTTGTTTTGTCCAAATTGGTGGAATTTGAATGGGTGACAAGTGGCTCCGGTGGCCACTTGTCATCATTTGACCTTGGTGATGATGCTTGATCCCATGTGCGTAGTCACACCTTAACACTGTGCACTTTCATTCCTTTAACCTTTAATCTGGATAAATCTTTTGACCAGTGAGATCCTACACCCAGGATTGTTCCTAGAGGTCGACTAGAGTCTCATGTGGACTCCCAACAGTAGCGTTGGGCCTCTAGCATTAGGCCTGACCTCAGTTTCATTTCTTGCACCCCATGTTTTAGCAATTGTATCGGAGGGACTAGATCATTTTTCGTAGGCAAAACATGAAGATTTGGAATAAGACAAAACATGAAGATTTGTGTTGAAAATAACCTCACACGGTTTGCAACATATCTTTGGGCCTCCGTAATATTTGAAACAAAATTCATTTATGCCTCACACATCCCTTTGATATTTATTTGATTTAATTTTGAATTTAAATGAACAAAATCAAAATAAATGAAATAAAAAATTAAAGGGGTGTATGAATAAATTTAGAGGTTCATTATGAGGTCAATAACACGTTTGGACTCTAAAAGATAATCCCATTAGCCCAAAAATTCAAGTTTTCTTAATTTGGGTTTCATGCATTTCTCAAAAATTGTCCAACTTGCACCAATCATAAGTCACTCAATTTTTGTCATATGAAGGTGATATTGGAATTTTTGGAAAAAACAAGATGTCCCATACAACTTTCATTTTGTTCATTTTTTCCATTTAAAGATATTAACTTGATGTAAATTGCTTTGACAAAAAATGTCTTTTTGTTGACTTTTAAAATGACATGTAATGTTTTGGCCCATATTTCTCAAATGAGACATTTTTTGGCTTTGAGCTTAGAGAGACAAATTTGTAGAGAATTGAATTTTCTTCAAAATGAGCTTTGGTTGATAAAAATCTGATGAAGTATGTGAAAGTTATGCTTGGTCAAAGTTCAGTTGACTTCTCCTAAAGAAAACCCTATTTTAATAACTTTTGACTTTTGATGAATCTTGAGTTTTCTTGATGAAACATGATAAACCCTTGATAAAATGATGAATGTGACCTAAAAATATTGATGTTAACCAAAAATCTTGAAGTTTTACTGTAAGTTGACCACAATTAACTTTTTTCATCTCATACAATTAATTTTCAATCATCTGAGCAGTCGACTGAGCAAACTTGTGCTGCAAGGCTTGAAATTTGAAATGAGGATACCTTGAAGCATATGAGAAACCATGAAATCCCCTTGAGGCATTAGAAGCTCAATTTCTTTTGAGAGAACCAAAACCCTAATTTTAGGCCACTGCTTAGGAAGAGGATTCATCTGACCAATTCTTGAGTAGTCTTGAGCACTTGAGCACCTTAGGAGCATGAGGAGATATTTTGAAATGGGAGGGAAAATTTTGGGGTACAACAGGGTGCTAATACCTCCCCCTTTGAATAACCAACCCACGTACCTAGATTCTCTCCCCCTTCTTTTTGGGTTTATTCGCTCTTTTCCCATTTCCTTTGGAAATAATAAAACGCGGTGGTGAGTTTTATTTGATTTGTGTGAGTCAAGTCAATCTAAAGGCTTAGTCTCAAAATTTCTACCGCTATAGTTAGTAATAATTTTAACAAACATAGGAGTCAGTTTAACACAAATTTTTCCACGTATGCTTTCATAGTTAACCTTGCTTCAATTAGGAATTTTGAAGGTTGTAACATGGCCATGGTTCGTGGTTTAAGAAACAAAGGATATAAGACTCAAAATTTAGTTATCACACCCCATTCTCCTTGATGTTTTCCAATCCTAAGTTCAACTAATCCAGCAGATGTGTTAAGTTTGCAAGAGAATTTTCATAGTCATGGTGATGGTGATAAACGCTGGTAAAGATCCAAGCACCGATGAAAAGCATTGATAAGATCCAAGCATTGATGAGAAGCCTTGATGATTCTTGAGGTGGAAGTCACAAGATTGTTCTCCAATTTATTTGTTTTCAATCCCTTATTTTTGCATGGACTGGATATTTTAAATTTTTCGGTCCATCGGGATGCTCTAACTTTTACTTATTTTTTTTAGTTTTACTTGACTTAGCGAGCTTTATCCTTTTGATTTTTTTTGTTTTGAACATTTATGATTTCCATGCTGATTGTTGTAAGTTTCGTCTTCATTGTTTCCTCGATCTTGAATGATATACTGAGGAAGAAGACGTCATGGACTTTATCTTCATTGATTCCTCTATCTTGGATGATGATTTTAAGGAAAAGGATGTGCATGAACCTTTGCTTAGATTGCCCCCCTCAATGATGCATCGAGGAAAGAGATATGTTTTAACATGTGCTTAGATGGCCTGATTCTCCTGGGATTAGAATGCATCATTGAATTAATTCAAATTTACCCTGCCCCTGCTTGAAATTAAGGTTTTGTATTTTAGAAAATAGAATAAAACTCCAACTCCTAGCTCGAGGGGGTTAACTGTGAATTATCTTCTGGCTTGATGTGGAGGAGTCACCAATGATAGTTATATTTGAGGTGTTGTAGGCCTTTGACTTGTATGAGAAAGGGTTGCCTTCTCTCCTTAATAAGATTTGTAGGACCAAGCTCACTGGTTGACTTTCTCCTTCATCAACTTTTGAATTTCTTGAGTTCCTTCAAGCTTTCTTGAAGCATGCTTGAAATTTGTTCTTTGAGTATCGAGCAATCTTTTAGTTGGATGATATTTGGACAAGGGAGAAGATGGAAATGTGTATGTATGAATGTAAGGTATGCAAAAATATTTTTTGCTTTAAGGGTATGCAAAAAAAGTTTCATGGATATGCGATGCGACGCGGACGTAGTATAAAGTAACATAAGGGTACCCTATACGGTTTTAATGATTGACATGGAAATGAGGATACCCTACATTGACTCAGAGACAAACAGGAACTCCTTAAGGATTATGGACAATGAAAGACGAAAAGGAATCCCTAAAAGCTAGGGATTATAACAGAGGGACGGTAATCCCCACAGGATAGGAATTATGATAGACCAATTGACAGTTGAGACAAAGATTAAATTTGAGGGAATAGCGTGGAAGAGAGCACATGGTGACCGGTCAAAAGTCATCAAGGTGGATTCCTTGAGGTATATCATGGATAACACTAGAGGGAAAGGCATAAGGGCCTCCCTTAAGTGGAGCCTCGTTGTAGACCGAAATTTTCGTCTCTAAGGTTTTACAAGGTTTCACCATGAGATTTTGGTTTAGGTTTATACAAAGAGTCATATGTTTCATTCGAAAGTCCTATCGTTGAAGAGGATACCTCTTGAGACATATTCCTTTTTTGGAATTCCACCGGCATTAGGCGAATTCGTCACAAAAACTCATAGGGATGATATATCCCATTGGAGAATAGGCAAACCTTCTTTCTAAGGGTTTGAATTATTCGAAATTAAAATCCCACCACAAATAAAATATGATAATGAAAATAATATAAAAACAAATAAATAGACCAAATAAATAAATAAATAAAATAAGCAAATATAGAAAAACATCAAAAATAGAAAATCCTAACAAAAATCCTAAACCCAAAAAGGCGAGGCTTCTAAACCCTAGGGTTAAGTCCCCAGCAGAGTCTCCAGCTGTAATAATCAACAAAAAATATAGAGTCACCACCATTAATATTTATCCTAAGACGGGAATATAACGGAATAACCCTAATTGATGATACAGAGATTCTAAGTTCTTGACTCACTTTAGACGAAGGGAAGGTGTTAGGCATTCTTCATCTACCTTGTTCATAAGGATATTAGGGTTTAGATCAAAGGTTTACGAATAGGATTTTAATTTTTTAGTTTGGAGAACTCGCCACGATTTTAAGTCGTATGCCTATGTATCCTCTTATTAGGAATCAGAGCCCTAATTCGTAGTTCAGAGTGTTTGGTTGGTGTTTTTTATAGGATTGCGTAGAATTGCTTTCGAATTTATCCTTGAACCTTGTTTGGGTTTGAAAAGTGAGTGATTGTAGACGCAGTTTGCAGTTAATTTTGATAGCAATTCTCCTTAATCCTTTTTTTTAGAAAATATCTTGTAATTTTCTATTATGTTAGTAGGAAAAAATGGTTTTGAACGTTGGTTAGCTATTTTAGTATTTGATTGGTCGATAAAGTATATGGTAGGACGTAGAGCGGGGGAGTTCGATAAAGTCTCCTCATCAAGTGGTCAGATATTGGTCACGCGTCGCTCATCATGAAAGACGCGGGTGGAGTATTTGATAAAATGTGTGATTTTTAATATCTTTATAAAATATTGAATTAATTATAAGAAAATCCACTTTAATCGAATTAATAATTATAAAACTAGTAGATCTAATAATTAAAGGATATTTTTGGATTAGTTAACAAACTAATCGTTGCATGACCAAACTAATTTTACTTACATAACTAAATACTTAACTCAAGGATGTAGATAATAAATAGAGACGCGTTATATAGAACAAGGGCCTAAAATGCACAAACAGAACCATTTATTACCTAGTTATTAGAATCGCAAAATGTACATAGGGAGTATTTGCTGGCATGGAATAAAGTTATAATGAAAAATAAATCATTGAAAATATAAAAATAAAATAAAAGAGTAATTTAAAAGAACAGCATAACATGGGCGTTGCATATGCTCTTTACATATGTGTTGAAATTCCAAAACATCCCCTCGAACATTTAGGTCTTGACACATGGTAGTGGGGAAATAAAAAAAAAACCAATTGTTACCTATATATTTCACGTGAGAGAGAGAAAGTGTTATCCCAAATCCCTTTTCTTTCCTTCTACCTCATACATCCTCTTCTCCTTTTCTCTATTCAATATCAAGCAAAACAAAAACAACCTCATATAACAAACACTACACAAAATAGTAAAACATGAAATGGGTTTTGGTTGGTGGCTGAAAGGGCGGAGCTTCGCGGTTGGAGGAGTTAGATCGAAGAGTTGTGTTATATGCGGTGGAGAGTATACGAGGGTTGTGTAGTAGTGTCGTTTGAGGGGCTGAGTGACGGAGTAGGGCTCGTGGTTGATATCTTTGTCACCAGCCTTTCTCCTTACCAACTGAACCATGTGTATTTCTTGTCATTCCATTAACCATAAATCATTATATAATAAACAATAACATTAAAAATCAGACAACAAAAATGCATGTATGAGTGGGTCCAGGATTATTTGAATGGGTGAATCATATAGTTCATAATTGCCACGCCAATCCTTCACCAGCATGTAAAAGTCAGATCGGTCGGAGGTGGTAGAAACCACCGTCTTCGCCGGCGGTCACTCTGTAAAAATTTCTCAAATCAAAAAAAGAAAGATGATATCTTGCTTAAAATTTTCTCCTGAACTCAAATCTGGACTCAAAAAGGACAAAAAGTTAGTGAAATGAGAGATTTGAATGCAAGTTCAGTGGATGCCCTAACTATGGCAACTCACTATTCACCCGTGCATTCTCTATACTTACCATCCAGATTTATTCCAAACACGCATTAGAGTATAAATCAAAAGTTACATGTCCTTGAAAATGCTTAAAACAAATAGTTTGAACTTGAGTTTTATACCTCAATCGGTGATAATGAGTCTGTCTGATCTGGTACTTACACCTTGCAGAAAAGGCCTGGGTCTCTCCTTGAATACTCAGAAAGAGATTGCAATGCTTGACTTTGAGTGGAACTGGTTGAGGACGATGATTCGATGACTTGGTATCTTTGGAATCTTCCTCCTTCAAACCCTAGTATTTCTTGCTGTCAAAATCGTCCCCTTTTCGTATGAATATGTTGAGCATATATAGAGTGTATTAGGTTAAGATTTTTATGGGCTTGGACCTCATAATTTAATGGATATCTTATTTAGTTTATTTTTATTTTAAATTGAATAAAAATATAATAAAATAAATAAAAGTTACAAAAAATATGTGGATAGGTTTAGACGTTCCCTAATGTGTTATGAACACGTTTGGACCTGAAAATTTAGACCTAATAACCCAAAGTTACAAATTTGCTCAATTTGGAATCCATGCATTTCCTTAAAATTTTCTCAACTTGCACTAATCATAACTCTCTCTATTTTTATGATATGAAGGTGATCTTGGACTTTTTGGAAATCTAAAGATGTCCTCTACAATCTCCATGTTGATTATTTTTGCATTTGAAGAATTTATCTTGATTTAAGCTGCCTTTACAAAAAGTGTCTTTTTGTTGACTTTTGAAATGACCTATAATGTTTTGGCCCATATCTCTCAAATGAAACATTTTTTGGACTTGAGCTTAGAGAGACAAGGATGTAGAGAATTGAATTTCCTTTGAAATGAGATTTTGTTGAGGAAAATATGATAAAACATGTTAAAGTTATGCTTGTTCAAAGTTTAGTTGACTTCTCCTTAAGAAAACACCCTAATTTGGCAACTTTTGACTTTTTGATTAATTGAGAGTTTTCTTGATGAATCATGATCAACCCTTTATAAAATGATGAATATAACTTCAAAACCTTGATGTTGATAAAAAATCTTTAAGTTTGACTATATGTTGACCATAATTGACTTTTTACCCAATATAGTTGATTTTCAGTTATCTAAGTAATTGACTGAGCAAACTTGTGTTGCAATGCATGAAACTTGGTATGAGAATTCCTTAAGACATATTAGGAACCATGAAATCCACTTGAGGCCTTAGAAGCCCAATTTCCTCTGAGAAAACCAGAACCCTAATTATAGGTAATTGCTTATGAGGAGAATTTGTCTGACCAATGCTTGAGCAACCTTGAGCAATTGAGAACCCTGGAGGCATGAGGAGGTATCCTGAAGAAAATGGGAGGGAAAAGTTTAGGGTACAACAACTGGCCTTTTCAATATGATAAAGACAGTTCATTGGAAGATCCTTACAACAGTTTATTACCCTTTTTAGGTGCAATATCTTGGTAAAAGAAGGAGTTGAGACCCGTTCTAGGTGGAATACCAAAATTTTGGGAAACTTGTTATTGTTCTATTTTATTTTCTACCTTCATCCAAAATGTGGTAGTCAGCATTTATCCCTTTATCCTCATTGGACTTTACCCCAATAGAGTTGAATTGTTCCCAACCATGAGTGCTGATGTCAAATATTTGTTTCCAGTCATAAGTATTGATGTCAATCATTTGTTTACTAATCTCGAGGTTGATGTTTACCATCATCTTTGAGCCGGTATTATCCTAATATTTCTATTCGTGTCCTTCGGGTCGGTAGGTTCTGATCCCTTGTGAGTCGACGTTACTCTCTTTTTGCTATCTCCTATATGAGTGGGTAGTTCATAGTTATCTATAGGTCGTTACTACCCATTATTTTTCCTCACTTAACGAGTTGATGATACTTTATCTCCTCTTTGGGCTTTACCCCAGTAGATTTGAGTCTTATATTCCCCAGCGGAGTTGTTTTCTTCCAATGATGTTGAGTTTTCTTTCCTCTAGTCAAGCCAATAATCCTTTCTTAGTGGTTACCTCCTTGTTAGCTTGTTGCTTGCATTACTAAGAATTTCTGTCATTGAAATCTTACTATGCATTTGGATTCTTTGATCTTGACTTTGGTTTTTCCTATTTATAGTCATCCTCAGAGTCATTTTGTTCCCCAACAATTTATTTTCTTAGTCGAACTCTCTTTTTAGTCTGATGGTTTTATTTTTCTGCTTCCCCAGTGGTGTTCTGTGTCACCTTTGGAGTTGGTCATTTGCATTCATAATCATAAGCATTACATGACACCTAAGGGCCAAAAGTAGGATTTATTTTGTATTTAAGTAACTTCAATCGCATCGAGACGAAGATTTTAACCTTCGTATCTCCGAATAGAAGACACTTAAATAGAGGCAGTTGTTATACCCCAATTTCCCCCCCTAAGATCTCTCATCATCTCATATTATCAATACATCAAAATCACACATAAGGGTTGGTTCTCCTTTCCACTTCATCTTATCTTTAAGTTTTCTCTTGAGAGATCACCAAGCACCTTGAATTGTGTATCTTTTACATGTGTTTTTTTTAGGAGGACTAATTTTTAACTAACATCAAAATATGTATATATGTTTTCTTGGATGTTCATATTATAGGTGATGACACAACTGCATCCATCTCACCATGCCTTCTTCAACAAATTTTATTGAGACTTAAGCTTCATCTTTGAGTGTGCTTCAATATAACATCATTTCAAGGTCTAATCTGATTTATCATGCTCTATTTTGCAAAGAAAGTTCAAAAGATTTAAGGTTGGTTCAATAAGTTTGACCTAATTGAGAAAGTTCTCTATTCAGTGATCACAAGTTCATAACTCTCTTAATTTTCAATGTTTTGAGTTGGTTATTTTTGCTATGGGTTCTTATCATCATCTACAACAACTTCTCTTCGCATGAAAAGATCCCATTGTGTAAGAAAAATCATCAAAAGTTGAAAGGGGTTCCAAGTCATTTTGACACTCTCTGAGCTAGGGTTTGATGACTTCCAAGGACCACATCATGCTCATTTTTTGATATTTTCGATTGATTCCAAATCCATGATTCTCTTTAAAGGATCCTTAACAAGTTCTCTTCAAGGGTTTAAGGCTAATTTTGAGTGGAAGATCACTAATGGTTGAAGAAGATTACAAGTCCCTTTGAAAAGCCTTTGAATCTTAGGGTTTGACTTCAAAGGATCATAACTTGATAATCTTTTATATCCTTGAGCTCATTCTTTTTCTGCAATAATCTTTGGAATTTCTACTACAACTTTGTTTCAATATGCAATACTTGAAAATGCTTGGAAAGTTTTTTAAGAGTTGAAAAGATTATAGGTCTTTTGTAAATTTCCCCAAAGTTGTTCATCATCTTCAAAAGACTATAACTCTTTCAATTTTTATGTTTTTTGAGTGATCTCAATTCCATAGTTCAATTCAATAGGTCTACTTCATTTCATCTTCAAGGATCAAGATCAAAATTTGAGTGAAAAGGCATGTAACATTGAAGAACATTATAAGTCATTTTTGAAGCTCAACACTTAGAAATATTTCTAAGTACAAAAATTTGTATGTTTTTATTGATTTAAAAGTTGAATAACTTTTTACTCAAATATCCAAATGAAAACTTTCAAAGTACATTGTTAAGATTGATCATTCAGCTTTCTAAATAATCCAAGGTTGCATCATAAAGGTCTCTAAGTAGTGAGATATGCATTATTGAAGTTGGCTCCATGGAATCTTTTTTTTGCTTCGAGTCAAATTTTTTACCATGAGTACACTTGGATTACATGTCGAATTACTTAAAGATTAGTTGCTAAACATGTTTAACTAATTGTCCAGATGCGTTTTGATAAGATTTGCACTTAGCATAAGGTCGTTTTGAGGCATTTCAAGTCACACGTTTGGCATAATCACAGCTGGCTTGGCTTGCATGATTTGCTCACAATTCCTCTCATTTGCCATCATAATTCACTTCCCTATAAATAGATGATGTTATTCCATTCATTAGAACAAGATTGAACAGCCAAAATCACCCTGTCAAACTCTCTCCATAGCTCATATTTTTGAGTTTTCGAAATCATAATTTCGTCCCTTCAACTCTAATTTCTTTGTTCATTATTCATCCTTGAACTTCACTGAAGCTAACAGAAGAAGAATTAAGCCTTGAGGTGCTCTAAATCGCGCTAGCCAAGTCAGAGCAATTTCTTCATACTTTGTTCAGGTAGTTCCAGGCATCAATTCTTTTAACTCAAATTACTATAATGGTCTATGATGTTCATTGATGCTTGCTAATGGTATAATTTTGATTAATTGATGCATTTTATGCATCTGTTTTTTATTTCAAAACTCTCCAGTTTTTTCCAAATCGAGTAAGCTACACTTGAAATAAGTTTTTCACGAGCATGTGGTTGTGATCGTCTCAAGTAGACACATCTAATGGTATCTGTTGTACCCCAAAATTTTCCCTCCCATTTCTCATTGATTTCTCACCACAAAGCCCTTGAAGCTCAAAATCCAGTTAGGGTTTCATCTGCTCAAGACTTCTCCTTGCACTGTGGACCCAAATTAGGGTTTGTGTTTGCACAAAGATGTTTTGACCCAAAATGCCTAAAATGACTTTCTTGCTTCATATTGGACTCCCAAGTTTATCCTCATCAAGTTTCAAGTCTTGATTCCAAGTTTTGCCCAGTCAATTGGACAGTTGACCTAGAAATCAACTATATTACGGAAAAAGTCAACTGTGGCCAATTAACAGTCAAACCTCATGAAAATTGACCCACATCAACATTATGAACTCCTATGAACCATTTGACCAAGTTTGGATCACAATTCCACAAGAAATTTGATCAGATCACCAAAAGGGCAAAATGGTCATTTTTAGGGTTTTGACTGCACAAAGGCAATTTTTGACTGTTTGACCTAGCCAATGGCAAACCAAGCTCACATATGGACTCAAGGACCCCATGGAATTATCTTGACATGCTCAACAAACTCAAAAGATCCCAAGTACACAAGATTGACAGTTGAATTTCTCAGTCAATTGATCAATTTTGACTGTATACTGAAAAGTCAAACTTTGACTTTTTGGTCAAAATCAAGAGCCAAGATTCATTTTTCATAAAAACATGCCAAATCATGAAACTTGTTCATCAAGAAATCACAAAATGCAAATTAGGGTTAGAAATTAGAATTTTTCATAACTTAGAATTTTTCTAAGTTATGAAAAAACCTAATTTTTTCCCAACTTTGCCCCACTTTCTCACCAAGATCCATTTGGATTCAAACAAAAGTCAAAACATGAAAGTTGTAGCTTGTTGCATAATCTATAACTTTGATTCACAAAGTTTTCCAAAATGAGGCTTTTATCTCAAGTTACAAATTTTTGAATAAGGGCACTAAACCATTCTTAACTTAGTGAAATTTTAACCTATTTTGACAAGGTTTTCTACCCAACTTCAAGGCCATTTTCCATACACTTCCACTTGGAATTTCAATTTGCATTTCAAAGATAGATTGTAGTACACATTCCAAGCTTTCCAAAATGTCCAAGAACTTCTCAAACAACCTCATGGTTAGGGAGAATCAAATTTCACAATATAGCAAAAACTCACTTTTGATTAGGCCAAGTTACATGTTCATAGCACTATGCATTTTCAAAACTCAGCATGCCACTTGATTACAGGCCTTTTATCTCAATTACACTCATAAATTTAATGTCAAACCTTTGTTCCAAGGCCTTGTTTCATGAGTTCAAGCATTGCCTAAAGGATTAATCCATTTATAGATAAAGCATTTCTTCCATTTTTGCAAAAGGTAACTTTATGTCCAATTGAAAATCCAAGAAGTACAGTTAAGATCTCTTTGGCACAAGTTTAGGGATTAATCACACTGATCAAGACTGAGTTATGCAGCATGTTATGGGGGCCTCTAGCTGCCTAAACACTAACTTGACCTTTTTTGCTTAAGTGCTAAGAAACATTGCATAACTTGAACCAACTCTCATATCAGCTTAAAAACACTGAAGCAAACTTGTAAAACACATCCAGGACATCACAACCAAGCTAGCACACGACCCTAACATCCCTCATACACTCCCAATCTCAGAATCACCTTCAAACTGCAAAAACAGGGCAAGGCCTGCAGTTTGAGTGCCATCTTTCATTCCTCTCAAGCTTTCTTGCCCAAACCAGTTCACACACCTTCCATACCATCTCTGCAAGCTAACCAAGACCTGAAACACGATCTGTAATTCCTCTAACAAGTTCCACCATTTTCACTTTTTCATTTTGCAGTTGAAGTTCTACAGCTCAATTCAAGTTGTCTCAAGGCAAAGTAAATATTGGAACAGCATCACCACATCTCAAGGAAGCTATACCAACCATTATCTTGCACTGAAAGCTTCCCCATTGCCAGATATAACTTCAACTGAACAGGTACTTTGGTGAACTTCTAACTCTTAGTATAGGCATCATTAGCTCTAAGTTTGTGAATAAGGAATGTTCTACTCATGCCACTGAACCTGTACATGCTTTTACTTTTCATTTCTTTTGCTTGAGCTGTGAGAATTTAAGGTTTGAAAATGGCAGAAAACTTAGGTCAGGATTTGGGATTGTTAAAATTCTCTCTCATTTCTGAGAGTTAGGAGATGTTCTTTATATATTTGGAATCGTGGTTTCATGCTTAACATTTTTTGTGTTGAAAGTTTGTGCAAAAGATCAAAGAATCAGGATGTTTGAACTGGAAGAAACAGGCGCGCGTTTTGGACAGTTTTTTGTCTGAAGGTTGAAGAAGAAGCCACATGGGCTGGGCCTGTGTGGTCTTTTCTTTTCACACCCTATTTCCATTTTCATACCCCCCAAGCCCATTTTGTGTATTTTTATGATTTTTTTGATTTTTTCTTTTTCATTCTGACTCATTTATTTTTTCTTATCATATTAAAAACATAAAAAAAATATTTTTGCATCATTTATATATTTTTTAGACATTTATTGGATTATATTGATATTTGTATACAAATAAATAAATAATATATGATTTAGAACAAATAGAGAAAATAATGTAAACACATTTTATTTTTATTTTTATTTTGTTTTATCTTCTTGAAATATTTTTATATAAAACATACTTTTTTTCATAAATATTAATTATTATTATTTTTATATATATAATATGTATTTAGTAAATAATAAGGATATATATATATATATATATATATATATATATATATATATATATATATATATATATATATATATATATATATATATATATATATATATATATATATATATAGATATATATATATATATATATATATATATATATATATATATATATATATATATATATATATATATATATATATATATATATATATATATGTATATATTAATACACTTAGGGTAAAATACCAAAAATATACATCTTTTTATTTTTATTAATATTTAACACTAAAAATATATTTTTATAAATATACTATATTTTATTTTATTTTTGTATGTAAATGGTAAATATTATATATATTAAGTAATTAATACCCTTTTGATTAAAATTAGGGTTTTGCCCTAAATATGAAAATACTCCAAAAAATAATACCTTTTTATTTCTCTTTTTATTTTACATAAATAATACTTTTTTTTCATACACATAAAAATTCCTTTTACATTTTGCATATTTATTTCATTTCCATTTAATTATGCAATTATTTGTATTGTAAATATTCAAAGAAAATGATGTAATAGCTAGATTTAATTTCTTGTCTAAATATCCCCCCATTTGAACATTTGTACCCCCTCCCCATATTATTGTGTTGTAATAGTGTAGGAATTTAAATTTCGCACTTTAATGCTTTCTAAACATGCCATGCTAGAATTAGGGTTTGTATGCGAATAAAACGAACAAAAATAGTTTGACCTAATTTCAAGATAAACAAGCATGAAAATGGACAACACATTTCACACTTGCACCCCTAGGGTATTCCACTTTGTTGCCTTCAAATAATTGGGCCATATTGCATATTAAATTTCTTTGGGTAAAACAAACTATCAAATGATCATAAGTCCCTCGAAGACGCTTTCAAAAAATTGCCTAAAATGGTCAAGTCCCTTTTCAAAGAAAAATTGCCCAAAGACATTTAACACTATTGCAATTATGGTCTAAACGATGACCCACGCCCGTCCCTTTCACCTCCTAATACAAGATTGTCCACCAAATGCAATGGTGGTACAAAATTGTCAAAAGGTTTAAAACATAACAAAAATCTTTGAGAAAACTTTAGGGTAGATAACTCTTAAGTACTTGTCAACTTGCAAAGAAAACACTTGCCTATTTTCAAACCACACTTCACAAACACTTTCAAAACCAACTTTCAAAAAAAAACCTTGAAACATCTTTTCAAAAGACAAAACACCTTTTGTAAAACATTCGAGTAAAGAATTGTTACAAGGGTAGCCTATACAAGGCATCTTTTCAAAACATTTTCAAAACCACACACCAAACACCATTTCAAACAATTGAAAACCAAGGCAAGTTGATCTAAGCAAGTACCTAAGAGCCCATGGATAACCATGGATAGAAAGGGTGCTAATACCTTCCCTTTCTATAATTTACTCCCCGAACCCAAGAAAAATCTCAAAGGTTTTTGTTGTGCTTTTTAAACCTTTCCTTAGGATAAAATAAAAAGTCGGTGGCGACTCTTGCTCAACCGAAACATTTGCGAAAACAAACGCAAAACCCTAGTCAGTTCTCCCACCGTATCACAGAACTGGCGACTCTGCTGGGGAAAATTTTAAAAGTGGAGTAACCTTAGGGCTTAGATCACCCTCTTGCATGACTAATTGTTTGAATTGATTGCTTTATATCTTGGCTCTATTGTTTGGGTTTACAATCCTACACCCGGATTTTGGGAAACATTCATAGATAGCAATACGTTTGTGGAAACTGTGCGGGGTATACCGACACGGTCGAAGCAATAGCTATATTAGTGCGACATATTTGTGAGTACCGGTAACCCTTGAGTTCAATAAAGGAGAGTACGGGGCCACTGAGTGATGTCACTAAGCACTAATGACCTAGAACCTTACTTGACCATCTTGGCCTTTTATTAGGGGTAGTGAGATGACCGGCTTTGGTGCAGTCTGAAGTTGGTAGATACTCGATACTACACTCATTGAGGGTTGTGTTCTTGGAATATTTTGGTCGCTAGTTAAGTGGCTAAACCAAAACAATGAACAATGAAAACAATCCAGTGATATTGAGCTCCTTAGAACCCGGTTACTATTTATAGGACAGGTTTTTAAGCCAACTACACTCAAGAGGGTACTTACCTATGAAACCCCATGCAAGCCTGGAACTAGGGTTTGGTGTGATTTGCTTGTACATATGATTTGTGCATACATCATAAACATCATAAAACATCATATGCATTCACTAACCATCTCAAGGGTTTTGGATCTTCATCTTTGTTCTTGTTTTGTAGGTCATGGAAATTCCTCGCAGAAATACCATCCAAGTCAACCTCGTGAGAATCTCTCCTCAACTCAAGGAGCTCACCTCAAGAATTCCGGAAAATTCATCCTTCAGTGAAAGACATGGTAGACTGCTCAGCCTAGTCAACACCAACATTGAAGAAGACATGATGAAAGTGCTATTCCAGTTCTTTGACCCTCTTCACCACTGTTTCACTTTCCCTGATTATCAGTTGGTACCCACTTTGGAGGAGTTTTCTCAACTCTTGAGAATTCCTATCCTTAATCAACTACCCTTCAACGGTACGGAAAAGGAGCCAAAGCCGGAAGATGTTGCTCGAGCATTACGTCTACAACCATCTGACATTAAGGGGCATTGGGAAACCAAAAGCGGCGTCAAAGGATTCTTAGCAAAATTCTTGTTTGAGAAGGCACAAGAATGTTGGAATTCATTGGACCTACAAGCCTTTGAAGAGATTGTGGCACTCCTTATCTATGGGTTGGTCTTGTTCCCAAATCCTGACCAATTGGTAGATGTCAACACCGTCAAAATCTTCTTGTCCAGAAATCCAATACCAACATTGCTTGGGGACATCCTTCACTCATTTTACACACGAACAATGAGAAAGAGGGGTGTTCTCATGTGCTCTACTCCTATCCTTGCAAGGTGGTTTATTTCACACCTTCCACAATCTGTCCTGAAGAATGACCAAGGCTCAAGGTGGTCTCAACGGTTGATGACTCTTACTCACTCTGATGTACATTGGTGTTCTCGGTCCAGAGAAAATGTCGTCATCGTCGATCATTGCGGAGAATTTCCTAATGTTCCTTTACTTGGAATCAGAGGAGGTATCACCTACAACCCTTGCCTAGCTTTGAGGCAATTTGGATATGCACGGAGGGATGGCCCTCATGACATGTTGATTCCTGACCTAGTTTTTGACTTCGACAACGATGCGCAAGGACTTCGCCAAAGATTCATCAGAGCTTGGGGAAAACTCAACAAGGTTGATAGCAAGACTCTGGGACACAAGAATTCCATCCCTCTTGAGCCCTATCTCAAGTGGGTACGAGCCCGAGACCAAAGTCTAATGATGCCTTATCCTCATGTACTCCCAGTGATTAAAGAGCCCGTCAATGAAGGAGAGGTTCCCTACACCATCCTACATCCAGACATGCCTACATCGTGGGAGGAAATGCAGAAAAGTTGGATTCAGCTCAAGGAGGAACGGAATACTTTTGAAGCTAGCTTCTACGCCAGTGAGAAGAAGGTTCTAGAGCTTACCCTCCGACTCCATGAGAAAGAGGCCCTCAACACCTACATCGCACCAAAGAGGATGCGCAATGTCTTTTTGCCTTAAGAAGTTATTTTGTAATATTTGGCCCATGGGGCATTTATGTACTAACAACTTTCTTCTTATTAATATGACGTGCGTTCTTCTTTGTCTGAAACAATTTTGAATATCCTAAATCCTTGAATGCATTGCATACATAAGCATACCATTCATCATGTGCATAAGCAGGTCTCACCCCAGGTTTCCTTATCTGTCTGCTGTTTATTTCAGTAGGATGGATCTCGAGCAAACAGTCAAAGACCTACAGGTTCAGAATGCACAGTTCCAGCAACTCCTGATGACCTTGGCTAAGGGTCAGGAGGATATCAAGACTCAATTGGGGAATAAGGACCCAGTGAAAAAGAAGAAAAAGAGGATTGGGGTGTCTACTTTGGGGAGAAGATTTGACGGAGAAGCTCGAAGAGTGCTTGAATTTCCTCCTACTTCTGATGAAGGGACCAGTAAAAGAGATGGAGTTGCGGTGCCTTCCGAGTCTGATGCGGAAGAAGAAGAGGTTGAAGAGGATGAAGATTATTCTGACCAGCAATACCCTCTAGCTGATGATAAATACAAGGGTTTAGAAGACAGATTGGCCGCCATGGAATTACAAAGAGTACCGGGTTTGGATTTTGAAGACTTGGGTTTAGTTGCCGGGATTGTGATTCCCCCAAAATTCAAAGTTCCAGTGTTTGTGAGGTATGATGGGCTGTCCTGCCCCAAAATGCATCTCAGGTCCTACGTGAGAAAGATTCAACCCTATACGGCAGATAAAAACCTCTGGATTCATTTCTTTCAAGACAGCCTTTCGGGAGCTCAGTTGGAGTGGTTTTATCAGCTAGAAGGAACCAGTGTCAGAAATTGGGAAGATTTGGCCACCGCTTTCTACAAACAATACCAGTATAATTCTGATCTTGCTCCTACTTGTACCCAACTTCAGGGTATGTCACTAGGAACAAGCGAGGGATTCAAAGAATATGCACAAAAATGGAGGGATTTGGCTGGCAGGGTGCAGCCTCTTTTAACCGACCGTGAACTCGTTGATATGTTTCTTGGAACCCTATCTGGGCCATTTTTCAATCATCTAATTGGTAACTCATCCGCGGGGTTTACCGATTTAATCTTAACAGGCGAAAGAATAGAAGCTGGCATCAAGTCAGGAAAGATTCAGAAGGGTGTTGTTGCAAGTGTTGAGAAGAAGCCTTTTAAGAAGGAAACAACTATGGTATATTCTCAGAGAAGAGCAGGGAAGACGGAGCTTCGGCCAACTGTGGGGGCCGTAATGATTCAAAACACTCCAAGTGAGCAGCCTCGCTATAACCAGTCCAGACCAAATCAACAACGAGTGGAACGGCCACAACGGCAGTTCACCCGTATTAATATGACTCCAGCGCAAGTGCTTCCCCATCTATTGAAGTTGAATCTCACCACCATCAAGGAGGCACCAAAGAATGTGAATACGTCCTCTCCGCATTATCATGCCAATGCTAAATGCGCCTACCATTCAGACAGTGTTGGACACGACACCAATGATTGTTGGGCACTCAAGCATAAGATCCAAGACCTGATAGAGGCGAAGGAAGTGGAGTTTGACGCTCCGAAGAAGCCTAATGTTATATCTGCTCCCATGCCGAAGCACGGCCGAAATGTCAATGCCATTGAAGAAGATTTGTATGTTGCTGATGTCAATGATCTGACTACTCCATTGCTAACCATTAAGTTGAATCTGTTAAGGGCCGGGATCTTCCCGGGATGTAAGGAAGACTGCTATTGTTGTTACTCTCTGCCGTTTGTTTGTCCATTACTGAAGAAAGGCATCCAAGGCCTTATGGATAGTCGACAAATTTTGTTTGAAAAAGTTTCTGCTGTTCCGGTTCATACTGAAGATGTCTCAATCATAACCATTCACGCCAATCTTTCCAAGGCCGTCAAAAAGCCTGTTAAGATTACACCAGCTACGAAATCTGTTCCTTTGAAGATAACAATGCCAGGTCCTGTTCCCTATGTTTCTGAGAAGTCGATACCTTGGAACTATGGTGGTGATGTCTACTACCATGGTATCAAACAAATCGAAATAATTGAAGAAAGTTCGGATGATGAAGAAGCCAGCATTAGTAACATTGCGGGCACTAGCAAAATCACCAGGAGCGGGAGAATATTTTCTCCAGAGATTGCCCCTCCAAGAGCAGTCTTTGGACCCTCATCAGTTGACAAGGTCGTCCCTGCACCAATAAAACTTTCTGCTAGAACTCCTTTGATTGAAGATGTTGTTGTTCCTAGTACCGTCTCTCCTACCGCTGCTGACAAAGGTAAGGGAATCCAAGATGAGCCCGTCAGGACGAGGGCTCAACCCTTGGTTATCCCGGAAACCTCCAAGAAGGAAATGGATGAGATTTTGAGGATAATCAAGAGAAGTTATTACGATGTGGTAGAACAGCTGGGGCAAACCCCCTCCAAGATTTCCATGCTGGCGCTACTACTTTGCTCGGAAGCGCACGCTAAAGCTCTAATAAAGTTCTTGAAGGCAGCCCATGTGCCCCAGGAAACCTCTGCGGATCAATTTCAAAATTGCGTGGCTAGCCTGACTGCGGACAATGGATTAGGTTTTTCTGATGCCGACCTAACTCCTAAGGGTAGGAATCACAATGATGCTTTGCACATTTCAGTCGAGTGTCGAGGAACTACTCTCGCACACGTCTTGGTCGACACTGGTTCGTCGCTGAATGTATTGCCTAAAAAGGCCTTGGACCGACTAGATTGTGAGGGGTTGGAATTGAAGCCGAGTGATATTGTTGTCAGAGCTTTCGATGGTTCGAAGAGAATGGTCCATGGAGAGGTTGAAATCCCCATCAAAATAGGCACTGAGGTGTTTAAATCCACTTTCTATGTGATGGACATCCGTCCGTCATACTCTTGCTTGCTGGGTAGGCCTTGGATACACCATGCTGGGGCAGTCACCTCCTCCTTACATCAGATGTTGAAGTATCCTGTCAAGGGAAAGATCATTACTGTCCACGGTGAAGAGGAGTACATGATTAGCCACTTGAATTCTTTCCGATATGTGGAGGTTGAAGGGGAATTCATTGAAACGCCTTTTCAGCATTTCGAAGAAGTCCTTCCTGAAATAGCAGTAGCGAAGTTGGCAGCTGAGACACCGAGACAGATGGCCAGGATGGCATCTCTGGAGGACGCAAGGGCCGCAATAAAGGAAGGGAAGAATTCAGCATGGGGGCAGTTACCGGACATTCCACATAAGACAGACAAATTTGGATTATGGTTCACAGCCGCAGGCCAGAAAGCTATGCGCCGTGCGAAGATTGAAAGGGAGCCAGTCAAAATTTCTCCCTACGGAATCAACGCTTTGGAGGATGAAGACAAGGAGGGCAACATTGAAGAGTGGATTTATCCAACTATCAAGGGAGGATTGAGCAACTGGGAGGCAAAAGACTTTGTCCCCATCACTTTTATTCATCAGTAATTTATCTGTTAAACATTTCCTATTTGGTCTGTAATATTTACTTTCAAACAATCCGTACACTCTCTTTTCACCTCCTGCCTTGCCCGGGGCATGTAGGTCCACTTGTAAGGGTTTTGATTATTTTTCATATCCATATGCCATGTTTAATGATTCATTGGACGTTTTTCATGTGATAAACTGCTTGTGTTCATTTTCTTTCCTTTTGCATTTTTTTGTTTAAGGATGGCTATCCCTTACACACACCCACACTCACCAATGCAGGTACCCATCCACTCAGGATTCCATGGGTGACTATTTTGCTATATCTTTCAATAAATCTGAGGATCTGGTCAATCTAGCCGAGTATGAAGATGACAAAGGTTGTGAAGTACCCGGGGAACTAGCCAGACTTCTGCAACAAGAGGAAAGGGCCATCTTACCACACGAAGAGCCATTAGAAACTGTCAACTTAGGGACCGAGGAAGACCGGAAGGAGGTGCAAGTGGGTGCCAATTTGAAACCGAATGTCAAGGAAAGCCTGATACAGTTGTTGAATGAGTATGTTGAAATCTTCGCTTGGTCTTATGAAGACATGCCGGGTTTAGACACGGACATTGTGGTTCACCGTCTCCCCACAAGAAAAGACTGTCCACCGATCAAGCAAAAAGTTCACCGAATGAGGCCTGACATGTCCGAAAAGATCAAAGCAGAAGTAATGAAGCAATTCTATGCCGGCTTTCTGGCTGTTACGTCCTATCCTCAATGGGTCGCTAACATTGTGCCAGTACCTAAGAAAGATGGCAAAGTCAGGATGTGTGTGGACTACCGGGATTTGAATAGGGCCAGCCCTAAAGATGATTTCCCGCTACCTCATATTGACATCTTGATCGACAATACAGCTCAGCATAAAGTGTTTTCCTTCATGGATGGATTCTCGGGCTACAATCAAATCAAAATGGCCCCTGAGGACATGGAGAAAACTACTTTCGTCACACAATGGGGCACTTTCTGTTACAAGGTGATGCCGTTCGGGCTGAAGAACGCAGGGGCAACTTATCAATGCGCCATGGTAGCTTTATTTCATGATATGATACATCATGAGATTGAAGTTTACGTAGACGATATGATAGCTCGGTCACAAACAGAGGAAGAGCACCTTGAACATCTGGAGAAGCTGTTTGCCAGGTTAAAAGAATACAAGCTCAGGCTGAATCCAAGTAAATGCACTTTTGGAGTCAGGTCTGGTAAACTCCTGGGATTCATTGTAAGCAACAAAGGCATTGAAGTCGATCCCGCAAAAGTAAAAGCAATACAAGAGATGCCTGCTCCCCGTACTGAAAAGGAGGTTAGAGGATTCTTGGGGCGCTTAAACTATATTTCCAGATTCATCTCACATCTGACTTCTACCTGTGAGCCAATTTTCAAACTTTTGAAAAAAGATCAGGTAGTCGAGTGGAACGACGATTGTCAAACTGCTTTTGATAGAATCAAGGAGTATTTGCTAGAACCTCCTATTCTGATGCCACCCTTCGAAGGAAGACCATTGATCATGTATTTGACCGTCTTGGATAATTCAATGGGGTGTGTTTTGGGCCAGCATGACGAGTCTGGTCGAAAAGAGCATGCTATTTATTACCTTAGCAAAAAGTTTACCGACTGTGAGACTCGCTACTCACTGCTCGAGAAAACTTGCTGCGCTTTGGTATGGGCTGCTCGCCGACTAAGACAGTATATGTTGACTCATACCACCTTGTTGATTTCCAAAATGGATCCTATTAAGTATATCTTCGAAAAGCCTGCTTTATCTGGAAGGATAGCCAGATGGCAAATGATCTTAACTGAGTATGACATCCAGTACACCACCCAAAAAGCTATAAAAGGGAGTGTACTAGCTGACCATCTGGCTCATCAAGCTATCGAAGACTATCAACCCATGAGATTTGACTTCCCAGACGAGGACATCATGAATTTGGATAACATTGAAGGTGACGGACCGTATGACGGACCCGAAAAGGGATCCCGATGGACCCTGTACTTTGATGGTGCTTCAAATGCACTTGGAAATGGTATTGGCGCAGTACTCATTTCTCCGGAAGGTTTTCACACACCTTTCACGGCCCGACTCTGCTTCAGCTGCACAAACAACATGGCTGAGTATGAAGCTTGCATCTTTGGTCTCAAGGCTGCTATAGACTTGGGGATCAAATCGTTGATCGTATTCGGGGACTCGGCTTTGGTTATCAGTCAAATCAGAGGAGAGTGGGATACCAAGCATCCTAATCTTATCCCATACAAAGAACATGTCCTGACATTGTTGCCTCATTTCGAGCAAATTACCTTCGAGCATTTCCCGCGAGAAGAGAATCAGCTAGCAGATGCTCTAGCCACAATGTCCTCCATGTTTAAACTCAACTGGGATAACGAGGCTCCCCAAATCGCCATCGAGCGAATGGATGAACCTGCGCATTGTCACGAGATTAATACCGAAGAAGTAGTGGAACAACCCTGGTTCCATGAAATCAAAAGGTATCTCGAGACTAGAGATTATCCTGAAGGAGCTTCCGTAAATGACAAGAAGTTCTTAAGGAAATTTGCTGCTAAATTCTTCCTGAGCAACGACATCCTTTACAAACAAAGCCATGATTGTGTATTACTCCGATGCGTAGATAAAGCTGAAGCAGAGTTGATCATGACTGATATACACAGCGGCACATTTGGCACTCACTTGAGCGGGCATACAATGGCTAAGAAGATCCTGAGGGCAGGCTATTACTGGTCTACCATGGAGGCTGATTGCCATCAACATTCCCGTACTTGCCACAAGTGTCAAGTCTATGCTGACAAAGTTCATATCCCTCCGGTCCCTCTCAAAGTCCTGACTGCTCCGTGGCCCTTCGCAATGTGGGGCTTTGATATGATTGGAGAGATCAAGCCCACGGCTTCCAACGAACATCGCTTCATCCTGGTTGCCATTGACTATTTCACCAAATGGGTCGAAACAGCTTCTTTCGCCTCTGTTACTAAAAATGTGGTTTCCCGCTTTATCAAGCAAAATCTCATATGTCGGTATGGTGTTCCAGACAGGATCATCACAGACAACGGTACAAATCTGAATAACACAATGATCACCGCTTTGTGCGAACAGTTCAAGATTTATCATCACAATTCATCTCCCTATCGGCCGAAGATGAACGGTGCTGTTGAAGCTGCGAACAAAAACATTAAGAAGATCATTCAGAAAATGACAGTCACTTACAAAGACTGGCATGAGATGTTACCGTTTGCTCTACATGGATACCGTACGACGACACGTACTTCAACTGGGGCAACCCCATTTTCCTTGGTTTATGGCATGGAAGCTGTTTTGCCTATGGAAGTCCAGATCCCTTCTCTAAGGATTATGAAGGATGCAGGTTTGAATGAAGATGATTGGATGCAGACCCGACTTGATCAACTCAATCTGATCGACGAAAAGCGACTTGCTGCTATATGCCATGGTCAGATGTATCAAAAGCGGATGATCAAGGCCTTCAATAAGAAAGTCAGACGTCAAGTGTATCAAGTCGGAGACCTCGTAATCAAGCGGATTATCTTGCCGCAAAGTGATCCCAGGGGCAAATGGACTCCTACATATGAAGGACCATTTGTGATCAAGAGCATATTTTCTGGTGGTGCAATGATTCTGACCACCATGGACGGCGACGATTTGCCGCACCCTGCGAACGCAGACATAGTCAAAAGATAATACGCATAAAATAACCCGGCAAGTTGAAAACCCGAAAGGGCGACTTGGGCAAAAATGGGTATCCCGGTGAACCGAAAACCCGAAAGGGCGGTTCAGGCAAAAGTTAGGGATAAAAATAAAAAAATATGTACACCCGGCAAGTTGAAAACCCGAAAGGGCGGCTTGGGCAAAAAGGGGTTTCCCGGTGGATCGAAAACCCGAAAGGGCGATTCAGGCAAAAGTTAGGGAATTAAAGCGTATGACTATGTCTCGTCGGATCACTTCAAGGACAATCTCTTCATCAACCGGTTCCAGGCTTCTGATCAATCCAGTCATCGTCAAGCGAAGCATTGAATGGACAGATATTCAGAGTTGTGAAAGCTATAGCGGAATGGAATCCCATGGAATTATTTCACATAGCCATCTTTATTTTGTATAAATCTTTCAAATATTTACGACAAAATCCTCTTACTAGGATGATTGTCTCCTTTGTACAAATATACTCATAGAAAATCAATACAAATACTTTTCCCGGAAATTTGTGTCATTTCCTTTTCTTTTCTCTTGCATTGTTTGTTTTATTTTGAGAAACGTCCAATGTTTTGTTAAATAGGCATATGCATTTGAACATAATCATTTCCTTACGATATCAAGAAAGAGGATTACTGATAGGTCAAAAGGTGCGGTTGGATATCTTGATACCCTTTCAGAAGAAACTCCCAGGAGATTTGGAATCCATTTTCCTCCAACAAGTCTTGAAGCTTATCCCTAGTAGATTCTAGAAGCTTATCCCCTACGGAGTACGGACGTCTCTCCCGAGTTTTATTCAAAGTTATTCCTCACAAGGGCTTATAACTGGGTTATCCTCAGCTAACAATCACGGAAGATCGCGCTTGCTAAAATTCTTCCTATCCCCAACGGAGTTCATCAAAATTCCCCAGCAGTAACTTATCTTTGCAAATCCCCAGCCAGAGAATCCTCCGGAATTCAATTCCCCTCAGAGTTTAAGTTTCAGTGTCCCCAGCCGAGCTAAAGCTTCAAATTATCAATCCCCAGCGGAGCCAGACCATTGAACCTTCTCCCCACAGAGTTTTGGGAGGGAAAATCTTGAGTTCCCCAGTGAAATCGCCAGAGTTACTTCCCACCAAGCTGAAGATTCTCAATCTTACCTCCCCAGCATGAGTCTATTAGTTTGGTACTCCCCAGTAGAAGTCATCAGGAATTCCCCAGAGGATCAGTATACAAACCCAAACTCCTTATTCCACAGCAGCAGCCAGAGAATTATTCTTCCCGGCAGCAGTCAGGATACTTTTATCTTCGGCCATCCAGGATTCATCTATCCCCAGCAAGATAGCTCATCAGCTTACATGCGCATTCATTACATTCATATCATAAACATTGATATAACATATACTGCATCATACATTTCATGCAACATAATTTTTGTGTCTAGCTAACATTTTGTCCTTTTCAGGATAAGAATAAAAAGCTATCCTTAACAGTTTCAGATGCAGTTTTACACGGACTCATCATCAAGCAACCCTATACCGGTTCCTATTCAACTCCAAGATTTCTGAAAACAGTTCACGGGTTCTCCAAGTAACGGATGTTAACCTGTCGCTTGTTCAGTTTCTTCTCCAGACTTCTGAAAACGGTCTATAGATTCTTCCCAATAACGGATGTTAATCTATCACTTATTCAGATGCAACCTTTGAAAACAGTTTACAGACGCTTCCCAACAACGGATGCTGCTCTACTGCTTATTCAACTTCAAGACTTCTGAATACAGTTTACGGATTCTTCCCAACAACGGATGTTAATCTACCAACTTGTTCAGACTCTTCTCAACTTTTGAAAACAGTTCACGGGTTCTCCAAGTAACGGATGTTAACCTGTCGCTTATTCAGTTTCTTCTCCAAACTTCTGAAAACGGTCTATAGATTCTTCCCAACAACGGATGTTAATCTATCACTTATTCAGATGCAACCTTTGAAAACAGTTTACGGACGCTTCCCAACAACGGATGCTGCTCTACTGCTTATTCAACTTCAAGACTTCTGAAAACAGTTTACGGATTCTTCCCAACAACGGATGTTAATCTACCAACTTGTTCAGACTCTTCTCAACTTTTGAAAACAGTTTACGGATTCCTCCCAACAACGGATGTCAATCTATTGCTTATTCAGACCCCCAGTTCGAAGAGGGTCCGAAGCATGGACGCCTTCCTGATACTCATTCCAGATGGCATCTTTAAGCCCATCCCCGACAAGTTTCTGTCACCTCTCAAGATGGCATCTCTAAGCCCATCTCCAAATGGCCATCTCTAAGCCCATTCCCGCATTCATTGCTTTGACGAGTGCAAATTTCCGGGCACTCTAGTGTCCAATCTCCTTTTACCCTCGAGTCACGAAAGGCAAGCTTGCCGATCTAACTCTTCGGATTCAAGAAGATTGAACAGGGGCAACTGTTGTACCCCAAAATTTTCCCTCCCATTTCTCATTGATTTCTCACCACAAAGCCCTTGAAGCTCAAAATCCAGTTAGGGTTTCATCTGCTCAAGACTTCTCCTTGCACTGTGGACCCAAATTAGGGTTTGTGTTTGCACAAAGATGTTTTGACCCAAAATGCCTAAAATGACTTTCTTGCTTCATATTGGACTCCCAAGTTTATCCTCATCAAGTTTCATGTCTTGATTCCAAGTTTTGCCCAGTCAATTGGACAGTTGACCTAGAAATCAACTGTATTAGGGAAAAAGTCAACTATAGCCAATTAACAGTCAAACCTCATGAAAATTGACCCACATCAACATTATGAACTCCTATGAACCATTTGACCAAGTTTGGATCACAATTCCACAAGAAATTTGATCAGATCACCAAAAGGGCAAAATGGTCATTTTTAGGGTTTTGACTGCACAAAGGCAATTTTTGACTGTTTGACCTAGCCAATGGCAAACCAAGCTCACATGTGGACTCAAGGACCCCATGGAATTATCTTGACATGCTCAACAAACTCAAAAGATCCCAAGTACACAAGATTGACAGTTGAATTTCCCAGTCAATTGATCAATTTTGACTGTATACTGAAAAGTCAAACTTTGACTTTTTGGTCAAAATCAAGAGCCAAGATTCATTTTTCATAAAAACATGCAAAATCATGAAACTTGTTCATCAAGAAATCACAAAATGCAAATTAGGGTTAGAAATTAGAATTTTTCATAACTTAGAATTTTTCTAAGTTATGAAAAACCCTAATTTTTTCCCAACTTTGCCCCACTTTCTCACCAAGATCCATTTGGATTCAAACAAAAGTCAAAACATTAAAGTTGTAGCTTGTTGCATAATATACAACTTGGATTCACAAAGTTTTCCCAAATGAGGCTTGTATCTCAAGTTACAAATTTTTGAATAAGGGCACTAAACCATTCTTAACTTAGTGAAATTTTAACCTATTTTGACAAGGTTTTCTACCCAACTTCAAGGCCATTTTCCATACACTTCCACTTGGAATTTCAATTTGCATTTCAAAGATAGACTGTGATACACATTCCAAGCTTTCCAAAATGTCCAAGAACTTCTCAAACAACCTCATGGTTAGGGAGAATCGAATTTCACAATATAGCAAAAACTCACTTTTGATTAGGCCAAGTTACATGTTCATAGCACTATGCATTTTCAAAAATCAGCATGCCACTTGATTACAGGCCTTTTATCTCAATTACACTCATAAATTTAATGTCAAACCTTTGTGCCAAGGCCTTGTTTCATGAGTTCAAGCATTGCCTAAAGGATTAATCCATTTATAGATAAAGCATTTCTTCCATTTTTGCAAAAGGTAACTTTATGTCCAATTGAAAATCCAAGAAGTACAGTTAAGATCTCTTTGGCACAAGTTTAGGGATTAATCACACTGATCAAGACTGAGTTATGCAGCATGTTATGGGGGCCTCTAGCTGCCTAAACACCAACTTGACCTTTTTTGCTTAAGTGCTAAGAAACATTGCATAACTTGAACCAACTCTCATATCAGCTTAAAAACACTGAAGCAAACTTGTAAAACACATCCAGGACATCACAACCAAGCTAGCACACGACCCTAACATCCATCATACACTCCCAATCTCAAAATCACCTTCAAACTGCAAAAACAGGGCAAGGCCTGCAGTTTGAGTGCCATCTTTCATTCCTCTCAAGCTTTCTTGCCCAAACCAGTTCACACACCTTCCATACCATCCATGCAAGCTAACCAAGACCTGAAACACGATCTGTAATTCCTCTAACAAGTTCCACCATTTTCACTTTTTCATTTTGCAGTTGAAGTTCTACAGCTCAATTCAAGTTGTCTCAAGGCAAAGTAAATATTAGAACAGCATCACCACATCTCAAGGAAGCTATACCAACCATTATCTTGCACTGAAAGCTTCCCCATTGCCAGATAGAACTTCAACTGAACAGGTACTTTGGTGAACTTCTAACTCTTAGTATAGGCATCATTAGCTCTAAGTTTGTGAATAAGGAATGTTCTACTCATGCCACTGAACCTGTACATGCTTTTACTTTTCATTTCTTTTGCTTGAGCTGTGAGAATTTAAGGTTTGAAAATGGCAGAAAACTTAGGTCAGGATTTGGGATTGTTAAAATTCTCTCTCATTTCTGAGAGTTAGGAGATGTTCTTTATATATTTGGAATCGTGGTTTCATGCTTAACATTTTTTGTGTTGAAAGTTTGTGCGAAAGATCAAAGAATCAAGATGTTTGAACTGGAAGAAACAGGCGCGCGTTTTGGACAGTTTTTTGTCTGAAGGTTGAAGAAGAAGCCACATGGGCTGGGCCTGTGTGGTCTTTTCTTTTCACACCCTATTTCCATTTTCATACCCCCCAAGCCCATTTTGTGTATTTTTATGATTTTTTTGATTTTTTCTTTTTCATTCTGACTCATTTATTTTTTCTTATCATATTAAAAACATAAAAAAAATATTTTTGCATCATTTATATATTTTTTAGACATTTATTGGATTATATTGATATTTGTATACAAATAAATAAATAATATATGATTTAGAACAAATAGAGAAAATAATGTAAACACATTTTATTTTTATTTTTATTTTGTTTTATCTTCTTGAAATTTTTTTATATAAAACATACTTTTTTTCATAAATATTAGTTATTATTATTTTTATATATATAATATGTATTTAGTAAATAATAAGGATATATATATATATATATATATATATATATATATATATATATATATATATATATATATATATATATATATATATATATATATATATATATATATATATATATATATATATATATATATATATATATATATATATATATATATATATATATATATATATATATATATATATATATATATATATATATATATATATATATATATATATATATATATATATATATATATATATATATATATATATATATTAATACACTTAGGGTAAAATACCAAAAATATACATCTTTTTATTTTTATTAATATTTAACGCTAAAAATATATTTTTATAAATATACTATATTTTATTTTATTTTTGTATGTAAATGGTAAATATTATATATATTAAGTAATTAATACCCTTTTGATTAAAATTAGGGTTTTGCCCTAAATATGAAAATACTCCAAAAAACAATACCTTTTTATTTCTCTTTTTATTTTACATAAATAATACTTTTTTTCATACACATAAAAATTCCTTTTACATTTTGCATATTTATTTCATTTCCATTTAATTATGCAATTATTTGTATTGTAAATATTCAAAGAAAATGATGTAATAGCTAGATTTAATTTCTTGTCTAAATATCCCCCCATTTGAACATTTGTACCCCCTCCCCATATTATTGTGTTGTAATAGTGTAGGAATTTAAATTTCGCACTTTAATGCTTTCTAAACATGCCATGCTAGAATTAGGGTTTGTATGCGAATAAAACAAACAAAAATAGTTTGACCTAATTTCAAGATAAACAAGCATGAAAATGGACAACACATTTCACACTTGCACCCCTAGGGTATTCCACTTTGTTGCCTTCAAATAATTGGGTCATATTGCATGTTGAATTTCTTTGGGTAAAACAAACAATCAAATGATCATAAGTCCCTCGAAGACGCTTTCAAAAAATTGCCTAAAATGGTCAAGTCCCTTTTCAAAGAAAAATTTCCCAAAGACATTTAACACTATTGCAATTATGGTCTAAACGATGACCCACGCCCGTCCCTTTCACCTCCTAATACAAGATTGTCCACCAAATGCAATGGTGGTACAAAATTGTCAAAAGGTTTAAAACATAACAAAAATCTTTGAGAAAACTTTAGGGTAGATAACTCTTAAGTACTTGTCAACTTGCAAAGAAAACACTTGCCTATTTTCAAACCACACTTCACAAACACTTTCAAAACCAACTTTAAAAAAAAAACCTTGAAACATCTTTTCAAAAGACAAAACACCTTTTGTAAAACATTCGAGTAAAGAATTGTTACAAGGGTAGCCTATACAAGGCATCTTTTCAAAACATTTTCAAAACCACACACCAAACACCATTTCAAACAATTGAAAACCAAGGCAAGTTGATCTAAGCAAGTACCTAAGAGCCCATGGATAACCATGGATAGAAAGGGTGCTAATACCTTCCCTTTCTATAATCTACTCCCCGAACCCAAGAAAAATCTCAAAGGTTTTTGCTGTGCTTTTTAAACCTTTCCTTAGGATAAAATAAAAAGTCGGTGGCGACTCTTGCTCAACCGAAACATTTGCAAAAACAAACGCAAAACCCTAGTCAGTTCTCCCACCGTATCACAGTATCATTATAAACGCGTACATTTACAGATTCGTGAATATGTGTTTTTCCCTAGTTGCAGAAGACTGTAGGTTAAAGATGACCTATGTGTCGTTCTTCAACCAATGATACACAACCAGGCGTTTTAATCTTATTGGTTGGAGCTTTTTATGTTTCCTGTGCGCGTTTCGGTGATGATCACCATACATCCTAGCTTCAACGCCTTTGAATCTGACACAATGGATAAGTGAGCTGAATCCAATGCACCACATTATTTTGGTATTATTTTTATTTTGAGTTTTGTTTTAATTGTTTTAAACTTCAAAACTTCATAAAATATTCATTTCAACTTCTAGAGTTGCGAAAAAAATTATCAAAAAAACTTTTGATTTTTCTCTTTTTTATTTTTAATTTTTTACAATTTTATTTTGTGATTTGGTATTTTTTATTATTTTTCACTTTATTTGACTTGTTTTAATTGTTTAAAATACTTTTCTTGATTTTAAAATTCTGAAAAAGTTATGGAAGGATCCAATGACCTCTTGACAAATATTGGGGATCTCATTTTATTTTTATTTTTGATTTTACTATTTTTCACAAATTTTGGTTTATTTTTCTTATTTCTTTAGATTATAAAAATAGTTTCTGACTTTAAAAAATTCTAAAAATTTTTGTCAACACTTGTTGATTCATGTTTGACTTATGTATTTTGCTAGGATTTTTGTTTGGTTTGATACATGTTGTGTATTTAACCAATTATTTCTTTTTTAAATCATTTAAATTTTGTTTTATATTAAATATATTTTATTATTTTTTTGTTTGGTCCTGATTTGGAGACACTCGAATGTTTTTTTTTTGGGACAAGTTCCTTAACCTCATTGGATCTTGGATGTTGATAGGTTGAAAAAACAAATCCACAAAATATGGATGAATGATGTTGATGATATTTGAAACCCTAATTTCATCGGATACATTGGTTACACTATCATTTCCTTCCCTCTTCATCTTATCCCTTTCTTGTTTTTACTTGTACTACATGTTTTTCGAGAATGATCTATATATCATTTCTCTAACATGTATAGTACATAGATTGCTATTGACCGACCTCAAAATAGGTGTGACTTCTACATAAGTCCACTTACGATTGCTTAACATAGCGCTAAATTTGTCCTGATTCTAAAAATGATTGCTCGTGGCCCAAACCCATATTTGTAAGCCCAAGTATGCTTAAATTGAAACCTTGGATCCAATAACTTTAAAGTTCATTGTTAGGAGGCTTTGATTCTATCAATCCTCTAATGAACTTCATGAATTTTGGTCTAAGTGAATCATTTGAACATCGTTAATCATATGTGGTTGTTTTGAGAACTTGAAATGAATGATATACTTGACAAAAAGCAATTGAAACTTGTTGTTGAGAGGCTTGGATTTTATCAATCTTCTAATGAGTTTTCAAAAGCAAGCTTCAAGATGGTCATTCAACTAATCTTTTGTACTCGACTTCTAACTTTAAATTCACTAACAATTAACTTTACTTTATTCCTTTATTTTGTGCCTTTATTTTTATGTACCATTTATTTTAGCATTTACATCTCATGATATTTTCCTTTTGTTCACTTGAACATTTATCTTTATGTTATTTTATCATTTCTCATTTGAGCTTCTATTTATTTTGAAGACACTTAGTAATTAACTTGAACATTAAAAGCTTTAAGGTTACTTGGACTATCTGGTTACTATCCTTAGCATTGGGGAGTTGTGGATCTCTCGGACTTAGGATTAGAATCCTTGATACTTGGGGACCTTGTTGCCATGTTGTTATATTGTCTGAAATTCTTGGGATTTACTCCAAGGTATTGAGTTGATTTTCTTTGTATGCAGGTTATTCTGATTTTATGTTTTGTGAGTTCCTCTGTATACAACTGTTACTCTGCCCAATTTTTATAAAGACTTAATTCATCTGAAGCTTGATATTCCTTAGAGGTTTAGTAATTTTGCTTACTTGGTTTTAATCCAAAGAATTGGAATTCTACATTGACTTCCTCATGTCAAGTGTTGGATTCTTGTTGGTTAGATCGTTCTTTTCCTTGGCTTTTACTTTGTGTACTTAGGATAGTCCCTCCACCCCCTTCTAGTTTCTTTAATTTCAAAAATCTTCTCTCTCCTTTTCAAAAATATTCTTGTTTTCTAACTTATACCACTTTCATAATAAACTTGGACTTAAGTCCATGCATTTTCAAAATTCTTTTCTTAATCAAATATTAATCAATTAAATCATACTTTGACATATTTCTCAAGACTAAAAGTCAATTAACCTCATTCTAACTAGTTTTCCACTTTCGCTTTTTACTTTTAAATATTTTCTCAAAATATTAGACTCTTGTCGATTCTTGTAGTGATGCGAGCTACTATACTTCTATGATATATAGTGAAGTGAGATATTTCCCACTTGAGTGTTGAGTGAAGCTTTGTTGATTTTAAAATCCAAGCTATATCCTCCACTTTGAGATTATGTAAATTCTCCTTTCTCATAATCGTGGGTAGTAAGTATGTTTTCATTCGGATATGACGATGATGTCTCTTCTCTTAAAATTAACCAACACACATGTGTTTTAAAACTTTTGAGGTGAACTAAGAGTACCTTGATCCCCTATTGCATGGAAGTTGGTACGTAGGCACTAAAGATTCGCAGCCATGGTGGGTCAAAATTGTAAAAAATACTTCTCTTCTCATCTCCACCATCTATTTTTTGTATACACCTTTTATAGCCAAAATACACATATTTTCAAAGAGGTTCTTGCGGAGTACCGTAGATGTTTAGGGTGATAATACCTTCCCTTTGCATAACCAACCCCCGTACCTAGATTCTCCCCTTCTTTTTTTGGGTTTATTCTCTCTTTTCCCATTTCCTTTGGAAACAATAAAGTGTGGTGGCAATTTTTATTTGATATGTACGATTTAAGTCAATCCAATGGCTTAATCTCAACATTTCTACCGCTACACCAACATCGAAACACAATGACTTTTAATTATTACTTATATTGGTAGTTATACTCATTTAATATCATCTCATTGAATGCATGGTATCATACGATGGGAGAATTGACTTTTTTGGTTTTATCGCAAATGTTGCGGTTAGCAAGAGTCGCCACTAACTTTTCTTTTATCCAATATTTAGGAAAGGTTAAAAAAACGAAAGACCTTTGATAGATTTTGAGATCGGGGATAAGTTATGAAAAGGGAAGGTGTTAACACCCTTTTCATCCGTAGTTATCTACGGGCTCTTAATTTCTTAGCTCACTTTTAAAAACTTGTTTTGTACGTGTGTGACTTGTTTGAAAATATTTTAAAATGCCAATGTAAGGATAACTTTGTAAAGTATCAGTCCTCAAGAATGGATACAAAGTGTTTTTGAAAATATTTGTTTGAAAGTGTAGTGTAAAAATGTATTTGTTTGTGAGAAAGGTTGTGAGCAAGCATTCAAGAGTTCTTACCCACTAGGTATGGTCTTTCTTATTATTTTCCTTCTCCTTTAGATATAGTATTATCCATACCATTAGTTGGTAGGTAATCATATCTATTGGATGTGAAGGGACATGCGTAGGGTCATCGTATGGTCATTGAAGGCAACATCTAAGGATACTTTAGCAATTGTATCGGAGGGACTATCATTATTTTGTAGGCAACTCGGAGGATCATCAAGGAACTATGATCTTTATTCGAAAGGGACCATGATGATATTGTTAAATCGAGGGTCTTTTGCTAAAGTATCCCTACTTTCGAGGGACATGAATAACATTCGTAAGGCAACAAGAGGGATTACCCTAGAGGTGCAAGTGTGAAGAGTGTGTATTTTCAGTTATTTAGTCTTGAAAGTTAGGTTTTCTATGTTTGCCTTCAATCTTGCCATACAAACCCTAATTACTAAGAGTCAAATATGTACAGGAAATTAAAGTGTGGAATGTAAAGTGCGGAAAATTAAACCTACGTTATTATATCCTGTGAGCAGTTACGTAATAGGAAAAGATGCAAGAAAGTAAATCTACGCTAATCGGGGAGTGCGACCGATACAGTTTTTCTTTGAATTTAAATTGCAAAACATGAGAAAAAGAATGTTAGAAAAATGTTAAATGTTTTTGTGTTTTTTTGTAGAAAATAATTTAAGTTAATAAGTAGTAATTAAAACCTAATTATTTCTAATTAATTTTAATATTTATAAAAAGCTAATTAACTTAATTAATTAATAAATGAAAAATATGTCAAAACATTATTTACTAACTAGAAAACCCTAATCCTAATTTGTTTTAATTTTGAGAAGAAGTTTAAGGTTAGAAAATAGATTAACTAGAAAATAATTAGTAAAATAGAATGAAAATTAGGTTAGAAAATAAGGACAACAAAAATGCATAGGGTGGGACTTGAACCCACACCCTTCCTTTCACCAGTATGCCTTTTTACCATTGCGCCATAGTGTTATTTGTGATATAGAATAGGAATGAATCAATCTATTATAAACCTGCACATTATCCTGAAAAATAAAAGAAATTGACAAAATCTAGGATCGAATCCACGCCCTTTAAAATACCATTCACGCTTCTTACCATCAGGCTAACTGTTGTTTCGTGTTAGTATAATCATCATCATCATTCAATATAATATAAATTGAAATCAAGAAATTAAATTAAAATAAAATCAGAAGACGTGTATTTTGGTGGGGTCAAGTTTTATTGAATCAACCAATGGGAACATGACGCACCTAGGTCGCTTGAGTCAGGAGGGTCAAACCACCATGGAGGGTGGTCAACTTCATCTTCTCTAGTGAGAAGATTTTGAGAACCTGCAAATCCTGCAAAATTGAAACACAAGATGAACCATATCCCCCTAATTTTACCATTTTGAATCCAATGCTGGCATTGGTTTGATATGAAAATGCTTGTAGAGTGAGTTTCAAAGAAAATGTTTCAAATTGCCCTAACAATGCATCAAATCTTTCAACAATGCGTACATTAAAAGTTTGAAACTGAAGAAGGTTACCAAACTGGTGCAGTTGAGATATGTTGTTCTGGCGTGCTTCAAGCATTAGGGTTGATTGGAATGAGCTTCTGTAGTCTTCAGGAAGCTTGCTTGATGCTTGGAATAGACTGAAAATAGATGGAGATAAGGGTTTGAGTTTGCCCTATTTTCTCGAAAATTTGAAGATTTTTAGGGTTTGTTCTTGAGGCAGCATGTGTGTCCTTTTGATGTCTGAAGGTGTCATGAATTTATAGGAGAATGAATACGTCAAGTGGTGGGCTTGGACATCTCATGAAATCATATCTTTGATTTTGTTTGAAAATAAGTTGAAATCTTCCAAAACTAATGAAGATTTGTTTCAAATGTAGACCATACAATTTCTTCAGCTTCAAGGTAGATTTTTGGGCCTCCAACATGATTAAAAATATTAACCATGTGCCTTAATCTAATGTTTTTATATTTGATTTGATTTAATTTGCATTTAAATGAAAAAATACAAATAAAAGAAATAAAAATCATAAAAAATATGTAAATGGATTTAGGGGTCTAATATGAGGTCATGAACACGTTTGAAGCTAAACACTTAGGCTCATTAGCCCAAAAATTCAAGTTTGCTCAATTTAAACCTCAAGCATTTTCTCAAAATTGCTCAACTTGCACCAGTCATAACTCTCTCAATTTTTGTCATATGAAGATGACCTTTGAATTTTTGGAAACCACAACTAAAACTTTCATGTTGGTCATTTTTAATTTTAAGTCTTTATCTTTTTGTAAATTGTTTTGACAAAAGATGTCCTTTTGTTGACTTTTAATATGATTTGTAATGTTTTGGCTCATATATCTCAAATGAAGCATTTTTGGCCTTGAGCTTACAGAGTCAAAGTTGTAGAGAATTGAATTTCCTTCAAGATGCGCTTTGGTTGAGGAATTTCTGATGAAGTATGTAAAAGTTATGCTTGGTCAAAGTTTAGTTGACTTCTCCTTAAGAAAACCCTAATTTAGTAACTTTTGACTTTTGATGAATCTTGAGTTTTCTTGATGAATCATGATCAAACATTGATCGAATGATGAATGTGACTTCAAAATGTTGATGTTGACCAAAAATCTTGAAGTTTTACTATATATTGGTCAAAGTTAACTTTTTCTCCAATATAGTTGATTTTCAATCATCTGGCTAATTGACTGAGGAAAGTTGTGATGTAAGGCTTGAAACTTAGTATGAGGATTCTTTGAAGCATGTGGGATACCATGAAATCCACTTGAGGCATTGAAAGCTCAATTTCCTTTGAGAAAAACAAAACCCTAATTGTAGGTTGGTTGCTTAGGAGGGGGTGCTTTGTATGCTCAAACCTCGAGTACTCTTGAGCCATTCAAAACCCTAGGAGCATGCGGAGAACTATTGAACTAATTTGTCTTGAAAATGTGAGGGAAATTTTTTAGGTACAAAAGCTTCCCATGTTCAATCTTCTTAAACCTGAAGAGTTAGATTGGCATGTCCGCCATTCGTGATCTGAAGGTGGAAGACGATTGAACATTTAAGTGCCTAGAAATTTGTACTCACCGGTCCACGAAGTAACACTGTTAGTTGATTGCACTTCTTGAATGGGCTTAAAGATTCCATTAGGAGAGGTGATATAATATCGTCAGAGATGGGCTTATAGATTCCATCCGGAGTAAATGTTGATAGGAGTATCAGAATGAGTCTATACCCGACTGTATCTGAAAAAGTATAATATAATGAGTTTGTGTCTGACTATATCTAGCAGACGTGCTAGGGAGTGTAAGAATGAATCTTATGTCTCGATTATATCTGAAGGATGTTCTAGAATGAGTCTATGTCTTGATTGTTTCTATAAAAGGATCAGAGTGGGTCTTCGCCCGACTGTATCTGAATAATGTATTGGAATGATTCTATGCCCGACTGTATCCAGAAGTGGGTCAGAATGAGTCTTCACCCGACTGTATCTGAAAAATGTACTAGAATGAGTCTACGCCCGACTATATCTAGAAGTGGACCAGAATGAACCTTCGTCTGGTTTTATCTGACTGGTGCTTTTCAAAATGAATCTATCTGATTTTATCTGAGGGAAATGCTTTTCAAAATGAATCTATCTGATTTCATCCGAGGGAAATGCTTTTCAGAATGAATTTATCTGATTTTTTCTGAGGGAAATGCTTTTCAGAATGAATCTATCTGATTTTATCTGAGGGAAATGATTTCCAGAATGAATCTATGAAGCAAATGCTCGTCAGAATTAGTTTCTGAGGGAAGTGCTCGTCAGGAATTATCTCTGAAGGAAATGCTCGTCAGAATTAGTCTCTAAGGGAAGTACTTTTTAGAATAAACCTCTGAAGGAAATCATCTGGTCATGTAGATAGTCGCCCCATCTTGTTTCGGGAACTGATTTACAACCTATCTATAAATCGCTGATAATATTCGTCTATTTGCGAACTTACCCTGAAAACAAAGTTAGCTTCATGCAATGTCATGATGCATGAGATGTATTTTGTAGTGATGTTTTTAAAAATAAATGAGATATATGCCATGATATTTTGTGAATGATGTATGGACGTAAATGTCACTGGAGCATATGGGTAGCTTCTCATAACAATGTCTAGCTGGGGAAAATAAATCCCTAACTGTTGTTGGGGATGAAGAAAGTAATTCTTCAATTTTTGTTTAAAATAACTTTACTGGGGATTTTCGCTTTCTCTTTGAGGATACTCCGTTGGGGATCTTCGACTTCTGCTTAGGGATAAAAGCATTCAATGAGAGTCGGTTGTCCATCGTTCTTTTTATTGAAGGATTTGATTCTTATGTACCCTAACTGGGGATAAAGGAGATGGATATTCCTCCGAAGCACTATCTGACCAGGTTTCAGATATGGATGTCAGTTGTGCTAGGGAGGACAACATTGAATGACATTTTTCTAGAGAAGAGGATTCTATCTGGGAAATTGCAATATTGGAGAAATAAACTCTGTTGGGGAATTAGATCCTGTTGGGGAAATATCCACTGATGGGTATTGGGAATTCATAGACTGTGCTGAGGAAGTTTGCACTGTATGCTGGGGAAATGATAAAAATTCCTAATCCGCTAGGGGACCTATTACAGAAGATGATCATGTCAAGCTATCCATCAGGGATATGGAGGTGAACTGCTGGAAGATGCCCCAATTTCTGTCTGAGGGCATATTAGACTTGTTGAGGAATATATCTCTGTTGTGGATGAGCTTGTGAAGATAGCTCTGTAGGGATTTATAGATAACTTGAACATTATCCCAACTCCTAGAGTCTTTAGTAAATGCTAATCCTGTTTTCATGCATATATTTTGTAAACAGTAATCATATTCAAATGCATATTGTAACACCCCAATTCTACCCGGCAATTATAAATGCAAATCAGAGTTATAAACATTCATGCAAGCGAATAAAGATGCCACAAATTCATCTTTAAAAACACATTGCATTCATCGCGGATACATAACACTTTAAACTTCGGATGAACCATCAGCATAATACTTAAATCTCTTAATTCAACAATTTAAACATCTATGCAACGGAATTATTAATAACATCTTTATCCATCATTACAGAATTAAAGTTCAACAACTGAAATAATCAACAATTAAAAGCAACAAGCGTTCATCCTCCCGAGTGTTACGTATCAGAGCAATGGCACTGACTCGAACTACTGAAGGTATACAGCCTTCACTCTCGATTACCTATACGTTACCAACGTAAGGGTAACATTAAAACAGAAGGGGTGATATATCTAACAATATAATAAAACGTATGATAATTAATATATTAAATTAGATCACATAACGTCACCATTCTCATCTCATAATCAACAATAATCACAATGGAAATACCAAATATAATACACATTCATCACATCAATTCACAACTTCTTTATGCAATCGTATAATGCGACTCAATACTATGCAAATGCGTGTGGTACCACTGGAGCAGAACTCCCATCTTAAAAATCTGCCAATAAATAGAGGCATCAATAAGGTATAAGCCTTCATCTGAATATTCGCCAATACAGGCCATCTTAACGAGCATAAGCTCCATCTTGAAATGCAATGTATGCGATACAATCATGAATGTAATGACAACACCATAATTAACAACATCTCAACACAAACATCATCGTTGGCCATAAGCCTACATCTTAATAGCTGCCCATTATTAGAGGCATCTCAACATCATTCATCAACATCATTCATAAACATCATTTATCAACATAATTCATCATTATAATTTACCAACATAATTCATCAACATCATTTATCAACATAATTCACAGCAACTCAGCCATAACAACAACACAACAGCAGATCGACAATCCTTCAACATTGGCCATAGGCCTACAACATGATATTGCCTATAATTAATTAATAATCTAAGGCTTACTTCTAAATTACCAAACCTCTACATATTATTATTCTGTAATACTACATCATTATCATCATTAATCCTACTGTTACAAACCAAACAGTAATTTATAATCATCTCATCCTCATCATTCTTCACAAAAATCAACATAGCTATCAACACGGGAACTAATTCAAATCTTAATTTGGATACTAGGATTATCCTTCCTATTCTTCATTTTAATCCTTAATAATGAAGTTCATCGCGTTATCTATTCAACGCTTCTAACGGCACCTCAAACGGAGTCCGAAAACTCAAGTTACAGCCTTTGGAAAATGAATCTGTCAAAAACCAGACAACATGGATCGACGCGTAATGCCTTGGGTCGACGCGTACTGAACTGAACACGCTACATGAGTCGACGCATACTCCCTTGCATCGACTCATACTGAGTCTGCTACACTGCATGTATCGATACATGCTCCTACGTATTGACTCATCTTGAGTCTAAAAGCCCTCATGTATCGATGCAGGACTCCTTCGTATCGACTCATCCTGAGTCTAAAAGCCTTCATGCATCGACGCATGGCTTTTGGGGTCGACACATATTGTTCTGTCATGGATATTTTCTGCGGTTTCACTGTGTTTTCACTACGATTTCCATACTTTAGGCCCTAAAAACATCCTTTAATCATAGATAATCATCAACTATAATTATCCTATAATTCTACATCAAACATATGGCATTAGGACATCATTATTCATCTTTCAATCGTTGATTCTCATCATACAACAACATATAATTCAATCATGAACAAGACAACATTTTCACATCTAATCCCATGAACTAATCATCATAAACCCTCTTATAGAGTCAGAACCCCACCCTTACCTTGGATTGAAGGTTGCTCTATAACTTTTCTGATTGATTTCTGTTCTGCCTCTTTTCCTCCTTTCCAACAACTTTCACGTTCTTTCTCTTCCTCTAACCCTTATTCTTTCTCTCTTACTGCTTCTTATTTTCTCCTTATTATTTCTAACAATAATAAAATAACCCTATTATTCTCTTTATTCCTTAATGGGCTTAAGACTACTACACCCCCTTATTACTACTTCTATCCTTTAAAACAAGCCCACATCAAATAGTATTATCCTTCTCATAATATTCCACAACTTAATAAAATAATTAAATCCAACTAATCACAACATAATATCTAACATAACAACACAACATCACAAATATTCCAAAAATAATTTAATTAAATAATTAATTAAATTATGGGCGTTACACATATGTTCATTCAATATAATCATTGGATGTTTTTGCAAACAAAACAGAGAAAGTAAAAACAATTTTGAATCTTGAAATCTAATTGCATTGATTCAAAAAGTTTGCCTATAAGCAAGCATTTTTGTACCAGAAGACAAAAATCCTAGTAAGAGGAAATCGTCGTAAAAATTAAAAAAGAGGTACAAAGTGATAAACAAAGAAAAACATCTATATTGAAACGATCCCATCAAGTTTCAACTCTGTTATTTCCCCTATGTCTTCAAGTGTCTCATCACTTGCTGTCAGAAGAAGATGATTGAATTGATCTGTACCATTTAAACTGACGCTAGTAATAAAGCTGGTTGTAAGTAGATGGGCTATCCAACGGGACATAGTCGTACGCTTTAATCCCTAACTTTTACCTGGACCGCCCTTTTGGGTTTTCAGTCCATCGAGATATCCTTTTTTGCCCAAGCTTCCTTTTCAGGTTTTCGACTTGCCGGATGTACAATTATATATATATATATATATATATATATATATATATATATATATATATATATATATATATATATATATATATATATATATATATATATATATATATATATATATATATATATATATATATATATATATATATATATATATATATATATATATATATATATATATATATATATATATATATATATATATATATATATATATATATATATATATATATATATATATATATATATATATATATATATATATATATATATATATATATATATATATATATATATCCCTAATTTTTGCCCGAACCCTTTTAGTTCTCCAGGATGCCCTTATTTTTGCCTAGGCCTGTCAACCTAACGGGTCTCTTTTATGCGTAGTATTTTTTGACTATGTCCGCGTTCGCAGGGTGCGGATAATCATAACCATCCATGGTGGTAAGTATTATAGCACCTCTAGAAAATATATTTTTGATCACAAATGACCCTTTGTATGTGGGAGTCCATTTGCCCCTGGGATCACCTTGTGGTAGGATGATGCGCTTTATCATCAAATCATCTGCCTGGTACACCTGATGTTTGACTTTCTTGTTAAAGGCCTTTGTTGTACCCCAAAATTTTCCCTCCCACTATTCAAGAATATTCTCCTAGGGTTTTCATTTGCTCAAAGTTGCTCAAGAATTGATCAGACAAATTCTCCTCCTAAGCAATAGATCCACAACTAAGGTTTCACTTTTCTCAATGGAGATTGGGTTTCTAAGGCCTCAAGTGGATTTCATGGTTTCTTACATGTCTTCAAGAATGCTCATACCAAGCTTCATGTCTTGCATCACAAGTTTTCTCAATCAATGGCTGACATGACTAAAGATTAACTATATTGGGTAAAAAGTCAAATGAGGTCAACATACAGTCAAAGTTCAAGATTTTTAGTCAACATCAATATTTTGAAGTCATATTCATCATTTTATAAAGGTTTGGTCATGATTCATCAAGAAAACTCCCAAATCATCAAAAGTCAAAAGTTGCCAAATTAGGGTTTTCTTAAGGAGAAGTCAACTAAACTTTGACCAAGCATAAATTTTACATGCTTCATCATATTTTCCTCACCCAAATCTCATTTTGAAGGAAATTCAATTATCTACAACTTTTCTCTCTAAGATCAAGTCCTAAAAATGCTTCATTTGAGATATATGGGCCAAAACATTAAAGGTCATTTCAAAAGTCAACAAAAAGACACTTTTTGTCAAGGCAACTTACATCAAGATAAATTCTTCAAATTTCAAAATGATAAAAATAGAGATTGTAGAGGACACCTTTAGCTTTCTAATAAGTCTAAGATCACATTCAAATGATAATAATTGAGAGAGTTGTGATTGGTGCAAGTTGGAAAATTTTGAGCAAATGCATGAAACCTAAAGTGACCAAACTTGGATTTTTGGGCTAATGGGCTATTATTTCAAGGTCCATATGCATTCTACACCTCATATAAACCTCTGATTTACTTCACACACCCCTTGACATATTTATTTTGTTTATTTTGATTTTTATTAATTTTAAATTCACAATAAATGAAATAAGAGAAGGCTTTTCTTACAAGGTCCAAGTCCACGACATTTGACCTAATTTCAGGCCTTGAACTTTCTTGCACAAAAAGCCATCCAAAAAATATCAAAATATCAAAAACTATGGCAAGTTGAAAACCCTAGTTGCAACCATCTTCAAAGCCTTCCAGACCTTCCAATCGATTCCTGAAGAGGTATAGGATAAGGACAAATCAAACCTGATGATCTAGAGCGTACATAAACCTCCACGCATACATCTCTGATCTCATTATTCTTTGAAATTTTATATTTTAGTTTTTATTTTTCTTTAAGGCATACTAATGATATCAATTTGTTTTTTATTTATATTAGTGCAGGATTAGATCATCACAAGAGTCCCATGCTATCAGAACCATGAACCACCATGTTCATACCGATCCATGATAATTTTGATATATCTCCTAAACCAGTGCACTTTAGCCCAAGATAAAGGTCTCATTGAATTCATAGGCCTTGATTTAGGGGGGTTGAGTACCCTTGGATCTCTAACAATGTTTATTTTGCAGGGATGAGGAAGAGGCACGCCCGAGAAGACGACCGGAGCTAGGGATCCAGCGCTTCTTCGGTCCAATTAATGGATTTATTTTATATTTGTTTTGTTTCATAAATAATAATGGATGTATCACCACCCGAGTGGTTAAAACACGCGCGTTAAGGCATTCCTCTCCAAAGGCGTGGGTTCGATCCCTGCCTTTTGTCCTTTTTTTCTCTTCATATTTTCTGATTTTTGCAGGTTAACATACAAAACACGCTGATGTTATCCCTTGACACAAGTGCGCGCCTGGCGCAGTGGTGAAGATGCAGGGCAGGAAGGCTAAGGGTGCAGGTTCAACACCCACCCCTGGCAGTTTATTTTTAAATTTTGATTTTTCCTTAATTTTTTTTCTTAAAAACCCTAAATTCATAAAACCATAAACCTTTTTTAACAAACATAATTTTTCAAAACCTCCTTTTTTAATAAACCCTAATCAAATTAGGTTTTTTAGGCTTTTAATTTAATTAATCAACTTTTTTTAATTAACATTAATTAGACTTTTTTAGGTTTATTTAATCATCAAAAACCTTTTCCATAAATAAATCACTGAAAAACATTGTTCGCTTTTTTATTCTTACATTCTTTTTTCGCGTGGTTTATTCTTCTCGTATTTTCCTTGTTATTTTAACTGTTTCCCGGGATGTAATAGTAATTAGAGTTTACTTTATCGCATTTTTTACCTATGTACCTCTCCCAAAGCGATGTAATAGTCTAGGGTTTACATTTCTGCTTTTTCTTGCTCACCTTTACAATTTTTTTTGCTATATTTCACTACATTTCTGCTATATTTCACTTGCACACATACACCTCTAAGGTAACCTCCCTTGTTGTCTTTGGAAAACAGTCATGTCCCTCGAACGTGGGGACGCTTTAGCAAATTCCCTCGAAATCAAAGATCATAGTCCCTCGATGACCCTTCGGTGCTGCCTTTCGGTAAATGACCTAGTCCCATAACTAAAAATTACTAAAGCATCCTTACGAGTTGCCTCCTATGACTGTAGGATGAAACATGAATGTCCCTTCACATCCAACGATAGGGCTTCCTACTTGATCGGGACTTTATAAGTCTGTCGGGATACTAACTGCAAGTATACAGTTCAGTCGTTCTAGTTTTAAAAGATTATCGAATCCACAGAGACTGAGGATCAATCGCATACGATCTAATGCTACAGTTTTGTCTAACTAAGCGATGAATATTCGATTTTTGGGGGAGACAGTTTAATTAAGAATAATAGTACTAATCATACCGGTATGTGATAATCGGACTTAGGGAATTCGGTGAATCGCTTGGCCTATAAAGTATTTCGGTAAAAGCTAATTGTTTAAAAACCTTAGACATACACTCTTGTGTTTATGAAATAAGTCATGCTACTAAACCTAGTGGATGCACTTTAAATTTGATAACACTTTTTGAAAACAATTTGAATCTAATTAATTTATTAAAACACTCTCGTGTATTTAAAAATTAATGTTTCGTTACCACTATCTGGGTTGAACCCCAGCTCTCGCATGCAGGTTCTTGCCTTAATTAATTTCCCACTCTCGTGGCAAAATCGTGTTAATTAACCTCTCACTCTCGTGACAAGGATAGTTAAATTAATCTTGGAAATTGGAAACCAGAAATTGTTTTATAAATATTTTTGGCCAAGGTATCACTGAATTCTTTCAGTTCTTACGGTCACATATCGGTATTAATAATTTAGCCAGACATAATTAACTTAACAGCAATACAGTTCAAAATATAATTCATGGCAGTAATTGGCATATTATAGAAACTGAATGAATAATAATTGCAATATAAAAAACCTGGAATCAAAGTTGTTATGGTAATCTTGAGGTATTACAATAATCCAATCTTCGAGCTTGACTTGCAGTAAATGATTTGTGTTAATTCTTGAACGAAGAATTAACACTTAAAACTAAAAACTAAGACTTTGAATGAAAATTACAGGAAAGTGAAAACAGAATTCCAAAATAAGCAAATTGGAAAATAATTGCAAAAAGAAAATAATATTTGTTCTGAGGAAAATTCTTCGACCCTTGAACTGTGCACTGGTACACATATATATATAGCATAGGAAAAATCAGTAGTTTTTGAATTCTTGATGAAGTCTTCAGTGGAGAAAATACAGGAGCACTAATAGTGGTGGCAAGAAAATAGGGGACTCAGTAGAAAAAGGGAGAACGAGTCTTCCCTTAACGCCCACGTCTCAATCCATGCATAACGTCCACCTTCACGCGCGTGACGGTTGTCACAGGTGGGTGACGGTCGTCACGCGCTGAAGTAGTTCATTACGCTCGTCAGTGGTGTGTGACGAGCGTTTCCTTATGTTGGGGGGTGTTACGCCCGTCACAGGGACGTGACGACCGTCACTGTTCCAGAAATCCAAATTTTGTATTTTTTTAATTCTTTTTCTCTTTGTTTATTGTCTAGCCTTCTTCATGTTGTCCTTTTCCATCGGTTTGAGTCGACAAGTGTTATACCTGTAAAAAGACAAATAATCTCAGAATAATCGGGGGTTAGACGACTTAATGAAATATAAAATCAGTAAAAAGTATGGTAATTATACGATATGTTTTCTCGTTATCAAATTCCCCCATACTTAAACCTTTGCTTGTCCTCAAGCAAATAGTCATTCGAAAGGTCGGACAAGTTTTTGTCAAGCGCATAAGCATGATATACCTTGGATTTTTTAAAGTAGTTTCGGGAAATCCTCGTCGGTTCGGCCAATACTTGAGTAAAACACTAAAGATACGCTAATGACGCAAGCAATAAGCTTAGCCTTAGACTTCCATTTTAAACGAGCTATCCAACAGTTCCGTTATAACTCTGCCCGGAGTTCCTCGTATATATTTCACCCGGTTTCGTTCTGGCGCAATCACATTAAGCCCTTTGTCTTAGCACGCACGTAGTGGAGTAACCGGTTAGTGACTTTGATCCTTTAGCACGGGGTCTGGTACATGAATGTGGCAACCCTGGATATGTTATCCAAATTGGAGGTTGTGGGGGATCGGGCCGTAGCACGCCCTACTGAGTTCAGAACTAGATACCTCTGAACCAACCAACACTGGATTCCTTCATTATTTGCTCGGCTCTTATATGTGCTCGTATATTTTGGTACACAGATTTTCTTTTCTTTTAGCAGCGAGATAGGAAGGATATTTTTAGAATCAGGCATCAAACACTTATATTCATCGATTCTCCACATGGTTTGTGTCAAGACGGTGTTGACTGCTAGTATAAAATACTAGGGGTTACTTCTTGAACTTGAAACTCCAAATATCGGTATAATGGTTATTGAAACGGATCGCGTAAGTAGGAAGTCTACGGTGACAGAACCGTATCGATCTTGTTATATCGTTTTTGGCTTCCTCAACTGGGATTTCGTTAAAATAGGTATGTCGGGCTAATGCGAAAATAATAAAAAAATTTCGGTATGGCAAAATAAAGCGAAGAATTTGAATCGAGACATATCGTAAGAATTTACTAGTTTATAAAAGATTGAAAGGTACCTCTCCCACACAAAATCCGACATTATCCTCAATGTTGCGGTATATATGCGGGGAAGTACAATTACAAAAACAAAAGGAAAAGAAATGAAATAGAAAAATAACAAATTACATAGAAATTAAAGAAAGACTACTGGTGACCACGTCCTCTACTTCTGGTGCGAGAGCGTCTGGTAGGAGTGGCTTCAGTGTCGGTGTCTTGGAAGCCAAGGGTGTTCATATCTATCCTCAAGGCGTTAAGCTCTGACAGGGCCTCATCTAACCTCTCATTCATGTTGCGCTGCCCAGTCAAGATCTGAGCATTTTGGGCGCACAGAGACTCAAATTGCTCGGCTTGCCTCCTTTCAAGCGCCGCATTCATTTGGTTTTGCATGTGGAGGGCGCAGAGGATGTCTTCGAGATTAATAGGAGGAGGTGCAGGTGAGGATCCTGGAATGTCGTGGACAGGAGGAGCACTATCCAACTCTTCTTGTATATCGTCTACGGCGGCTGCAGGTTGGTCTTCATGGGCAGGTGCAGGCTCTGCGGGAATTTCAGGGTCGAACAACCAGTTTGCTCGGTTACTTGGATCGATTCGGTCCATGTTTGGCAAAATGATATTCTGATAGACAGTATTCCTGATTACAGGGTGGAATATGCCGTCTTCCCGCTCGTAGATGAGGTGTGCGGCTTTGCAGTGATCCAAGGTTAGCAAAGCCGGTGCCATAGAAGGCAAGGTTGCGAGTGCAGCACCGTATTTTAGACCAATGGCAATTGAAGTAACCAGCCCTCCGAAATAACATGGTTTTCCACCTCTAGCACAAATAGAGTGGATATGGGCAAGCAGGAACGGGGAGGAATTGATCTTTTGCCCAGTGAACGCGTAGTGTAAAAAGAAGAGCTCCTTGGAGTTGAGCTTATGGTTGCTGTCGCGGGCGAAGATCGTGTTACTAAGGATGCGGTGGAAGTAGCGGATTGCCGGATTGTGAATGTGGGTGGCATTGAGGTGGTCGTAGGATCCGGCACGGATGTTCGTTAAACTGTGCCACAAGTTGAAAGCCTCTTCACCAAAACTATTCGGTACCCGAAAATGAGCACCTTCGTCCGAACAAAATCCTAGAAGTCTCGCGATGTCGGATTGAGGCAACTCGTGCTCAACGCCAAACATGCGGAATTTTTCCAGGCCTGACAGTTGGTTTGTGACACCTGGAGGAGTAAGGTAAACAAACGAACTCAAGAACTCAAGAGTAAGAGTTTCGTAGATTGGTCTTGGTTCGCGGCACAGGTTCCACAAATCCACGCTTTGCAATAATCGGCGGACACTGTCGAGTAATCCCAAACTCCTCAAGCAGTCGATGTCAACATACCTTGTGGGTTGGAGACCTCGACATTGAAATTTCTGAAACTTTGCTCGTTGATTCTCCCCCTGTTCGCCGATTCTGAAATTGATGGCATGAGCGTGTGGGTTGTTTGCCATGGTGGAGGTAGGATTTGATTTGGGAATATGAGAATGGGGTATTGTATGGATGGTAATTTGGTGTTGGGAGTTTAGAAATTAGAAGAAAAATGGAGTGAGTGGGTAGTTTTTCGTGTGATGTGGTAACAATGGAGGAAGGAAGTGGGTTTATGAAGGGGATGGTTGAAAGTTGGAACGGTTCCCTGCAATAGCCGTTCTGATACACTGTTTGCGTGACGGTCGTCACGAAGGTGTGACGCTCGTCATGAGGCAAAAAGGTGCGTTACGCTCGTCACAAGGGTGTGACGGTCGTAACGCAGGCAGCGTCATTAATAAGACGATCGTTACATGACCGTTGGGGTGTTTATAGTTTTATATTTTATTAATTTCTTGGTAATAAGGTTTTTGAAGAATTTTTATTTTTTTAGTTTATTTGAAATATTTTAATCAATTAGAGTTTTAAATATAAAAGTGTTTTAATAATTAAAGTTTTGTAATGCTAGTTACCAGTATATAACGAAATAGAAATATTGCGTATAAACATAGACAGTAAATAAAATAGTAAACTGGAAATGAAAAGAAATGAAAATTAAAATAAACTTTAATTGAATAAATTCATGACAAATTGTTTCAAAGTAACTAGGAATAAAAAAATGATAATGCTGAAATAATAACCAAAAATCCCTCCCACGCTAAAATGAAACAGTGTCCACACTGTACGTACAAATGTAAGAGAGAAGAAAATGAATAACAATGGCAACTCGAGCCACGGGGAGGCGGAAACATATGCTGATGCATGTAGTCCAACTGATCAGTCACCAAGTCCATGAAGGTTATGAAGTCCACCCTGAGAGAAGTCAGCTCGTCTCGCATGTCCATAATAGCCTCATGTAAGGAGTCCAGGGTAACAGTGGGTGGAGGTGGAGTAGTCTCAGGAGCCTGGGTCGCGGTCTCAGCGGAAGTAGCCTGCTGTTCCCAAGGATCAGGGAACTCATGGTATCCTGGCGGTGTAGCAGGATCTTCATCAGCATTAGTAGTGTTTGGAACCTCATAAATGTCAACCGTAGATGGTGAGGAGGGCGGTGAAGCAGGATGGTGAAGGTCAAACAGCCAGTTATCTCAGTTGTGCACACTGGTGATAGGGTCCGGAAGCTTAAACTGGTGGACGATCTGATGATTAACTAGCAGGTCAAATTGATATGGTCCAAGGTTTCTGATCATGCTAGTGTTGAAACAAAATGCAATGTCCATCGGCTTTATTCCATAAAGCGGGGCAGATCCGAGCATAGGCCGGCGGAGTCCAATTGCATTAGACAACATGGTAACTAACCCACCCAACAAGATCGGTGCATTCAGAGTCTGGATGATACGCTCCATATTAGCGAGCATATAAGTTGCACCGTTCACCGGACGGCTCTGGGATGCACAATACATAATAAACAGCTCATCGCGGGATACAGATGTGACATTCTGCTGTTTGCCAAAGATAGTGTGGGCTATGATCTTGTGGAAATACCTGATAGCCGGGTTATGGATGCATTCAGAGTAAAGATCAGACGGCTCAGGATGGTTATTACCAGCGATGCTTCCCCAGAAATAATCAAGATTAGATTCAGGCAAGAGGTTCTCCTGTGTCATACTGATAACATCGGGTCCAAAAGGGAACCCAAGCAGCTGGCTAAACTCCCGCAGGTTATAAGTGTAATCCATGTTAAACATTCTGAATGTGATCAACCCACGGTTGAATCCCATCCCATGATTTGGAATGAAACTCAGGGTGCTTAGGAATTCAAGAGTCATCCTTTTGTAGGTACAGAACCGTCGACGGATAGGAGCAGTGTCCCAACCAATCTGATGCAGCAAGTACATGACACTCTCACGAATGCCAAGGGCAGCCATAGCATAATCATCTGCGTAGATAGTAGGGCACATCTCTCGTTCACCCAGGTCCATAAATTGTCTTCTTTGGTGTCGGCTTCTCAATTTGACATTCATGAAGTTTGCACAATCCATAGCGCGAAATATGAAAGTAAAAGAATTACCCCCCTGAAAATATTTGATAAATGTTTGAAAAAAAAGAGAAATTAAGTAAGTATTTTCGGGTTAGGAAATTGCCAAAGTTAAATTAAAATGAAAAAGAAAGAAGAAAGGGAAAATAAAAACAGAAGAAAAATAGAAAGGAGTAAGAGATGCAATCATGAAAATGTTTTAAGATTAAGAAAAAGAAAAATAAAAGCATGTTAAAGCAGAAAAAATAATTAACATGGGTTGCCTCCCACGAAGCGCCTTTATTTTATGTCGACGGCTCAACAGTTAACACCTATTCAGTTAGGTATTTGGGGTAGGCGGCTCACTTAATTGACGATAAGCCGAGTAGTCGATATTTCTGACGTTAAAGTAGTGCTTTAGGCGCTGGACATTAACTGTGAATGGTTCGATAGAACTACCTTTAATTTCTATCGCACCACTTGGGAAAACTTTGTTAATTTCGAACGGTCCGGACCATCTGGAATGTAATTTTCCCGTGAAAAGTTTCAGTCTAGAGTTGAATAGGAGTACGATGTCTCCTTCCTTGAAGTTTTTCCGTGAGATACGCTTATCGTGCCATTTTTTTGTTCGTTCTTTATAGATTTTAGCATTTTCATAAGCGTCTAAACGCAATTCTTCTAGTTCATGGATATCTAACATTCGTTTCTCGCCAGCACTCTTATAATTTAAGTTAAGGGTTTTTATGGCCCAATAAGCTTTATTCTCTAATTCTACTGGCAAATGACAAGATTTTCCATAAACTAACTTGAACGGAGTTGTTCCGATAGGGGTTTTGAAAGCTGTCCGATATGCCCAAAGAGCATCGTTTAGCTTGGAGGACCAGTCCTTTCTAGATGTGGCTACGGTTTTCTCAAGTATTTTTTTGATCTCCCTATTTGACACTTCCACTTGTCCACTCGTTTGAGGATGGTATGGTGTGGCTATGCGATGTTTAACGCCATATTTGGAAAGTAACTTTTCGAAGATTCTAGAGATAAAATGGGAGCCACCATCGCTGATCACTAGTCTTGGTACACCGAATCGTGGGAAGATAATATTCTTGAATAGTTTTAGTACCACACATGTATCGTTTGTGGGTGCGGCGATGGCTTCAATCCATTTTGATACATAGTCGACGGCTACCAAAATATATTTATTTCCAAAAGATGCGGGGAAAGGTCCCATGAAATCAATTCCCCATACATCGAAAACTTCTACTTCGAGGATTCCTTTTTGCGGCATTTCATCGCGTCTAGATATATTTCCTGTGCGTTGACATCTATCGCAGTTCATAATTGCTACGTGGACGTCTTTCCATAAGGTAGGCCAAAAGAAGCCAGCTTGAAGTATTTTTGCACAGGTTTTTGACGTACTAGTGTGTCCACCATAAGGGTCGGAATGGCAATGGGAAATGACGTCGTCTATTTCATCATTGGGAACACAGCAACGGTAGATACCATCGGAGCCTCTTTTAAAGAGTAATGGTTCATCCCAAAAGTAGTGTTTAACGTCATGGAAAAATTTCTTCCGCTGTTGGTACGTCAAATCAGGTGGTAAAACACCGGCAGCTAAATAGTTGACGAAGTCAGCGTACTATGGCAGTGTGGTGTTAGTACAGATGGCTTTTACTACCGTAGTTGTTAAAGGTTCATTATGTTGATCTAAACTGTCGGTAGGGTTTATCTCTAGCTTGGCAATAAGGCGTTCATAAGGGAAATCTTCGTTTATGGGAACACTCTCGGTTTGGATTCCATCTAATCTCGATAAATGGTCTGCTACCACGTTTTCAGTTCCTCTCTTATCTTTTATTTCTAAGTCAAACTCTTGTAGGAGTAAGATCCATCTGAGCAGTCGCGGTTTGGCGACCTTTTTGCTTAGTAAGTATCGGATCGCAGCATGATCCGTATAAATAATGATTTTAGCGCCTACTAAGTAGGAGCGAAATTTATCCAACGCGAATACTACAACTAAGAGTTCCTTCTCCGTAGTGGCGTAATTCATCTGTGCAGGATCAAGCGTTCTGCTTGCGTAGTAGATAGCGTGAAGCTTCTTTTCTTTGCGTTGTCCTAGGACTGCGCCTACAGCATAATCGCTCGCATCGCACGTTATTTCAAATGGTAGGTTCCAATCAGGAGGTTGCATAATAGGTGTTGATATTAAGGCCTCTTTAAGTGTCTCGAATGTGTTCAAGCATTTATCGTCGAAAATAAACTCAACCTCTTTCATTAATAATTCGGTTAGTGGCTTGGTGATTTTAGAGAAATCTTTTATAAAACGTCGGTAAAAACCCGCGTGTCCTAGAAAACTTCGTATTTCTCTAACTGTTTTGGGTGGTTGAAGGTTTTTGATAATTTCGATCTTTGCTTTGTCGACTTCAATCCCTCTGTTTGATACAATGTGACCCAACACGATTCCTTGTCTCACCATGAAGTGACATTTTTCCCAGTTGAGCACTAGGTTGACATTGACACAACGTTTCAGGACTAATTCAAGGTTTGATAAACATCCGTCGAAACTCTCTCCACAGACAGAGAAATCGTCCATGAATACTTCCATGATTCCGTCTAAAAAATCTGCGAAGATCGCCATCATGCATCGTTGGAAAGTTGCAGGTGCATTACATAGTCCAAATGGCATTCTCCGGTATGCAAAGGTACCATAGGGACATGTGAACGTAGTTTTCTCTTGATCATCAGGATGAATGGGAATTTGAAAGAATCCTGAGTATCCGTCAAGATAGCAGAAATGGGAATGTTTGGCTAAACGCTCGAGCATTTGATCAATGAATGGTAATGGGAAATGGTCTTTGCGCGTAGCTTTGTTTAATTTTCTATAATCGATACATATTCTCCATCTTGTTTGAGTATGTTGTGTTACCGATTCGCCTTTTGTGTTTGTTATAACCGTAACGCCTCCTTTCTTAGGCACCACATGAACTGGACTGACCCAGTTGCTATATGATATTGGGTATATGATGCCTGCTTCTAGTAATTTCTGCACTTCCTTCTTAACGAATTCACTTAGGATAGGATTTATTCGTCTTTGATGTTCTCTAGAAGTCTTGCAGTCCTCCTCCAGCATAATGCGGTGCATACAGAGAGAATGGCTGATTCCTTTTAGATCTGATATATTATAGCCTAATGCGGCTGGATATTTCCTTAACACACTAAGAAGTTTTTCAGTTTCGATCTCTCCTAAATTGGCATTGACTATAACTGGTTGTTCGATTTCTTTATCTAAGAATTCATACCTAAGATCTTCGGGTAATGTTTTAAGTTCTATACCAGGTTTCGTATTAGTTGGGTCAGGATCGGGCGTTAGGGCTAAACATTCTCTTAGGTTGGCATCTAAGTGTTCTTGTTTCCAGTCTTCGTTCTTGAGGATAGTTGGTGTCTGAATTTTCAGCATCTCAGAATAGGTGTCCTCTTGGAATTCAAGTTCTTTGACACATTCATCAATGATGTCTAAGAGACAGCATGAGTCATCTATAGCAGGGGCTTTAAAGAATTGGGAAATAATGAATTCTACTTTTTCTTCTCCTACCTCGAAGGTAAGTTTTCCTTTCTTAACGTCTATGATGGCTCCTGCAATAGCTAAAAATGGTCTTCCTAGTATGATGGGAATGTTTGAATCTTCCTTGATGTCCATTATTATAAAGTCAGTCGGTATGTAAAATTGTCCTATTCGGACAGGAATGTTCTCTAGCATACCAACAGGAAATTTGACTGATCTGTCGGCTAGTTGTAGGGACATCTTGGTAGGTCTCATGTCGCCTAATTTGAGCTTCTTGCAAATAGATAAGGGCATTAGACTGACACTGGCTCCTAAATCGCATAGAGCTTTGTCTATGACAGATTTTCCAATTACACATGGTATGGAGAAACTACCAGGATCTTTTAGCTTTGGAGGCATGTTATTTTGAATTATGGCGCTACATTCGGCAGTTAGCATAACGGTTTCGTTCTCAACGATTTTTTTCTTATTAGCCAATATTTCTTTTAGGAATTTAGCATATGACGGCATTTGGGTTATAGCTTCTGTAAACGGAATAGTGACGTTTAGTTGTTTCAGAAGTTCTACAAATTTCTTGAATTGTCCCTCGTTCTTGGATTTTGCAAGTCTTTGGGGGTATGGAATTGGTGGTTTATATGGTGGTGGAGGCACATAAGGTTTTTCTGAAGCCTCTCTGTTCTCATTCGCGTCTTCCTCTACATTTTCAGATTGATCTTTCGACTTCTCTATTTCTTTTCCAGGTTTTTGATACATGGTCGGGTTTTGGAGTCTAGGATCTACCGGTCCATCAAGGGCTGTCCCACTTCGTAATGTAATATCATTTTCATGTCCTTTAGGATTGGGCTGTGGCTGTCCAGGAAATGCACCAGCAGGTGTGGCAGAACTAGCTTGGTGTTGTGCTACTTGGGAGATTTTGGTTTCTAACATTTTGTTCTGAGTAGCTAGGGCATCTACCTTGTTTGCTAATAGCTTCAATTGTTCACCCGTGTGAATGTTTTGATTGAGAAATTCTTTGTTTTGTTGGGCTTGATTAGCGATAAAATTTTCCATTAGGATTTCAAGGTTAGATTTCTTAGGAATGTTAGGAACATTGACAGCGGGTTTTTGATACCTTGGAGGTACAGCAGGTGCTTGTCCAGGTGCATATAAAGCGTTATTTCTCTTGTACGAGAATTTAGGATAGTTCTTCCAACCAGGATTATAGGTATTGGCATAAGGATTTCCTTGAGCGTAATTTACCTGATCAGCTGATATTCCTGCTAAGATTTGACATTCGGTTCCAACATGAACAGGTACTCCACAAACTTCGCAGCTTGGGGTAATTGCAGCCACGGTAGCTGCAGGAGGCAAGGTCAAGCTTTCTATCTTTTGGGTAAGAGCATCTACCTTAGCATTAACTTTATCTAGGCTACTAACCTCGTACATCCCGCCTTTGGCTTGAGTTTTCTCCACAGATGTTCTTTCTCCTCCCCACTGATAGTGGTTTTGAGCCATGTTTTCAATGAGTTGGTTAGCTTCGTCATAAGGCTTGTCCATCAGTGTACCACCTGCGGCGGCATCTATAGATAGTCTTGTGTTGTACAAGAGTCCATTATAAAATGTGTGGATTATCAGCCATTTTTCTAATCCATGATGTGGGCACATTCGCATCATATCTTTGTAGCGCTCTCATGCATCGAATAGCGATTCAGTATCCTTCTGCCTAAATCCGTTGATTTGGGCTCTTAGTGCAGCGGTCTTGCTTGGGGGAAAGTATCGTGCCAAGAATAAAATCTTCAGTCCTTCCCACGTAGTGACGGAATTTGATGGCAGGGATTGCAACCAAGCCCAAGCTCCATCTCTTAGTGAGAAAGGGAAAAGACGTAATCTTATCGCATCTTTACTAACACCGTTCGCTATAACTGTGTCGACAAATTGAACGAATTTTGTAAGATGTTCATTTGGATCCTCAGAAGGATCTCCAGAGAATTGGCGTTGTTGGATAGCTGATATCAATGACGATTTCAACTCGAAATCGTTTCGGTTTATTGCTGGAGCAACAATGCTGTTATGGGGTTCTTGTTGTGATGGAGCTGCGTACTCCTTCAGTGGACGGGTCCTTTGTTCTTCGTCCATGTCTAATTCTGGATTGGTTTCGGTTTCAGAGGAAGAATTAGAATTTGTTTCAGAATCAATCTTGATTTCGGGTTTAGGTAAAGGAATAGCGTAATTTAAACAGTAATCCCTGACTGCACGTCTTACGGAAAGAATGCGTTCAGGTTCGTCCATCGATTTGTCAAGTGGTTCGCCTTGTGAGCAAGTCCTTGGCATACAAATCGACAAAGGGTGTCTGTTGCTTAGTCTAAACGCGCAACAGAAGAATCGTAATTAATTGACTACCAGTCCCCGGCAACGGCGCCAAAAACTTGATCGGGACTTTATAAGTCTGTCGGGATACTAACTGCAAGTATATAGTTCAGTCGTTCTAGTTTTAAAAGATTATCGAACCCACAGAGACTGAGGATCAATCGCATACGATGTAATGCTACAGTTTTGTCTAACTAAGCGATGAATATTCGATTTTTGGGGGAGACAGTTTAATTAAGAATAATAGTACTAATCATACCGGTATGTGATAATCGGACTTAGGGAATTCGGTGAATCGCTTGGCCTATAAAGTATTTCGGTAAAAGCTAATTGTTTAAAAACCTTAGACATACACTCTTGTGTTTATGAAATAAGTCATGCTACTAAACCTAGTGGATGCACTTTAAATTTGATAACACTTTTTGAAAACAATTTGAATCTAATTAATTTATTAAAACACTCTCGTGTATTTAAAAATTAATGTTTCGTTACCACTATCTGGGTTGAACCCTAGCTCTCGCATGCAGGTTCTTGCCTTAATTAATTTCCCACTCTCGTGGCAAAATCGTGTTAATTAACCTCTCACTCTCGTGACAAGGATAGTTAAATTAATCTTGGAAATTGGAAACCAGAAATTGTTTTATAAATATTTTTGGCCAAGTTATCACCGAATTCTTTCAGTTCTTACGGTCACATACCGGTATTAATAATTTAGCCAGACATAATTAACTTAATAGCAATACAGTTCAAAATATAATTCATGGCAGTAATTGGCATATTATAGAAACTGAATGAATAATAATTGCAATATAAAAAACCTGGAATCAAAGTTGCTATGGTAATCTTGAGGTATTACAATAATCCAATCTTCGAGTTTGACTTACAGTAAATGATTCGTGTTAATTCTTGAAAGAAGAATTAACACTTAAAACTAAAAACTAAGACTTTGAATTAAAATTACAGGAAAGTGAAAACAGAATTCCAAAACAAGCAAATTGGAAAATAATTGCAAAAAGAAAATAATATTTGTTCTGAGGAAAATTCTTCGACCCTTGAACTGTGCACTGGTACACATATATATAGCATAGGAAAAATCAGTAGTTTTTGAATTCTTGATGAAGTCTTCAGTGGAGAAAATATAGGAGCACTAATAATGGTGGCAAGAAAATAGGGGACTCAGTAGAAAAAGGGAGAACGAGTCTGCCCTTAACGCCCACGTCTCAATCCATGCTTAACGTCCACCTTCACGCGTGTGACGGTTGTCACAGGTGGGTGACGGTCGTCACGCGCTGAAGTAGTGCATTACGCTCGTCAGTGGTGTGTGACGAGCGTTTCCTTATGTTGGGGGGTGTTACGCCCGTCACAGGGACGTGACGACCGTCACTGTTCCAGAAATCCAAATTTTGTATTTTTTTAATTCTTTTTCTCTTTGTTAATTGTCTATCCTTCTTCAAGTTGTCCTTTTCCATCGGTTTGAGTCGACAAGTGTTATACCTGTAAAAAGACAAATAATCTCGGAATAATCGGGGGTTAGACGACTTAATGAAATATAAAATCGGTAAAAAGCATGGTAATTATACGATATGTTTTCTCATTATCACTACTCACTAATGGTAGGATAGCACTATCTAAAGAAGAAGGAAAATATAAGAACGATCTTGTGTAGGTAAATGCTATTAATCGTTTGCTCACAAAGATTTTTCAAAACAAAAACATTTCACACAGACACTTTCAAAATATTTTCAATATACTTTGTACGCATTCTCGAGGATAGATACAAGAATCATTACAAAGTTTCTCCTTACAATTGGAAACTTTTCAAAATATTTTTCAAACATACATAACACAAAGCAATTTTCAAAAAGTGAGCTAGCAATTAAGAGCTCGTAGATAATTACGGATGAAAAGGGTGCTAACACCTTCCCTTTTCATAACTTACCCCCCGAACTCAAAATCAAAAAAGGTATTTCCTGTTCTTTTCACCCTTTCCTTTTTGGATAAAATAAAAGTCGATGGCGACTCTAGCTATCCGCAACATTTGCGATAAAACGCAAAACCAAGTCAGTTCTTCCACCGTATTACAGAACTGGTGACTCTGCTTGGGAATATAAAAGATGGGTTACCTTAGGGTTGGATCACTTTCATTTTACTTGTTTTCTTTACATTTGGGGTTTGCTCGGGTTTTACTTTCTTGCAAAGATCCTACACCCGGATATGGGGACCTTAGTTAAGTAGTTATAGATCATGGAAAATGTACGGCGTAGACCGATATGGTGGAAGTGATGGCTACGTTAGTGTGACACATTGGTTTGTACTGGTGTTCCTTGAGTCAGTCGAGGATAACACTAGGCTCCCACGTGGTGTCATAAGCAGTAACTGACCTTTAGAACCTTAATTGAACCAACTTAGCTAGTATAAGGTAATGAGATGGCCGAATTTGGTGCAGTCCAAAGTTGGTTGATAATCGATGCTATACTCATTGAGATTCGACTCTTGGGATATTTTGGTGGCAAGTCAGTTGCTCTGCTAAAACAAAGCCTGTGAGAAAGATTGGTGATATGAGATTCCTAGAACCCGTTTACTATTTATAGCAATAGAAATGTTGAGACAAAGTCATTGTATTAACTTGAATCGCACATATCAAATAAAAATCGCCACCGTGCTTTATTGTTTCCAAAGGAATGGGAAAAGAGCTAATAACCCAAAAAGAGGGGGAGAAAATATAAGTTTGGGGGTTGGTTATGCAAAGGGAAGGTATTAGCACCCTAAACATCTACGGTACTCCACAGGAACCTCTTTGAAAATCTGTGTATTTTTTGCTATAAACGTTGTATAAAAATAGATGATAGAGGTGAGAAAAGAAATATATTTTACAATTTTTGTACCCGCCACGGTTGCGAATATTTAGTGCCTACGTACCACCTTCCGTGCAATAAGGGATCAGGGTACTCGTAGTTCACCTTTTAAAATTTTTAAAACAGAAGTATGTTGGTTAATTTTAAGAGACAAGACATCATCGTCGTATCCGAGTGGAAGAACATGCTTACTACCCATGATTATGAGAAAGGAGAATTTGCGTCATCTCAAAGTGGAGGATATGACTTGGATTTTAAAATTGACAAAGCCTCACTCAACACCCAAGTGGAAAATATCTCACTTCACTACATATCGTAGAAGTGTAGTAGCTTGCATCACTACAAGGGTCGACAAGAGTATAATCTTTTGAGAAAAAGTTTAAGTAAAAAGCCAAAATGGAAAAATGGTTTGAATGAGATTGATTGATTTTTAGTCTTCTCACAAAAAATGTCAAGGTATTATTAAGTTTATTAAAGTATGATTAAGAAAATATTTTTTGAAAGTGAATGGACCTAAGTCCAAGTTTATTATGAAAGCGCTTAAAATTTAAAAAACAAGAATAGTTTTGAAAAGGAGGGAGAAGATTTTTGAAATTAAAGAAGGTGTGAGGAGATGAAGAGGCTACCCTAAAGCATAAGGTAAAAGCTAGGAAAAAGAACCATCTAAGAAATAAGAAGCCAACATTTGACATAATGAGTCAATGTAGAATTCTCATCCTTTAGATTGAAACCAAACAAGCAAGGATGGTAAACCTCTTGAGAATACCAAACTTCAAATGCATTAAGTCTTCTAAAAATTGGGCAGAGTAACGGCTATATATAGATAAATCCTCAATTGCAGACAAAGCATATAATCGGAATAATCTGCACACAAAGAGACAAACAACCCAATGTCTTGGGGTAAACCCCAATAACTTCAGACAAAATAACAATGGAAGTCACCAAGTCTCAAGGTAGGTCGAGGTCTCTAATCCTAGGTCCAAGAAGTCCATAACTCCATCATGCCAAGGATAGTAACTGTGGTACGGTGGAGAACTGACTGTGGTTTTGCGTTTGTTTTTGCAAATGTTTCGGTTGAGCAAGAGTCGCCACCGACTTTTTATTTTATCCTAAGGAAAGGTTTAAAAAGCACAGCAAAAACCTTCGAGATTTTTCTTGGGTTCGGGGAGTAGATTATAGAAAGGGAAGGTATTAGCACCCTTTCTATCCATGGTTATCCATGGGCTCTTAGGTACTTGCTTAGATCAACTTGCCTTGGTTTTCAATTGTTTGAAATGGTGCTTTGTGTGTGGCTTTGAAAATGTTTTGAAAAAGATGCCTTGTCTAGGCTACCCTTGTAATAATTCTTTACTCGAATGTTTTACAAAAGGTGTTTGTCTTTTTGAAAAGATGTTTCAAGGTTTTTTGAAAGTTTGTTTTGAAAGTGTTTGTGAAGTGTGGTTTGAAAAATAGGCAAGTGTTTTGTTTTGCAAGTTGACAAGTACTTAAGAGCGATCTACCCTAAAGTTATCAAAGATTTTTGCTATATTTTAACCCTTTTAACAGTTTTGTTCCACCATTGTATTTGGTGGACAATCTTGTGTTAGGATGTGAAAGGGACGGGTGCGGGTCATCGTTTAAACCATAATTGCAATAGTGCTAAGTATCTTTGGGCAATTTTTCTTTTTAAGGGACTTGATCATTTTTTTAGGCAACTTTCGAAAGCGTCATCGAGGGACTATGATCATTTGAATTGTTTGCTTTGCCCAAAGAGACCTAACATGCAATATGGCCTAATTTTGAAAGGCAACAAGTGGATGTAACCCTAGGGGTGTTAGTGTGCAAGTGTGTTTTATTGCATACAAGAGTTTTTTCTTTGAATTAGGTTTTTCTATTTCATTGATTTTATCTTGCCATACACGTCCTAATTACTAGCAATAAGAAGCGGAAATATAAAATCCTACGCTATTACAACAATTAGGGGAGGGGGATACACATTTGTACATGGGGGGTTCAACGAGAAAAATAGACAAAAAAGAAAATAGCAAAAAACAAGATATAGAGAGAGAGAGAGAGGGAGCCCGCGCGCTGTTGGGAGGTCATCAGAAGTTCTGACTCAGATCCGCTGCCAGATGATCAACCTCTTGGTTAAACTGTATGAGTCAGAACTTCTGACTCTGGCACCTGCAAAACAGAACCCTGTTAGTGGGGAAATCAGAAGTTCTGACTCCCCTGCGCTGCAAGACAGAAGTTTGTTAGTGGAGAAACCAGAAGTTCTGATTCTGCTGAAAAGGCAATAACTCTCAGAGGTTCTGATATCATTGACAGCAAAACAGGCTTCAGATGTGCTAACGTCAAAGTCAGCACTTGGCTTTTCCCTGTACTAATCAGAACATCTGCAATTCTGTTGTTATTCCACAAAACAGGAAACATATTTGGAACAGATCCAGCAAATGTAAAAATGTTTCAGAGGTCAGAACCAACAAGGTCACAGGCAAGTCCTATACTGGCTCAGAACGTTATGAGGTATGAAAATCCTCAGAATATAAATAGAAACAACATGATATTTACATTATGTTTATTTGAGTATGCACAGCTGATGATGCTTAGCAGCATGGTGAAGGTCAGCAGGTGCTTACCTGGCTGTTGGAAAAGTTTGTGGGTGAAAACTAGCTTTTGGCTCTGGTGGTGTTCTGGACAGATTCTCTTTGAAAAGGGTAGGTCAAGGTGTATGCGTATGTAGGGTCAGAAGTTTGGAAAGGGTGTCTTTTGGTTCACAAAGAAAACTGGGTATTTTGATGAAGTTTGAAGGTGAGAAACTCAAAGTTATGAAACAAGCTGGATATTTTGGCAGAGTTTCAGAACGCTATGTTGCTTAAGAGTTTCTGTTTCTCTCTTAGCAATTTTTCTGTTTCTTTTTTGAACGCCCTTTGCAGTGGACAATGACTCTCTATTTATAGGCAAAGTTCTTGTGGGTGCCTTGAACATTAAAGCGCCAACAGAGTTTGAATTGCTCTTTGACAGAAATTCCTGGGAAGTTGTGATAACAGATAGCCTTCAGCCTAGGCTGCAGCAGCAGGCGTAGATTGGGGAGAAGTGACCTCTGAAGTGGGCGGTGGCGCGTAGACCCATGCCAGAATCTGCACAAAAGCGTTTTCCAAGCCACACGTGAATGTTCAGGAGTGGTTGGAAGCATTAATGGGCATTAAATGGTGATAAGACCTATCAACATCAATATTCTGGTAATGGAAACCAATGTTGAATCAGCAGCGTAAACCATGCTCTGGCCTTGGCTTCCTGTTGTCTTAGTATGCTCTGGAGATTCTCCTGATTTTCTGATACGTTCCTTGGATTTACTTCTGGACCTCATGGGCTTAGAGATTCTGTATCAGTGTAACACCCACTCTTCTGACCTTTTCATCTTCTGAATTCAGCATGTTCTGAAGGAGCCTTCAGACTTCCCTGCTTCTCTTTCATTCCTTTAGCAAATGCTGACTGAGCTTGTATAACTGCTGAAAGGGGCATGTTCTGTCTGAGGCTTACATACTGAACCACGTTTACAACTTCTGATTGAGCTGATGTAGCTGCTGAAAAGCCAACTTCTGACTACGCTGAGCCAAGCTTGCAACTTTTGACCGTTTTTATCTGGAATTGGTCCAGAAGTTCTGAAGCGCTGATTTTTTTCTTAAACACTCATTTTTTAGAGAAACGTTCCAAGTACTTAGAATTTGATTTTTCTCAAGATAAAAGCGTTGTTTTTGGAGCTCGTGAGATCATCTTGCTCTTGTAAGTGGCTTGCTTGGGCAAAAAAGGATAACTCAGGACTTGGATTTGTTTCAGAGGGACATTGAAAATCCAAGATGGTTTCCTGAAGAAAGAGAGGGCAAATTTTTGGGTACAACAGTTGCCCCTGTTCAATCTTCTTGAACCTGAAGAGTTAGATTGGCAATCTTGCCTTTCGCGACTCGAAGGTAAAAGGAGATTGGACACTAGAGTGCCCTTAAATTTGCACTTGTCAAAGCAATGGATGCGAAAATGGGCTTAAAGATGCCATTTGGAGATGGGCTTAAAGATGCCATCTGGAAGGGTGGCAGAATCTTGTCGGGGATGGGCTTAAAGATGCCATCTGGAATGAAAATCAGAAAGGTGTCCATGTTTTGAACCATCTCTGAACTGGGGCTTGAATAAGCAATAGATTGACATCCGTATCTGGAGGCATCCGTAAACTGTTTTCAAATGTTGCATCTGAACAAGCGATAGATTAACATCCGTTGTTGGGAAGAATCCATAAACTGTTTTCAAATGTTGCATCTGAACAAGCGATAGATTAACATCCGTTGTTGGGAAGAATCCATAAACGGTTTTCAGAAGTCTTGAGGTTGAATAAGCAATAGAGCAGCATCCGTTGTTGGGAAGCATCCGTAAACTATTTTCAAAAGTTGCATCTGAACAAGCGATAGATTAACATCCGTTGTTGGGAAGAATCCATAAACTGTTTTCAGAAGTCTTGAGGTTGAATAAGCAATAGAGCAACATCCGTTGTTGGGAAGCGTCCGTAAACTGTTTTCAAAAGTTGCGTTTGAACAAGCGATAGATTAACATCCGTTGTTGGGAAGAATCCATAAACTGTTTTCAGAAGTCTTGAGGTTGAATAAGCAATAGAGCAGCATCCGTTGTTGGGAAGCGTCCGTAAACTGTTTTCAAAAGTTGCATCTGAACAAGCGATAGATTAACATCCATTGTTGGGAAGAATCCATAAAATGTTTTCAGAAGTCTTGAGGTTGAATAAGCAATAGAGCAGCATCCGTTGTTGGGAAGCGTCCGTAAATTGTTTTCAAAAGTTGCATCTGAACAAGCGATAGATTAACATCCGTTGTTGGGAAGAATCCATAAACTGTTTTCAGAAGAAGAGGAACCGGCGTAGGGCTTCTTGGGGATGAGCTCATGTGAAGCTGCATCTGGATGAATCTGGAATGAGAATTAGAATGTTGCCAGGTCTGGGTCGCATCTGAACTATTCCTGGAAAGAATCTCGGGAGATAATGATTATTGTTTGTCGACTGTCCTTACCTGAAAAGGTAAAGGGTTAGTTGTATGCAATGTCATGATGCATGATGCAATGTATGTTATATGATATGGATGTAAATGGATGCGCATGTAAGCTGGAGAGATGTCTTGCAAGGATAGACGAATCCATGATGGCTGAAGATAGAAGCATCTTGACTGCTGCCGGGAAGAATAATTCCTTGGCTGCTGCTGGGGAAGAGAATTCCTGATGACTTCTATTGGGGAGTTCCAATCTAATAGACTCATGCTGGGGAGGTAAGACTGAGAATCTTCAGTTTGGTGGGAAGTATCTCTGACGACTTCACTGGGGAACTCAAGATTTGCCCTCCCAAAATCCTGTGGGGAGAAGTTTCATTAGTCTGGCTCCGCTGGGGATTTGATAATTTGAAGCTTTAGCTCTACCGGGAATACTGAAACTTAAACTCTAAGGGGAACTGAGTTCTGGAGGATTCTCTGGCTGGGGATAACAAAGATAGGCTCCTCTGAGGGATTGTATTGATAAGTTATGTTGGGGAACTCTGATGAACTCCGCTGGAGGTAGGAAGAATTTTGGCGAGTGCGATCTTCCGTGGAAATTAGCTGAGGATAACCCAGTTATAAGTCCTTGTGAGGAATAACTTTGAATAAAAGCTCGGGAGATACGTCTGTACTCTGCAGGCGATAAGCTTCCAGAATCTACTGGGGATAAGCTTCAAGACTTGCTGGGGGATATGGATTCCAAATCTCCTGGGGGTTTCCTTTGAAAGGGTATCAAGATATCCAACTGTACCTTCAACCTATCAGTAATCCTCTTTCTTGATTCATAAGGAAATGATTATGTTCAAATGCATATGCCTATTTAACAAAACATTGGACGTTTCTCAAAATAAAACAAGTAGTGCAAGAGAAAAAGAAAAAGGAAATTTCTGGGAAGAGTATTTGTATTAACTTTTTCTGAGTATATTTGTACAAAGGAGACAATCATCCTAGTAAGAGGATTTTGTCGTAAATATTGAAAGATTTATACAAAATAAAGATGGCTATGTGAAATAATTCCATGGGATTCCGTTCTGCTATAGCCTTCACAACTCTGAATATCTGTCCATTCAATGCTTCGTTTGCCGATGACTGGATTGATCAGAAATCTGGAACTGGTTGATGAAGAGATTGTCTTTGAAGTGATCCGACGAGACATAGTCATACGCTTTAATTCCCTAACTTTTTCCTGAATCGCCCTTTTGGGTTTTCGATCCACCGGGAAACCCCTTTTTGCCCAAGCCGCCCTTTCGGGTTTTCGACTTGCCGGGTGTACAGATTTTTTTGTTTTTTTTTTATCCCTAATTTTTGCCTGAACCGCCCTTTCGGGTTTTCGGTTCACCGGGATGCCCATTTTTGCCCAAGCCGCCCTTTCGGGTTTTCGACTTGCCGGGTGATTTTATACGTAGTATCTTTTGACTATGTCTGCGTTCGCAGGGTGCAGCAAATCGTCGCCGTCCATGGTGGTCAGAATCATCGCACCACCAGAAAATATGCTCTTGATCACAAATGGTCCTTCATATGTAGGAGTCCATTTGCCCCTGGGATCACTTTGCGGCAAGATAATCCGCTTGATTACGAGATCTCCGACTTGATACACTTGACGTCTGACTTTCTTATTGAAGGCCTTGATCATCCGTTTTTGATACGTCTGACCATGGCATATAGCAGCGAGTCGCTTCTCATCGATCAAATTGAGTTGATCAAGTCGGGTCTGCATCCAATCATCTTCATTCAAACCTGTGTCCTTCATAATCCTTAGAGAGGGAATCTGAACCTCCATAGGCAGGACAACTTCCATGCCGTATACCAAAGAAAATGGGGTTGCCCCGGTTGAAGTACGTGCCGTCATACGGTATCCGTGTAGAGCAAACGGTAACATCTCATGCCAGTCTTTGTAAGTGACTATCATTTTCTGAATGATCTTCTTAATGTTTTTGTTCGCAGCTTCAACAGCACCGTTCATCTTCGGCCGATAGGGAGATGAATTGTGATGATAAATCTTGAACTGTTCGCACAAAGCGGTGATCATCGTGTTATTCAGATTTTTACCGTTGTCTGTGATGATCCTGTCTGGAACACCATACCGGCATATGAGATTTTGTTTGATAAAGCGGGCAACCACATTTTTAGTAACAGAGGCGAAGGAAGCCGCTTCGACCCATTTGGTGAAATAGTCAATGGCAACTAGGATGAAGCGATGTCCGTTGGAAGCCGTGGGCTTGATCTCTCCAATCATGTCAATGCCCCACATTACAAATGGCCAAGGAGAAGTCAGAATGTTAAGAGGAACCAGAGGGATATGAACTTTGTCGGCGTAGACTTGACATTTGTGGCAAGTGCGGGAATGTTGATGGCAGTCAGCTTCCATGGTAGACCAGTAATAGCATGCCCTTAGGATCTTCTTAGCCATTGTATGCCCGCTCAAGTGAGTGCCAAATGTGCCGCTGTGTATCTCATTCATGATCAATTCTGCTTCAGCTTTGTCTACACATCGGAGTAATACACAATCATGGCTTCGTTTGTAAAGGATGCCGTTGCTCAGGAAGAATTTGGCCGCAAATTTCCTTAAGAACTTCTTGTCATTTACGGACGCTCCTTCGGGATAATCTCTAGTCTCGAGATACCTTTTGATTTCATGGAACCAAGGTTGTTCCACTGCTTCTTCGGTATTAATCTCGTGACAATGTGCCGGTTCATCCATTCGCTTGATGGTGATTTGGGGAGCCTCGTTATCCCAGTTGAGTTTAAACATGGAGGACATTGTAGCCAGAGCATCTGCTAGCTGATTCTCTTCTCACGGGAAATGCTCGAAGGTAATTTGCTCGAAATGAGGCAACAGTGTCAGGACATGTTCTTTGTATGGGATAAGATTAGGATGCTTGGTATCCCACTCTCCTTTGATTTGACTGATAACTAAAGCCAAGTCCCCAAATACGATCAAAGATTCGATCCCCAAGTCTATAGCATCCTTGAGACTAAAGATGCAGGCTTCATACTCAGCCATGTTGTTTGTGCAGCTGAAGCAAAGTCGGGCCGTGAAAGGTGTGTGACAACCTTCCGGGGAAATGAGTACCGCGCTGATACCGTTTCCAAGTGCATTTGAAGCACCATCAAAGTACAGGGTCCATCGGGATCCCTTTTCGGGTCTGTCATACGATCCGTTACCTTCAATGTTGTCCAAATTCATGATGTCCTCGTCTGGGAAGTCAAATCTCATGGGTTGATAATCTTCGATAGCTTGATGAGCCAGATGGTCAGCTAGTACACTCCCTTTTATAGCTTTTTGGGTGGTGTACTGTATGTCATACTCAGTCAGGATCATCTGCCATCTGGCTATTCTTCCAGATAAAGCGGGCTTTTCGAAGATATACTTGATAGGATCCATTTTGGACATCAACAAGGTAGTATGAGTCAACATATACTGCCTTAGTCGGCGAGCAGCCCATACCAAAGCGCAGCAAGTTTTCTCGAGCAGTGAGTAGCGAGTCTCATAGTCGGTAAACTTTTTGCTAAGGTAATAAATATCATGCTCTTTTCGACCAGACTCGTCATGCTGGCCCAAAACACACCCCATTGAGTTATCCAAGACGGTCAGATACATGATCAATGGTCTTCCTTCGACAGGTGGCATCAGAATAGGAGGTTCTAGCAAATACTCCTTGATCTTATCGAAAGCAGCTTGGCAATCGTCGTTCCATTCACCTACCTGATCTTTCTTCAAGAGTTTGAAAATTGGCTCACAGGTAGAAGTCATATGGGAGATGAATCTGGAAATATAATTCAAGCGCCCCAAGAACCCTCTAACCTCCTTTTCAGTACGGGGAGCAGGCATCTCTTGTATTGCTTTCACTTTTGCTGGATCGACTTCAATGCCTTTGTTGCTTACAATAAATCCCAGAAGTTTACCAGACCTAACTCCAAAAGTGCACTTACTTGGATTCAGCCTGAGTTTGTATTCTTTCAATCTGGCAAACAGCTTTTCTAGATGTTCAAGGTGCTCCTCCTCTGTTTGTGACCGAGCTATCATATCGTCTACGTAAACTTCAATCTCATGATGTATCATATCATGAAACAAAGCTACCATGGCGCGTTGATAAGTTGCCCCTGCATTCTTCAGCCCGAACGGCATCACCTTATAACAGAAAGTGCCCCATTGTATGAAAAAAGTTGTTTTCTCCATATCCTCGGGGGCCATTTTGATTTGATTGTAGCCTGAGAATCCATCCATGAAGGAAAATACTTTGTGCTGAGCTGTATTGTCGATCAAAATGTCAATGTGTGGAAGTGGAAAATCATCTTTAGGGTTGGCCCTATTCAAATCCCGGTAGTCCACACACATCCTGACTTTGCCATCTTTCTTAGGTACTGGCACGATGTTAGCGACCCATTGAGGATAGGACGTAACAGCCAGAAAGCCAGCGTCGAATTGCTTCATTACTTCTGCTTTGATCTTTTTAGACATGTCAGGCCTCACTCGGCGGACTTTTTGCTTGATCGGTGGACAATCCTCTCTTGTGGGGAGACGGTGAACCACGATGTCTGTGTCTAAACCCGGCATGTCTTCATAAGACCAAGCGAAGATTTCAACATACTCATTCAACAACTGTATCAGGCGTTCCTTGACACTTGGTTCCAGATTGGCACCCACTTGTACCTCCTTCCGGTCTTCCTCGGTTCCGAAATTGATAGTTTCCAATGACTCTTCGTGAGGTAAGATGGCCCTTTCCTCTTGTTGTAGAAGTCTGGCTAATTCCCCTGGTACTTCACAACCTTCGTCATCTTCATACTCGGCTTGATTGACCAGATCTCCAGAGTTATTGAAGGATATAGCAGAATAGTCACCCATGGAATCCGGAGTGGATGGGTACATGCATTTGTGAGTGTGGGTGTGTGTAAGGGATAGCCATCCTTAAACAAAAATGCAAAAGGAAAGAAAATGAACACAGCAGTTTATCAAATGAAAAACGTCCAATGAATCATTAAACATGGCATATGGATATGAAAGTAATCAAAACCCTTACAAATGGACCTACATGCCCCGGGTAAGGCATGAGGTGAAAAGATAGTGTACGGATTGTTTGAAAATAAATATTACAGACCAAATAGGAAATGTTTGACAGATAAATTACTGATGAATAAAAGTGATGGGGACAAGATCTTTTACCTCCCAGTTGCACAATCCCCCTTTGACAATTGGGTAGATCCACTCTTCGATGTTGCTCTCTTTGTCTTCATCCTCCAAAGCGTTGATTCCGTAGGGAGAAATTTTGACTGGCGCTCTTTTAATCTTTGCACGGCGCATAGCTTTCTGGCCTGCGGTAGTGAACCCTAATCCAAATTTGTCTGTCTTATGTGGAATATCAGGAAACTGCCCCCATGCTGAATTCTTCCCCTCCTTTATTGCGGCCCTTGCGTCCTCCAGAGATGCCATCCTGGCCATCTGCCTCGGTGTCTCCGCTGCCAACTTTGCTACTGTTATTTCAGGAAGGACTTCTTCGAAATGCTGAAAAGGCGTCTCAATGAACTCCCCTTCTACCTCCACATACCGGAAAGAGTTCAAGTGGCTAATCATGTACTCCTCTTCACCATGGACAGTAATGATCTTTCCCTTGACGGGATACTTCAACATCTGATGTAAGGAGGAGGTGACTGCCCCAGCATGATGTATCCAAGGCCTACCCAGCAAGCAAGAGTATGACGGACGGATGTCCATCACATAGAAAGTGGATTTAAACACCTCAGTGCCTATCTTGATGGGAATTTCAACCTCCCCATGGACCATTCTCTTCGAACCATCGAAAGCTCTGACAACAATATCACTCGGTTTCAACTCCAACCCTTCACAATCTAGTCGGTCCAAGGCCTTCTTAGGCAGTACATTCAGCGACGAACCAGTGTCGACCAAGACATGTGCGAGAGTAGTTCCTCGGCACTCGACTGAAATGTGCAAAGCATCATTGTGGTTTCTGCCTTTAGGAGTTAGGTCGGCATCAGAGAAACCTAATCCATTATCCGCAGTAAGGCTAGCCACGCAATTTTGGAATTGATCTGCAGAGGTTTCCTGGGGCACATGGGCTGCCTTCAGGAATTTTATCAGAGCTTTAGCGTGCGCTTCCGAGCAAAGTAGCAGTGCCAGCATGGAGATCTTCGAGGGGGTTTGCCCCAGTTGTTCTACCACATCGTAATCACTCCTTTTGATTATCTTCAAGATCTCATCCATTTCTTTCTTGGAGGTTTCCGGTATGACCATGGGTTGAGCCCTCGTCCTGACGAGCTCATCTTGGATTCCCTTACCTTTATCAGCAGCGGTAGGAGGGACAATACTAGGAACAACAACATCTTCAATCAAAGGGGTTCTAGCAGAGAGTTTTATTGGTGCAGGGATGACCTTGTCGGCAGATGAGGGTCCAAAGATTGCTCTTGGAGGGGCAATCTCTGGAGAAAAAATTCTCCCGCTCCGGGTGATTTTGCTCGTGCCTGCAATGTTACCAATGCTGGCTTCTTCATCATCCGAACTTTCTTCAGTTATTTCGATTTGCTTAATACCATGGTAGTAGACGTCACCGCCATAGTTCCATGGTATTGACTTCTCAGAAACATAGGGGACAGGCCCTGGCATTGTTATCTTCAAAGGAACAGATTTCGTAGCTGGTGTAATCTTAACAGGCTTTTTGACGGCCTTGGAAAGATTGGCGTGAATGGTTATGATTGAGACATCTTCAGTATGGGTTGGAGTAGCAGAAACTTTTTCAAACAAAATTTGTCGACTATCCATAAGGCCTTGGATGCCTTTCTTCAGTAACGGACAATCAAACGGCAGAGAGTAACAACAATAGCAGTCTTCTTTACATCCCGGGAAGATCCCGGCCCTTAACAAATTCAACTTGATGGTTAGCAATGGAGTTATCAGATCATTGACATCAGCGACATACAAATCCTCTTCAATGGCATTGACATTTCGGCCGTGCTTCGGCATGGGAGCAGATATCACATTAGGCTTCTCCGGAGCGTCAAACTCTACTTCCTTCGCCTCTATCAGGTCTTGGATTTTATGCTTGAGTGCCCAACAATCATTGGTGTCGTGCCCGACACTGTCAGAATGGTAGGCGCATTTAGCATTAGGATGATAATGCGGAGAGGACGTATTCACATTCTTTGGTGCTTCTTTGATAGTGGCGAGATTCAATTTCAACAGATGGGGAAGCACTTGCGCTGGAGTCATATTAATACGGGTGAACTGCCGTTGTGGCCGTTCCACTCGTTGTTGATTTGGTCTGGATTGGTTATAGCGAGGCTGCTCACTTGAAGGGTTTTGAATCATTACGGCCCCCACGGTCGGCCGGCGCTCAGTCTTCCCTTCTCTTCTTTGGGAGTATACCACAGCCGTTTCCATCTTAAAAGGTTTCTTCTCAACACTTGCAGCAACACCCTTCTGAATCTTTCCTGACTTGATGCCTGCTTCTATTCTTTCGCCTGTTAAGATCAAATCGGTAAACCCCGCGGAAGAGTTACCAATCAGATGATTGAAAAATGGCCCAGATAGGGTCCCTAGAAACATATCAACAAGTTCATGGTCGGTTAAAGGGGGCTGCACCCTACCAGCCAAATCCCTCCATTTTTGTGCATATTCTTTGAATCCTTCGCCGGTTCCCAGTGTCATACCCTGAAGTTGGGTACGCGTAGGAGCAAGGTCAGAATTGTATTGATATTGTTTGTAGAAGGCGGTGGCCAAATCTTCCCAGTTTCGGATGCTGGTTCCCTCTAGCTGATAAAACCACTCTAATTGAGCCCCAGAAAGGCTGTCTTGAAAGAAATGTATCCAAAGGTTCTTATCTGCTGTATAGGGTTGGATCTTTCTTACGTAGGACCTGAGATGCATTTTTGGACAGGACAGCCCATCATACCTCACAAACACTGGCACTTTGAATTTTGGGGGAATCATAATCCCGGCAACCAAACCCAAGTCTTCAAAATCCAAACCCGGTACTCCCTGTAGTTCCATGGCGGCCAACCTATCTTCTAACCCTTTGTATTTATCATCAGCTGGAGGTTATTGTTGGTCAGAATAGTCTTCATCCTCTTCAACCTCCTCTTCTTCTACATCGAACTCGGAAGGTACCGCAGCCCCACCTCCTTTACTGGTTCCTTCATCAGAAATAGGAGGAAATTCAAGCACTCTCCTGGCCTCTCCGTCAAATCTTCTCCCTAAAGTAGCCACCCCGAGTCTCTTTTTCTTCTTTTTCACTGGGTCTTTATTCCCCAGCAAGGTCTTGAGATCCTCCTGACCTTTAGCCAAGGTGGTCAGGAGTTGCTGAAACTGTGCATTTTGAGCTTGTAGGTCTTTGACTGTTTGCTCGAGATCCATCCTACTGAAATAAACAGCAGACAGATAAGGAAACCTGACGTGAGACCTGCTTATGCACATGATGAATGGTATGCTTATGTATGCAATGCATTCAAGGATTTAGAACATTCAAAATTGTTGCATACAAAGAAGAACGCACGTCATATTAATAAGAAGAAATTTGTTAGTACATAAATGCCCCATGGGCCAAATATTACAAAATAACTTCTCAAGGCAAAAAGACATTGCACATCCTCTTTGGTGCGATGTAGGTGTTGAGGGCCTCTTGCTCATGGATTCGGCGGGTAAGCTCTAGAACCTTCTTCTCACTAGCGTAGAAGTTGGCTTCAAAAGTGTTTCGTTCCTCCTTGAGCTGAATCCAACTTTTCTGCATTTCCTCCCACGATGTAGGCATGTCAGGATATAGGATGGTGTAGGGGACCTCTCCTTCCTTAACAGGCTCTTTAATCACAGGGAGAACATGAGGATAAGGCATCATTAGACTTTGGGCTCGGGCTCGTACCCACTTGAGATAAGGCTCAAGAGGGATGGAGTTCTTGTGTCCCAGCGTCTTGTTATCAACCTTGTTGGGCCTTCCCCAAGCTCTGATGAATCTTTGGCGAAGTCCTTGCGCATCGTTGTCGAAGTCAAAAACTAGGTTAGGAATCAACATGTCATGAGGGCCATCCCTCCGTGCATATCCAAATTGCCTCAAAGCTAGGCAAGGGTTGTAGGTGATACCTCCTCTAATTCCAAGTAAAGGAACATTAGGGAACTCCCCACAATGATCGACGATGATGACATTTTCTCTGGACCGAGAACACCAATGTACATCAGAGTGGGTAAGAGTCATCAATCGTTGGGACCACCTTGAGCCTTGGTCATTCTTCAAGACAGATTGTGGAAGGTGCGAAATAAACCACCTTGCAAGGAGAGGAGTACAGCACATGAGAACACCCCTCTTTCTCATTGTTCGTGTCTAAAATGAGTGAAGGATGTCCCCAAGCAATGTTGGTATTGGATTTTTGGACAAGAAGATTTTGACGGCGTTGACATCTACCAATTGGTCAGAATTTGGGAACAAGACCAACCCATAGATAAGGAGTGCCACAATTTCTTCAAAGGCTTGTAGGTCCAATGAATTCCAACATTCTTGTGCCTTCTCAAACAAGAATTTGGCTAAGAATCCTTTGACACCACTTCTGGTTTCCCAATGCCCCTTGATGTCGGATGGTTGTAGATGTAATGCTCGAGCAACATCTTCCGGCTTTGGTTCCTTTTCCGTACCGTTGAAGGGTAGTTGATTAAGGATAGGAATTCTCAGGAGTTGAGAAAACTCCTCCAAAGTGGGCACCAACTGGTAATCAGGGAAAGTGAAACAGTGGTGAAGAGGGTCAAAGAACTGGAATAGCACTTTCATCATGTCTTCTTCAATGTTGGTGTTGACTAAGCTGAGCAGTCTACCATGTCTTTCACTGAAGGATGAGTTTTCCGGAATTCTTGAGGTCAGCTCCTTGAGTTGAGGAGAGATTCTCACAAGGTTGACTTGGATGGTCTTTCTGCGAGGAATTTCCATGACCTACAAAACAAGAACAAAGATGAAGATCCAAACCCTTGAAATGGTTAGTGAATTCATATGATGCTTTATGATGTATGCACGAAACATATGTACAAGCAAATCACACCAAACCCTAGTTTCAGGCTTGCATGGGGTTCCATAGGTAAGTACCCTCTTGAGTGTAGTTGGCTTAAAAACCTGTCCTATAAATAGTAACCGGGTTCTAAGGAGCTCAATATCACTGGATTGTTTTCATTGTTCATCGTTTCGGTTTAGCCATTTAACTAGCGACCAAAATATTCTAAGAAAACAACCCTCAATGAGTGTAGTATCGAGTATCTACCAACTTTGGACTGCACCAAAGCCGGTCATCTCACTACCTCTAATGTAAGGCCAAGATGGTCAAGTAAGGTTCTAGGTCATTAGTGCTTAGTGACATCACTCAGCGGCCCCGTACTCTCCTTGATTGAACTCAAGGGTTACCGGTACTCACAAATATGTCGCACTAATATAGCTATTGCTTCGACCGTGTCGGTATACCCCGCACAGTTTCCACAACGTATTGCTATCTATGAATGTTTCCTAAAATCCGGGTGTAGGATTGCAAACCCAAACAATAGAGCCAAGATATAAAGCAATCAATTCAAACAATTAGTCATGCAAGAGGGTGATCTAAGCCCTAAGGTTACTCCACTTTTAAAAATCTCCCCAGCAGAGTCGCCAGTTCTCTGGTACGGTGGAGAACTGACTGTGGTTTTGCGTTTGTTTTCGCAAATGTTTCGGTTGAGCAAGAGTCTCCACCGACTTTTTATTTTATCCTAAGGAAAGATTTAAAAAGCACAGCAAAAACCTTCGAGATTTTTCTTGGGTTCGGGGAGTAGATTATAGAAAGGGAAGGTATTAGCACCCTTTCTATCCATGGTTATCCATGGGCTCTTAGGTACTTGCTTAGATCAACTTGCCTTGGTTTTCAATTGTTTGAAATGGTGCTTTGTGTGTGGCTTTGAAAATGTTTTGAAAAAGATGCCTTGTCTAGGCTACCCTTGTAATAATTCTTTACTCGAATGTTTTACAAAAGGTGTTTGTCTTTTTGAAAAGATGTTTCAAGGTTTTTTGAAAGTTTGTTTTGAAAGTGTTTGTGAAGTGTGGTTTGAAAAATAGGCAAGTGTTTTGTTTTGCAAGTTGACAAGTACTTAAGAGCGATCTACCCTAAAGTTCTCAAAGATTTTTGCTATATTTTAACCCTTTTAACAGTTTTGTTCCACCATTGTATTTGGTGGACAATCTTGTGTTAGGATGTGAAAGGGACGGGTGCGGGTCATCGTTTAAACCATAATTGCAATAGTGCTAAGTATCTTTGGGACATTTTTCTTTTTAAGGGACTTGATCATTTTTTTAGGCAACTTTCGAAAGCGTCATCGAGGGACTATGATCACTTGAATTGTTTGCTTTGCCCAAAGAGACCTAACATGCAATATGGCCTAATTTTGAAAGGCAACAAGTGGATGTAACCCTAGGGGTGTTAGTGTGCAAGTGTGTTTTATTTCATACAAGAGTTTTTTCTTTGAATTAGGTTTTTCTATTTCATTGATTTTATCTTGCCATACACGTCCTAATTACTAGCAATAAGAAGCGGAAATATAAAATCCTACGCTATTACAACAATTAGGGGAGGGGGATACACATTTGTACATGGGGGGTTCAACGAGAAAAATAGACAAAAAAGAAAATAGCAAAAAACAAGATATATATATATATATATATAGAGAGAGAGAGGGAGCCCGCGCGCTGTTGGGAGGTCATCAGAAGTTCTGACTCAGATCCGCTGCCAGATGATCAACCTCTTGGTTAAACTGTATGAGTCAGAACTTCTGACTCTGGAACCTGCAAAACATAACCCTGTTAGTGGGGAAATCATAAGTTTTGACTCCCCTGTGCTGCAAGACAGAAGTTTGTTAGTGGAGAAACCAGAAGTTCTGATTCTGCTGAAAAGGAAATAACTCTCAGAGGTTCTGATATCATTGACAGCAAAACAGGCTTCAGATGTGCTAACGTCAAAGTCAGCACTTGGCTTTTCCCTGTACTAATCAGAACATCTGCAATTCTGTTGTTATTCCACAAAACAGGAAACATATTTGGAACAGATTCAGCAAATGTAAAAATGTTTCAGAGGTCAGAACCAACAAGGTCATAGGCAAGTCCTATACTGGCTCAGAACGTTCTGAGGTATGAAAATCCTCAGAATATAAACACCAATAACATGATATTTACATTATGTTTATTTGAGTATGCACAGCTGATGATGCTTAGCAGCGTGGTGAAGGTCAGCAGGTGCTTACCTGGCTGTTGGAAAAGTTTGTGGGTGAAAACTAGCTTTTGGCTCTGGTGGTGTTCTGGACAGATTCTCTTTGAAAAGGGTAGGTCAAGGTGTATGCGTATGTAGGGTCAGAAGTTTGGAAAGGGTGTCTTTTGGTTCACAAAGAAAACTGGGTATTTTGATGAAGTTTGAAGGTGAGAAACTCAAAGTTATGAAACAAGCTGGATATTTTGGCAGAGTTTCAGAACGCTATGTTGCTTAAGAGTTTCTGTTTCTCTCTTAGCAATTTTTCTGTTTCTTTTTTGAACGCCCTTTGCAGTGGACAATGACTCTATATTTATAGGCAAAGTTCTTGTGGGTGCCTTGAACATTAAAGCGCCAACAGAGTTTGAATTGCTCTTTGACAGAAATTCCTGGGAAGTTGTGATAACAGATAGCCTTCAGCCTAGGCTGCAGCAGTAGGCGTAGATTGGGGAGAAGTGACCTCTGAAGTGGGCGGTGGAGTGTAGACCCATGCCAGAATCTGCACAAAAGCGTTTTCCAAGCCACACGTGAATGTTCAGGAGTGGTTGGAAGCATTAATGGGCATTAAATGGTGATAAGACCTATCAACATCAATATTCTGGTAATGGAAACCAACGTTGAATCAGCAGCGTAAACCATGCTCTGGCCTTGGCTTCCTGTTGTCTTAGTAAGCTCTGGAGATTCTCCTGATTTTCTGATACGTTCCTTGGATTTACTTCTGGACCTCCTGGGCTTAGAGATTCTGTATCAGTGTAACACCCACTCTTCTGACCTTTTCATCTTCTGAATTCAGCATGTTCTGAAGGAGCCTTCAGACTTCCCTGCTTCTCTTTCATTCCTTTAGCAAATTCTGACTGAGCTTGTATAACTGCTGAAAGGGGCATGTTCTGTCTGAGGCTTACATACTGAACCACGTTTACAACTTCTGATTGAGCTGATGTAGCTGCTGAAAAGCCAACTTCTGACTACGCTGAGCCAAGCTTGCAACTTCTGACCGTTTTTATCTGGAATTGGTCCAGAAGTTCTGAAGCGCTGATTTTTTTCTTAAACACTCATTTTTTAGAGAAACGTTCCAAGTACTTAGAATTTGATTTTTCTCAAGATAAAAGCGTTGTTTTTGGAGCTCGTGAGATCATCTTGCTCTTGTAAGTGGCTTGCTTGGGCAAAAAAGGATAACTCAGGACTTGGATTTGTTTCAGAGGGACCTTGAAAATCCAAGATGGTTTCCTGAAGAAAGAGAGGGCAAATTTTGGGGTACAACAGTAACCAAATAGTCCAAATAACCTTAAAGTTTTTTATGGTTCAAGTTCATTATTAGGTATCTTCAAAAAGAAATGAAAAGCTCAAGTGAGCAAAAATAAAATGACATAAAGATAAATGCTCAAGTGAGCAAAGATGAAAATAGTATGAAATGAAAATGCTAAAATAAATGAACTTAAAGTAAAAGCATGGTGTAAAAGCATAAAATAAAGTCAATTTTTAGAAATTAGAGGTTAGTTGAATGACCATCTTGAAACTTGCATTTGAAAACTCATTAGAAGACTGATAAAATCAAAGCCTCTCAACAAAAAGTTAGATTGGCTTTTTGTCAAGTATATCATTCATTTCAAAATCTCAAGGCAGCAATAAATGATCAACGATGACTAAATGATTCACTTAGTTCCAAAATTTATGAAAATTCATTGCAGGATTGATAAGACCAAAGCCTCCTAATAATGAACATCAAGAGTATTGGATCAAAGGTTTCAAATTAAACATGCTCGGGCTTGCAAACATAAGTTTGGGCCACGAATGATCATTTCTCAAATCAGGACAAAATTTAGCGTTATGTTAAGAAATTTTAAGTGGACTTATACAGAAGTCACACATATTTTGAGGTTGGTCAATAACAATTTATGTGCCATATGTTTGGAGTGATGATATGTATATCATCCTATAACAACATGTCACACATGTAAGAAAGGGATAAGATGAAGAGGGAGGGGAAATATTTGAATAAAAAATGTTGATCAAAACTATCATTAAAATCATCCATCCATTTTGGTGGATTTGAACTCAACACCCAAGATCCAATGATGTTAATGAGGTTTTTGATCATCAATCACATAGTCAGAATATATTAAAAAATAAATTGCATTTAATGAACAAAATAAAAAAGAAAAATGACTTTTAAATTTTTTTTAAATGAAAATAAGAGGTAAAATAGTAAACTATTTTCAAAGTATCAAAGAAAAATTTAAAAAGACCATAGAAAAATCAGAAATGACCTCAATATTTTTATAAATTTTTTGGTAATTTTTTAAAACAGAAAAGTATTTTTAAACTAATTAAAATCATTCAAATAAGTGAGGAAAAAGATAAAAAATAGTAGAAGTCAAAACAAAATTCTAGAAAAAATTCAGAAAATCAGAAATGAGTAAAATGACTTTTATAAAAATTTTCAGAATTTTAAAATATCAAAAAGTATTTTAAAATAAATAAAAACAAGTCAAAATAAAGGAAAAATTATAAAAAATATCAAATATGAAAATTAAATCTTGAAAAAATGAAAATTAGAAAGAGAACATTTGAAAATATTTTTGTGAATTTTTTCATAATTTTTGAGTCAGAAATGAATTTTCTTTGATTTTTTGAAGTTTAAATCAATAAAAATAAAAAATCAGAAAATAAAATAACAAACCAAAGAAATGTGGACCATTGGATGAGAGTAAAAATGCGCTAGTAGTCAGATCCAATGGATCAAGCACGTTGTGCATATCACGGTCAAATTTAGAAATTGCATCGGATCACCTTTTAAATATTAAAAACAACTAAAATTCTAGCGCGTTGGATGGATTCTGATTAATGAAAGTAATCAGATCCAAGGTCTCTCAAAGCGCGCATATGATAAAGCAAACACACTGGATTAAATTCAAAAAATCACATGTCACGCTTTCATTGGTTGAAGCACGACATGTAGGTCATCTTCAACCTCCAGACGCCCTAGATTGGGATTCCTCAAACTGTAAAATTAGAGGACCAGACCGGTACCATTAGATTTGTCTCTTCAAGACGATTCTAATGGTACCATCATGCCAAATTTATATAAACTGAGCAAGGCTTAAATTGAGAAAATGAAGAAATAATAGCAAGTACAAAATTCTGGAATATCTCACTCAAATCTCAATGAAATCACAAATTGTAAAAAGCATGAGAATCAGAAGGATGCAAAGAGTAGATTAGTCTTTTATTTGAATTGATTTAACCAATAAATCTACCTGAATGAAGTAGCACAAGTTGGCTCTGAAACTGTACTTCTGTAGATCAATATGGGTCACAGTTCTTGAAGGTAAGAGTATGGTTAGCTTCAGAGAAGTTCAATGAAGCTAACTGAATGGAGCTTTTGGTCTTTTGGAGTGAGAATGCAAGAAATCAGAAATTCAAATTCAGAGTTCATGTGGGATATAAACAAGGGTCAATTGGCTATAAAAGTCTTGAGGAAATGAATGCAATATGTCCCTCTTTTTATAGGGAAGCAAATGGGATGCTCAAGCAGGTGGAATGATTAAGTTTGGAGGGAAATCGTGTGAAGTTGCAAGCATGAAAAGTGTGACTCGTATTTTTCTCAAAACCCAACCAAAACTTGTGTTTCAAGGTGCTAATCACTTCTAGAAGATTGTTAAACATTAGTAGAAGTAAAAACGCACATAAATTTAGTGATTAGAAGTTGTATTGTGCATTTCAAATTCTGACTTGGGGGAAAAATCAGTTTCAAGGTACCAACTTTAAATCAATGGCATTCACGACTCTAGGAGTCTTAGGGTCTGATTATTGAATCAATTGAAAGATAAGGTCACAAATTTTACAATGTTCAAATAATTGGATCAAATGGATACTTGAGCTAGGAGTTGTGATGAGTTAAAGTTGAGAATACGATGCTGACTTTTTGTACTTAGAAAAATTCTAAGTTTTTCTTCAACATTGACCTATAATGTTTTGCATCCAAACATGGCCTTCCACCCAAAATTTTCTTTTGACCAAAAAATATGGAATGAAGTAGATCTCATAAATGACATTTTCTGATTTAAACCACTTAAATAATCCAAGAATTGAGAAAGTTATGACTTTGTGAAGTTGGTGAAAATCCATGAAATGACCTATAAACTTTTGCATTCCTAGGGCATCTTCCATCAATTTTCAAGCTTTGCTCATAAAATAATAGTTGAAGTTCACATCCTTAAGATCATGGTAGAAAAATAATGGGCTCAAGGAGATAAAAATTGATCAAGTTATGACTTTTTGAAGTTACATAAGGGAATTTGATGGCCTATCTAGGGGACTTGTAATCTTTCTTCATCATTAGGCATCTTACACATAAAATTTTATTGAAACTTTTGAAGTGATTGGTTGATAAATCTTTAAAGAGAAACATGTCTTTGGAATCACTCAAAAATACCAAAATATGAGCAAGATATAGCCCTTAGAAGTTCAAAACCCTAGCTCCTAGAGCACCAAAATAACTTGGAAACCTCTTTCAATTTTGACCAACTTTCTTGCATAATAACTCTTGCCATGTGAATAGAAGTTTTTGTGGATGATAATAATAATGCCTAGCAACAAAAGCCACCTTCAAATATTAATAAATGAGAGAGTTATGCACTTGTGACCAAGAAATCATGAACTTGTCCAGTTAGGTCAAACTTCTTCAATCAACTCTTGCATATTTTGATTTCCTTTGACAAATTGAGGCATGATAATTCATAGTAGACCTTGTCATGATATTACTTCAAAGTGTCTCCAATGATGAAGCTTGAATCTCAATGAAGCTTTGTTGAAGAAGGCATGGAAATAAACTCATGAACCTATAAATCAAATTGATGAAATGTGTTGTGCCCTTACCTATAATATCATCAATTAGAGAAAACATTCATTATATTTATTAGTTAAAAGTTAATCAATACAAAAAATATATGAATCAAGATGCTTGGTGATTCCTCATTGTAGCAAACCTAGAGATAGGGGGGAGAACCAAACCCAATTGTGATCTTGATATGATTGAGTTGAAATGAGATGATAGAGGAATCTTAGGGGCAAAAATTGGGGTACAACAGCTGCCCTTATTTAAGTGTCTTCTATCCAGAGATATGAAGGCTAAAAATCTTCGTGTCGACACGATTGAAGATACTTAAATGCAAATAAACAGATCCATAAGGTGACACAGGACACCACTGGGGAAAATGAAAATACAAGATCAAAAGAAAAATAGACCAGGAAAATAAATCACTGGTGAACAGAAGACTTGACTCTATTGGGGTAAAGCCCAAGGAGGAGACAAAGTAACATCAACTCAAACATTGAGTAGGTAAAATAAAGGATAACAGTGATTGACAGATGAGCTAAAACTAACCATTCACTAAGAAGATAGAAAAAAAGGTAATGTCGACCCACAGGGGGGGGGGGGGAAGAAGTGGTAGGATAATACCAATAAACATAAATATTAGTGTATGTAACAAATGATGAGCATCAATACTTACAACTGGAAACAAACAAACTTTCTCAGATCAAAGTGAATCCTAATGACGAACTATCTCCCATAATGACGAGACCATCATTCATCGGAGTAACAAAATCTCAATAATGAATTATCTCCCATAATAACGAGACTACCATTCATCGGATTAACAAATATCAAAAATGAACTATCTCCCATAATGACGAGACTACCATCCATCGGAGTAACAAATCTCAACAACGAACTATCTCCCATAAAGACGAGACTACCATCCATCGGAGTAACAAATCTCAACAATGAACTATCTCCCATAATGACGAGATTACCATTCATCAGAGTAACAAATATCAACAACAAACTATCTCCCATAATGACGAGACTACCATTCATCAGAGTAACAAATCTCAACAATGAACTATCTCCCATAAAGACGGGACTACCATCCATCGAAGTAACAAATCTCAACAACAAACTATCTCCCATAATGACGTGACTTCCATTCATCGGAGTAACAAATCTCAATAACTAACTATCTCCCATAATGATGAGACTACCATTCATCAGAGTAAAAAATCTCAACAACAAACTATCTCACATAATGACAAGACTACCATTCATCTGAGTAAAAAATATCAACAACGAACTATCTCCAATAAAGACGAGACTACCATTCATCAGAGTAACAAATCTGAATCTTCTCTGGGAACTAACAGACTTATTGGGGAAGTACAGGTTGCTCAAATAAAGAGACCTTCCATTTGATGTTATGAGAATGGAGTTGTAATAATGACTTCCTGGGGAAATGCCAATATATTCTTGTTGAGGAGATAAAATCTTCACGTGAAAAATAAATGAACATTTTCAAATCAAGGCTAAATGCCTGCAAAAATCAAAATAATAATGCTGTCGGGGACCACAAATTCAAATCAGAAATAAACCGGAAAGAAACAGTCATCCAAGATAGAACCTGATGAGGACTAAACTTAAAAGGGGAACACAAATCATCCAGATAATGAGCTTAATAGGAAGGATAAAACAAAATTCTTCCACAATGTATAACTCAGTGGGGAAATTGAAACGATATACACTTTCTGCTTAAGTTCGACAATCTATTGGAGAGATGGTAATATAACTCTGCAAAATAGGGTAATACGCCAACAAAATATTAATGGATGCAAATGATCAATGAATTTTAATTCAGCTATGCATGATATATGTATAAATGTATGAATGTTATCATGTACATGCTAACAAAACACACACAGCACCGAGAATAACCCGACAAGACCAGCTTGGGTAAAGTCAACACTCGACTAAATTAAATCCAGGATGAAATTTTTCATAAGAAAGTAAGCACCAACTGAAGAAATAAATTCCAAATCCACGGCTTAATTTCATTAGGGAGAAACACAATTCGAAAATAATCAAATCAAAACAGTAGAATCAGTGCAAATATAGGGATATAACATCCTCCTCCAGGCTTCACTGGGGAATATCACACAAATTTCAATGGGGAAAACAAATGTCTCAATGTTTGTACTTCCACTGGGGATTACAATACTGACCATATCATCGAGATATTAACCGGGGATCTCGTGCTAACTTCATTGGGTATAATAATACCACATCATCGAGGGGAGCCCAAAATACATTCTTCAATATCAAGAGTAAATATTACACTAACCTCCTTGGGGAGAAATATGAAACTAAATGGGGATAACAACTTTTAGAGAGAAACATTATCTCAGCTCTACTTTGGGATTTAAGAAGTCAACAATATTGCAAGAAGTCAAAATTATGGGGATTTTAAATCAAACCCAGCACTTGGCGGGATAAAACCCAAAAAGTTGACAACTATTTCAACACTTCTTAGAAAAGATACAACCCTTTTCTAGTTGCCTGGGAAATAAACAACGACAATAATGCCAACACTGCAAAAGGCGATGTTTTGCAAATGATTCTTCCTTAGCGCGCAAAGGGAGAAGGGACTTTCATCTAATGAGCGAAGACCTTACTGGGGAATCTGGGATAGAGGTTTCAAACTGTGAAAACCCGATATAAAAAATTATCAACCTGGAGAGAAAAACTAAACCAAAACTTGACTGGGGAAAATGGGATCACAAACCGAACGTCGCACCATACATCAATTGGTATCATCTCCAACTATCTGAGAAACACAAGAAGATCATATGCATACCAGTAAAAGTGACCTGGGAGAACCTTCCTGGGGAATACATACTTCCAAAATTTCAGCGTTCGTCCACCGTTGGAATCACCATATTTGTTTCTCTTGAGCCACAAAATCCAAAGTAAAAAGTAATTTGTAAATTCTGTTCAAAAACAATTTTGTTATTTAATCTTTTTGTTTTGAAAATTACTATCAATAATAAATGGAGTCTTTGTGAACGGAATAAAATAAGAATTCTAAAGAATTGGATAAAAGCTCAAACTTTATTAATAAAATGGTAGACTCCATAGATGATTACAAAGTTTAGAAAATGGTAATATTGGAAAAAGATACATTGAAATACAATGACCACTATTCTCCCTAACAAATTTGAATTCCTGAACAACGACTTCTGTTGAAGTATGGTGATAATCCGAGAAGATTGTTGCTTCAATGATCAAGTCTTGTCTGACGCAGTTACTTTCCAAGAAATCCCTAACTTTTTCCTAGGTTGCCCTTGCAGGTTTTCAACCTAGCGGGAAGAATTTATTCTGTTTATGTCTCTTATTTTTGCCTAGACCTCCCTTTCGGGTTTTCAGCCTACTGAGACGCTCTTTTTTTCCTAAGCAGCCCCTTCGGGTTTTTAACTTAGCGAGTTGTTCTTTTATTTCTTTAGGCGAATTATTTCTTGACTGCATCAGCATTCATAAGACTTGGGAACTCCTAGTCATCCATAGTTTCAAGAATCAATGCACTGCCAGAGAATGCTTTCTTGACAACATATGGGGCTTCAAAATTGGAAGTCCACTTTCCCCTAGAATCAACATCAAAAGACACGATCTTCCTGAGCACGAGGCCGCCTTCTCTGAATTCGTGAGGCTTGACCTTCTTATCAAAAACTTTCTTCATTCTCTTATGGTATAGTTGGCCACGACACAAGGCCGTCATTCTCTTTTCTTCAATAAAATTTAATTGGTCAAACCTGTTCTGGACCCATTCAGCCTCTGGCAATTTGGTTTCCATTATCACACATAAAGAGGAAATCTCAACCTCAACGAGGATCACTGCTTCCATGCCATGCACAAGAGAGAATGGGGTTTCCCCTATTAAAGTGCAGATAGATGTAAGGTACCCATGCAAAGCAAAAGGGAGCATCTCGTGCCAATATCTATAAGTAACCACCATCTTCTGGATGATCTTATTAATGTTTTTATTAGCAGCTTCAATAGCCCCATTCATCTTTTTCCTATAAGGAGATGATTTGTGATGGAAAATCTTGAATTCTTCATATAGTTCTGTCATTATCTTGTTATTCAGATTTGAGTCGTTGTCAGTGATAATCCTGCTTGGCACACCATATCGACATATAATATTGTTCTTGATAAAGCGCACTACCATCTGCTTAGTAACATTAGCATATGAAGTTGCTTCCACCCATTTGGTGAAGTAGTCAATTGCCACCAAGATAAAATGATGTCCATTCGACGCCTTGGGTTTAATCATTCCAATAATGTTAATACCCCACATAGAGAAAGGCCACGAGGAAGAAATAACATTGAGAAGTGTCGGAGGCACATGAATTTTGTCAGCATAAATCTAGCATTTATGGCACTTCTTTGCAAATTTGTAACAGTCAGATTCAATTGTCAGTCAATAGTAATCTTCCCTAAGCATCTTCTTTGCCCTCGAATGTCCATTAGCATGAGTGCCAAAGGAACCTTCATGGATTTCACGCATCAACATATCTGCTTCGTGTTTATCCATGCATCTGAGCTAGACCATGTCATAATTTCTTTTGTATAGCACATCTTCATTGAGGAAAAAGATGTCTGCCAACCTTCTCAATGTCTTTCTATCTTTGTTTGATGCACCAGCCGGGTATTCCTGAGTCTGGAGAAAATACTTGATATCATAATACCAAGGTTTTTCGTCTGACGTCTCCTCTGTTGCAAACACATGAGTTGGTATATCTAAACGTCACAATGTGATACAAGACACATCGTTCCAAGTATTTACTTGATACATTGAAGCCAAAGTGGCCAAAGCACCCGCCATCTTATTTTCATCTCTGGGAATATGATGGAATTCAACATTGTTAAAGAAAGGTAATAATATCCTAGCATAGTCTTTGTAGGGAATCAAGCCAGGGTGATGAGTATCCCATTCTCCTTTAATCTTATTAATTACCAAAGTTGAATCGCTATTAGAATCTTGATTATTAGATCAATAGCCTCCTCGAGATCCATGATACAAGCTTCATACTCTGCCATGTCATTGGTGCAATCAAATTCCAACCTTGCAGTAAATGGGATATGCGATCCATGAGGAGTGATAATCACAACACCAATTCCTTTCCCATAAGCATTCACATCTCCATCAAACACCATACCCCAACGAGATTCAGGATCAAGACCTTCCTCAGGCAACGATTCATCACAATTTTTAACTTTCAGAAATATAACATCCTCATCAGGTAAATCATATTTAACAGACTGATAATCTTCAACTGATTGTTAAGCAAGATAATCCGCCAACACACTGCTTTTTATAGCCTTTTAAGTACGGTATTCAATATCATATTCAGACAACAACATCTGCCAACGGGAAATTCTCCCAATAAGAGCAGGCTTTTCTAAAATATACATAATTGGATCCAATTTGGAAATCAACCAAGTATTATGATTCAACATATATTGCCGCAACTGCATTGCCGCCTAGGCCAGAGCACAACATGTCTTTTCCAGTATAGAATACTGCGACTCATAGTCAGTAAACTTCTTGTTGAGATAATAAGTGGCATATTCCTTCTTCCTTGTTTCATCTTGCTGTCCCAAAATACAGCCAATAGAATTATCTAACACTATCAGATACATAATCAACAGTTTTCCTTCAACAGGAGAGAGCAAGATAGGAGTTTCAAGCATATATTCTTTAATACTTTCAAATTCCCTTTGGCAATCATCTGTCTACACACAATCTTTATCTTTCTTTAACAACTTAAATATCGGCTCACACGTTGCAGTCTTATGAGAGATAAATCTGGAAATGTAATTCAAACGCCCAAGAAAGCCTCTAACTTGATTTTCAGTTCTGGGTGCTGGAATTTATTAAATTGATTTGACTTTATTAGGATCAACTTCAATTCCTTTTTGGATGACAATGAAAACTAACAATTTTCTTGATCGGACACCAAAGGTGCATTTATTTGGATTCGAGCGGAGACGATACTTCCTCAAACACTGAAATAATTTCAACAAATCTTCTATATGCCCTTCTTCAGTCTGGGACTTAGCAATCATATCGTCAACATACACCTCAATTTCCTTGTGCATCAGATCATGGAATAGGGTTGTCATAGCCCTCTGGTACGTTGCACCAACGTTCTTCAACCTGAAGGGCATCACTCTGTGATAGAATGTTCCCCAGCGTGTGATAAATGTTGTTTTTTCCATGTCTTCAGGATCCATTCTGATTTTATTTTATCCGTAAAATCCTTCCATGAATGAGAATACTTTGAATTTTGTTGTACTATCAGCCAACATATCAATATGTGGCAATGGAAATTCATCTTTTAAACTAGCTTTATTTAAATCTCTATAATCAACGCACATGCGAACTTTTTTGTCTTTCTTTGGTACTGGGACAATATTGGTGATCCACTGAGGATACAGTGATGTCATGAGAAAACTGACATTAATCTGCTTTAAAACTTCTTCTTTAATTTTCACTACCATATTAGGGTGAGTTCTTCACAATTTCTGCTTGATTGGTGGGCATTCTGGCTTTAGCGGCAAATGATGTTCCACAATATCAGTATCCAAACCAGACATGTCTTGGTAATACCAAGAAAATATATCCACATACTCTTTCAACAATTCAATCAACCTGCTCTTCACATCGGGATACAACAATGCTCCAATCTTGACTTCTTTTAGATCTTCCTCTGAACCCAAATTGATTGTCTCTAACGACTATTTATATGGCTGAATGGCACTTTCCTCGCGCTCAAGCAACCGTGAAAACTCTTCTGGAATTTCATCATATTCTTCTTCTTCGACCATATACGCAGGATATTCAAAGTTGGGAGAGGATGCGGGGTCATTGTATTCAACAACTTTATTATTTAATCTGCACATATGATTTATGATTGCTTTTAGAAACTGACACATATAACAAGTGATTATGCAGATTCAATTACAATTATTATTTATTTTGAAAGGTTTTTTCTGATTACCATTTTCCAAGAAAAAGTAGAAAATAAAGACACAATTTGGGAATCAAAGACAACTTTTATTATTGATTTTAAACATCAAAGTAACAAATAAGCCCATACAACATCAATACTTTCACCTTCGTCAGAGTGAAATATTTTTGAAAAGATTAACAAAAAAACAAATTACTTTGAGACATGAATGCAAGAGGGAACATCAATAGTGACCTAGTTCTGGACTCTGACTCCATACTTTATGTAGTTCGGCATCTCTTGCTCTTGTTCAACTTCCAGAATAACATTGATCCAGGGAACAGTTGGATAAAGATAACCTCTGCTATGAAAGATATTCTGATATTTGCCCAAAGCAGCCTTTGGCTTCATGTTCTCATATTTACCATTCTTCACAGAGAATCCCAAACTAGCTCTATTCTTATTCACAGGAAGATCAACAATCTTCCCCCATACTTTACTAGGGCCGTTACGCACTACCTGCTGAGCATCCTTCAACGAAGCTATAGAAATCTCATTTTTCCGTGTTATCAATGGATAAAGCTTGGAACTGAGTTCCAACAACAGCTTCATCCGCTTCTAAAACACCGAGAGATGATAAACGAGATATTAACAATGTTTGTTCTCCATTTATGATGACCACCTTTCCTTCACGGGAAAACTTCAACTTCAGGTGCAAAGTTGAAGTAATAACCCCTGCCTCGTGGATGCACGGCCGTCCCAGTAAACAGCTGTAAGCGGGAACAATATCTATAACCTGGAAAATAATCCGAAATAGGTACGGGCCTATGTGAATAGGAAAATCTACTTCCCCGATGATAGACTTCCTTGATCCATCAAAAGATTTCACAATTATGTCACTCGAATGCATGGGAGTTCCTTGGTATTCCAGCTTCATAAGTGTGCTCCTCGGTATAACATTTAAAGCGGATCCATTGTTAATCAGCACATTGGACAATGAACCGTTCTTGCATTTCATGTATATATGGAGAGCCAAGTTATGATTCCTTCCCTCATCGGGTAGCTCTTCATCACAGAAACTCAAGTTATTACAGGAGGTAATATACCCAACAACACTACTAAATTGGTCCAAAGGCATATCACTTTCCATAAAAGCTTGATCCAATATTCTCCTCAAAGATTCCCTGTGGGCAGAGAGCTCATTAGCAAGGCTAGAATAAATATTTTTGATGGAGTCTGCAACAATTGATCTACGATCCTGTAGTCGCTCATCTTGATAATCTTCAATATATCATCCACATATTTTTGCAGAGTAGTACCACTAGATTTCTCCACTGTTTTCTTAGGTTCAGTACTTTCAATAACCTTTTTATCAACATTAACATTCCAACGAATGACAGGTGCAAAAACACGACCACTGCGGGTCACTCGACTGGCTTCAGCAATATTCTTGACATCAGTCAAAGTTTGGATGGGAACTTCCACACCATCCTCTAGGATTTTTGCATTGTATTTATACGGTACAACCTTCTCTGATTCGTAAGGAACAGGACCCGACAAGCAAATCATCACTGGAGCAACAACTGGCTTGCCATGGTACTCAATCTCTATAGGGGAGGGAACACCAAAACAAGGCACAATAAAATTCACCCCTTCTTAAGAATACTTATATATCACATAATCATTGCTAGAGAACATATCTTTATCTGAGGAAAATAATTCATCTACAGAAGCATACTCATCATCTGACACAGTCTCGGTCGAGCAATCTTCAATCACGTTAATCCCGTTGTAATCATCCCTATTTCCTGAAACTTTGATAGTACCATTGTCCAATAACAACTGAACACCCTTCTTCACAATGGAACAACCACGAGAATCTCTGCAGCAGATCTGGCAAGACCCATAATGGTGTTCTTCTGGACCATCCATGTGACAGAAGGTAGCGTGCAACTGCACAAAATCATCATTCATATGATTCACGTCAAAAATCCGGAATTCTCTAGGACATCCAAAGACCATATTCACATCCTCTTTGTACTCTTCCCTAGGCATGATTATATGAATGAGGCCTTCGTCCATCATTTCCTGAAGATCAACTTTTATCTTATCACATCCCTGGATATCTGAAATGCAAATATCATAACCTGCATGGTCATGCGTATAGTAACTAAACTCACAGAGGTTAGCATGCATCTTTACCAAATCTCCTCTAACCAGGTTGATATCAAAAATCCAAAAGGCCCCTGGGTAACCAGCAACCATGTTTATAGCATTTGCTCCTCCATGCTTTGGCAAAAGATTATCTTTCACGTTAGGGCCAACATCTTTAAAGGATAAAAGGCCAGATCTCACCATCTTTTGTACTTCAGATTTCAAAGGATAATATTTCTCAATATTGTGCCCTGGTGCTCCATGATTAAAAGCACAAGTCTGGTCTTCCTTATAATACCAATGTAAAGGTGATGGTATAATAGGGGGTGGCCTGGTCTGAACCAACTTCTTCTGGATCAAATCCGGAAGTAACTCAGTATAGCTCATTGGAATAGAGTCAAAAGCCTCTCTCTTCTGACTTTGCCCTTGATTTCCTTGAGGGGATGGTCTCTGATAGGCAACAGTGGTTGGAGATATATTAACGACTGGAGTCACAGAAGAAACATGTTGTTGGTACCGTTGATGCCTTCTAATTGGTCTAATCTTTCTTTCAATAACAACATTTGTTTCACTTTCTTTCTTTCGAGAGAACCCATACGACGACTTCTTCGTCCCTTCCTCTTTTGTCAAGCGCCCTTCTCTAACAGCCTCTTCCAAACGAACACCCATGCTTACCATTTCGGTAAAATCACTCAGCATACTGGAGACCATCCTTTCATAATAAAATGTGATCCGCTGTCGCGCACGGATCAAAACGAGTATTTTTAAAAAAGTAGTACAGTGACAATGTGACTCGAATCGTCTCACAAGGATTCTTGTTTGTATTAATAAAACGTAACTGAATGAGGGGGTTTTGGTTTTAGGTTTTCGATTAAGAAAACACAAAGAAAATAAGCGATTTAAAATAAGTGATTTAGAATAAGTGATTCTAGAATTAAGCCAATCTACTGTTCAGTTTCCTGCTAATCATTGATTTTCACCTTAACAATTTCCTAAGCAGAATCGATCTCTATTCTATTTATATACCTATTGTCAAGCACAACAAATACAAACAGATTGGATTCCTATTCTGAATTAAGCAAACGGATTAAGCCCTCGTGAATTAAGCAAACACAAATTACAAACGCGGATTAACGATAAAGCGACGTAATAGCGAATAAACGTTAGGGATCTAATCATATGAATTTAATCAAAACAACTTTATGTAATAAAAATTAGGTAAATGTAAATCACAAAATAGTATTGAAATAGAACGAATTTGATTGATAAATTAAAAACCTAAAAACGTCGGAAACGCGGTTACAGCAGATTGACTATGGATGTTTAGTTCCTCATCACAATCGTAAAAGCAAAATGTATTTTTTTCTGAATAATGAAAAGGTGAAAATGAAATTACTGTAGAGGCTTCTAGGTATAGTAAGGACAAGGATTCGGTTCATAACCCAACTGGATCGAAAACATAACCCAGGCCCAAAACAAATGACCCAAAACTTAAATATAAAATGCTGCAACTTCAACGTCTTTTTCAACCTTGCTACAGACCGAATCAGCTTCTGGCCAGAACTAGAAAGTTATAGGACTTTCTCTTAGCTTTCCAACACATGGTCAAATGCCTCGATCCAATATCTGTAGCTCCAATTATGAATGTTTATGCGAAAACTGCAAATGCTGAAAATAAAGTACGAAAATTAAATTAAACCAAAAATATACTAAATTGAAAAATCATTATAAAATATAAAAATAAATAAAGAAAAGCATAGAAATGCTTAAATTCAAATATGGAAGAATGTGAATTAAAATGCACTGATCAAATTCCCCCACACTTGAACTTTTGCACTCCGAGCAAAATAAAATCAAAACTCAAAAAGACACACAACAACATCATCAGTTACTCATTCTAGGCTACAAACTCTTCTTCGGTTAAGATCGCAATGATAGGTACTAATCTTGCACACTAAGGATATCGTAGGAACACTAATCCACAATTATGCAGTCATAAGCCTCCTACATATAGAAATCAATTTGAATCATGTTATTATGACTAAGCCTAACTTACCCATCTTACTCTTTTTCATTCAGGGGCAATCACATTAAGCCCGTTATCTCCACACACTCATAGTAAGGCGACCGATTAGTGACTCTGGTCCTTTTTTGTATGGGGTTCTGCTACCTAAGTGGTATAACCCTTTGCTTACCCAATTGCAATTGCGGGGAATCGGACTGTAATCCGCCCTACCAAGTTCAGCACCAAAAACCACTGAACCAACTTACAATGGGTCTTGAAATCTTTTTTTGTGTAGGTTTTACAACCCTTGGGTTAAGTGACCGGGTGAGGGTCACCAAACATAGAAGGTGCATTCCTTTTCTTTATCTTTTTTATTTTATTTTCAAAACTTGGATCACTCACCTATTTTGCATCGGCTTCCTTACGTAAAGCATGTGTGAGATAGTGCTGACTGCAAAGATAAACTACTCAAGAGAAGAATGAGAAATAAAGGCTATGTCATAATAAGTATTCAAATTAACTTCCATATGTAGGAGTCCTACAGTGTTAAGACGATGTCGATCTTGTGCATTTTTCCTAAGTCTCACAACTAACCTCAGATTAATCTATAGCCCTAAAATTTCAAAAGGATGCATTTATATATATATATATATATATATATATATATATATATATATATATATATATATATATATATATATATATATATATATATATATATATATATATATATATATATATATATATATATATATATATATATATATATATATATATATATATATATATATATATATATATATATATATATATATAACTGAAAACAAAACAATAAAACAGAGAACATAAGAAAATAAAACAAAAGATTCCCTCCCCCACACTTAAATCAAGCATTATCCTCAATGAAAGGACATAACTATTAAATTAGAGAGAAGGAAAGACAAACTCCCTGATCAAGTTGTAGAGTAGTTGGGTGCTTCCAAAAAAATATCTTCTATGGTTGCATCTTCAGCTACAAAACTTTCATGGAATAGCTTTAGGCGCTGCCTATTAACCTTGAAAACTTTGTCAGTACCTGCACTTTTAATTTCTACTGCACCATGAGGGAAAACATTAGTAACAACAAAAGGGCCAATCCATTTGGATCGGAGTTTCCCAGCCATAAGCTTAAGGCGGGAGTTAAACAGTAAAACCTGTTGGCCCGTAGAAAATTCCTTTCTAGAAATCATTTTATCATGAAAGTGCTTAGTTTTCTCTTTATAAATCCTAGAGCTTTCATAAGCCTCTAGTCTAAGCTCTTCAAGTTGTTGCAATTGTAGTTTTATTTCAATATCTGCTTGTTGCATCTCCAAATTACAACTTTTCACCGTCCAATAAGCACGGTGTTCTATCTCAACAGGAAGATGACATGCCTTACCAAAAACAAGTCGATAAGGAGACACCCCAATGGGTGTCTTGAAATCTGTTCTTTGATCCCAAAGTGCGCCTTCTAGACGATAGCTCTAGTCCTTCCTATTTGGCTGCACCATTTTCTCTAAAACCTGTTTGATCTCTCTATTTGAGATCTCAGCTTGCCCATTACTTTGTGGGTGATATGCAATAGAGACTCTATGCACACTCCATACTTCCGAAGCAAAGCTTCCATGGTGCAGTTGCAAAAATGAGTGCCTTGGTCACTTATTATAGCTCGTGGTATTCCAAACCTGCAAAAGATATTAGACCTGACAAAATCTGCAACAACTCTAGAATCATTAGTCCTAGTGGGGATAGCTTCCACCCACTTTGAAACATAATCAACAACAAGTAAAATGTAAAGGAAACCAAATGATACAGGAAAGGGACCCGTGAAGTCGATTCCCCATACATCAAATACCTCACAGAAAAGCATAGGCTGCTGAGGCATTTCTTTGTACCCGCTATATGGCACTCTTTACAAGTGTGGTATGTCTCTTAAGCATCCTTAAAAATAGTGGGCCAATAGAAACCTGAGTCTATGACCTTTCTTACAGTTCTTTGGGGACCAAAGTATCCCCCGACATGGGATGAAAGAAAAATTTAAAATAGATTCAATCTCATAGTCAGTGACACATATCCTAATTACCTGATCACTACCAAACTTCCAAAGATATGGATCATACCAAACATAATATTTGGCATCACTCTTGAGTTTTTGAATCTGTGACCTGGATGCAGATGCATGAAAAACACCAGCAACAAGATAATTAACAATGTCAGCAAACCAAGGATTTACCCCATGCAAAAGTAAAAGCTTCTCATCAGGAAAGTCATCTTGAATGGGGAAAGGATCTTCATCTCTTTCTATCCTGCTCAAGTGATCAGCCACTAAGTTCTCAGCTCCACTTTTGTCTTTAATCTCTACATTAAACTCTTGGAGCAACAACATCCAACGAATCAATCTCGGTTTTGCACCCGGCTTCTTCAACAAGTACTTTAAAGTTGCATGGTCAGTAAAAACAACAACCTTGGAACCTAGCAAATATGATCTGAATTTATCAAGAGTAAAAAAAATAGCTAGAAGTTCTTTTTCAGTGGTAGTGTAATTTGACTGTGCAGAATCTAAAGTCCTAGAAGCATAGTAAATAACATGGGCAGCCCTGTCAACTCTTTGTGCAAGGACATCCCCAACAGCATAATTAGAAGCATCACACATAAGCTCAAAAGGGAGGGTCCAATCAGGGGGCTGGATTATCAGAGCGGAGGTCAATGCTTTCTTTAAGAAGTCAAACGCTTGTTTGCATTTGTCATAAAAGTTGAAATTAATTTCATTCTTCAACAGGTTTGACAGTGGAAGAGCTATCTTGCTGAAATCCTTGATAAAACTCCTATAAAAACTTGCATGCCCAAGAAAAGAATGAATCTCACAAACGCAAGAAGGGTAAGGCAGAGTAGAAATCACATCATTTTTAGCAGGGTTAACAGAAATTCCTTTTTTCAGAAATTATGTGACCAAGAACAATTCCCTGCTCAACCATAAAATAACATTTTTCATAATTTAAAACAAGGTAAGTCTCTATGCATCTTTCTAAAACCATATTCAAACTACTCAGGCATGCATCAAAAGAAGAACCATAAACAGTGAAATCGTCCATATGAACTTCCATGCAATTTTCAATGAAATCAGTAAAAATGCTAATCATACATCGCCGGAAAGTGCCAGGAGCATTGCAAAGAACAAAAGACATCCTCCTGTAAGCAAAAGTACCAAAGGAACAAGTAAAAGTGGTCTTCTCTTGATCTTCCGGTGCAATATGAATCTGAAAGTAACCTGAAAAGCCATCAAGAAAACAATAATGTGATTTACCAGCTAGTCGGTCAAGCATTTGATCAATGAACTACAAAGGAAAGTGATCCTTTCTAGTCGCTTGGTTCAATCTCCTGTAATCAATACAAACTCTCCAACTATTCTGAACTCTAGTGGGAACAAGATCATTCTTTTCATTTTTCACCACTGTGAGTACATATTTCTTAGGTATAACATGTACTGGACTTACCCATTTACTGTCAGAGATAGGATAAATGATACTTGCTTGCAAGAGTTTGGTTATCTCTTTCTTCACAACATCAAGAATCAAAGGATTAAGCCTCCTTTGGGGCTGCCTTACTGTTTTCGCTCCCTCCTCAAGTAAAATTTTGTGCATGCATATCAATTGACTAATACCGGGAAGGTCGGATAATGTCCATCCCCTTAGGAATTTGTTAAGGTAAAAATCAATGATTAGTAGGAAACTGAACAATAGATTGGCTTAATTCTATAATCACTTATTTTAAATCGCTTATTTGCTTTGTGTTTTCTGAATCGAAAACCTAAAACCAAAACCCCCTCATTCAGTTACGTTTTATTAATACAAATAAGAATCCTTGTGAGACAACTCGAGTCACATTGTCTATGTACTATGTTTTTAAAAACACTCGTTTTGATTTGTGCGCGACAGCGGATCAAATTGGCGCCGTTGTCGGGGAATGAACTCGGGTCACCCGCGTGACAGGCGAGAATACTTACCACTATACTACAACGACTTTTTCAACTTTTCTACAGCCCGAATCAGCTTCTGGCCACAACTATAAAGTTGTAGGAATCTCTCTTAGCTTTTCAACGCATGGTCAAACGCCTCGATCTGATGTCTGTAGCTCCAGTTATGAATGTTTCCGTGAAAGCTGCAAATGCTGAAAATAAAGTACGAAAATCAAATTTAACAAAAAATAAACTAAATTGGAAAAACATTATAAAATATAAAAATAAATAAATAAAGCATAGAAATGCTTAAATTCAAATATGGAAGAATGTGCATTAAAATGCACTGATCAAAATGATCCAAGGGTTTTCAGGAAGACCTTGGTCATTTCTTGTTCTCCCATAAGTGGCATCATCTGGGCAGCTATCTCGCGCCATCTCTGTGCATATTCTTTGAATGAATCCTTGTATCTCTGAGCAGTTGCCCTTAACTGGTCACAGTCAGGTGCCATGAACATATTGCACTTGTATTGTTTGATGAAAGCTTCTCCCAGTTCATTGAAGGTACGGATACTACTATTGTCCAGACTCATATACCACTTCAGAGCAGCTCCAGTTAAACTATCTTAGAAGAAATGAATGAGTAAACGCTAATCATCAGTATAGGTAGACATTCTCCTGATATACATCACAAGGTGGTCACGAGGGAAAGAGTTTCCCTTGTACCTCTCAAATTTTGGTACTTTAAACTTGGGTGACACCTTTACATTGGGAACCAGACAGAGTTCACTGACATTCTATCCAAATAATTATTTTCCTAGAAGGGCCTTCATTTCCTTCTGCATCTCATTGAACTGGTCTTGAAAGTCATCCAATCGGTCATAGAAACCACACTTTCACTTGGTGGAGGAACAGGACGATAAACTTCATTATTAGCAAACAACATAGCATTCACCGAAGGAGGTGCAACATATTGGATCTCATTTCTAGCAGCAGAAGTAATATGAACCACAATAGGTGCGAGAGTAGCGGCAACTTGCACAATGGGAGCAGCTTGAGTGTCAAGATTAAAACCTTCTGGCATGAAGCTCTCTGGCATTCTCCACGAGTAACCCTGAGACATACGGTTCTGAGCGACAATAACTGGAGTAACAGAAAGTGGAACAGATGGTTCTTCAGAAGCAATCATTGTTTGTTGTGGCTTAGCAAGTGGTGGTTGATTCTGAGCAGCCACCAACGATTTCATTAAAGCAGTCAGATTGGACATTAAAGCAGTAACTTCTTCGTGCAGCTCGCGATTCTCTTGTTCAACATTCTCCATTTTTTCCTAGAATTAGCTCGAGTATTGTACTGGTGAGACAACTTGCTAAACAAAGTAGATAAATTCAGTAAGACGCCTGGGTATGAACAGGAATGCAAAAAATATGTACAAGATGATGCATGATATGCAATGCACATGATTTATTTTATTATTATTAATACTTCAAGGGACTCAAATAATTATAGACAATTTGCAAATACTAAAGTACTAACACATTGTGATACGGTGGGAGAACTGACTTGGGTGCTTTGTGTTTTATCGCAAATGTTGCAGATAGCAAGAGTCGCCACAGACTTTTCTTTTATCCAATAAAGGAAAGGGTGAAAAGAATAGTGTTGTACCCCAAAATTTGCCCTCCTCTTTTTCACAAGAAATCACAGCTTCGGGCTTTTCCTGATTTTTCAGATTGGCTCAAGAATCAGTCAAACAGACTTTTTCTTATCAGTCTACCCAAATTAGGGTTTTCATGGACTCTGGAACAGTTCAAGCAGATTATTAGGGTTTGGTTGAGTTTGGCTCAGGGTTTGATCAGGCGAACGTTTCTTTGACAATAAATCAAGAATCAGGGTTTGCACGCGCATTTTCAGAAGAATTTGAATCCACAGTGTTTTAATTGGCTGTTACACTGCTTTGACGTTTTCTCAAGATTTCTGCTTGTTTCTCAAGGTCTAAACATCTGGGACATGGGCTGAGGCTTCTGGTTGGAAATTTGCAGTGTTTGGTTTAATCAGTAAAAGAAAAAGGACATGTGGACGTTTGTTGTTTAGCTGTGCAATGCTTTGGTTATTCGAAATGCCGGACGTTTATTGATTATTTATAATTTCTAAGTTAAAATTATTGGATAATTTCCAATTATTATAATTCAAGAAATATAAATGATTAAATAAACAAATGCATAAGAATTATAAAAGGGATATCTGACAAAAAGACTTTTATTTATTTTTAATTATTGGTACAAGTGTTATTTAAATACAAGTAATTTTATTTACAAGTATTTATAATAATATTTATTACAATGATTAAAGGTAATTTAGAAAACTATATTCTAAATCTCCTAAATCTTCCTCTTCTATTGCTGCTCCCCATTGCTCAATTAATTTTCATCTGCAAAAATAAACAAAAAAAAGTCAACACAGATGAAATCAAAGGCAGACAGTTAATTTAAGACTCATCATTAAAAGTGATTGGCCGGAATCAGTTTGTTCACCCTCTCTGCAAATCACAAGAGGACTCTTGGTTCACAAAGAGGGATAGAAAATTATCTTGCAAGCATTGGAATTAATTAAATGTACAAGGCTGCATAATTTCAAATTGCAAAGTGTCAACAAAAATGTCAAAATGGACAAACTGAATATGCCAAACAAATTACAAAGTCCAAACTGAACTGCACATATGCAAACTAAAAAAATGCCTAACCAAGTGCAAAGCTGTCAAACTGTCAAAAGGCTGTTAACAAGATATCAAAGCAATGCAGAAAATCTTGGACAAGTACAAGATGCAGAGGAAAGACAAAAGGCAAGTAATATTGCAAAGTATCATCATTTTCCAGGCCACACTTTTTCAGAGTAAGTATAGTCTAAAGCAATAAAAAATGCTTTTCTGTGGAGAGAGAAAAGAGAGAGAAGAGAGGCTTATAGTGGGCAGGCTTAGGCTTAAGAGATATAAAACAAACATATCAGAACAAGCAAAAGGGAGGCAGAATATCACAAAAACAAGATACCACAACTGTAACATTGCAAACTGCCTCAAACCAGTTCAAACAGCAAGCCTGTAACCAGCCTGCATCAAGACACAAACCTCTAACCTGCTTCAAACACAAGCCCTTTCAAAACCTGTGTCAAACAAACAAACTGCATCAAATCCAGTCAAAAACCTGCTTGCCTCTAACCTGCTTCAAACAGAAGCCCTTTCAAAACAAGCCTCAAGCCTGTTTCAAGCCATCAAAACCGGCCTCTAGCCATGTCAAAGGAAAACTACACAAAGCCTTTCAAACCATAAGCCAAAGCTTGTTTCTAACACAAGCCTGTCAAAACCTGTGTCAAGCAAACAACAAAATCGGCCTTAAACTTATTCAAACACGAGGCCTAAACCCAAACAATAAATCTGAAAAGACTCAACATCTAAGCTTGCATAACATTCAACCTTCTTTCATTTCAAATCAAAACCCCCACAAATCAAAACCAAAATAGCCAAACTACCTTCAATCCAAAACTCATCATCAAACTCAGAAGCAACAAACCAATCCAACCTCTCAGAACTGAGTTCATCATCGAGTAAAAAAGCCAGAAAGCATCCCAGAATAAAAGAACAAATATTCAACGAACAGGCAAGCAAAAGAGAGGAAAAAGATGCAGAAGTGAATAATCTAGGGTTTTCAGAGAAGCTCATCACTAAACCAAAGCAAGTTTAAAGATATTGAGTACCAGGAAGCAAGCCAGCAAGCAAGACATCACATACTCCCTCCGCCTCCGGCCGCCTAAGGCGCCTCCAGTCCATTCCTCTGTCTCCAACAAAGGTATCGTCCTCTTCCTTTTCACGCACCTCAAACAAAAACAAATAACACCAAATAATAACATAAAGATCAGAACAAGGAAAGGATTAATCATGCAAATCCGAAAACCCTAAAAAATGGTTAGAAGAAGAAATTGTTACCTTTTGTCTGAATCATCGCTGCTTTGCTTAACCATGGAGGGAGAAGGAGTTGGAGGTGGCGCCTAGTGGCCATAGGTGAGGAGGAGCATCAGAAGCGTGGCTCAAGAGCGAGGAAGAGAACGAAGAAACGAAGAAAGATGGAAGCGGCGCCTCTATAACTCTGTACCCTAACTCTGAAGCCAACCTTTGAAAACACTAACAAACAAACTTGTGAAACTCGTTTGGGCTTTCGCCCCATCCAACTGCCAAGCCCATTTCAGAACCGGCGCACCCCCCCCCCCCCCATTTCTTCTTTTAATTCTGTTTATTTGTTTTCTTGGGCCAAACACCCCCTTTTAGGCCCATGTAACCCTTTTTTTTTCATACTTTTTTTTAAAAAACATCAACACTTTTTTTAATTTTCATAACTTAATTATTTTTGTTGTTAAATAATATACTAACCTTTCATATAAAATGTTTACTAATACTTTTTATTACAATTTAAAATACATAAATATAGGTTATTAGATTTAAATAATTTTCTTGTATATAAAATATTAAAAGATACATAAATAATTAGTTTGTGTTAAGTTAAATACTTTTTTCTTTAAAACCCTTTTGTTTATATAACATTAACTAAAATGTATAAATGTTAGTTCTCTCTAAACTTAAAACATTTTTCTTTTCTTTTCACTAAAACATTTGTTTATACATGATCAACAAAAACCCAAAAATAAATAAATATTTAATAATGCATTAGGTTAATATTTGCATCACATGTAAATAATCACATACACTTTCACAAATACTTTTGATACATTGCTTTTATTCTTATACATTACTACATTTTACATTGAGAATGCGATTCGATTTGGTTGTAAATATTATTCGGACACTACTATCCTGACAAGACTCATCCCCATTTGAAAATATTTGTACCCCCATTCCCGGATACTTATTTGTAATAGCTTAGACTTTAAATTCCCGTAATTTATCGCTTTCTATATACTGTATAGTAATTAGGGTTTGTATGCGAAGATTCAAAATCAACCGCTAGATAACCTAATACAAAGACAAATGCATGATAATCAATACACCAATTCACACTTGCACCCCTAGGGTAATCCCGCTTGTTGCCTTCAAAAATGGGCCATGTTGCATGTTGAGTTTCTTTGGAAAAACAAAACAAATCAAATGATCATAGTCCCTCGATGACGCTTTCGAAGTTGCCTAAACAAAATGATCATAGTCCCTCAAGAAAATTGCCAAAGACACTTGACACCATTTCTTTCATGGTCTAAACGATTACCCGCGTCCGTCCCGTTAACATCCTAACACAAGATTGTCCACCAAACACAATGGTGGAACAATACTGTTAAAAGGGTTAAAACATGAGAAAGATCTTTGAGTAAATTTAGGGGTAGACAACTCTTAGTTACTTGATAAAACTTGCAAAACACACTTGCCTACTTTCAAAACACACTCCACAACATAACTTTCAAAAAACAACTTTCAAAAACTTTGGAACATCTTTTCAAAAAGACAAACACCTTTGTAAAACATTCGAGTAAAGAATTGTTACAACGGTTGCCTAGACAAGGCATCTTTTTCAAAACATTTTCAAACACACACACACACACCATCATTTCAAGCAATTGAAAATCAAAGGCAAGTGATCTAAAACAAGTAACTAAGAGCCCATGGATAACCATGGATGAAAAGGGTGCTAGCACCTTTCCTTTTCCTAATCTACCCCCCGAACCCACGAAAACATCTCAAAGGTTTTTCCTGTGCTTTTTAACCTTTCCTTTAGGATAAAATAAAAAGTCGGTGGCGACTCTTGCTAAACCGAACAAGTGCGAATACAAACGCAAAACCTCAAGTCAGTTCTCCCACCGTATCACAGAACTGGCGACTCTGCTGGGGAGTGCATTTAAAAGTGGGGTTACCTTAGGGTTTTAGATCACTTATACATACTTGCTTTGATTGCTTTGATTGCTTTACTTTTTGGGTCCTTGTTTGGGATTGTTGTAAATCCTATACCCGGATTTGGGGGCACCTTTTTAGGTAAATAGCAATAAAACTGTGAGGGAACTGTGCGGGGTATACCGACACGGTTGAAGCAGTAAGCTATGTTAGTGTGACATATTTGTGAGTACCGGTAACCCTTGAGTTCAATCAAGGAGAGTATGGGGCCGCTGAGTGATGTCATGAAGCACTAACGAACTCTTAGAACCTTAATTGACTATCTTAGCCTTTTTAGGGGTAGTGAGATGACCGACTTTGGTGCAGTCCGAAGTCGGTAGATACTCGATACTACACTCATTGAGGGTTGTTTTCTTGGAATATTTTGGTCGCCAGTTAAGTGGCTAAACCAAAACAATGAACACAGAAAATAATCCAGTGATATTGAGCTCCTTAGAACCCAGTTTCTATTTTAGGACAGGATGAGCCAACTAACTTCAAGAGGGTACTTACCTACAAACCCCATGCAAGCCTAAACCTAAGGACTTGTTTGCTTTGTGTGAATATGATTACCTGTATATACACTTACTTGATTTTGCATACATGTACATAACATTATGACATCATACCATAGCATTTTCAATAACCATTTCAAGGATCTCGAGGGTCTATTGATGCAGGGTCACGTTGAACCAGACGTCTACCAAGAGGCAAGAGGTTTCCTCCTCTAAACAAATGCCATCAAAGATCAAGTGCAACAACTTGAATCAGGGGCTATGACCCACTTGACATGGTGAGCTTGATTCTCGTGGAAAGACATCCACCGGTGCAAAGTTCTCCAATCAAAGATCAAAGTTCAACCTCTAACATTCTCTTGTGTTTACCCCAAGAGATCCTTGAAAACATGCATCCACATATCATACATTGCATCATGACAGTTTTTCCTTTCAGGTTTCCTTATTCTCCTACTGTTTATTTCAGTAAGAGATGGCTCTAGAAAGGACTGTCAAGGATATCCAGGATCAAAATACTCAGCTTCAAGAGATGTTCTTGAACCTGTCCTTGGGGCAAGAAGAAGTGAAAGCTCTCCTCACAAGGGGCATGGTCCAGGGGAATTCAAGCAATGCCAGGAGTGATCAAAGGGAAAAACTTCAGTCTGAGCTGACAACAATGAGGATCCAAATGATGGGACAACTGGTGGGCCAGATGGCTCTCATCCAGGACTTGGCTCAAAGACAAGAGGAACTCAGAGTTCTCGTCAACCAACTGCTTCGGGACAACCAAGTGGGGAAAGCATCTGAGGTTGAAGAGCAAGTCACCATTCAACCCCCTTTAAGACAAGAAGAGAAGGGAAATGATCCTCTACTTGCTTCAGGGTCACAAGCTCACCAACAACCTCGTCAGCGTCAACAGGGTAATCGGCGTAAGCAAAATACGTCGGGAAGACAGTTCACTGAGACTGACATACCGTCATCTCTAATACTGAAGCGCTTGTTGGAAGTCAATCTGACTGCTTTGAGGGATCCTATTCGGAAGCCCAATACCTCCGCTCTTAACTATCATCCCGATGCATTTTGTGTATACCACTCCTATAGTCCGGGACATGACACCGACGACTGTTGGGCCTTGAAGAACAAGATTCAAGATCTGATTGACATTGGGGTGCTGAGATTCATGCCATATGGTGAGATGAAAATCTTCCGTTAAGGATTTCTCCACCTGAAGTAACAAAGCTCGAACTGAGAGACTTTTGTTTCATTTGAACTTTCAAGTTGTAATCTCTTTGTTATTCAAACAATTATCTATTAATGTCAAACTCTGTTTCATTAATGCATTGCATATGTTTGTCTTGAACTCATCCATTCGTTTTCACTACTCTTATGTTTTCTTTATGATATTTAACTCTTGATAAAAAGCTGCAAGCCTTTAGAGGGAGGATGACGAAATAATACCGTAATCTCATACAGTATGCTTTCGAACAGACCTTACTGATGATGTACAGGCATTTCTTTCAATTCCCAAACACTGGAGTTATAAGGAAGATAATCCCTAGTCAACCTCTTCGAGCCAAAGAAGTAGGAGTTTTCTGTTCTAAACAAATTGAAACCTTTGATTTAAACCTGGGGCAGGGTAGTCTCTCAGTTAATTCAAAAAAAAAAGATGCGCATTGAAGTCGCGAACTCTCAGTTCGTAATACAACGAACGACATCAAAAAGAGAAAAATATTCCTCTAGAATCAAAAAGACAGTGATGGTTCCCTATCACATAGGCAGTCAATCTCTCAAAAGAGAAAAACCCACTAAGCCAAAACCTATAAAGGAGGCTTAAGAAAGCTGGGGCATCCCGCTGACTGTAATCTCGAAAACAGGAACAGTCAGGCAAAAGTTAGGGATAACAAATCAAAAGAAAGAGGTCATTACAGATCCTGAACAACATGAAAAGTGTTGCAAAAAAAGAGGATGACTGCCCTCTAAATTCAACTGGTGAACCATCACCAAAAGGTCGTTCCAAACTCGAATAGAGTTCGACGCACAATTAACTGAGTTTAGGATTGAAGGACATCACGAAGAGCGGGTGGGTACAAATATACTTTGAGCCTTTATCCTTTGTTTCTTAAACCGTGAACCAAGCCACGTTGCAACCCTTCAAAAGTCCTAATTGAAGCATGGGTTAGTTCGAAAGCATACTGTTCAAAAGGTATCCTGACTACTGTAAGGTTTTGCCCTAAATCTTGTGTTGAATTTGGCTTATAAAAAGTTTTCTGCTAAAAAACGCATTTTTCAAAAACTTCGAGACAGACATAAACTTTGCATTATTTGAATATCATTGTTTGCACATGGTTATTTGTTTAACAGCAAAGAAATTCATATAGCGAATGTTCGGAGGAACGAAAACTCTCTCAGTGAGTAAAATCACTTCAAGAAGGATGACACTTCCATTGACAAATCTCCTATCAACAAGGGGGCATGACATGTCACTATCCAATTAACCTGGGGCAGTCCAGTCAAGGTTTCAACAAATCTTTCAAAGTTCATTTAACCTGGGGCAGTCCAGTCAAGATTTCAATAAATCTCTCAAAAGTTCAGTGAACTTGGGGCAAGTCTCCTTCATCATCACTTGGGGAATTCGAATGTCAGAAGTGTTCAACAATTCCTTCATCACCTGTCGGAAGATACAGTTTCAGATACGCTCCAAACACGGTATCCATTCTGTCACTCATTCAGATCCAGTTATAGTTTCAGATACACTCCAGACACGGAAGTCATTCTGCTACTCATACAGATCTCAACTCCAAGATACAGTTTCAGATACGCTCCAGACACGGTAGCCATTCTGTCACTCATTCAGATCCAATTACAGTTTCAGATACACTCCAGACACAGAAGTAATTCTGCTACTCATACAGATCTCAACTCCAAGATACAGTTTCAGATACGCTCCAGACACGGTAGCCATTCTGTCACTCATTCAGATCCAGTTACAGTTTTAGATACACTCCAGACACGGAAGTCATTCTGCTACTCATACAGATCTCAACTCCAAGATACAGTTTCAGATACGCTCCAGACACGGTAGCGATTCTGTCACTCATTCAGATCCAGTTACAGTTTCAGATACACTCCAGACACGGAAGTCATTCTGCTACTCATACAGATCTCAACTCCAAGATACAGTTTCAGATACACTCCAAACAAGGTAGCCATTCTGTCACTCATTCAGATCCAGTTACAGTTTCAGATACACTCCAGACACAGAAGTCTCTCTGTTACTCATACAAATCTCAACTCCAAGATACAGTTTCAGATACGCTCCAGACACTGTAGCCATTCTGTCACTCATTCAGATCCAGTTACAGTTTCAGATACACTCCAGACACGGAAGTCATTCTGCTACTCAAACAGATCTCAACTCCAAGATACAGTTTCAGATACGCTCCAGACACGGTAGCCATTATGTCACTCTTTCAGATCCCGATACAGTTTCAGATACACTCCAGACACGGAAGTCATTCTGCTACTCATACAGATCTCAACTCCAAGATACATTTTCAAATACGCTCCAGACACGGTAGCCATTCTGTCACTCATTCAGATCCAGTTACAGTTTCAGATACACTCCAGACACGGAAGTCATTCTGCTACTCATACAGTTCTCAACTCCAAGATACAGTTTCAGATACGCTCCAGACACGGTAGCCATTCTGTCACTCATTCAGATCCAGTTACAGTTTCAGATACACTCCAGACACGGAAGTCATTCTGCTACTCATACAGATCTCAACTCCAGGATACAGTTTCAGATACGCTCCAGACACGGTAGCCATTGTGTCACTCATTCAGATCCAGTTACAGTTTCAGATACACTCCAGACACGGAAGTCATTCTGCTACTCATACAGATCTCAACTCCAAGATACAGTTTCAGATACGCTCCAGACACGGTAGCCATTCTGTCACCCATTCAGATCCTAGTTACAGTTTCAGATACACTCCAGACACGGAAGTCATTCTGCTACTCATACAGATCTCAACTCCAAGATACAGTTTCAGATACGCTCCAGACACGGTAGCCATTCTGTCACTCATTCAGATCTAGTTACAGTTTCAGATACACTCCAGACACGGAAGTCATTCTGCTACTCATACAGATCTCAACTCCAAGATACAGTTTCAGATATGCTCCAGACACGGTAGCCATTATGTCACTCATTCAGATCCAATTACAGTTTCAGATACACTCCAGACACGGAAGTTATTCTGCTACTCATACAGATCTCAACTCCAAGATACAGTTTCAGATACGCTCCAGACACGGTAGCCATTCAGTCACTCATTCAGATCCTAGTTACAGTTTCAGATACACTCCAAACAAGGAAGTCATTCTGCTACTCATACAGGTCTCAACTCCAAGATGCAGTTTCAGATACGCTCCAAACACGGTAGCCATTCTGTCACTCATTCAGATCCAAGATACAGTTTCAGATACGCTCCAGACACGGTAGCCATTCTGTCACTCATTCAGATCCAGTTACAGTTTCATATACACTCCAGACACGGAAGTCATTCTGCTACTCATACAGATATCAACTCCAAGATACAATTTCAGATACGCTCCAAACACGGTAGCCATTCTGTCACTCATTCAGATCCTAGTTACAGTTTCAGATACACTCCAAACAAGGAAGTCATTCTACTACTCATACAGATCTCAACTCCAAGATGCAGTTTCAGATACGCTCCAAACACGGTAGCCATTCTGTCACTCATTCAGATCCAAGATACAGTTTCAGATACACTCCAGACACGGTAGCCATTATGTCACTCATTCAGATCCCATTCATAATATCAGACTACCGCGAAGCCTGGATTACGACCAGATAGTGGTATCTCCTAAAAGCAAGCTATGAAGCCCGGATTCGACCAGATAATAGTTTAATCCCCAACTAGTTATTGTGAAGCCTGGACTACGACCAGATAGCAATACAAGTTTCTGTGAAAGCCTGGAGATCGACCAGATAGCAGTTAACGGTTAACAGAATGAAGATTCTCATCCTTAAAACCTCAGAAGATTGGTATACTCCCAATTTCTGGCCCCCAACAGAATGAAGATTCTCATTCTCAAAGTGGCGTATAACCCAAATTCCAGATTAATACCTGCAGCAATCAAAAGATTCTTGCAATCCCCAGCGGAGCTAAAACTTCGAACTATTAATCCCCAAGCAGAATGAAGACTCTCATTCTCAGTTCCTCACAGGATATTCAGACATTCCCCAGTGAAGATCTCCTCAAGACAGGAATCCCCAGTAGGTTAGCATACAACCCAAGCTCCTGATTCCCCAACAGTGGTTCCAGGACTTCTCATTTCCAACCATCCCCTGCAGCAGTCAAGGATTTACTTTCCCTAGCAGCAATCAAGATTCTTTTATCTCCAGTCATCCAGGATTCATCTATCCTCAGCAAGACAACTCATCAGCTTACATGCGCATTCATTACATTCATATCATAAACATTGATATAACATATATTGCATCATACATTTCATGCAACATAACTTTGTGTTTAGCTAACATTTTGTCCTTTTCAGGATAAGAATAAAAGGCTATCATTAACAATTTCAGATGCAGTTTTACACGGACTCATCATCAGGAAACCCTACACCGGTTCCTTCTCAAATCCAAATGCAGTTTTACACGGACTCATCATCAGGAAACCCTACACCGGTTCCTTCTCCAGTTCAAGACTTCTGAAAACAGTTTACGGATTCTCCAAACACAGATGTTAATCTATCGCTTGTTCAGATGTAACTTTTGAAAACAGTTTACGGATGCTTCCAGATACGGATGTCAATCTATTGCTTATTCAGACCCCCAGTTCAGAGATGTTCCAAAACATGGATACCTTTCTAATACTCACCCACTCACCAATGACATACAGTTCAACAAACATTTCCAGATGGCATCTCTAAGCCCATCCTCCTACCAATAAATTTCCAGATGACATCTCTAAGCCCATCCCCCTGTCACATCTCCAGATGGCATCTTTAAGCCCATCACCAAATGGCATCTTTAAGCCCATTCTCTCAAACTACGCTTTGACGAGTGCAAATTTTTTGGGCACTCTAGTGTCCAATCTCCTTTTACCCTCGAGTCACGAAAGGCAAGCCTGCCAATCTAACTCTTCAGGTTCAAGAAGATTGAACAGGGGCAACTGTTGTACCCCAAAATTTACCCTCCCCTTTTTCATAAGAAATCACAGCTTCGGGCTTTTCCTGATTTTTCAGATTGGCTCAAGAATCAGTCAAACAGACTTTTTCTTATCAGTCTACCCAAATTAGGGTTTTCATGGACTCTGGAACAGTTCAAGCAGATTATTAGGGTTTGGTTGAGTTTGGCTCCGGGTTTGATCAGGCGAACGTTTCTTTGACAATAAATCAAGAATCAGGGTTTGCACGCGCATTTTCAGAAGAATTTGAATCCACAGTGTTTTAATTGGCTGTTACACTGCTTTGACGTTTGCTCAAGATTTCTTCTTGTTTCTCAAGGTCTAAACATCTGGGACATGGGCTGAGGCTTCTGGTTGGAAATTTGTAGTGTTTGGTTTAATCAGTAAAAGAAAAGGACATGTGGATGTTTGTTGTTTAGCTGTGCAATGCTTTGGTTATTCGGAACGCCGGACGTTTATTGATTATTTATAATTTCTAAGTTAAAATTATTGGATAATTTCCAATTATTATAATTCAAGAAATATAAATGATTAAATAAAAAAATGCATAAGAATTATAAAAGGGATATCTGACAAAAAGACTTTTATTTATTTTTAATTATTGGTACAAGTGTTATTTAAATACAAGTAATTTTATTTACAAGTATTTATAATAATATTTATTACAATGATTAAAGGTAATTTAGAAAACTATATCCTAAATCTCCTAAATCTTCATCTTCTATTGCTGCTCCCCATTGCTCAATTAATTTTCATCTGCAAAAACAAAACAAAAAAAGTCAACACAGATGAAATCAAAGGCAGACAGTTAATTTAAGACTCATCATTAAAAGTGATTGGCCGGAATCAGTTTGTTCACCCTCTCTGCAAATCACAAGAGGACTCTTGGTTCACAAAGAGGGATAGAAAATTATCTTGCAAGCATTGGAATTAATTAAATGTACAAGGCTGCATAATTTCAAATTGCAAAGTGTCAACAAAAATGTCAAAATGGACAAACTGAATATGCCAAACAAATTACAAAGTCCAAATTGAACTGCACATATGCAAACTGAAAAAATGCCTAACCAAGTGCAAAGTTGTCAAACTGTCAAAAGGCTGTTAACAAGATATCAAAGCAATGCAGAAAATCTTGGACAAGTACAAGATGCAGAGGAAAGACAAAAGGCAAGTAATATTGCAAAGTATCATCATTTTCCAGGCCATACTTTTTCAGAGTAAGTACAGTCTAAAGCAATAAAAAATGCTTTTCTGTGGAGAGAGAAAAGAGAGAGAAGAGAGGCTTACAGTGGGAAGGCTTAGGCTTAAGAGATATAAAACAAACATATCAGAACAAGCAAAAGGGAGGCAGAATATCACAAAAACAAGATACCACAACTGTAACATTGCAAACTGCCTCCAACCAGTTCAAACAGCAAGCCTGTAACCAAGCCTGCATCAAGACACAAACCTCTAACCTGCTTCAAACACAAGCCCTTTCAAAACCTGTGTCAAGCAAACAAACTGCATCAAAGCCAGTTAAAAACCTGCTTGCCTCTAACCTGCTTCAAACAGAAGCCCTTTCAAAACAAGCCTCAAGCCTGTTTCAAGCCATCAAAACCGACCTCTAGCCCTGTCAAAGGAAAACTACACAAAGCCTTTCAAACCATAAGCCAAAGCTTGTTTCTAACACAAGTCTGTCAAAACCTGTGTCAAGCAAACAACAAAACCGGCCTTAAACTTATTCAAACACGAGGCCTAAACCCAAACAATAAATCTGAAAAGACTCAACATCTAAGCTTGCATAACATTCAACCTGCTTTCATTTCAAATCAAAACCCCCACAAATCAAAACCAAAATAGCCAAACTACCTTCAATCCAAAACTCATCATCAAACTCAGAAGCAACAAACCAATCCAAACTCTCAGAACTGAGTTCATCATCGAGTAAAAAAGCCAGAAAGCATCCCAGAATAAAAGAACAAATATTCAACGAACATGCAAGCAAAAGAGAGGAAAAAGATGCAGAAGTGAATAATCTAGGGTTTTCATAGAAGCTCATCACTAAACCAAAGCAAGGTTAAAGATATTGAGTACCAGGAAGCAAGCCAGCAAGCAAGACATCACATACTCCCTCCGCCTCCGGCCGCCTAAGGTGCCTCCAGTCCATTCCTCTGTCTCCAACAAAGGTATCGTCCTCTTCCTTTTCACGCACCTCAAACAGAAACGAATAACACCAAATAATAACATAAAGATCAGAACAAGGAAAGGATTAATCATGCAAATCCGAAAACCCTAAAAAATGGTTAGAAGAAGAAATTGTTACCTTTTGTCCGAATCATTGCTGCTTTGCTTAACCATGGAGGGAGAAGGAGTTAGAGGTGGCGCCTAGTGGCCATAGGTGAGGAGGAGCATCAGAAGCGTGGCTCAAGAGCGAGGAAGAGAATGAAGAAACGAAGAAAGATGGAAGCGGCGCCTCTGTAACTCTGTACCCTAACTCTGAAGCCAACCTTTGAAAACCCTAACAAACAAACTTGTGAAACTCGTTTGGGCTTTCGCCCCATCCAACTGCCAAGCCCATTTCAGAACCGGCGCACCCCCCCATTTCTTCTTTTAATTCTGTTTATTTGTTTTCTTGGGCCAAACACCCCCTTTTAGGCCCATGTAACCCTTTTTTTTCATACTTTTTTTTAAAAAACATCAACACTTTTTTTAATTTTCATAACTTAATTCTTTTTGTTGTTAAATAATATACTAACCTTTCATATAAAATGTTTACTAATACTTTTTATTACAATTTAAAATACATAAATATAGGTTATTAGGTTTAAATAATTTTCTTGTATATAAAATATTAAAAGATACATAAATAATTAGTTTGTGTTAAGTTAAATACTTTTTTCTTTAAAACCCTTTTGTTTATATAACATTAACTAAAATGTATAAATGTTAGTTCTCTCTAAACTTAAAACATTTTTCTTTTCTTTTCACTAAAACATTTGTTTATACATGATCAACAAAAACCCAAAAATAAATAAATATTTAATAATGCATTAGGTTAATATTTGCATCACATGTAAATAATCACATATACTTTCACAAATACTTTTGATACATTGCTTTTATTCTTATACATTGCTACATTTTACATTGAGAATGCGATTCGATTTGGTTGTAAATATTATTCGGACACTACTATCCTGACAAGACTCATCCCCATTTGTAAATATTTGTACCCCCATTCCTGGATACTTATTTGTAATAGCTTAGACTTTAAATTCCCGCAATTTATCGCTTTCTATATACTGTATAGTAATTAGGGTTTGTATGCGAAGATTCAAAATCAACCGCTAGATAACCTAATACAAAGACAAATGCATGATAATCAATACACCAATTCACACTTGCACCCCTAGGGTAATCCCGCTTGTTGCCTTCAAAAATGGGCCATGTTGCATGTTGAGTTTCTTTGGCAAAAAAAAAACAAATCAAATGATCATAGTCCCTCGATGACGCTTTCGAAGTTGCCTAAACAAAATGATCATAGTCCCTCAAGCAAATTGCCAAAGACACTTGACACCATTGCTTTCATGGTCTAAACGATGACCCGCGTCCGTCCCGTTAACATCCTAACACAAGATTGTCCATCAAACACAATGGTGGAACAATACTGTTAAAAGGGTTAAAACATGAGAAAGATCTTTGAGTAAATTTAGGGGTAGACAACTCTTAGTTACTTGATCAAACTTGCAAAACACACTTGCCTACTTTCAAAACACACTCCACAACATAACTTTGAAAAAACAACTTTCAAAAACTTTGGAACATCTTTTCAAAAAGACAAACACCTTTGTAAAACATTCGAGTAAAGAATTGTTACAACGGTTGCCTAGACAAGGCATCTTTTTCAAACACACACACACACACACACACCACCATTTTAAGCAATTGAAAATCAAAGGCAAGTGATCTAAAACAAGTAACTAAGAGCCCATGGATAACCATGGATGAAAAGGGTGCTAGCACCTTCCCTTTTCGTAATCTACCTCCCGAACCCACGAAAACATCTCAAAGGTTTTTCCTGTGCTTTTTAACCTTTCCTTTAGGATAAAATAAAAAGTCGGTGGCGACTCTTGCTAAACCGAACAAGTGCGAATACAAATGCAAAACCTCAAGTCAGTTCTCCCACCGTATCACAGAACTGGCGACTCTGCTGGGGAGTGCATTTAAAAGTGGGGTTACCTTAGGGTTTTAGATCACCTATATATACTTGCTTTGATTTCTTTGATTGCTTTACTTTTTGGGTCCTTGTTTGGGTTTGTTGTAAATCCTATACCCGGATTTGGGGGCACCTTTTTAGGTAAATAGCAATAAAACTGTGAGGGAACTATGTGGGGTATACCGACACGGTTGAAGCAGTAAGCTATGTTAGTGTGACATATTTGTGAGTACCGGTAACCCTTGAGTTCAATCAAGGAGAGTACGGGGCCGCTGAGTGATGTCATGAAGCACTAACGAACTCTTAGAACCTTAATTGACCATCTTAGCCTTTTTAGGGGTAGTGAGATGACTGACTTTGGTGCAGTCCGAAGTCGGTAGATACTCGATACTACACTCATTGAGGGTTGTTTTATTGGAATATTTTGGTCTCCAGTTAAGTGGCTAAACCAAAACAATGAACACAGAAAATAATCCAGTGATATTGAGCTCCTTAGAACCCAGTTTCTATTTTAGGACAGGATGAGCCAACTAACTTCAAGAGGGTACTTACCTACAAACCCCATGCAAGCCTAAACCTAAGGACTTGTTTGCTTTGTGTGAATATGATTACCTGTATATACACTTACTTGCTTTTGCATACATGTACATAACATCATGACATCATACCATAGCATTTTTAATAACCATTTCAAGGATCTCGAGGGTCTATTGATGCAGGGTCACGTTGAACCAGACGTCTACCAAGAGGCAAGAGGTTTCCTCATCTAAACAAATGCCATAAAAGATCAAGTGCAACAACTTGAATCAGGGGCTATGACCCACTTGACATGGTGAGCTTGATTCTCGTGGAAAGACATCCACCGGTGCAAAGTTCTCCAATCAAAGATCAAAGTTCAACCTCTAACATTCTCTTGTGTTTACCCCAAGAGATCCTTGAAAACATGCATCCACATGTCATACATTGCATCATGACAGTTTTTCCTTTCAGGTTTCCTTATTCTCCTACTGTTTATTTCAGTAAGAGATGGCTCTAGAAAGGACTGTCAAGGATATCCAGGATCAAAATACTCAGCTTCAAGAAATGTTCTTGAACCTGTCCTTGGGGCAAGAAGAAGTGAAAGCTCTCCTCACAAGGGGCATGGTCCAGGGGAATTCAAGCAATGCCAGGAGTGATCAGTGGGAAGAACTTCAGTCTGAGCTGACAACAATGAGGATCCAAATGATGGGACAACTGGTGGGCCAGATGGCTCTCATCCAGGACTTGGCTCAAAGATAAGAGGAACTCAGAGTTCTCGTCAACCAACTGCTTCGGGACAACCAAGTGGGGAAAGAATCTGAGGTTGAAGAGCAAGTCACCATTCAACCCCCTTTAAGACAAGAAGACAAGGGAAATGCTCCTCTACTTGCTTCAGGGTCACAAGCTCACCAACAACCTCGTCAGCGTCAACGGGGTAATCGGCGTAAGCAAAATACGTCGGGAAGACAGTTCACTGAGACTGACATACCGTCATCTCTAATACTGGAGCGCTTGTTGGAGGTCAATCTGACTGCTTTGAGGGATCCTATTCTGAAGCCTAATAACTCCGCTCCTAACTATCATCCCAATGCATTTTGTGTATACCACTCCTATAATTCGGGACATGACACCGACGACTGTTGGGCCTTGAAGAACAAGATTCAAGATCTGATTGACATTGGGGTGCTGAGATTCATGCCAGATGGTGAGATGAAAATCTTCCGTTAAGGATTTCTCCACCTGAAGTGACAAAGCTCGAACTGAGAGACTTTTGTTTCATTTGAACTTTCAAGTTGTAATCTCTTTGTTATTCAAACAATTATCTATTAATGTCAAACTCTGTTTCATTAATGCATTGCATATGTTTGTCTTGAATTCATCCATTCGTTTTCACTACTCTTATGTTTTCTTTATGATATTTAACTCTTGATAAAAAGCTGCAAGCCTTTAGAGGGAGGATGATGAAATAATACCGTAATCTCATACAGTATGCTTTCGAACAGACCTTGCTGATGATGTACATGCATTTCTTTCAATTCCCAAACACTGGAGTTATAAGGAAGATAATCCCTAGTCAACCTCTTCGAGCCAAAGAAGTAGGATTTTTCTGTTCTAAACAAATTGAAACCTTTGATTTAAACCGGGGGCAGGGTAGTCTCTCAGTTAATTTAAAAAAAAAGATGCGCATTAAAGTCGCGAACTCTCAGTTCGTAATACAACGAACGACATCAAAAAGATAAAAATATTCCTCTAGAATCAAAAAGACAGTGATGGTTCCCTATAACATAGGCAGTCAATCTCTCAAAAGATAAAAACCCACTAAGCCAAAACCTATAAAGTAGGCTTAAGAAAGCTGGGGCATCCCGCTGACTGTAATCTCGAAAATGGGAACAGTCAGGCAAAAGTTAGGGATAACAAATCAAAAGAAAGATGTCATTACAGATCCTCAACAACATGAAAAGTGTTGCAAAAAAAGAGGATGACTGCCCTCCAAATTCAACTATTGAACCATCACCAAAAGGTCGTTCCAAACTCGAATAGAGTTCGACACACAATTAAATGAGTTTAGGATTGAAGGACATCACGAAGAGCGGGTGGGTACAAATATACTTTGAGCCTTTATCCTTTGTTTCTTAAACCGTGAACCAAGCCACGTTGCAACCCTTCAAAAGTCCTAATTGAAGCATGGGTTAGTTCGAAAGCATACTGTTCAAAAGGTATCCTGACTCCTGTAAGGCTTTGCCCTAAATCTTGTGTTGAATTTGGCTTATAAAAAGTTTTCTGCTAAAAAACGCATTTTTCAAAAACTTCGAGACAGACATAAACTTTGCATTATTTGAATATCATTGTTTGCACATGGTTATTTGTTTAACAGCGAAGAAATTCATATAGAGAATGTTCGAAGGAACGAAAACTCTCTCAGTGAGTAAAATCACTTCAAGAAGGATGACACTTCCATTGACAAATCTCCTATCAACAAGGGGGCATGACATGTCACTATCCAATTAACCTGGGGCAGTCCAGTCAAGGTTTCAACAAATCTTTCAAAGTTCATTTAACCTGGGGCAGTCCAGTCAAGATTTCAACAAATCTCTCAAAAGTTCAGTGAACTTGGGGCAAGTCTCCTTCATCATCACTTGGGGCATTCGAATGTCAGAAGTGTTCAACAATTCCTTCATCACCTGTCAGAAGATACAGTTTCAGATACGCTCCAAACACGGTAGCCATTCTGTCACTAATTCAGATCCAGTTACAGTTTCAAATACACTCCAGACACGGAAGTCATTCTGCTACTCATACAGATCTCAACTCCAAGATACAGTTTCAGATACGCTCCAAACACGGTAGCCATTCTGTCACTCATTCAGATCCAGTTACAGTTTCAGATACACTCCAGACACGGAAGTCATTCTGCTACTCATACAGATCTCAACTCCAAGATACAGTTTCAGATATGCTCCAGACACGGTAGCCATTCTGTCACTCATTCAGATCCAGTTACAGTTTCAGATACACTCCAGAAAAGGGAAGGTGTTAGCATCCATTTCATCCTTAGTTATCTACGGGCTCTTAATTGCTAGCTCGCTTTGAAATGCTTTGTGTTTGTGTAAGTTTGAAAGTATTTTAAAAATGCCTTTGTTTGACAAACTTTGCAATAATTCTCGTATCGTTGAGAATGTATACAAATTGTTGGTTTTGAAAATATTTGTTGAAAGGGAGTGTTTGGAAAGATGTTTTGAAGGTGCCAATGTAAGGCAATTTTGTAATGATTCTCGTATCATAGAGAATTTATACAAAATGTTTGTTTGAAAAGTGTTTTGAAAGTGTGAGGTGTAGAAATGATTTTGTTTATGAGAAAGCAATTACGAGCAATCTACCTACTCAAAAAGTATTTGTTCTTTTCCTCCTACTTTAGATAGTGATTTTTTACCATTTATTGGTAGAGAGCCATATCATTGGATGTGAGAGGCAGGCGTGGGTCATCGAACAGTCATAGAAGGAAACTTGTAATATGTTTTAGCAATTGTCATAAGGGACTAAGATCATTTACTGAAGGCAACAATTGAAGGGTCGTCGATGGACTATGATCTTTCAACCGAGAGTCTTTGGGTAAAAACATCTCACGTTTGAGGGTCATGACTGTTTAAATCTGAGGCAACAAGTGAAGTTAACCCTAGAGGTGAATGTGTGAAAAATGTATTGTTTTCATGTATTTTTTTTTGAATTAGGATTGTCTAATGTTTGATTTTAAGTCATGTCATGCAAACCCTAATTACTAGCAATAATAAGGAAAGCGATAAATTGTGGAATTTAAATGTCCTACGCTATTACAACGCTTTGGGAATGGGGGATACAATTTGCGAATAGGGGGAAGAAAACAATAAAGCCTAATTATCTATTACAAACCATTGAATAATTAGTAATGCAAAATAATAAAATGTGCAAGAACGTAAAGAGAAAAGAAATAGTTTTTTACGGTTTTTTTTATGGAAAAGGTTTTAGTAATTTAACCTAATTAAACTAATTAATTTTAGAGTTAAATATGTTTTTGGTCCCTATAAATATCTCAAATTTCATTTTTAGTCCTTTTAAAATAATGGCAAGTTTTAGTCCCTACAAAATTATTATGCACGTAGTTTTTGTCCCTGTTGTTAAACCAATGTGTATTTTTGAATGATTATTTTATAGACATGTTTAGAACGTTATAAAAAGTTCCTTGGAAAAAAGAAATTCAAAATTTGATTTCTAAGTCGAGATTTTCATTATTTTTATCAATATCTTTTGAAATTAAAAAAAAATCATATTTAATTCTTCTCATTTTAAAAAATTCTAAAAGTTGATAAAGAAACATTTTATAGTATTCTAAACACGAATGAAAATTATTATTCAAAAATTTAAAAGTTTAAGGGTAAATAGTTTTTAAAATTTTAGAAATCAGTAGGGACTAAAACTCGATGAACAAAAATTTTTTAGAGACCAAAATTTGTCATTTTTTAATAGGGATTAAAAATAAATTTTGAGATATTTATAAGGATCAAAAATATATTTAACCCTTAATTTTAATTATAATAAAAGTTAATTATTATTTAAAAAAACCTAAAATATAAGTTAATTAAAATTAAGAAGAAAATAAAACCTAAGTCTAAGTAATTTGTTTAGAAAATAATTTGAATATTAATATTAATTTAGAAAAATATTTTAAAGTATAGAAAACAAACAAAATCTAGTTCTAAATATTAACAAAAAATAAAACAAATGTTTAAATTAAAATGTTTTTAATTTAATTATTTTAAGAAAATATTTTTATACTTTTGGGTTAAATAAAAATAAATAAATAAATAAATTATAAAAACAAAAGGGTACCACTGGGCTCGAACCCAGGTCCCTATACACTAATGCCTTAAGCGCACCTCCTCTGCCACTGGGGTGGCTGTTTCATCCGTTTATAGAACAAGTTGCAATAAATTTAAAATATATCCATTCCTAATTATAACTTCATCTTCTTCCTCGCACCAGCATCTCCATTGTTATATTTTTGAATTTCTGAACTTGCTCATTTCTCAACCATTTTCAAAAATGTAAACATGAAACTTGCTCCATTTTTTAACATAAATTCAACCATGTAAATAACTAAAGCTATAAATCAAATATGAATATGAATTTTGTTTGGTACTAAATAATACCTAATTTTTTCAGAAAGTTCAACTTCAAAATTCACATCACTCAGGCAACATAAATGAAAACTAAAGGCATGGTTAGCTTCAAGGCAATAATGTCTACATTTTTCATTCACAAAGTAACCATTAATGATGCTTGTAGAGAGAGTTCAAAGTTGAGAAAACTTACCTCAAAACTGGAAATTGTGTTTTGAGTTTGAGCACCCCTGGAAGTGTTGTAATGATCTGAATAGCTTCACTGGACTCCAAGGAAGCTAATACAACTCTTACTTTATGCTGAAAGTGCTTGAATCTTTTTAGAGAAGTCAAGTTGCAGAGGTGTAAAGTGAGGTTTGGACAATGATGGAAATGGAGTTACAGTTATGAAACAAGGATGAGGATGAGTTGTAAATGAGGTATGGAAGCTTTGTGATTGATTTAGAGAGGAAATGCACGAGCGGGTTGTGATTTTGAAGTTTTTTTCAAGAAATGACAAACAATGGAGGTTTTGATGCAACTCTGAGGAAAGGTTTTGAAGGCTCTAGTGATCAGAAATCAAAGATCACATGTTATGGTTATGTGACTTGATTTTGAAGCAATCTTGAAAATCATGGTTTCAATGCATAGTACAAGGGCTTGTAGAATAGTTAGGAACTTTTAAAATGTTTCTTCTGAGCATACATGTTGAGTGTGATCAGAACAAACAAGTTAGAGGCGTAAGACAAGTTGACTTTGTGATTAAAGTCACTTTTCCAAAATGGAAGTGTGAAGTTTCTTCCCTTAATGGAAAATTAACTTGGACAATGGCTCAAGCTCTTGGATCATAGCTCAATTAGTTGTATGAACATCTGATTATGGATAGATTTGCAAGTCAAGAGGCTTGCAAAGCAAGATTATGCAGCCTGGTTATGGGATTTGGTTATGTGTTCTTCATGAAGATGACCTAAAATTCAAGAAATGATGCTTAACTTCTTCTCTTCAAAACTTCTAACTCAAGTATGATCTCTTGAAGTTCTTTGACATTTTGGAAATCTTGAAACATTATCTACAACCTTCATGTTGACCACTTTGGCTAAATCAACTTGGAACTTGGTGAGAAATTGCCAAGAACTTGGGAGAAAAAATATGTCTAACTTCAAATCCAAGCATTTTTTTGACATCAACCATAAGGGACAAAGTTGTAGAAATCATCAAGATCTACAACTTTCATGTTGAAAGTTTTCCTTGAATCATCTTGCATCTTGGTGAAATATTGTCACGAAGTGTGAAATTATCAAGGTTAAAAAACACTTTGAAATCTTGACTTTTGTTGACTTTTCTTGACATTATTGATTCTTGATGATCAAGTTTGATATTTTTGAATGTCTTGATGAATCTTGATCTTTGAAATTTAATGTTGACAAAAATGTCAAAGTTTGACTTTTTGTGTGTCAGTTGACTTTTCATCAGTTGATCCAAATTCAGCTATCAACCCTTTCATCTTAAGTGATTTTAGCCATAAAATTAGGTCAACATGTTGTGTTTGAGTCCTTGAGATTATGCTTCAAACCATTAGGTCATGTACTAAGTCAAAAGTCACTGATCAGTCATTCTCAGTCAAAACTCTAATTTTGACAATTTTTCCCCTTTGATGATTTGAGTGCTTTTCTTTTGGAATAGTGATCAACCATTGATCAATTGATGAATATGACTTCAATATGTTGATATTAGCCAAAAATGATGAATTTTGACTGTATGTTGACCACAGTTGACTTTTTACCCAATACAGTTGATTTTCAGTCATCTGAGCAATTGACTGAGCAAATTTGTGGTGCAAGACTTAAAACTTGGTATGAGCATTCTTGGAGACCTATAATGAACTATAAAAGTCATTTGAGGCATCAAAAGTCCAATTTTCCTTGAGAAAACCAAAACCCTAATTTGTGGATTCAGTGCTTAGGAGGTAAGCTTGTCTGATCAACTCTTGAGAATCCTTGAGCATTTGAGATCTTTTGTGAGAAATGTCTTGAGAAAAGAGAGGAAATATTTTAGGGTAAAACAAATGCCCCTATTAAATCTTCTTAAACTTGAAGAGTTAGATTGGCTTGTCTTCCATTCGTGACTTGAGGGTAGAAGAGGATTGAACACTTAAGTGCCCAGAAATTTTCACTCGCTTGTGCATAAAGTAAAACTGCTTGTTGATTATATCAGGAATGGGTTTATAGATGCCATTTGGAGAGGTAATGAAGAGCTATCGGAGATGGGCTTATAGATGCCATCCAAAGTAACTGTTGATAGAGAAATTAGACTAAGTCTACGCTCAACTTTAATCCGAGCCAGAAAATATTTACTAGAAGAAGTATCAAATTAAATCTTTGGTCGATTTAATCTGAGCCAGAAGGTGTCTGCGTTCGTCTTTAACTGGAGGAAGTATCAGAATAAATCTTTGGTCGATTTAATTTGAGGTAGGAAAGGTCTACTGAGAGAAGTATCAGAATAAATCTTTAGTCGAATTAATCTGAGCCAACAAATGTCTTTAAGTCTTTAAATGGGAGAAGTATCAGAATAAATATTTGGTCGATTTAATCTGAGCCAGAAAAGATATACTGAGAGAAGTATTAGAATAAATCTTTGGTCGATTTAATATGAACCAGAAAAGGTCTACTGAGAGAAGTATCTGAATAAATCTTTGGTTGATTTAATCTGAGCCAGTAGAGGTCTTTAAATCTTTAACTGAGAGAAGTATTAGAATAAATATTTGGTCGATTTAATATGAGCCATAAAAGGTCTACTGAGAGAAGTATCAGAATAAATATTTGGTCGATTTAATATTAGCCAAAAAAGGTCTACAAAGAGAAGTACCAGAATGAATATTTGGTCGATTTAATCTGAGCCAACAGAGGTCTTTAAATATTTAACTGGGAGAATTATCAAAATAAATCTTTGGTCGATTTAATCTGAGCCAAAAAAGGTCTACTGAAAGAAGTATCAGAATAAATCTTTGGTTGATTTAATCTGAGCCAAAAAAGGTCTATTGAGAGAAGTCTCAGAATAAATCTTTGGTCGATTTAATTTGAGCCAACAAAGGTCTTTAAATCTTTAACTGGGAGAAGTATCAGAATAAATCTTTGGTCGATTTAATCTGATCCAGAAAAGGTCTACTAAGAGAAGTATTAGAATAAATCTTTGGTCGATTTAATTTGAGCCAGCAAACCTCTTTAAGTATTTAACTGGGAGAAGTATCAGAATAAATCTTTGGTCGATTTAATCTGAGCCAGAAAAGGTCTATTGAGAGAAGTATAAGAATAAATCTTTGGTCGATTAATCTGAGCCAGCAGAGGTCTTTAAATCTTTAACTGGGAGAAGTATCAGAATAAATCTTTGGTCGATTTTATCTGAGCCAGAAAAGGTCTACTGAGAGAAGTATCAGAATAAATGTTTGGTCGATTTAATATTAGCCAATAGATGTCTACTGAGACAAGTATTAGAATAAATCTTTGGTCGGTTTAATCTGATCCAGCAGATGTCTTTAAATCTTTAACTGGGAGAAGTATCAGAATAACTCTTTGGTCGATTTAATCTAAGCCAGAAAAGGTCTACTGAGAGAAGTATCAGAATAAATCTTTGGTTGATTTAATCTGAGCCAAATGATGCTTTAAGGGAGTGTCCATCATGTATATATTTTCCCTATCTTATTTTATGGAATGGCATACAATATGTTTTAAGATATTATTGACGATATCGAGTTATCGATTGATTCTTCCTGAAAAGGTAAAGAGTTAGCTGTATGCAATGTCATGATGTATGAAATGAATTGTGTAATGATGTTCTCAAAATAAATGATATTGTTCTATATGTGTTTCATATACATATGTTATGATGTATGAATGTGAAATGTTGTTGAAGTGTATCTTTGTATAGGAAAATAAAATCCCTGACTATTGGTAGGGCTAAAGAGTATGTGTATCTTCAATTTTGTTTAGAATGCTTCCATTGGGGATTGTTACTTACTTGTTTGAGGAAACTCTGCATGGGATGTATTGATTTATGTTTGGGGAGTAGATTTTAGGAACCTTGGTTGTTTGTTTTTCTACTGGGGAGTTTAATTCTTATATATCTTGACTGGGGATAAAAGAAATGGATAATCTTCTTGACTCGTTTGGGGAGGATAAAAGTTAACTGGTATCTGGTCGGATTCCAGGTTTTGCAGCAATCTTTTGGGGATAGTGATGACTTCACTGGGGAGAGGAACTTTGTCAGTGATTTGTAGTAGTCTGAGGAATAGACTCGAGATGGGGAACTTGTAGGCTGTTGGGGAAATAAACCTTGTTGTCGAAGAAGTATTCTACTGAGGAAACAAACTCTTATGGGGAAATTGAATTTTCTAAAGAGAAGAAACTTTGTAGGGGTTTTACAGTTTTTGAGGACCAAACTGAGCTGGGGGAGAGAATTTCCATGCATTATACTGATTGGAAACTCCAGAGGTTGGTGATATTACCGGGAAAGACATTATACTCCCTTATTTGCTGGAGTGATCTGTTGGGGAAATTGCGAGGAATGTACCCTTACTTGTAAAGACTACTTTGTGGGGGTAGTCTTATAGGAGTATCTCTGTGGGGATTTATGGACAGCTTAAGTATCATCCCAGCTCCTAGAATTTTGATTAAATGCTTATTCTTGTTATTATGCGTATATTTGTTAACAGTTAATCATGTTCATATGCATATGTTCATTCAATTTTAGTCATTGAACGTTTTTGCAAACAAAATAGAAATAACCAAGAGTTTGAACTTTAAGATATATTTTTATTGATAATTTTCCTATAAACCGGCGATTTTGTACAAAGAGACGAAAATCCTTGTAAGAGGAAGTCATCGTGAAATGAAAAGAGTGCAAAGTGAAAACAAAATGTATAGCCATGTGGAAGTGATCTCATTGGGTTCCAAACTATGATATTGTCCCTATGTCTTTGAACATCTCGTGCCTTGCCATCGATAGAAGTTGATTGAACCATTTGAACTTCCGACTTTGGTAATAAAGCTTGCATGTAAGTGATCCAACGTGACATAGTGTACGCTTTTAATCCCTAATTTTTCCTGGACCACCCTTTCAGGTTTTCAGTCCACCAGGATACCCTTTTTTGCCCAAGCCGCCTTTTCAGGTTTTCGACTAGCCAGGTGTACAATATTTTGTATATATCCCTAATTTTTGCCCAAACCTTTTTGGTTCATCGGGATTCCCCTATTTTATCCTAGGTATGTCAACCTAGCGGGTCATTCTTATGTGTAGTATCTTTTGACTATGTCCGCGTTCACAGGGTGTGGGAAATCTTTGTTGTCTATAGTGGTTAGCATCATAGCACCACCCGAGAATACTTTCTTGACAACAAATAGCCCTTCGTAAGTGGGAGTCCATTTCCCCTGGGATCGCCTTATGGTAGAATGATGCGCTTTATTACCAAGTCACTAGTCTGGTATACCCGATGCTTGATCTTATTGTTGAATGCCTTGATCATATGTTTTTGATACATCTGACCATGACAGACAACACTCAGCCTCTTTTTCGTCAATCAAATTCAACTGATCCAACCTAGTCTCAATCCACTCATCTTTGTCCAAGTCTGCATCTTTCATGATTCTTAGAGAAGGAGTTTGGACTTCGACAAATAGGACAACTTCCATATTGTAGACTAGAGAGAATGGGGTTTCCCCAGTTGATGTTTGCGCCAAAGTACGATAGCCATGAAGAGCAAATGGTGACACCTCATGCCAGTCTTTGTAGGTCACCACCATCTTTTGCACAATCTTCTTTATATTATTGTTTGTAGCTTCCACCGCGCCATTCATCTTAGGTTTGTATGGAGAAGAGTTGTGATGCGTGATCTTGAACTGCATGCAGAGTTTAGTAATCATGGCGTTGTTAAGGTTGGTACCATTGTCAGTGATGATCCTCTCAGGGATGCCATACCAACAGATGAGGTTATGCTTGATGAACCGGGCCACGAAGTTCTTGGTAACTAAGGCAAATTAAGCCGCGTCAACCCACTTGGTAAAGTAGTCAATGTCGACAAGAATGAAATGATATCCATTAGAGGCAATAGGCTTGATTTCTCCGATCATATCAATACCCCATATTGAAAATTGCCAAGGAGAAGTCATGACATTCAAAGGAACTGGAGGTACATGAACCTTATCAACGTAAATTTGGCACTTATGGCAAGTCCTCGAGTGGAGGTGACAATCAGTTTCCATGGTCGACCAATAGTAACCAGATCTCAGAATCTTCTTGGCCATAGTATGTCCACTAGAGTGAATACCAAAGATGCCTTCATGCATATCCTCCACAATCTTCTCTGCTTCCTTCTTGTCCATACAACGAAGCAGGGTTGAATCATGGTTGCGCCTGTACATAATTATGTTGCTCATGAAGAACTTGGCAGAGAACCTCCGTAGGAATTTATTTTATTTGATTGACTCCCCTTCGGGGTATTCTTGAGCTTCGAGATACCTTTTTACTTTGTGAAACCAAGGTTTCTCCTCTACTCCATCAGTGTCAACCTCATAATAGTGCGCCAGTTCGTCAAATCTTTCGACAATAATTTTGGGAGCTTTGTTGTCCCATTTAACCTTAAACATAGATGACATGGTAGCTAAGGCATCTGCCAACTGATTTTCTTCCCTCGGTATATGTTCAAAGGTAACCTCTTTAAATTACGAGATCAAGGTGAGTACAAGTTCTTTGTAAGGGATAAGATTTGGATGTTTTGTATCCCACTCTCCTTTAACTTGACTGGTTACTAAAGATAAGTCTCCATGTACACTTAAGAATTTGTTTCTTAAGTCAATAGCAGCTTTAAGACCTAAGATGCATGCTTCGTACTCAACCATGTTATTGGTACAGTCAAAGCAGAGTCGGGCAGTAAAGGGTGTACGGAAACCTTAGGGGGAAATGATCACATCACCGATTCCGTTACCCAGTGCGTTGGAAGTTCCATAAAAAATCATAGTCCATCGGGATCCTTGCTCAGGTCCTTCATACGGTCCAGGATTTTCACAATCCGTAATCAACACGATATTCTCGTCCGGGAATTCAAAGTTCATAGATTGGTAGTCATCCACAGCTTGATGCGCCAAATGATCTTCCAGCACACTTCCTTTGATTGCCTTTTTAGTAGTGTACTGGATATCATATTTGGTTAAGATCATTTTCCATCGAGCTATTCTTCTAGAGAGAGATGGCTTCTCGAAGATTTACTTAATGGGATCCATCTTAGAGATTAATAGAGTAGTATGAGTCAACATATACTGTCTTATTCGGCGAGCAGCCCATGCCAAAGCGCATCAAGTTTTCTCGAGCAATGAATGTCTTGTTTCACAGTTGGTAAACTTTTTTCTAAGGTAGTATATTGCATGTTCCTTTCGACCAGACTCGTCATGGTTCCCCAGCACACACCCCATTGTATTTTCTAACACGGTTAAGTACATGATCAGAGGTCTTCCTTCAACCGGTGGCATCAGGATTGGAGGCTATTGTAAGTATTCTTTGATCTTGTCAAAATCTATTTGACAGTCGTCATTCCATTTTACTACTTGATCTTTCTTCAGCAGCTTGAAGAGTGGCTCACAAGTAGCAGTCAAGTGAGAAATGAATCGGGCAATGTAGTTGAGTTGTCCTAAGAAACCTATGACCTCCTTTTCAGTATGGGGAGCTGGCATTTCTTGGATAGCTTTGACTTTTGCAGGACCGACTTCAATTCCTTTTCCACTGACAAAGACGCCTAGTAGATTTCCAGATCTTACCCCAAATTGGCATCTGTTAGGATTCAACCTCAGCTTGTATTTCTTCAGCCTTTCAAACATTTTATGCAAATGAACAAGGTGCTCTTCCTCATTTTGTGATCTCGCTATCATGTCATCCACATAGACCTCTATTTCATGATGAATCATGTCATGCAATAAAGCCACCATAGCCTATTGATAAGTTGCGCCTGCATTCTTCAGCCCGAAAGGCATGACCTTATAACAGTAGGTGCCCCGCTGTGTGACAAAAGTAGTTTTCTCCATGTCTTCAGGTGCCATTTTGATTTGGTTGTAACCAGAGAAACCATCCACGAAAGAAAATATCTTATGTTGGGCATTGTTATCAACCAAGACATCAATATATGGTAGTGGGAAGTCATCTTTGGGGATCTCCCTATTTAAACCCATGTAGTCTACCCTTATACGGACCTTACCATCTTTCTTCTATACTAGAACAACATTTGCAACCCATTGGGGATACGACGTCACTGTCAAGAAACCTGCATTGAACAGTTTCATTACCTCAACCTTGATTTTCTCTGACATATCACGGCGCATGCGGCGAACCTTTTTTTATCGGAGAACAACCTTGTTTCATTGGCAGACGATGAACCACGATATCAATGTTGAGTCCTGGCATGTCTTCGTATGACCAAGTGAATACCTCAACATAGTCATGCAACATCTAAACCAATATGCTCTTGACATTGTCTTCCAGGTTGGCGCCAATCTTAACTTCTTTCTTATTTGCCTCAGTACCCAAGTTTATTACTTTGACCGGTTCTTTAGGAAATTGGATAGCCTTTTCCTCTTGTATCGGGAGTTTGGCGAGTTCCCCAGGTATCTCACATTCTTCTTCACCTTCGTCTTCGGCTTGATAGATTAGATTTTCGAAGTCATAAACGACAATAGAAGAATTATTGTCAATGAGATCCAGAGTGGATGTGGATCTAAAAATATGTCTGTGTGCATGTAAGGTCACATGGCTATTTGAAAATGCAGTAAAGTTAAAGAAAGACAAGGAGCGCAAAATTTGAATGCAAAATCATCCAATGTTTTCATTGAATGAGGATATGATATATGAAATCAAAACCCTTAACAAATGGACCATTGCGCCTCGAGAAAGGCGAAAGGTTTAAAGTCATTGTTTTTTAAAGAAATTATACAGACAAACTTCTTAAAGAAATAAAAATAGGAAATATCAATTACTCCTGGCTGAAGGAGATTGAGATGAAGTCTTTAGCCATCCAATTGTTGAGTCCACCGTCAGTAGTCGGGAATATCCAATAGTCCAAGTCACCATCACTATCAGTGTCTTCCAGAGCATTGACTTCATTGTTGCTAATACAGATAGGTGGTCCCCCAGCACGAGCACGTCGAACCTCTCTCTGAGCCTTTGAAGTAAAACCCAACCCAATTTTTTCAGATTTGTAGGGGATATCTAGAAGTTGTCCCTAGATAGTGCAACCTCCATCTTCTATAATAACCCTAACATCCTTCAGAAAGACCATTCTTGGTGTGTTATTAGAGACCTCAGGAATAGTAGCTTTAGCAATAGCAATCGTCAGAGAGATTACCTCAAATGCTTGACAGGGGGTTTCAATGAATTCTCCATCCATTTCAACATATTTGAAAGAATTCAAATGACTGACCATATATTCTTCCTCTCCACAGGCTGTGACAATCTTCCCTTTCACTGGGTATTTCATCTTTTGATGTAATGTAGAGGTGACCGTACCTGCCCCATGAATCCATGGGGTCCCAGCAAGCAAGAATAGGTCGGGCGTATATCCATTAAATAAAAAGTTGAATTGAAGAATTGAGATCCCACCTTGATTGGGAGATCAACCTCTCCATGGACCATCCTCTTTGACCTATCGAAGGCTCTGACCATAATATCACCGGGTTTCAGCATCAACCCTTCACAGTCCAGTCTATCCAAATCACATTTGGGTAAAACATTTAGGGAGGACCCAATATATACTAACACATGCGCCAGAGTGGTGCCTTTGCACTCAATATATATGTTCAGAGCCTTGTTATGATTCTTCCCCGCCGAAGTCAAATTTGCATCATAAAAGCATAAACCATTGTCAGCAGTTAGGCTCGCAACACAATTTTTAAATTGGTTAGCAGTGGTCTCTTGTGGTACATGGGCATTCTTCAGTAATTTCAACAGAGCTTGGGCAAATGCTTCGGAGCATAATAACAAGGACATCATGGATATTTTTTAGGGTGTTTGCCTCAGTTGTTCAACTATTTTGTACTGACTTTTTCGGATGATCTTCAGAATTTCTTCCATCTCTTGTCTAAATGGGTCTTCAATTGTAACATATTTGGATGGTGCCTCCGTTAAGGCAGGCTCAGTTACTTTCTCTTTACCTCGGGCATTGGCAGTTAGCCCAGCAGCAGGAATGCGGACATGTGTTGTTGTAGTTGTTGGAGGAGAGATCTCTGGAGAGAAAATCCTTCATGTCCTAGTGACCTTACTAGTTCCGGCATTGTTAGTAATTTTAGGCTCTTCATTTTTGGTAATTCAAGGCTCTTGCTTAACACCGTGATAATAAACATCTGCCCCATAGTTCCAGGGAACAACTTTGTCAAAAGAATAGGGGACTGGCCCCGGTGTAGTGATAATTAGGGGAGCCACTCTTCCCTCAGTAGTAATCCTTATATGGCCTTTAGAGTTGATCCTAAAAAGAGTAATTGAAATGGTGATTATGGAAACATCTTCAAGCCTTAGCTCTTGGAAAGTACTTCCAGGCAAACTCTTCACGGACGAAGTTTTCTCGAACAGAATTTCATGGCTATCAATCAGGTGTTGGATACCTTTCTTCATCCATATACATCAATTAGTTTGGGAAGCACAATGGTAACAATTTTCAAGGCAGCCCGAAAATAAATCGGCTCTTAACAGATTCTTCTTAACAGTCTTTAAGGGAGTAGTCAAATCACTGATGGTGGAGACATAGGAAATATCGTCAACAACATTAACACCTTTACCATGACTGGGCATGGGTGCGGTAATCACATTATGGGTTTCTGGAGGGTCAAACTCAATCACCTTGTTGTCAATCAAATCTTGGATTTTTCTTTTTAGGGCCCAACAATCATTGGTGTCGTGCCCAGGACTATTGGAATGGTATGCACACCTTGTATTTGGGTTATACTTCGGAGATAATGTGTTGGTATTTTGAAGAGGATCCCGCAATGTTATCAATTTTGCTTTCAATAGATATTGTAAAGATTAAGACAATGGTGTGTTGATCATAGTGAACTTCCTTCTCTGGGTATTCGGCCTTTGCTGATTGTTTTAATATTGTGGTCGTTGAATCGGGGTTGGGTTAGAAATCAATATTGCACTTACTGACTGATGACAATCATTCTTGACACGACTCCTTTGTACATAAACAACATTAGTCTCTTCCTTACCAACAAATGGTTTCTTTACAGTAGTAGAGGTTAAGGCCATAGGGATCTTCCCACTTTTGATTCCACTTTCAACTTGTTCGCCTGTCAAAATCAGCTCAGTAAATCCTGACTAAGAACTCCCAATCAGCAAATTAAAGAATAGACCAGTCAAGGTGCCCATGAACATGTCCACTAATTCTCTGTTAGTCAAAGGGGGTTGCACCCTTCCAACTAGGTCCCTCCATTTTTGAGCGTACTCCTTAAAGCCTTCGCTTGAGCCCATAATCATACTTTGTAATTGCACGCGGGTTGGTGCAAGATCAATATTGTATTGGTACTGTTTGTAGAAGGCAGCATCCAAATCCTCCCATGTGTGGAAATTAATCCCTTCTAGTTGATAGAACCATTCCAATTGTGTTCCAGATAAACTTTCTTGGAAGAAATGAACCCATAACTTCCTGTCGGCGGTGTGTGGTTGAATCTTGCAGACATATGACCTCAAATGGAGTTTTGGACAAGAGACTCCATCATATTTGGCAAATACCGGAACCTTGAATTTGGGGGGAATGACCACCCCAGGGACCAAACCCAAGTCTCCAAAGTCCAAACCATGAACTGTTTGGATCTTCACATCCTTAAGTCAGTCTTCCAGCTGTTTGTATTTGTCATCCTCCGGTGGGTAATGCTCATTGGAGTAGTCTTCATCCTCAGAAATTTGATTATTTCCACCCCTAGCCCTGGTGCTTCTAACATCCTCGTCTTGATTGTCTTCTTCTTTAGAAAAAACCTCTTCTATTTGAGTCAGTCGGGCCGGACCTTTGAACCTTCTTCCCATGTTGAGGATAACAACCCATTTTTTGGTCTTCCTTTTTGTGGCAAGGAGTGCTATCATTTCTTGTTGTCCTTTAGCTAAGTTGAGGAGATTCTCTTGGAACTGTACGTGTTGAGTTTGTAGATCTTTGACGGTTTTCTGTAGAGCCATCTTGTGATACGGTGGGAGAACTGACTTGAGGTTTTGCGTTTGTGTTCGCAAATGTTTCGGTTTAACAAGAGTCGCCACCGACTTTTTATTTTATCCAAAGGAAAGGTCAAAAAGCACAGGAAAGACCTTTGAGGTGTTTTCTTGGGTTCGGGGGGTAGATTATGAAAAGGGAAGGTTCAAGCACCCTTTTCATCCATGGTTATCCATGGGCTCTTAGTTACTTGTTTAGATCACTTGCTTTTGCTTTTCAATTGTTTGAAATGGTGCTTTGTGTGTAGTTTTGAAAATGCTTTGAAAAGAGGCCATCATTGTGGCAACCTTTGTAATGAATCTTGTTTGAATATATACAAAGGTGTTTGTCTTTTGAAAAGATATTTCAATGTTTGAAAGTTTGATATTTGGGAAATGTTTTGGAATTGTGTTGTGAAGTGTGTTGGAAAATAGCAAGGATGTTTTTGCAAGTTTTGATCAAGTAACTAAGAGTTGTCTACCCTATTTTACTAAAAGATCTTTCCTACGCATTTTTAACCCTTTTGACAGTGTTGTTTTACCATTGCATTTGGTAAACAACGTTGTATTTGGATGTTAAACGGGACAGGCGTGGGTCATCGTATTGAACATGATAGCAATAGTGCTAAGTATCTTTAGCAAGTTTTTTAGGGACTAGATCATTTTGTATAGGCAACCAAGATAGCGTCATCGAAGGACTATGATCTTTTTTTGTTTTGTTTTTGTTTTGCCAAGATACTCATCATTCATAACATGACCATTTTCAAGGAAACAAGTGGATGAACCCCTAGGGGTGCATGTGTGTATTGTGTTGTCAATTTGCATGCTTTTTGTCTTTGTATTAGTCAAGCTATTTGTTTTGATTTTGGATTTTTTGCATACAAACCCTAATCTCTAACATGACATATTTGAAAGCATAAAATGCGTAAAATAAACCTAAGCTATTACAATATTGATATGGGGGGGGGGGGGGGGGGGATACAAGTTTGAATGGGGAATATTTTGCAAGAAATTAAAACCCTAATATTTACTATTACATCCAAATTGAATAAATGGTACAAATAAATAAATAGGCAAGTATTTAAATGGTCAATTAAATAAATATGAAAAATATTATGAATATGCAAAAAATGTTTTTGTTTATTTTTATGTATGTAAAAATAAAATATTTAATGTATTAAAAAAAAGAAATAAAAGATTTTTTTTTATTAAAGGTAAAAACCCTAATTTTCTTTAAGAAAAGTATATACATATTAATTACATTATTCATGTACAATAAAATAAAATAAAATATATACAAAATAAAAATATATTAGAAAAAATATTATTTAAGTATAAATAATAAAAATAAAGGCATAAAAACTTTATGTATGTGTTTGTCTTTTGAAAAGATATTTCAATGTTTGAAAGTTTGATATTTGGGAAATATTTTGGAATTGTGTTGTGAAGTGTGTTGGAAAATAGCAAGGATGTTTTTGCAAGTTTTGATCAAGTAACTAAGAGTTGTCTACCCTATTTTACTCAAAGATCTTTCCTACGCATTTTTAACCCTTTTGACAGTGTTGTTTTACCATTGCATTTCGTAAACAACCTTGTATTTAGATGTTAAACGGGACAGGCGCGGGTCATCATATTGAACATGATAGCAATAGTGCTAAGTATCTTTAGAAAGTTTTTGAGGGACTAGATCATTTTGTATAGGCAACCAAGATAGCGTCATCGAGGGACTATGATCTTTTTTTGTTTTGTTTTTGTTTTTCCAAGATACTCAACATGCATAACATGGCCATTTTCAAGGCAACAAGTGGATGAAACCCTAGGGTTGCATGTGTGCATTGTGTTCTCAATTTGCATGCTTTTTGTCTTTGTATTACTCAAGCTATTTGTTTTGATTTTGGATTTTTTGCATGCAAACCCTAATCTCTAACATGGCATATTTGAAAGCATAAAATGCGTAAAATAAACCTAAGCTATTACAACATTGATATGGGGGGGGGGGGGGGGGATACAAGTTTGAATGGGGAATATTTTGCAAGAAATTAAAACCCTAATATTTACTATTACATCCAAATTGAATAAATGGTACAAATAAATAAATAGGCAAGTATTTAAATGGTCAATTAAATAAATATGCAAAATATTATGAATATGCAAAAAAATGTTTTTGTTTATTTTTATGTATGTAAAAATAAAATATTTAATGTATTAAAAAAAAGAAATAAAAGATTTTTTTTATTAAGGGTAAAAACCCTAATTTTCTTTAAGAAAAGTATATACATATTAATTATATTATTCATGTACAATAAAATAAAATAAAATATATACAAAATAAAAATATATTAGAAAAAATATTATTTAATTATAAATAATAAAAATAAAGGCATAAAAATTTTATATATGTGTTTGTCTTTTGAAAAGATATTTCAATGTTTGAAAGTTTGATATTTGGGAAATGTTTTGGAATTGTGTTGTGAAGTGTGTTGGAAAATAGCAAGGATGTTTTTGCAAGTTTTGATCAAGTAACTAAGAGTTGTCTACCCTATTTTACTCAAAGATCTTTCCTACGCATTTTTAACCCTTTTGACAGTGTTGTTTTACCATTGCATTTGGTAAACAACCTTGTATTTGGATGTTAAACGGGACAGGCGCGGGTCATCGTATTGAACATGATAGCAATAGTGTTAAGTATCTTTAGCAAGTTTTTGAGGGACTAGATCATTTTGTATAGGCAACCAAGATAGCGTCATCGAGAGACTATGATCTTTTTTTGTTTTGTTTTTGTTTTGCCAAGATACTCAACATGCATAACATGGCCATTTTCAAGGCAACAAGTGGATGAAACCCTAGGGGTGCATGTGTGCATTGTGTTGTCAATTTTCATGCTTTTTGTCTTTGTATTAGTCAAGCTATTTGTTTTGATTTTGGATTTTTTGCATACAAACCCTAATCTCTAACATGGCATATTTGAAAGCATAAAATGCGTAAAATAAACCTAAGCTATTACAACATTGATATGGGAGGGGGGGGGGGGATACAAGTTTGAATGGGGAATATTTTGCAAGAAATTAAAACCCTAATATTTACTATTACATCCAAATTGAATAAATGGTACAAATAAATAAATAGGCAAGTATTTAAATGGTCAATTAAATAAATATGCAAAATATTATGAATATGCAAAAAATGTTTTTGTTTATTTTTATGTATGTAAAAATAAAATATTTAATGTATTAAAAAAAAGAAATAAAAGATTATTTTTTTATTAAGGGTAAAAACCCTAATTTTCTTTAAGAAAAGTATATACATATTAATTATATTATTCATGTACAATAAAATAAAATAAAATATATACAAAATAAAAATATATTAGAAAAAATATTATTTAAGTATAAATAATAAAAATAAAGGCATAAAAATTTTATGTATCATTTTGAAGTTTTTTTATTAAATAAAATAAAGGTATATTGTTTAAACAATATTTTCATGTTAGAAAAATAAATAAAAAATTAAAAAAAATATGAAAATTTATGAAAATGTTTTTAATATTTTTTATGTTTAGAAAATAATAAAATAAAATCAGAAATGAAAAATAAATACAAAAATATAAAGAAATGGGCCAGGGAGGTGCAATCAGTAAAGAGGGGGTGTCAAAAACAAGGCCAGAACCAAGCCCAGCCCACTGAACTTCATCTTCAACCTTTGTCAAACAAAAACACGTGCGCCTGATTTAAATATGGAAAACCTGCATACATGCTCTAATGCAAAAACTCATAACACCAAAGTTATAGCATTTTTCAAAACAACTTCAACCATATAAAGAACTCAAACTAACTCTCAAAGACCAGAGAGAATTTCTCTGGCCCTAATTTTTAACCTAACTTTTTCAAGAAGTTCATAAATCAAATTCTCTTAACACGTTTAACTTAAATGAAATCTAAGCATATGTACAGCTTCAGGGCTATGAGTACTACATTTTTTATTCACAAACCTAAGCCTAATGATTCCTAAATAGAGAGATAGGAAGTTGACAAAAACCTATTTCAGATGAACTCGTGTATGGCAATGTGGAGCTTTTCAGTGAGACCTGAGGTGTTTGGGAGCTTGCCTGAACCTCCTCTGACCTTCCCCAATACCTAGTTTGCTTTGGATTTGCTTGAACAAGCTTGTAGAACTCAACCTGCACAAGATAAAAATAGAAATGGTGAAGCTTGCAAATGGAGTTACAGTCAGTGTCTAATGGTTAGGATAGCTTGGATAGGTTATATGGAATGTGTTTGAACAGGTTTGAGGCAAAACGCACGAGTGGTTTGTGTGATGGATGTGAATCTGCAGGGAGTGCCCTGTTTTGCAAGAAGAATGGGATTTGGTGTTTTGGAAGGCTTGAGGGTTCAACAATTCGTGTTTCTGGCTCAAGGCAATGCACAAAACTTGTTTCAAATGCTTGCAAGAGTTGGTTCTCACAGATATGCCAGTTGTGGCTTTTTGGCAAGTTTCTTGTATTTTAAGCAAAAGTAACAAGTGATGCAAGACTGGCCTGTACAGCCTATCTACCAGCTTGCACTTTATAATCTTGGCCCCCTCAGTTTGTGGATATTTTTTGTTGTACAAGATTTTGTTCAAGGCTCAAGAATGCAATTTGACATAAAGCAAATTTGACAAAAATGGCAATGTTGCCTTTTTACTATTTTTGGATTAATCTCTTGTGTAATCCACCCATGATCAGAACAAAGCCTCAAACCAATGGATTTGCATTTAATTATTGAGTCTTAAAGGGTTTAGGGACCTGTAATCAAGTACAAACAATGTTGGATGGAAGTTGCAACTTGTATCAACATGAAAATGCCATGGATTAAAAGTGAGTTTTTGCCAAATTCAAACCGTCGATTCTCCTTAACCACAAATGATTTTGGATAGTTATTGGACATTTTGTAAAGCTTGTAACATGCTCTACAATACATCTTTGAAATGAATTTTGAGATTCCAAGTGGAACTATGTGAAAAATGGTCATAAAGATAGGTCAAAATCCTGCCTATACTAGGGCAAAATTTCACTAAGTTAAAAGTTTCATGGACCCTTGTTCCAAAAATCATAACTTGAGATCCAAGCTTCTTTTGGGATAACTTTTTGAATCAAAGTTGTAGACTTTGTGGAGGAATACAACTTTCATATTGGAGGTTTTGTTTGAATGCAATTGCATCATGGTGAAAATATTGGGCAAAGTTGGGAAAAAATAAGAAACTTTTATAACTTAGAAAAATTCTAAGTTATGAAAATTTTCAGTTTTAAACCCTAATTTGAAAAATTAGGTTTCTTGATGAAAGAGTTTCATGTTTTGACACATCTTGATGAAAAATGACCCTTGGCACTTGATTTTGACCAAAAAGTCAAAGTTTGACTTTTCAATGTACAGTCAAACTTTGATTAGTTGACTGAAAAATTCATTTGTCAATCCAATGCATTTGAGATCTTTTGAACCTTGTGAATAGGTCAAGATGAAGCATTGAGTCCTTGAATCCATGCTTGAACCCAATTTTCCATTGGCTAGGTTAAAATTATAAATTACCCTTGTGCAGTCAAAACCCTAAAAATGACCATTTTGCCCTTTTGATGATCTGATCAAATTTCTTGAGGAGTTGTGGTCCAAACTTTATCAAATGGTTCATACGAGTCTATAATGTTAATGTGGATCAAAAATTGTGAGGTTTGACTGTAAATTGGCCACAGTTGACTTTTCCCCCAATACAACTGATTTCTAGGTCAACTGTCCAATTGACTGGGCAAAAATTTGATTCAAAGCTTGAAACTTGGTAGAGGCAATCTTATAAGTCCAACATGAAGTATAAAAGTAACTTTAAGCATTGGAAGTCCAAAAATCCCTGTGCAAACTCAAACCCTAATTTAGGTCATCAGTGCAAGGAGATGTCTTGAGAAGAGCAAAACCCTAATCCTGTCTGGAGTTCAAAGAGTCTTGTGAGGGAAAATCTTGATAAAATGAGAGGGAAAATTTTGGGGTACAACAGCTGCCCCATTTCAATCTTCTTGAACCTGAAGAGTTAGATTAGCGAGTTTGCCTTTCGTGATTCGAAGGTAAAAGATGATTGGACACTAGAGTGCCCATAAATTTACACTCGTCAAAATGTAGCTGAGGGAATGGGCTTAAAGATGCCATTTGGAGATGGTAGAATCTTGCTGGAGATGGGCTTAAAGATGCCATCCAAGACTTGTTTGTTAAAAATCGGGAGAATGAACCCCAGATTGGTATCCGTATTTGGAACGTATCTGAGTTGTATCTGGAGATTGGATTCGTATGAGCAAAGGAATGGCGTTCGTGTCTAGAGTGTATCCGAGTTGTAACTGTATTTGATTCTTGAATGAATATCAGAATGACTGCCGTGTCTGGAGTGTATCTGTATTGTATCTGAATTCTGAATGGGCGACAGAAAAACATCCGTGTATGGAGCATCTCTGGGCTGGGGATAAATTCCGAATGAGTGACAGAATGGCAACCGTGTCTGGTGCGTATCTGGACTGTATCTGAAATTGAGACCTGTATGAGTAGCAGAATGACTTTCGTGTCTGGAGTGTATCTGAACTTGAAGTTGATAGTTGAATCTGAATGAGAAATAGAATGGCTTCCGTTTCTGGAGCGTGTCTAGTCTGTATCTGATTAATGAATTCTGAATGAGTAATAGAATGACCATCGTGTCTGGGGTGTATCCATACTGTATCTTGACTTAAAATTCTGAATGAGTAGTAGAATGACCGCCGCGTCTGGGGTGTATCCATATTGTATCTGAAATAAGAGATCTGAATGAGTAGCAGAATGACTTCCATGTTTTGGAGTGTATCCGTACTGTATCTGAAATCTTTAAACATTTGTTAAAGGTAGCTTTTAATCTTATCCTGAAAAGGGTAAAATGTTAGCTAAAACACAGATTTATTATGCATGACATGTATGATGCAATAAAATGTGCTTTATCAATGTTTATGATATATGAATGTAATGTATGCGCATGTAAGTTGATTAGCTGTCTTGCTGAGAAAAATAAATCCTTGATAGCCGGAGATAATGAAATATTTGACTGCTGCCGGGGGAAATAAACCCTTGACTGTTGTTGGAGATTCAAGATCTTTGATTGCTGAGAATGAGAAATCCTCGGACCACTGTTGGGGATTGAAAATCCCTGGTGACTTGTGGGGATTAACAAGAACTTTGACAACTTTTATGGGGATGTGAGAATCCTTCATGACTTTCCTGGGGAATAAGGAAAACTCTGACGATCTCTACTGGGGAATTAAAACCTTGGAGGCTTCAACTGGAGAAATGAGACCGAGAATCTTCAATCTTCTGGGAAATAACTCTGTGGGGAAAATGTTTATTTTGTTGAAGAGTTCTCAAGGGCTTGGGTTGTATACCAATCTATTGAGGAATTATCCGATGCTGTTGTCTGGTTTCCAAGATAACTTGTAGGGGAATCTTCTGATTTTAAGACAAATCTCTGGGGAATTGGAGGAAACTGGATGGTCTTCCACCGGGGTTTAAAGGTTGAAGTTTTGGACTCTGTTGGGGAAGAAAGTTTTATCTTCACTGAGGGTTTGCAATTCGAAGTTTTCTGGCTCCGCTGGGGATTGGGAGTTTGGAAACTTAGTTTTGATGGGGATTTTTAAACTTAACTCCGCTGGGGATATGTATTTCAAGGCTTTAGCTCTGTTGAGGATCTGGATGATGTACTGCAGGGGATTTCTTCTGGAATAGCCTAAAGACGTTTTCCTATACTTTCAAACTATCAGTAATTATCCTTTCTCATTTCGTTTTATTTGTAAGCAGTGATTATATTCAAATGCATATGCTCATTTAATAAATCATTGGACGTTTTCAAATAAAACATAAGTGTAAAAAAGAAAGAGAAAGCAAACAAATTTATTCACTTTGAAGTATCTTTGTATTAACTTTGTGTAAGTATTTTGTACAAATGAGACAGACATCCTAGTAAGAGAATGTTGTCATAAAATTGAGAAAAAAATTTATACAAAGAAAGATGGCTATGTGTAATAATTCCATGGGGTTCCCATTCTGCTATAGCCTTCGTAACTCTGAGTATCTTGTCCATTCGTTGCTTCGTTCGACGATGATTAGATTGATCAGAAGCCCGGAACTTGTCGGTGAAGAGATTGTCCTTAAAGTGATCCGACGAGATATAGTCATACGCTTTAATTCCCTAAATTTTGCCTGGATCGTCCTTTCGGGTTTTCGATCCACCGGGAAACCCTTTTTTTGCCCAAGTCGCCCTTTCGGGTTTTCAACTTTCCGGGTGTACAGATTTTTTTGTTTTATCCCAAATTTTTGCCTGAACCGCCCTTTCGGGTTTTCGATTCACCGGGATGCCCATTTTTGCTCAAGTCGCCCTTTCGGGTTTTCGACTTGTCGGGTCGTTTATGCGTAGTATCTTTTGACTATGTCTGCGTTCGCAGGGTGCGGTAGGTCATCGCCGTCCATGGTGGTCAGGATCATTGCCCCACCAGAAAAGATGTTTTTGATCACAAATGATCCTTCGTAGGTAGGAGCCCATTTGCCCCTGGGATCACTTTGCGGCAAGATAATTCGCTTGACTACAAGGTCCCCAACTCGATATACCTGTCTCTTGACTTTCTTGTTGAAGGCCTTGATCATACGTTTTTGATACGCCTAACCATGGCAAACAGCGGTAAGTCGCTTTTCGTAAATCAAGTTAAGTTGATCAAGTCGGGTTTGAATCCAATCATCTTCACTCAAACCAGCATCTTTCATGATTCTCAAGGAGGGAATCTAAACCTCCATAGGTAAAACAGCTTCCATGCCGTATACCAAAGAAAAGGGTGTTGCCCCAGTTGAAGTGCGTGTCGTGGTACGGTACCCGTGCAAAGCAAATGGTAACATCTCGTGCCAGTCCTTGTAGGTGACTGTCATCTTTTGAATGATCTTCTTGATATTTTTGTTCGCGGCTTCGACAGCACCGTTCATCTTAGGCCGATAGGGAGATGAATTGTGATGTTGAATCTTGAACTGCTCGCACAGAGCGGTGATCATAGTATTGTTTAAATTTGTACCGTTGTCAGTGATGATCCTGTCGGGGATACCATACCGGCATATGAGGTTCTGCTTGATGAAGCGGGCAACCACATTCTTTGTAACGGAGGCGAAGGAAGCTGCTTCGACCCACTTGGTAAAGTAATCAATGGCCACCAGGATGAAACGGTGTCCATTGGATGTTGTAGGCTTAATCTCTCCAATCATGTCGATTCCCCACATCGCGAATGGCCAAGGAGGTGTTAAGACATTGAGAGGAACTAGGGGAATGTGTACCTTGTCAGCATAGATTTGGCATTTATGACAAGTACGGGAATGTTGATGACAATCAGCTTCCATGGTAGACCAGTAGTAGCCTGCCCGTAGAGTCTTCTTAGCCATCATATGACCACTTGAGTGGGTGCCAAAGGTGCCATTATGTAGTTCAGCCATGATCTGCCCAGCTTCAACCTTGTCCACACAACGGAGCAGGACACAATCAAGATTGCGCTTGTATAGGATACCATTGCTTAGAAAGAACTTGGCCGCAAACCTCCTTAAGAACTTTTTGTCGTTGACTGAAGCTCCTTCAGGGTATTCTTGTGCTTCGAGATACCTTTTGACGTCATGAAACCACGATTGGTTCACCACTTCTTCGGTATTAATCTCGTGACAATGTGCAGGTTCGTCCATTCGTTCGATGGTGATTTGAGGAGCCTCATTATCCCAGTTAAGTTTAAACATGGATGACATTGTAGCTAGCGCATTTGCTACTGATTCTCTTCTCGTGGGAAGTGCTCGAAGGTAACCTGCTCGAAGTGTGGTAACAATGTCAGGACATGTTCTTTGTAAGGGATGAGGTTTGGATGTTTAGTATCCCACTCTCCTTTGATTTGACTGATAAGCAAAGTTGAGTCCCCAAATAAATCAAAGATTTGATTCCCAAGTCAATAGCAGCCTTGAGACCAAAGATACAAGCTTCATACTCGGCCATGTTGTTGGTGCAGCTGAAGTAGAGTCTAGCAGTGAAAGGTGTATGGCAACCTTGTGGAGAGATAAGTACCGCGCCGATACCGTTCCCAAGTGCATTGGAGGCAGCATCAAAGTACAGAGTCCATCGGGATCCTTGTTCAGGTTTGTCATACGGTCTGTTTTCTTCAATGTTGCTCAAAGTCATGATATCCTCGTCGGGAAAGTCGAACCTCATGGATTGGTAATCTTCGACAGCTTGATGGGCAAGATGATCGGCTAGCACACTCCCCTTTATGGCTTTTTGGGTCGTGTATTGTATATCATATTCGGTGAGGATCATCTGCCATCTAGCGATTCTTCCGGATAGAGCAGGCTTCTCGAAGATGTACTTGATCAGATCCATCTTAGAGATCAGCAGAGTGGTATGTGTCAACATATACTGCCTCAGCTGGCGAGCAGCCCATACCAAAGTGCAGCAAGTTTTCTCGAGCAGTAAGTAGCGAGTCTCACAGTCGGTAAACTTTTTGCTAAGGTAATAAATGGCATGCTCTTTTCGGCCAGACTCGTCATGTTGGCCCAGTACGCACCCCATTAAATTCTCCAGGACAGTCAGTTACATGATTAGCAGCCTTCCTTCGATGGGTTGCATCAAGATAGGAGGTTCCAGCAAATACTCCTTGATTTTATCGAAAGCAACTTGACAGTCATCATTCCATTTAACCACATGAACTTTCTTCAACAGCTTGAAGATTGGTTCAGAGGTAGATGTTAGGTGAGAGATGAACCTTGAAATATAGTTTAGGCGTCCCAAGAAACCTCTGACCTCCTTCTCAGTGCGAGGAGCAGGAATTTCTTGTATGGCTTTGACTTTGGCAGGATCAACCTCAATGCCTTTGTTACTGACGATGAATCCCAAAAGTTTACCGGACCTGACTCCGAAAGTGCACTTGCTAGGGTTCATCCTGAGCTTGTACTCTTTCAATCTGACAAACAGCTTTTGCAGATGGTCGAGGTTTCTTCTTTTATCTGTGAACGGGCTATCATGTCGTTGTTGTACCCCAAAATTTGCCCTCCCATTTTTCACAAGAAATCACAACCCTAGAGTTTTCTCAAGATTGGCTCAGGAATCGAGCAGACAAACTTTTCTTTGGCAGTAGATCAAGAATTAGGGTTTCTCTCGCATTTCTCAGAAATTCAAATTAGTTGTCACATGTTTTCACACTTTTTCGAGTTTGCTGAAAGGTTACTGGTTGTTCTCAAGGCTTGTTTATCTGGGATAAGAGATAGGAGTTGAGATGGTCATTTGGAATATTCAGGTTTTGTCTGATCCAGGTTAACCAGATGATGTGCGTTTGTTAAGACGTTTGCTTGTTAATGGAATGAAATGTTTGCTTGTTTATTGGAATACCCAATGCGTATTTTGATTGGAATGTTGTTGCAAGGTTACGAGACTACAAAGTTATTGGATTACTTAAAGTTTAAGTTATTTGTATTAGAATTGTTGGAATGCAATTTCAATTATTTTGATCTGAGAAACTTAAAGGATTAAGTGAAGATGCAGAGAGAGAATTGCAAAAATATTGACAGTAGAAGGTTCTATTCAGATTGCCTCACAAAGATTTTTCAGATGTTGATACAAAAATAATTTATTATTTGAATACTGTAGGTTTTACAACTTATAGTACTTGAAAAAAATAAATTATTACAATTAATGGAAAATCTATCTAAGTTAAAAATCTAAGTCTAAGCCATTGCTCCCATGCTCAAAGTCTTCTGCTTTCTCTGCTTTGTCATCACCCAAGTTGCGCTCACATGAAAGAAAAACAAAGAAAAGAGGATTAGTACAGACAGTTAAATAGAATTTTCAAACAAAAAAAGAAAAGAAAAATTGTCATCATTAAAGTTTGCCGTCTGGAATCAGAGTGCTATTTTTCATCACGTTTTTATTTTCCTCTTTGCAAATCACAAGAAGATTGCTTTTCTTGGTTCACAAAGAGAAAAGTAAAAAATGCAAAAGAAGAGTGCAAAAGCAAAGTTTCAAATGCAAAAACAGCATGGAAAAACAATGCAGCAACTAAAGCACAAGGCGCCAAAATACTAAACAACACAGCAGGCCAAATTGCAACAAGGCCAAACAAAGTCAGCGAACTAAAACATTGCAACAAGGTAAACTGAAACCTGTTATACAAACAGCACAAGCAAGCAACCAAACTGCATTACAAAACAAGAGCAAACTGGATGCAAACTGAACCAAGGCAGCACAAGTATAAACAGCAGCACAAGTAATGCAGTTAGAAAGTACAAGTGCAGCAGAATAGCAGGCAAAAGTAAAATGCAGGAGGTAAACCATATAACAAGCAAAAAGGCTTGTCATAGCCTATCGTCATTTTCCAGCTAATAGACAAACTTTTCAGAAAATAAGAAAAAGCAAAAGTGCTTTGTCTTTGAGAGAGAAAGAGAGAAAATATATCACCTTTTTGAGATTGTACAGTTTGGCAGGAAATCTATCACAAGTTGCAAAACAAAAAGAAAAGGGATATAAGACCAAAACTGCATAACAATTTCAAAAAAAAAGGAGAGAACATTTTGTCAAAACCTGCACAACTCTCCCAAAGCCAAAAACCTATTAACAGTTTCACCATCATCCCAAACCTGTTATCAAACTGTAACAAGCCTGAAACCACTCTCCCAAAACTGTTAACAGTTTCAAAACCTAAACAAGTATCACAACTTGTATAACAGTTCAAACAAGAAAAAAAACATGTTACCAAGCCAACAACCTGTAACAGTTTCAAACCACAACCTGCACAAGCCTAACAAGCCAGTCAAAACTGCAACAAAACTTCCAAAAAACCTGCATTTCCCAACAAAACAAGTTTGCCAAACTGTTAAACATAACCATTGCAAAAAGCCTGCAAGCCTACCAAACTGCAACAAAACTCCTAAACCTTGTGAACCAACACAGAACAACAACCACAAAAGCATGTTAACAGTAACCTGCACAAGCTTGCCAACTTGTGCAAACATTGCACAAACCAGAAAATCTACACAACAGTTTCCAAACAAACAAGCCAAACCTGCAGTTCTCAAAAGAGCCAGTAACCAAAGCTGCATAACAGCTTCCAAACAAACAATCACAAAAAGTTGTAACACCAAAGCCTGCTAACATCATCAACAAATCCAAACCAACAAAGTTTCAGAACAATCCAACAACAACTACCAATAATCAAAACAAGTTCAAATCAGTTTCAGAAACCATCATCATCAACAAAATCTCAACATATCAACAATCAAGGTTTCAGCAAACTATCATCATGAACCAAACCCACCAAAACAAAGTTTCAGAATAGCATCATCATAGTTCAAGAGAGAGGAAAAGAAAATAAAGTTTCAGAATCATCATCATTATCAATCATTTCCAAACAAAGTCAGATACAGAAAATCATACCAACAATCAAGGTTTCAGAACAAACGGTCATCATCAACCAACAATAATCACAAAATCAGAAGCAAGCGCGCTTGGCCATCATCTTCTCCTTGCACCTCTAGCCACCAAGGAACTCCACCAGCTCTATCTCTTCTTTCCTCTCCATTTTTCCAGAAAATATCACAGGTATATCCCTTTACTGCATCTTAGACACATGATATAATAGGTTAAACAAACATAAACAACGAACTGTAAAACTCAAAACAAGGACGAATCATACCGTTTAAACAAGGCCAATGGTCGTTAGGAGGAGGTTAGAGAGTGAGGGACGGTGTTCCGGCGGTTTGAGAGGAGGGAAGATCAGAACCATTGACTGAGAAAGATGAAGAAGAGAAAACGAGGAAGTGGCGCCGTTGTAAAACGTACACAAACCATAAATTCCTGATACCCTAACAAAACGTTGCAAACTTTGGCGTTGGGCTTGTCCGCCCCAAATCCCTTTTGCCCATTTACATTTGCTAGCACACCCCTCCCTTCCATTCTGACTCTCACCTTTTCTTTTATTTATTTTTTGGGCCTAACCTCCATATCACCTTTAAGCCCACTTTTTAATCCTTTTTTATTTTCTTTTCTTTTCTTTTGTTTAACAAATACTTTTGTTTTTAATTAATTCATTTTAATTAATTTGTTTTCTTTTCTTTTTGTTAATAATAACACTAATAATATTTAAAACTTTGATTTTCTTAAATTAGTTTTGTTTTCTTCTTTTATTAATTAATTTTGTTTCATTTGATAAAATACCAAAAAAAAAACATTTAAATTGATTTAATTAATTTTGTTTTCTTTAAACCTTTTTTTATTGATTAATAAAAAATACAAAAATAATAGAAATTTTGTTTAATTAACTTTTCTTCCTTTAAACCTTTTATTTACATAATTAATAAAATACAAAAAAGAATAATAATAATAAATTCTTAATTTTTTAGAATAGAGTTTATTTATCTCTTTTTAATAAATACATGCATTTCATAATATTATTAATTTCTTCATTTGTTATAGCTTTATATTGAATTGTGACAATTCGAGTTGGTTGTAATATTTGGACTTTACTATTCTTATGAGATTCATTCCCATTTGTAATAATTGTACCCCCATTCCCGGATACTTTTGTAATAGCTTAGACTTTTAATTTCCGCAATTTATTGCTTTCTATATACTGTATAATAATTAGGTGTGTATGGCAAGATTCAAAACTCAATCGCTAGATGACCTAATACAAAGACAAAAATGCATGTAAATTGACAACACAATGCACGCATACACCCCTAGGGTTTTATCCACTTGTTGCCTTGAAAATGGCCATGTTATACATGTTGAGTACTTTGGCAAAACAAAAACAAAACAGAAGATCATAGTCCCTCGATGACGCTATCTTGGTTGCCTATACAAAATGATCTAGTCCCTCGAAAATTTTGCTAAAGATACTTAGCACTATTGCTATCATGGTCAATACGATGACCCGCGCCTCTCCCGTTTAACATCCTAATACAAGGTTGTTTACCAAATGCAATAGTAAAACAACACTGTCAAAAGGGTTAAGAATGTGTAGGAAATACCTTTGAGTAAAATAGGGTAGACAACTCTTAGTTACTTGATCAAAACATGCAAAAAAACATCCTTGCTATTTTCAAACACACCTCACAATTTCAAAACATTTCCCAAAACAAATTTTCAAACAATCAAACATTGAAATATCTTTTCAAAATACAATACACCTTTGTATATATTCAAGCAAGAATCATTACAAAGGTTGCCTAGACAAGGCCTCTTTTTCAAAGGCATTTTCAAAACCACACACACAAAGCACCATTTAAAACAATTGAAAAGCAAAAGCAAGTGATCTAAACAAGTAACTAAGAGCCCATGGATAACCATGGATGAAAAGGGTGCTAACACCTTCCCTTTTCATAATCTACCCCCCGAACCCAAGAAAACATCTCAAAGGTCTTTCCTGTGCTTTTTGACCTTTCCTTTGGATAAAATAAAAAGTTGGTGGCGACTCTTGCTAAACCGAAACATTTGCAAACACAAACGCAAAACCTCAAGTCAGTTCTCCCATCGTATCACAGAACTGGCGATTGCTGGGGAAATGAATTCTAAAAGTGGGGTTACCTTAGGGTTTTAGATCACCTTTACATGCTTATCTTATTTGACTTGTATGCTTTACTTTTTGGTTCCTTGTTTGGGTTTGTTTTAAATCCTACACCCGGATTTGGGGGCACCTTTTAGGTAAGTAGCAATAAACTGTAAGGGAACTGTGTGGGGTATACCGACATGGTTGAAGCAGTAGCTACGTTGATGTGGCACATTGGTTGGTACCGGTAACCCTTGAGTTGAATCAAGGAGAGTACGGGGCCACCGCGTGGTGTCGTGAAGCATCAACTGACTTTAGAACCTTACTTGACCAACTTGGCCTTTTAGGATGTAGTGAGATGACCGGCTTTGGTGCAGTCCGAAGTTGGTAGATACTCGATACTACACTCATTGAGGGTTGTTTTCTTGGAATATTTCGGTCGTCAGTAAAGTGGCTAAACTGAAACAATGAACACAGAAAATAATCCGGTGATATTGAGCTCCTTAGAACCCGGTTACTATTTCTAGGACAGGTTGAGCCAACTAACTTCAAGAGGGTACTTACCTACGAACTCCATGCAAGCCTAAACCTAGGGACTTGTCTGCTTTGTGTGAATGTGATTATTTGTATATATACTTGCTTACTTTTGCATATCTGTACATAACATCATAAATATCATACCATAGCATTTTCAATAACCATTTCAAGGATCTCGAGGGTCTTTGATGCAGGGTCACGTTGAACCAGACGTCTACCGAAGGGCAAGAGGATTCATTTTCCTCTAAACAAACACCGTCAAAAATCAAGTACAACAACTTGAGTCAAGGGTTATGACCCACTTGACATGGTGAGCTTGATTCTCGTGGAAAGACATCCACCAATACAAAGTTCTCCAATCAAAGATGTTGATCAAAGTTCAACCTCTAACATTTTCTTGTGTTTATCCCGCGAGATCCTTGAAAACATGCATCCACATATCATGCATCGTATCATGACAGGTTTCCCCTTTTCAGGTCTCCTTATTTTCCTATTGTTTATTTCAGTAGAGATGGCTCTAGAGAGGACTGTCAAAGATATCCAGGCTCAAAACGCTCAACTTCAAGAAATGTTCTTGAACCTATCCAAGGGGCGGGAAGAAGTGAAATCTATCCTCACAAGGGGCATGGTCCTAGGGAATCCAGGGGGAATCATGAATGATCAGTTGGAAGGGCTACAAATTGAGTTGGCAACAATGAAAATTCAGATGATGGGACAACTGGTGGGCCAGATGGCTCTTATTCAAAACTTGGCTCAAGGACAAGAGGAGTTAAAGGTCTTCATCAACAAACTGCGTCAAGATGGACGTAACCAAGTGGAGCAAACACCTAGGGTTGAAGATCAAGTCACCATTCAGCCTCCTTTGAGACAAGAAATCAAGGGAAAGTCTCCCCAATTTGCTTCAGGGTCACAAGCCCAACAACAACCTCACCAGTATCAACAGGATAATCGACGTGAGCAAAATACATCTGAAAAGCACTCCACTGAGATAAACATGCCATTATTCCAAGTGCTGCAACGCTTGTTGGAAGTCGAGCTAATTGTATTAAGGGACCCTCCTCGGCGTCCCAAAACAGCCTCCCCAGGGTACAATCCAAATGCGAGATGTGTGTATCATTCCAACAGTCCTGGACATGACACCGATAGTTGTTGGGCATTGAGAAACAAAATTCAAGATCTGGTTAAAGAAACAACGCTGGAGTTTACACAGGATGGCCAGATGAAGATCTTCCGCTAAGGGTTCTCCACCTGAAATGACAAGTTCGAACTAAGAGGCTTTTGTTTCATTTGAATTTTCAAGTTGTAATTTCTTTTGTTATTCAATCAATTATCTGTTAATGTCAAACTCTGTTTCATTAATGAATTGCATATGTTTGTCTTGAATTCATCCATTCGTTTTCACTATAATTATGCTTTCTACTTTTGACATTTAACTCTTGCTAAAAGTTACAAGCCTTTAGAGGGAGGATGACGAAAACAATGCCATAATCTCATACAGTATGCTTTTGGACAGACCTTGCTGACGATGTACAGGCGTTTCTTTCAAATCCTAAACACTGAAGTTATAAGGAAGATGATCCCTAGTCAACCCCTTCGAGCCAAAGAAGTAGAAGTTTTCTGTTTTAACCCAAATTGAAACCTTTAATCAAACCTGGGGAAGGGTAGTCTCTCAGTTAATTCAAAATGTGCGTTTAGCCGCAAACTCTCAGTTCGTAATACAGCGAATGACAACAAAATTTACTTTGTAACCAAAAGACAGTGATGGTTCTTTATCTCATAGGCAGTCATTATCTCTCAAAAAGAAAAGGCCACTGAGCCAAAACCTACAAAGGAGGCTTAAGAAAGATGGGGCATCCCGCTGACTGTAATCTCGAAAATAAGAACAGTCAGGCAAAAATTAGGGATAACAAATCAAAAGAATGAGGTCACTACAAATCCTCAACAACATGAAAAATGTTGCAAAAAAAATGACTGCCTTCCAAAAAATTCAACTTGTGTGAACCATCACCAAAACGTCGTTACAGACTCATTTGGAGTTCAAACGCACAATTAGCTGAGTTTAGGATTGGAGAACATCACGAAGAGCGGGTGGGTACAAATATACTTTGAGCCTTTATCCTTTGTTTCTTAAAACCGTGAACCAAGCCACGTTACAACCCTTCAAAATTCCTAATTGAAGCATGGGTTAGTTCGAAAGCATACTGTTACAAAAGGTATCCTGACTCCTGTAAGGCTTTGCTCTAAATCTTGAGTTGATTATTTCTTTTAGAAAGTTTTCTGCTAAAAAACGCATTTTTCAAAATTTCAAGACAACCATAAAGTTTGCATTATTTGAATATCATCGTTTGCATATGGCTATTTGTTTGACAGTGAAGAAATTCACACAGTGAATGATCCGATGAACGAAAGCTCTCTCAGTGAACAAAATCACTTCAAGAGGGATGACACTTCCGTTGCAAAAAAAAATCTCTCCTATCAACAAAAGGGGACATAACATGGCATTGTCCAATAAACCTGGGGCAGTCCAGTCAAGATTTCAAGAAATCTCTCAAAGTCCAGTTAACCTGGGGCAGTCCAGTCAAGATTTCAAGAAATCTCTTAATTGCAGAGTAACCTGGGGCAAGTCTCCATCTCCATCACTTGGGGCATTAAACGTCAATCTCATCAAAGGGTTACGTACAGTCCAAATTTCCTGGCAGTGCCACAAACATTTGATACTAGGGGCAATGACGAATCTCTCCAAAATCCTTCTGAAAAGAAATTCAAGAATCCTCGAGAAGTTCATCACCTCTCTAGCAGACCAGCGGTCATGGGTTAATTTCCCCAACACTTGTCAAGGATTTATTCTCCAAAACAAAATTACATTTCAACAACATTCTTAACATATGCAGATTGATCGGAGGGTAAAGGTTCATTACCTTTTGGAGTAGCAGTCGTCAAAGATTCCTTCATCACCTTTTGGAGTAGAGTCGTCAAAGATTCCTTCATCACCTTTTGGAGTAGCAGTCGTCAAAGATTCCTTCATCACCTTTTGAAGTAGCAGTCATCAAAGATTCCTTCATCACCTTTTGGAGTAGAAGTCGTCAAAGATTCCTTCATCACCTTTTGGAGTAGCAGTCGTTAAAGATTCCTTCATCACCTTTTGGAGTAGCAGTCTTCCAAGATTCCTTCATCACCTTTTGGAGTAGTAATCGTCCAAGATTCCTTCATCACCTTTTGGAGTAGCAGTCGTCCAAGATTCCTTTATCATCCTGTTGAGTCAAAGTTAGTCCAAGACCTTCTCTGGTTCAGTCAGATCGACACTAAGATCTCCCTGATTCTTATTCCAGTTGAAGATATTCCAAGACTTTTATCTGGCTCAGTTAAATCAATTCTAAGATTTTTCTGATTCTTATCCAGTCAAAGTTAATTCAAGACCTTCTCTGGTTCAGTCAAATCGACACTAAGATCTCCCTGATTCTTATTCCAGTGGAAGATATTCTGGGTTTTGTTATTTCAGATAAATCCCTCAATGATTTATTCTGATTCACTTCCAGATTTTACTGTTTCAGATAAACCTCTCAACGGTTTATTCTGATTCACTTCCAGTTTTTGTTGTTTCAGATAAATCTCTCAACGATTTATTCTGATTCACTTCCAGATTTTGCTGTCGTAGATCCAGTTCAAACTTTCTGTCAACAATCACTTTTGAATGGTATCTTTAAAACCCATTTCCATGCACAATCTCTGCAGCACATCATCTATATCCCCAGTGAAGCGGAAGCTTTCAATCCACAGTGGAAATCATCCGGTTTCTCCAAATCCCCCAGCAAGTTATCTTAAAGCCTGGATTTGACCAGATAATACCTTGATTATACTGAAGCCCGGAGATCGACTGGAAAATAGTGGAATCCCCTGCAAAATCCTTCTGAAGACTAGATGTTGACCAGATAGGGAGTAAGGTATTGTGAAACCTGGATGTTGACCAGATAGCAATACAAGACTGTGAAACCTGGATGTTGACCAGATAATAGTAAGGTATACTGTGAAACTTGGATGTTGACCAAATAACAGTTTACTCAGCCAATTACTTTGAAGCCCGGATTCAACCGGATATTAGTAGGTCTCAAAATCAAAAGGAAAACCTGAGGCGACCGGATAACCATTTGATTTCCTTCTGAATCCTGGATGTTGACCAGATAGGAAGTGAAGACTGTGAAGCCTGGATGTTGACCAGATAGCAATACAAGACACTGTTAAGCCTGGAGATCAACCAGATAATAGTTAACCGTTAACAGAATGAAGATTCTCATTCTTGAAACCTCAGAAGATTGGCATACTCCCAAGCTCCTGATACCGTTAACAGAATGAAGATTCTCATTCTTGAAACCTCAGAAGATTGGCATACTCCCAAGCTCCTGTTACCCTTTACAGAATAAAGATTCTCATTCTTAAAACCCCAGAAGATTGGCATACTCCCAAGCTCCTACTACCCTTAAACAGAATGAAGATTCTCATTCTTGAAACCTCAGAAGATTGGCATACTCCCAAGCTTCTGGTACCGTTAACAGAATGAAGATTCTCATTCTTAAAACCCCAGAAGATTGGCATACTCCCAACCTCCTGACCCAAATGCCTGAATGAAGATTCTCATTCTTGCTACCCCAGAAGATTGGCATACTCCCAACCTCCTGACCCAGACGCCTGAATGAAGATTCTCACTCTTAAAGTGGAATAAGCTTTCCCCAGAGTCTTGAGCTTACTCTCCAGCAGGATATCTACTCCCCAGCAGTATAAGTTATTCCCCACAGAGTTCTTAATTCCCAACAGAATAAGATTCTCATTCTCAACTCTCCGATTTGAAGTCCCCAGGAATTTATTTTCCCCTAGCAGATTGAAGATTCTCAGATTGGATTCCCTAGTGAAGTTGCCAGAGTCTTCACCACTCCCCAGTTTGAGTTTATCCGAATTTTTAATCCCCTACAGATCGAAGATTCTCATTCTCACGTCTCCAGTAAAGCCTCCAAGATTTCAATTATCTAGAAGATTGAAGTTTCTCATTCTTATTCTCCGCAGAAGCCATCAGAGTTTTCCTTATTCTCCAGCAGATCAAGGTTTTCTTTTGTCTGATCCCCAGTAGAGGTCTTCAAAGTTTCCCTATTCCCCATCGGAGTTAAGTTCCAAGAATCCCCATCAGAGTTGAGTTTTCAAACTCCCAATCCCCAGTGGAGCAAAACTTTGAACTACAAACCCTCAGTAAGAATGAAGCTTTCTTCCCCAACGGAGTCAAACCTTCGACCTTTGAACACCAGTGGAGACCATCCAGTTTCCTCCCTTTTCCCCGGAGAGTCGCTTTAAAACCAGATAATTCCTCAGAGAGTTATTTTTAAACTTTTTCCCCAGTGAAGTCGCCAATCAAATCAGCACGTCACTAAGACCCCCAGCGGAGAGGAAACTTTGAGCTACCAATCCCCAGCGGAAACCATTCAGTTTTTCCCTGATATCCTCAACAGAACGGAGTTTCTCATTTTTGAAATCCCCAGTAGATTGGCATACAACCCAAACTCCTAATCTCCCAAGCAGTATAGCTTCTCCCCACAGAGTTTTTACTCCCCAACAAAATCAAGATTCTCATCTTTGATTCGCCAGCGAAGTTGCCAGAGCCTTCTTTACTCTCAGCATAAATTTGTTAGAGTTTTTAATCCCCTGTAGATCGAAGATTCTCGTTCTTGACTCCTCAACACAAATTCCCCTAGCAGAATGAAGATTCTCATTCTCAATTCCCCAGCGGAGTTCTCCTCAAACAACAAAAACAGGAATCCCCGGTAGAAATATTCTAATCAAAGCTTGAAGACACACATACTCTTCAACAGTGGTCCAGGATTTATTTTCCCCGACAGCAGTCAAAGATTTTATTATCTCTAGCTATCCAGGATTTATTTTCTCAGCAAGACAGCTTATCAGCTTACATGCGCATACATTACATTCATATATCATTAAAATTGATAAAACACATATATTGCATCATAAATTTCATGCAACATAACTTTGTGTTTCGGTTATTATTTTACCCTTTTCAGGATAAGAATAACAAGCTACAAACTTCAAGGATCATGAAAACAGTTTACGGATGCTTCCAAACACAGATGATAATCTATCGCTTGTTCAGATTCAGCTCATGAAAACAGTTTACGGATGCGTCCAGACACGGATGTTAATTTATCGCTTGTTCAGATTCAGCTCATGAAAACAGTTTACGGATGCTTCCAGACACGGATGCTAATCTATTGCTTATTCAACCTCAGGATCATGAAAACAGTTTACGGATGCTTCCAAACACGGATGCTAATCTATCGCTTGTTCAGATTCATATCATGAAAACAGTTTACGGATGCTCCAAACACGGATGCTAATCTATTTCTTATTCAGAACCCCGGCTCAGAGACGTTCCAGACATGGATACCTTTATGATACTCATTCTTTCACCTACAACATACAGTTCAACAAACATTCTTGGATGGCATCTTTAAGACCATCTCCGACAAGATTCTGTCACATCTCCAAATGGCATTTGTAAGCCCATTCCCTCAACTATGCTTTGACGAGTGCAAATTTATGGGCACTCTAGTGTCCAATCATCTTTTACCATCGAGTCGCGAACGGCAAACTCGCCAATCTAACTCTTCAGGTTCAAGAAGATTGAACAGGGGCGGCTGTTGTACCCTAAAATTTGCCCTCCCATTTTTCACAAGAAATCACAACCCTAGGGTTTTCTCAAGATTGGCTCAGGAATCAATCAGACAGACTTTTCTTTGGCAGTAGATCAAGAATTAGGGTTTCTCTCGCATTTCTCAGAAATTCAAATTAGTTGTCACATGTTTTCACACTTTTTCGAGTTTGCTGAAAGGTTACTGGTTGTTCTCAAGGCTTGTTTATATAGGATAAGAGATAGGAGTTGAGATGGTCATTTGGAATATTCAGGTTTTGTATGATCCAGGTTAACCAGATGATGTGCGTCTGTTAAGACGTTTGCTTGTTAATGGAATGAAATGTTTGCTTGTTTATTGGAATACCCAGTGCGTATTTTGATTGGAATGCTGTTGCAAGGTTACGAGACTACAAAGTTATTGGATTACTTACAGTTTAAGTTATTTGTATTAGAATTGTTGCAATGCAATTTCAATTATTTTATCTGAGAATCTTAAAGGATTAAGTGAAGATGCAGAGAGAGAATTGCAAAAATATTGACAGTAGAAGGTTCTATTCAGTTGCCTCACAAAGATTTTTCAGATGTTGATACAAAAATAATTTATTATTTGAATACTGTAGGTTTTACAACTTATAGTACTTGAAAAAATAAATTATTACAATTAATGGAAAATCTATCTAAGTTAAAAATCTAAGTCTAAGCCATTGCTCCATTGCTCCCATACTCAAAGTCTTCTGCTTTCTCTGCTTTGTCATCACCCAAGTTGCACTCACATGAAAGAAAAACAAAGAAAAGAGGATTAGTACAGTCAGTTAAATAGAATTTACAAATAAAAAAAGAAAATAAATTTTTTCATCATTAATGTTTGCCGTCTGGAATCAGAGTGCTATTTTTCATCACATTTTTATTTTCCTCTTTGCAAATCACAAGAAGATTGCTCTTCTTGGTTCACAAAGAGAAAAATAAAAAATGAAAAAGAAGAGTGCAAAAGCAAAGTTTCAAATGCAAAAACAGCATGGCAAAACAATGCAGCAACTAAAGCACAAGGCGCCAAAATACAAAACAACACAGCAGGCCAAATTGCAACAAGGCCAAACAAAGTCAACAAACTAAAACATTGCAACAAGGTAAACTGAAACCTGTTGTACAAACAGCGCAAGCAAGCAACCAAACTGCATTAAAAAACAAGAGCAAACTGGATGCAAACTGAACCAAGGCAGCACAAGTATAAACAGCAGCACAAGTAATGCAGTTAGAAAGTACAAGTGCAGCAGAATAGCAGGCCAAAAGTAAAATGCAGGAGGTAAACCATATAACAAGAAAAAAGGCTTGTCATAGCCTATCATCATTTTCCAGCTAATAGACAAACTTTTCAGAAAATAAGAAAAAACAAAAGTGCTTTGTCATTGAGAGAGAAAGAGAGAAAAGATATCACCTTTTTGAGATTGTACAGTTTGGCAGGAAATCTATCACAAGTTGAAAAACAAAAAGAAAAGGGATATAAGACCAAAACTGTATAACAGTTTCAAAAAAAAAGGAGAGAACATTTTGTCAAAACCTGCACAACTCTCCCAAAGCCAAAAACCTGTTAACAGTTTCACCACCATCCCAAACCTGTTATCAAACTGTAACAAGCCTGAAACCAATCTCCCAAAACTGTTAACATTTTCAAAACCTAAACAAGTATCACAACTTGTATAACAGTTCAAACAAGAAAAAAAACTTGTTACCAAGCCAACAACATGTAACAGTTTCAAACCACAACCTGCACAAGCCTAACAAGCCAGTCAAAACTGCAACAAAACTTCCTAAAAATCTGCAGTTCCCAACAAAACAAGTTTGCCATACTGTTAAACATAACCATTGCAAAAAACCTGCAAGCCTACCAAACTGCAACAAAACTCCCAAACCTTGTGAACCAACACAGAACAACAACCACAAAAGCCTGTTAACAGCAACCTTCACAAGCTTGCCAATTTGTGCAAACATTGCACAAACCAGAAAATCTACACAACAGTTTCCAAACAAACAAGCCAAACCTGCAGTTCTCAAAAGAGCCAGTAACCAAAGCTGCATAACAGCTTCCAAACAAACAATCACAAAAAGCTGTAACACCAAAGCCTACTAACATCATCAACAAATCCAAACCAACAAAGTTTCAGAACAATCCAACAACAACTACCAATAATCAAAACAAGTTCAAATCAGTTTCAGAAACCATCATCATCAACAAAATCTCAGCATATCAACAATCAAGGTTTCAGCAAACTATCATCATGAACCAAACCCACCAAAACAAAGTTTCATAATAGCATCATCATAGTTCAAGAGAGAGGAAAAGAAAATAAAGTTTCAGAATCATCATCATTATCAATCATTTCCAAACAAAGTCAGAAGCAGAAAATCATACCAACAATCAAGGTTTCAGAACAAACGGTCATCATCAACCAACAACAATCACAAAATCAGAAGCAAGCGCGCTTGGCACTCATCTTCTCCTTGCACCTCTAGCCACCAAGGAATGCCACCAGCTCCATCTCCTCTTTCCTCTCCATTTTTCCAGAAAATCTCACAGGTATATCCCTTTACTGCATCTTAGACACATGATATAATAGGTTAAACAAACGTAAACAATGAACTGTAAAACTAAAAACAAAGACGAATCATACCGTTTAAACAAGGCCAGTGGTCGTTAGGAGGAGGTTAGAGAGTGAGGGACGGTGTTCCGGAGGCTTGAGAGGAGGGAAGATCAGAATCATTGACTGAGAAAGATGAAGAAAAGAAAACGAGGAAGCGGCACCGCTGTAAAACATACACAAACCCTAAATTCCTGATACCCTAACAAAACGTTGCAAAATTTGGCATTGGGCCTGTCCGCCCCAAATCCCTTTGGCCCATTTACATTTGCTAGCACACCCCTCCCTTCCATTCTGACTCTCACCTTTTCTTTTATTTATTTTTTGGGCCTAACCTCCATATCACCTTTAAGCCCACTTTTTAATCCTTTTTTATTTTCTTTTCTTTTCTTTTGTTTAACAAATACTTTTGTTTTTAATTAATTCATTTTAATTAATTTGTTTTCTTTTCTTTTTGTTAATAATAACACTAATAATATTTAAAACTTTGATTTTCTTAAATTAGTTTTATTTTCTTCTTTTATTAATTAATTTTGTTTCATTTGATAAAATACCAAAAAAAAAACATTTAAATTGATTTAATTAATTTTGTTTTCTTTAAACTTTTTTTATTGATTAATAAAAAATACAAAAATAATAGAAATTTTGTTTAATTAACTTTTCTTCCTTTAAAACTTTTATTTACATAATTAATAAAATACAAAAAAGAATAATAATAATAAATTCTTAATTTTTTAGAATAGAGTTTATTTATCTCTTTTTAATAAATACATGTATTTCATAATATTATTGTTTTCTTCATTTGTTATAGCTTTATATTGAATTGCGACAATTCGATTTGGTTGTAATATTTAGATTTTACTATTCTTATGAGATTCATCCCCATTTGTAATAATTGTACACCCATTCTCGGATACTTTTGTAATAGCTTAGACTTTTAATTTCCGCAATTTATTGCTTTCTATATATTGTATAGTAATTAGGTGTATATGGCAAGATTCAAAACTCAATCGCTAGATGACATAATACAAAGATAAAAATGCATGTAAATTGATAACACAATACACACATACACCCCTAGGGTTTCATCCACTTGTTGCCTTGAAAATGGCCATGTTATGCACGTTGAGTACTTTGGCAAAACAAAAACAAAACAAAAGATCATAGTCCCTCGATGACGCTATCTTGGTTGCCTATACAAAATGATCTAGTCCCTCAAAAATTTTGCTAAAGATACTTAGCACTATTGCTATCATGGTCAATACGATGACCCACGCCTGTCCCGTTTAACATCCTAATACAAGGTTGTTTACCAAATGCAATGGTAAAACAACACTGTCAAAAGGGTTAAGAATGTGTAGGAAATACCTTTGAGTAAAATAGGGTAGACAACTCTTAGTTACTTGATCAAAACTTGCAAAAAAACATCCTTGCTATTTTCAAACACACCTCACAATTTCAAAACATTTCCCAAAACAAATTTTCAAACAATCAAACATTAAAATATATTTTCAAAAGACAATACACCTTTGTATATACTCAAACAAGAATCACTACATAGGTTTCCTAGACAAGGCCTCTTTTTCAAAAGCATTTTCAAAACCACACACACAAAGCACCATTTCAAACAGATGAAAAGCAAAAGCAAGTGATCTAAACAAGTAACTAAGAGCCCATGGATAACCATGGATGAAAAGGGTGCTAACACCTTCCCTTTTCATAATCTACCCCCCGAACCCAAGAAAACATCTCAAATGTCTTTCCTTTGCTTTTTGACCTTTCCTTTGGATAAAATAAAAAGTCGATGGAGACTCTTGCTAAACCGAAACATTTGCGAACACAAACGCAAAACCTCAAGTCAGTTCTCCCACCGTATCACAGTCGTCTACGTAGACTTCAATCTCATGGTGTATCATGTCATGAAACAAAGCTACCATGGCTCGTTGATAGGTTTTCCCGGAATTCTTCAGTCCGAATAGCATCACTTTATAGCAGAAGGTACCCCGCTGCGTAATAAAAGTAGTCTTCTCCATGTCTTCGGGGGCCATTTTGATCTGGTTATACCCTGAAAATCCATCCATGAAAGAGAATACCTTTTGTTGAGTTGTATTGTCAACCAAGATGTCAATGTGCGGTAGTGGAAAGTCATCTTTAGGGCTAGCCCTGTTTAAGTCTCTATAATCCATGCACATTTTAACTTTGCCGTCCTTCTTAGGCACGGGCACAATGTTAGCAACCCATTATGGATAGGAAGTAACAGCAAGGAAGCCAGCATTGAACTGCTTCATTACTTCGGCTTTGATCTTTTCGGACTTCTCAGGCCTCATTCGGCGGACTTTCTGTTTGATTGGTGGACAATCCTCTCTTCTAGGGAGACGGTGAACCACAATGTCTGTATCCAGTCTCGGCATGTCTTCGTAGGACCAGGTGAAGATCTCAACATATTCATTCAACAGCTGAACTAAACGTTCTTTGACACTTGGCTCTAGGTTGGCACCCACCTTAACCTCTTTTCTGTCTTCGGCAGTACCCAAGTTGATAGTCTCTAACAGTTATTCATGGGGCAGAATAGCCCTTTCTTCCTGTTGCAAAAGTCTGGCCAACTCTCCAGGCACTTCACAGTCTTCATCACCTTCGTATTCGGCATGATTGACCAGATCTTCAGAGTGACTGAAGGCCAAAGCAGAATTGTTACCCATGGAATCCGGAGTGGATGGGTACCTGCATTTTGTGAGTGTGGGTGTGTGTAAGGGATAGTCACCTTTAAACAAATAAAAATGTAAAAAGAAAGAAAATGAACACAAAAGTTTATATATGAAAACGTCCATGATTCATTAAAAATGGAATATGAAAATGAAGAATCAAAATCCTTACAAATGGACCTATATGCCCCGGGTAAGGCATATGCCGAAAAGAGTGTACGAATTGTTTAATAATTATTATAGACCAAACAGGAAATGTTCAAAAGATAAATTACTGATTGATGAAAGTAATGGGAACAAAGTCTTTCGCCTCCCAGTTGTTCAGTCCTCCTTCAATAGTTGGAAAGATCCAGTCTTTAAAATTTCTTTCTTCTTCATCCTCCTCTAAAGCATGAACTCCATGATGAGTGATTTTCAACGGCGGTCCTCCAGCCCGGGAGCGACGTACAACCTTCTGACTAGCAGTAGTGAAACCCAAGCCGAACTTATCTGTCTTGTAAGGAAAATATGGCAGTTGACCCCATATTGTGCTTCCTCCTTCCTTGATCACAGCCTCCGCATCTTTAAGGGATGACATCCGGGACACAGGTTTGGTAATGATGGGCACATAAGTCATTGTCTTGGCTACCGCAACTTCAGGAGAAACCTCTTCAAAGTGCTGAAAGGGGGTCTCGATGAATTCACCATCTAATTCAACATAGCTGAATGAATTCAGATGGCTTATCATATACTCCTCCTCGCTACGAACTGTCACAATTTTCCTCTGGACTGGGTACTTAAGCTTTTGATGTAGAGTGGACGTAACGGCCCCAGCATGATGAATCCATGGTCTTCCTAACAAGCAAGAGTAGGAGGGACGGATGTCCATGACATAAAATGTGGAGTGGAAAGTTTCAGTACCCACTTTAATTGGGATGTCCACCTCCCCGTGGACCATCCGCTTAGAACCATCAAAGGCTCTTACAATGATATTGCTAGGCTTTAAGGTCAAACCTTCACAGTCCAATATGTCCAATACTTTCTTAGGCAAGACATTTAAAGACGACCCAGTATCAACCAGAACGTGAGTAAGTGTGGTCCCCCCGCATTCCACCGAGACATGCAGCGCGTCATTATGCTTTCTTCCCTTAGATGTTAGATCGGTATCAGAGAAGCCAAGACCATTGCCGGTTGTAAGGCTAGCTACACACTCTTGAAACTGATCCGCAGAAGTTTCTTGAGGCACATGGGCCGTCTTCAGGAATTTGATCAAGGCTTTGGCATGAGCTTCGGAGCAGAGTAATAGGGCCAGCATAGAGATTTTTGAAGGGGTTTGCCCCAATTTTTCTACGACATCATAGTCGCTTTTCTTAATTATTTTTAAAATCTCCTCCATCTCCTTTTGAGTTGTCTCGGGGATAACCAAAGGCTGATCCCTCGTCCTGACGGGCGCTTCTTGGATCCCGTTACCTTTATCAGCAATAACAGCAGAGGGTACAACTTCAGGAGTAACAATTTCTTCAATCAATGGAGTTCATACAGATGCGTTGAAGGGCACTGGAATAACCTCAGGAGAACTTGAGGGTCCGAAGATTTCCCTTGGAGGAGCAATCTCTGGAGAGAAGATTCTTCCACTACGGGTGATCTTCCTTGTCCCCGCATTATTTCCTACATCAGGATTCTCTTCATCGGAACTTTCTTCAACTGATTCGATCTGCTTAACACCGTGGTAGAAGATCTCTCCTCCATAATTCCACGGTATTATCTTGTTGGACTTGTATGGGATAGGCCCCGGCATTGTTATCTTCAGAGGTACAAACTTTGGATCGGGTGTAATCTTAACAGGTCTTTTGGAGACCTTGGAAAGATTGTCGGAAATGGTGATTATAGCAACATCATTGATTGGAGTAACAGGAGTAACAGGAGTAACAAGAGTTTTCTTGAAGAGGATTTCTTGATTATCCATCAGGTGTTGGATGCCTGACTTCAATAGTGGACAGTCAGATTGCAAGGTCGAACAAAGGTAACAATCTTTTTCACAGCCCGAGAAAATCCCGGCTTTCAACAGATTCATCTTGATCATTGGCAACGGAGTCATTAAGTCATCAACAACATTAACATAAAGATCTTCTACAATAGCATGGACATTATGACCATGTTTTGGCATTGGAGCGGATATCACATTAGGTTTTTCAGGTGCGTCAAACTCCACCTCCTTGGTATCAATTAAATCCTGGATCTTATTTTTAAGGGCTCAACAGTTGTTGGTGTTGTGCCCCATACTGTCCGAATGATAGGCACACTTTGCATTTGAATGGTAATAGTGAGAAGAGGTATTTGGGTTCTTCGGCGCCTCTTTCAAGTTTGTAAGGTTTAAATTTAACAGATGAGGGAGAACCTGAGCAGGTGTCATATTGATCCGGGTGAATTGTCGTGCAGGCCTTTCTACCCTGGTTTGGTTAGCTCTGGGTTGACTGCTTCGAGGTTGATCGGCTGTGGAGTTCTGAATCATCACAGCCCCCACCGCTGGTCAGCGCTCCATTCTTCCTTGATTTCTATGGGTGTAGACAGCAGAAAATTCTTTCTTGGCTGGAAAGGTCTTCTTGATAGCAGCAGAAGCAGATGCATCCTTCTGAATTTTACCGCTCTTAATGCCATCTTCGACTCTTTCACCCGTCATAATTAACTCGGTGAACCCTGCAGATGAGCTCCCAATCAAGTGATTAAAGAATGGACTCGACATGGTCCCCAAAAACATATCTACAAGCTCTCTCTCAGACAATGGTGGTTGCACCCTTCCAGCCAAGTCCCGCCGCTTCTGGGCATACTCCTTAAAGCCTTCATTAGAGACCATACTCATACTTTGTAATTGAGTACGAGTAGGTGCTAAATCTGCATTATATTGATATTGTCGATAGAAAGCAGCAGCCAAATCCTCCCAGTTATGTACATCAGATCTTTCAAGCTGATAGAACCAATCCAATTGCGTACCCGACAAACTATCTTGAAAAAAGTGGACCCACAGATCCTTATCAGAAGAGTGAGGTTGGATCTTTCTGACGTAAGACCGCAGATGCATCTTCGGACAAGACAAACCATCGTATTTAGCAAATGTAGGCACCTTGAATTTAGGGGGAATGACAATCCCAGCAACCATTCCTAGTTCTTCGAAATCCAGCCCAGGTACTCTTTGTACCTCCATGGCTGCCAGACGATCTTCCAAATTCTTATACTTGTCGTTCGCATGAGGGTACTGCTACTCAGAGTAATCTTCATCCTCCTCTTCTTCTTCTTCAGCCTCAGACTCGGAAGGTCCTGCAGCTCCCTTTCCTTTGCCAACCCCTTCATTAGACGTCGAGGGGAAATCCAGGACCTTTCTAGCTTGGTTCTCAAATCTCCTTCCCATAGTAGCCACACCAACTCTTTTCTTTTTCTTTTTCTCCTTTTCTTTTTCTAGCAGACCTTTGAGCTCCTCCTGACCCTTTGCCAAGGTCATGAGTAGCTGTTGGAACTATGAATTATGCGCCTGTTGATCTTTGACCATCTGCTCTATATCCATCTTACTGAAATAAACAGCAGAGAGATAAGGAAACCTGGTGTGAAGACCTGTTTATGCATATGATGAATGATATGTATTCATGTAATGCATTCAAGGATTCAGAAATTCAAATTTGTTGCAAACAAAAAAGAACGCACGTCATATTAATAAGAAGAGTTTTGTTAGTACATAAATGCCCAATGGGCAAAATAATAATACAAAATTATAATGTAAAAAGACATTGCGCATCCTTTTCGGTGCTATGTAGGTGTTGAGAGTCTGCTCTTCATGGAGTTGACGAGTAAGTTCCAAAATCTTCTTCTCACTGGCGTAGAAGCTGGCTTAAAAAGTATTCCATTATTCCTTGAGCTGTATCCAACTCTTTTGCAAATCTTCCAATGATGTTGGCATGTCAGGATGTAGGAGGGTGTATGGAACCTCTCCTTCCATAATAGGCTCTTTGATCACAGGCAGAACATAGGGGTAAGGCATCATAAGACTCTGGGCGCGGGTTCGTACCCACTTAAGGTAAGGCTCAAGGGGGATGGAATTCTTGTGCCCTAGTGTCTTACTGTCCACTTTGTTGGGCATCCTCCAAGCTCGGATAAACCTTTGTCGAAGTCCTTGAGCGTCATTTTCGAAGTCAAAAACCAAGTCTGGAATTAGCATGTTATGAGGGCCATCCCTTCGGGCATACCCAAATTGTCTCAGAGCCAAGCAGGGGTTGTAGGTAATTCCTCCCCTAATGCCAAGTAGTGCGACATTAGGGAATTCCCCACAATGATCAATGATGATGACATTTTCTCTGGACCGAGAACACCAATGAACATCAGAATGTGTAAGAGTCATCAATCGTTGTGACCACCTCAAACCTTGTTCATTCTTCAAGACTGATTGGGGAAGGTGAGAAATAAACCACCTTGCTAGAATAGGATTACAACATATGAGAACACCTTTTTTCCTCATTGTTCGTGTGTGAAATGAGTGGAGGATATCCCCAAGCAATGTAGGCACGGGATTCCGAGATATGAAAATTTTGACAGCATTCACATCTATAAGCTGATCAGGATTTGGGAACAAGACCAACCCATATATGAGAAGAGCCATGATCTCCTCAAAAGCTTGCAGATCTAGAGAATTCCAGCAGTCTTGTGCCTTCTCAAACAGAAACTTTTCCAAGAAACCCTTGACATCACTTCTGGTTTCCCAATGACCTTTGATGTCAGATGGTTGCAAGTGTAGGGCTTGAGCAACATCTTCAAGCTTTGGTTCTCTTTTCGTACCATTGTAAGGTAGTTGATGGAGAATAGGAATCCTCGGGAGTTGAGAAAATTCCTTCAAAGTAGGCACTAGTTGGTAATCAGGAAATGTGAAGCAATGGTGTAGGGGGTCAAAGAACTGGAAGAGAACTTTCACCATGTCTTCTTCAATGTTGGAGTTGACCAAGTTGAGAAGTCTACCATGTTTTTCACTGAAAGGAGAATTCTATGGAATCTTGGAAACAAGCTCCTTGAGTAGAGGAGGGATTCTCACAAGGTTGACCTAGATTGTTTTTCTGCGGAGTGATTCCATTACCTACAAAACAGGAACAAAGATGAAGATCCAAACCCTTGAAATGGTTAGTGGATGCATATGATGCTTTATGATGTTCATGATGTATGCACAAGTATATGTACAAGAAAATCACACAAGATCCTAGTTTCAGGCTTGCATGGGGTTTCATAGGTAAGTACCCTCTTGAAGTTAGTTAGCTCAACCTGTCCTATAAATAGTAACCGGGTTCTAAGGAGCTCAATATCACTGAATTATTTTCTGTGTTCATTGTTTCAGTTTAGCCACTTAATTGGTGACTGAAATATTCCAAGAAAACAACCCTCAATGAGTGTAGTATCGAGTATCTACCAACTTCGGACTGCACCAAAGCCGGTCATCTCACTACCCCTAAAAAGGCCAAAATGGTCAAGTAAAGGTTCTAAAAGTTCATTAGTGCTTCATGACATCACTCAGCGGCCCTGTATTCTCATTTTGTATAGGCAACCAAGATAGCGTCATCGAGGAACTATGATCTTTTTTTTGTTTTGTTTTTGTTTTGCCAAGATACTCAACATGCATAACATGGCCATTTTCAAGGCAACAAGTGGATGAAACCCTAGGGGTGCATGTGTGCATTGTGTTGTCAATTTGCATGCTTTTTGTCTTTGTATTAGTCAAGCTATTTGTTTTGATTTTGGATTTTTTTGCATACAAACCCTAATCTCTAACATGGCATATTTGAAAGCATAAAATACGTAAAATAAACCTAAGCTATTACAACATTGATATGGGGGGGATACAAGTTTGAATGGGGAATATTTTGCAAGAAATTAAAACCCTAATATTTACTATTACATCCAAATTGAATAAATGGTACAAATAAATAAATAGGCAAGTATTTAAATGGTCAATTAAATAAATATGCATAATATCATGAATATGCAAAAAATGTTTTTGTTTATTTTTATGTATGTAAAAATAAAATATTTAATGTATTAAAAAAAATAAAAGATTATTTTTTTTATTAAGGGTAAAAACCCTAATTTTCTTTAAGAAAAGTATATACATATTAATTATATTATTCATGTACAATAAAATAAAATAAAATATATACAAAATAAAAATATATTAGAAAAAATATTATTTAAGTATAAATAATAAAAATAAAGGCATAAAAATTTTATGTATGTGTTTGTCTTTTGAAAAGATATTTCAATGTTTGAAAGTTTGATATTTGGGAAATATTTTGGAATTGTGTTGTGAAGTGCGTTAGAAAATAGAAAGGATGTTTTTGCAAGTTTTGATCAAGTAACTAAGAGTTGTCTACCCTATTTTACTCAAAGATCTTTCCTACGCATTTTTAACCCTTTTGACAGTGTTGTTTTACCATTGCATTTGGTAAACAACCTTGTATTTGGATGTTAAACGGGACAGGTGCGAGTCATCGTATTGAACATGATAGCAATAGTGCTAAGTATCTTTAGCAAGTTTTTGAGGGACTAGATCATTTTGTATAGGCAACCAAGATAGCGTCATCGAGGGACTATGATTTTTTTTGTTTTGTTTTTGTTTTGCCAAGATACTCAACATGCATAACATGGCCATTTTCAAGGCAACAAGTGGATGAAACCCTAGGGGTGCATGTGTGCATTGTGTTGTCAATTTGCATGATTTTTGTCTTTGTATTAGTCAAGCTATTTGTTTTGATTTTGGATTTTTTGCATACAAACCCTAATCTCTAACATGACATATTTGAAAGCATAAAATGCGTAAAATAAACCTAAGCTATTACAACATTGATATGGGGGGGATACAAATTTGAATGGGGAATATTTTGCAAGATATTAAAACCCTAATATTTACTATTACATCCAAATTGAATAAATGGTACAAATAAATAAATAGGCAAGTATTTAAATGGTCAATTAAATAAATATGCAAAATATTATGAATATGCAAAAAATGTTTTTGTTTATTTTTATTTATGTAAAAATAAAATATTTAATGTATTAAAAAAAAGAAATAAAAGATTGTTTTTATTATTAAGGGTAAAAACCCTAATTTTCTTTAAGAAAAGTATATACATATTAATTATATTATTCATGTACAATAAAATAAAATACAATATATACAAAATAAAAATATATTAGAAAAAATATTATTTAAGTATAAATAATAAAAATAAAGGCATAAAAATTTTATGTATCATTTTCAAGTTTTTTTATTAAATAACATAAAGGTATATTGTTTAAAAATTATTTTCATGTTAGAAAAATAATAAAATAAAATAAAATAAAATATGAAAATTTATGAAAATGTTTTTAATATTTTTTATGTTTAGAAAATAATAAAATAAAATCAGAAATGAAAAATAAATAGAAAAATACAAAAATATAAAGAAATGTGCCAGGGATGTGCAATCAGTTAAGAGGAGGTGTCAAAAACAAGGCCAGAACCAAGTCCAGCCCATTGAACTTCATCTTCAACCTTTGTCAAACAATAACACGCGCGCCTGATTCAAATATGGAAAACCTGCATACGTGCTCTAATGCAAAAACTCATAACACCAAAGTTATAGCATTTTTCAAGACGATTTCAACCATATAAAGAACTCAAACTAACACTCAAAGACCAGAGAGAATTTCTCTGGCCCTAATTCTCTTAACACGTTTAACTTAAATGAAATATAAGCATATGTGCAGCTTCGGGGCTATGAGTACTACATTTTTTATTCACAAACCTAAGCCTAATGATTCCTAAATAGAGAGATAGGAAGTTGACAAAAACTTGTTTCAGATGAACTCGTGTATGGAAATGTGGAGCTTTTCAGTGAGACCTGAGGTGCTTGGGAGCTTGCCTGAACCTCCTTTGACCTTCCCCAATGCCTAGTTTGCTTTGGATTTGCTTGAACAAGCTTGTAGAACTCAACCTGCACAAGATAAAAACAGAAATGGTGAAGCTTGCAAATGGAGTTACAGTCAGTGTCTAATGGTTGGGATAGCTTGGATAGGTTATATGGAATGTGTTTGAACAGGTTTGAGGTAAAACGCATGAGTGGTTTGTGTGATGGATGTGAATCTGCAGGGATTGCCCTGTTTTGCAAGAAGAATGGGATTTGGTGTTTTGGAAGGCTTGAGGGTTCAACAATTTTTGTTTTTGGCTCAAGGCAATACACAAAACTTGTTTCAAATGCTTGCAAGAGTTGGTTCTCACAGATATGCCAGTTGTGGCTTTTTGGCAAGTTTCTTGTATTTTAAGAAAAAGTAACAAGTGATGCAAGATAGGCTTGTACAGGCTATCTACCAGCTTTCACTTTATGATCTTGGCCCCCTCAGTTTGTGGATATTGTTTGCTGTACAAGATTTTGTTCAAGGCTTAAGAATGCAATTTGACATAACGCAAATTTGGCAAAAATGGCAATGTTGCCTTTTTACTATTTTTGGATTAATCTCTTGTGTAATCCTCCCATGATCAGAACAAAGCCTCAAACCAATGGATTTGCATTTAATTATTGAGTATGAAATGGTTTACGGACCTGTAATCAAGTACAAACAATGCTGGATGGAAGTTGCAACTTGTATCAACATGAAAATGCCATGGATCAAAAGTGAGTTTTTACCAAATTCAAACCTTCGATTCTCCTTAACCATAAATGATTTTGGAGAGTTCTTGGACATTTTGGAAATCTTTTAACATGCTCTACAATACATCTTTGAAATTAATTTCAAGATTCCAAGTGGAACTATGTGAAAAATGGTCATGAAGATAGGTCAAAATCATGCCTAAACTAGGGCAAAATTTCACTAAGTTAAAAGTTTCATGGACCCTTGTTCCAAAAATCATAACTTGAGATCCAAGCTTATTTTGGGAAGAATTTGTGAATCAAAGTTGTAGACTTTGTGGATAACTACAACTTTCATGTTGGAAGTTTTGTTTGAATCCAATTGCATCATGGTGAAAATGTTGGGCAAAGTTGGGAAAAAATAAGAAAATTTCATAACTTAGAAAAATTCTAAGTTATGAAATTTTTCAATTTTAAACCCTAATTTGCAAAATTAGATTTCTTGATGAACAGGTTTTATGTTTTGACACATCTTGATGAAAAATGACCCTTGGCACTTGATTTTGACCAAAAAGTCAAAGTTTGACTTTTTAGTGTACAGTCAAACTTTGATCAGTTGACTGAAAAATTCATCTGTCAATTCAATGCATTTGAGATCTTTTGAACCTTGTGAATAGGTCAAGATGATGCCATTGAGTCCTTGAATCCATGCTTGAACCCAATTTGCCATTGGCTAGGTTAAAAATCAGAAATTATCCTTGTGCAGTCAAAACCCTAAAAATGACCATTTTGCCCTTTTGATGATCTGATCAAATTTCTTGAGGAGTTGTGGTCCAAACTTGATCAAATGGTTCATATGATTCTATAATGTTAATGTGGATCAAAAATTGTAAGGTTTGACTGCAAATTGGCCACAGTTGACTTTTTCCCCAATACAGTTAATTTCTAGGTCAATTGTCCAATTGACTGGGCAAAAATTTGATTCAAAGCTTGAAACTTGGTAGAGGCAATCTTATAAGTCCAACATGAAGTATGAAAGTCACTTTGAGCATTGGAAGTCCAAAAATCCCTATGCAAACTCAAACCCTAATTTAGGTCATCAGTGCAAGGAGATGTCTTGAGTAGAGCAAAACCCTAATCCTGTCTGGAGTTCAAAGAGTCTTGTGAGGGGAAATCTTGATAAAATGAGAGGGCAAATTTTGGGTTACAACACATCTTATACTAAAATAAATAGTAAAAAGATGAGGAAACCTATATCGAAAAACCTGCTTATGATATGATGCATGCCATGTGGATGCAATGTTTTCAAGAACCTCGGTAGATTTAAATTTTATAGCCAAAAAGGAAACAAAAATAACAATTGCATTAATAAGTTCAAGCATTACAATTGCCCATTGGGCTTACAGTAGAAAAGAAAAAGGGTCTCAAAGAGACGACAAAATGAAAACTCCTAAGACCTAAGACTCAAGTCTCCCACGAGCGTTTCCTTTTTGTGTCGAGGTAGGAATTTAGGCCTTGCTCCTCGTGAAGTTGCTTGGTGAGCTCCAACACTTTCTTCTCGCTTGCATAGAATCGGGATTCAAAGGTGTCTCATTCTCCCTTGAGTTGAATGCACGATTTCTGCAATTCTTCGAGGTAGATAGGCATGTCAAGATGGAGAATAGTGTAAGGAATATCTCCCTCGGTAACAGGCTCCACAACCATTGGTAGGATAGCTGGATATGGCATCATGAGATTTTGAGCGCGAGCTCGCACCCATTTGAGATAAGGCTCCAAAGGGATGGAGTTCTTATGTCCCAAAGTCTTGCCATTAACCTTGTTTACCATGCCCCAAGCTCGTACAAACCCTTGATGATAACCTTGGACATCATTCTCGTAGTCGAATACGATACCATGGATAAGTGCATCATGACGACCATTTCTTCGTGCATAACCAAATTGTCGTAGAGCCAGAGAAGGGTTATAAGTAATACCTCCCCTAATTCCAAGGAGTGGAACATTAGGGAACTCCCCAAAATGGTCAATGATAGTAACATCCTCCAGAGATCAGGAACACCAAAAGATATCAGAATGAGAAAGTGACATCATCCTTTGAGACCAAATCAAACCTTCTTCATTCTCCAAAACTGACCGGGGAAGGTGCAAAATTAACCACCTAGATAGCAAGGGTATACCACACATAAGAGCCCCTGAGCAAAGTAGGTACAGGGTTATGAGAAAGGAAGATTTTGACATCATTCACATCTATGAGTTGGTCTGGATTAGGGAAGAGTACTGACCCATAGATTAGAAGAGACAAGAATTCTTTAAAAGCTTGCAAATCCATAGCCTCCCAAAACTGTCGATCATTTTCTAACAGAAACTTAGCTAGAAAACCTTTGACTCTACTCCTTGTTTCCCAATTATCTACAATGTCATACCTCTTCAAATGTAAAGCCTTGGAAATAACTTGAGGTTTTGGAGTTTCCTCTAAACCAGTGAATGGTATTTGATCAACATGTCCTAAAAAGTAATCGGGTTATAAGGAATCTCAATATCATTAATCTTTCCTCATCGGGCATTGTTTCAGCACAAGCAATCTATTTTCGTGACCAAAATATCCCGAAAGTCTGATCTCAATGAGTGTAGTATTAAGTAACAACAAAATTCAGTCTTGAACTAAAGCCGGCTATCTCACTACTTTCTAATGGCAATTTTGTTCAACTAAGGTTCTACAATCAGTTAGTGCTTTATGACACCACTTAGCGGCCCCGTATTCTCCTTGATTTAACTCAAGGGACACTGGTAACCACAAATGTATCACACTAACGTAGCCATCGCTTTAACCATATAGGTCTACGTCGTACAGTTTCCACGATCTATTGCTACTTACCTAATATGCCCCAGATCCGAGTATAGCATCTATACAAGAAATAAACCCAAGCATAACCCAAAATGTAAAGCAAACAAGGCAAATAAGTAAAGCAAATAAAGGTGATTTATCTCTTAAGGTAACCTCACTTTTAGTATTATACTCCTCAGCAGAGTCGCCAGTCCGGTGGGAGAACTGACTTGGGTGTTTTGCGTTTTATCACAAATGTTGCAGATAGCAAGATTCGCCACCGAATTCTCTTTTATCTAATAAAGGAAAGGGTGAAAAGAACAGGAAAGACTTTTTGAGAATTTTTCTTGAGTTCAGGGGGTAGGTTATGAAAAGGGAAGGTGTTAGCACCCTTTTCATTTGTAGTTATCTACGGGCTCTTAATTGCTAGCTCACTTTGAAATGCTTTGTGTTTGTGTAAGTTTGAAAATATTTTGAAAATGCCTTCGTTCGGAAAACTTTGCAATGATTCTCGTATCGTTGAGAATGTATACAAAGTGTTGGTTTTGAAAATATTTGTTGAAAGGGAGTGTTTGGAAAGATGTTTTGAAGGTGCCAATGTAAGGCCATTTTGTAATGATTCTCGTATCGTAGAGAATGTATACAAAAGTTTGTTTGAAAAGTGTTTTGAAAGTGTGAGGTGCAGAAATGGTTTTGTTTATGAGCAAGAAATTACGAGCAATCTACCTACTCAAAAAGTATTTGTTCTTTTCCTACTCCTTTAGATAATTCTTTTTTTACCATTGATTGGTAGAGAGCCATATCATTGGATGTGAGGGGCAGGCGTGTGTCATCGTACAATCATAGAAGGCAACTTGTAATATGTTTTAGCAATTGTAATAAGGGACTAAGATCATTTACTAAAGGCAATAATTGAAGGGTCATCGAGGGACTATGATCTTTTAACTGAGGGTCTTTTTCTAAAAACATCTCACGTTCGAGGGACATGACTGTTTAAATCTGAGGCAATAAGTGAGGTTAACCCTAGAGGTGCATGTGTACAAAGTGTTTGGTTTTCATGTATTTTGTCTTGAATTAGGGTTGTCTAATGTTTGATTTTAAGTCTTGTCATGCAAACCCTAATTACTAGCAATAATAAGGAAAGCGATAAATTGTGGAATTTAAATGTCCTACATTATTACAACGCTTTGGGAATGAGGGGTACAATTTGTGAATAGGAAGAAGAAAGCAATAAAGCCTAATTATCTATTACAAACCATTAAATAATTATTAATGCAAAATAATAAAATGCGTAAGAACGTAAAGAGAAAAGAAATTGTTTTTTAGGTTTTTTTATGGAAAAGGTTTTAGTAATTTAACCTAATTAAACTAATTAATTTTAATTATAAGAAAAGTTAATTAATTATTTAACAAAACCTAAAATCTAAGTTAATTAAAATTAATAAGAAAATAAAACCTAAATCTAAGTAATTTGTTTAGAAATTAATTTGAATATTAATATTAATTTAGAAAAATATTTTAGAGTATAGAAAACAAACAAAATCTAGTTCTAAATATTAACAAAAAATAAAATAAATGGTTAAATTAAAATGTTTTTAATTTAATTATTTTAAGAAAATATATTTTTATACTTTTTGGTTAAATAAAAATAAATAAATAAATAAATAAAATATAGAAAATATAAAAGAAATAAAAATAATTGGGCCTAGGTGTCAAAAGAAAAAGGGGGGTTGAAAAGAAAAATGGGGCGCTGGGCCCAAATATATTTTTTGTTTGAAGTCAGAGAAAATAATAAAATAAATGGAATGGGATTGGTTGTTGAAAGTAATATGGAGGGTGTATGAAATCAAAAACAAAAAGGCCCAAACATTTCCAGCCCAGCGCTTGTTTTGGGGTTCCATGTGACTAGCCTATGAGAGTGCATCATGGTCTCTCCATTATGAGGGTTTGATTTAATTGCCTGGCATATTTGATGGTGTGGATGAGAGAAGTATCATACATGTACTTATCTTTCTCTCATTGAATCTGAAATAGAAAAATATGTGAAAAAACAAAAGGGTACCACTGGGGCTCGAACACAGGTCCCTATACACTAATGCCTTAAGCGCGCTTCCTCTGCCACTGGGGTGGCTGTTTCATTCGTTTATAGAACAAGTTGTAATAAATTTAAAATAAACCCATTCCTAATTATAACTTCATATTCTTCCTCGCGCCAACATCTTCATTGTTACATTTTTGAATTTATGAACTTGCTCATTTCTCAACCATTTTAAAAAGTGTAAACATGAAGCTTGTTCCACTTTTCTGCACGAATTTAACTATGTAAATAACTAAAGCTATAAATCAAAGATGAACAAGAATTTTGTTTAGTACCAAATAAAACCTAATTTTTTCATAAAGTTAAACTTCAAAATTCACATCACTCAGGCAGCATAAATGAAAACTAAATGCATGGTTAGCTTTAGGGAAATGATGTGTATATTTTTCATTCACAATGTAACCATTAGTGATGCTTGTAGAGAGAGTTCAAAGTTGAGCAAACTTACCTCAAAACTGGAAATCGTGTTTGGAGTTTGAGCACCCCTGGAAGTGTTGTGATGATCTGAATAGCTTCACTGGACTCCAAGGAAGCTAATGCAACTCTTACTTTGTGTTGAAAGTGCATGGATCTTCCTGGAGAAGTCAAGTTGCAAAGGTGTAAAGTGAGGTTTGGACAATGATGGAAATGGAGTTACAGTTATGAAATAGGGGTGGGGATTGGTTGTAAATAAGGTATGGAAGCTTTGTGATTGATTTATAGAGAAAACGCACGAGTGGATTGTGAGTTTGAAGTTTTTGGCCAGAAATGAGAAACAATGGTGGTTTTGATGCAACTCCGAGTTTAGGGGAATTTGAGAGGGTTAGAGGGCTTGTGAATTCGTGTCTTGGTTTGAAAATGACTCCTCTATTTATAGAGGAAAGGTTTTGAAGGCTCTAGTGATCAGAAATCAAAGATCACATGTTATGGTTATGTAACTTGATTTTGAAGCAATCTTGAAAATCATGGTTTCAATGCATAGTACAAGGTCTTGTAGGGTATTTAGGAACTTTAAAAATGTTTCTTCTAATCATAAATGTTGAGTGTGATCGGAACAAACAAGTTAGAGGCTCAAGACAAGTTGACTTTGTGATTAAAGTCATTTTTCCAAAATGGAAGTGTGAAGTTTCTTCCCTTAATGGAAAATTAACTTGGACAATGGCTCAAGCTCTTGGATCATAGATCAATTAGTTGGGTAAACATATGATTATGGATAGATTTGCAAGTCAAGTGGCCTGCAAGTCAAGATTATGCAGCCTAGTTATGGGATTTGGTTATGTGTTCTTCATGAAGATGACCTAAAATTCAAGAATGGATGCTCAACTTCTTCTCTTCGAAACTTCTAGCTCAAGTATGATCTTTTGAAGTTCTTGGACATTTTGGAAAGCTTGAAACATTGTCTACAACCTTCATGTTTACCATTTTGGCTAAATCAACTTGGAACTTGGTGAAACATTGCCAAGAATTTGGGACAAAAAATCTGCCTAACTTGATGAAAATTTCACTAAGTATTTTTGATAAAAAGTCATGACTTCATGGGCCTATATCTTCAAATCCAAGATTTTTTTGGAAATCAACTATAAGGGACAAAGTTGTAGAATTCATCAAGATCTAAAACTTTCATGTTGAAAGTTTTCCTTGTATCATCTTGGATCTTGGTGAAAAATTGTCATGTAGTGAAATTGTCAAGGTTAAAAAACACTTAGAATTTTTCTAAGTATTTTAAATCTTGACTTTTGTTGAATTTATTGATTATTGATGATCAAGTTTGATATTTTTGAATGTCTTGATGAATCTTGATCTTTGAAATTTAATGTTGACAAAAAAGTCAAAGTTTGACTTTTTATGTGTCAATTGACTTTTCATCAGTTGATCCAAATTCAACTATCAACCCTTTGATCTTGAAAAGTGATTTGAGCCATGAAATTAGGTCAACATATTGTGTTTGAGTCTTTGAGATTATTCTTCAAACCATTAGGTTATGTAATAAGACAAAAGTCATTGATCAGTCATTCTCAGTCAAAACCCTAATTTTGACAATTTTGCCCCTTTGATGATTTGAGTTCTTTTCTAGAGGAATTGTGATCAACCATTGATAAATTGATGAATATGACTTTAAAATGTTGATGTTGGCCAAGAATCATTAATTTTGACTGTATGTTGACCATATTTTACTTTTCACCTAATATAGTTGATTTTCAGTCATCTGAGCAATTGATTGAACAAATTTGTGGTGCAAGACTTGAAAGTTGATATGAGCATTCTTGGAGACCTATAATGAACCATGAAACTCATTTGAGGCATCAAAATTCTAATTTTCCTTGAGAAAACCAAAACCCTAATTTGTGGATTCAGTGCTTAGGAGCTGAGCTTATCTGATCAACTCTTGAGAATCCTTGAGCATTTGAGATCTTTTGTGAGAAATGTCTTGAGAAAAGAGAGGGAAAATTTTGGGGTACAACACACATTTTTGAAATACTAAAAATCTTATTATAATAACTTCAAAACATATTACAACTTTTAGTACAAGTTTCAACAATCCCAAGTACAAAAGAGGATAGAGTCTAAAATCCTAAGAAAGCAAAGCTGATGAAGATCTCTCCATAAACTGGCGCTTTCCCGTGAGTCTTGCAATCTGAGCCTTCAACTATTTGTTCTCTTCTGGATACTTATCGGTAACCACTTTCCAATTACCAGAGTCGGGAAGTGAATGACTAAGTCCTGACTGAGCTCTAGAGGAAAATAATTACTCTTGCCTCTCTATCATTTCTACAGCATGACTCTCAAGAATCTGGATCAAATCATCCTTCTCCTTTAAGTCTTCTCGGTAGGACATCTCCAAAGTCTGACACTTATTCTTCCAAGCTTCTTTCTCTTGTTGCATCCTGACTAGGGCAAGCTAAAGCTCTTCAATATCATCTAAAAGGGGATGAGTGGTATTCACAAACATATCAGGCATAGGTGCTTCATGGGAATACGTCATCTTCCACTGGATTGCCCTTGCTTGTACCCGCCAGATATAAGGCTTCAAAGAAACAGCTCCTCTAGGTCCCAAGTCCTTTCTACTCTTCCTGTGAATATGGCTCTAAGACTTTGCAATTTCCTCCTTAGCTTCCTTATGATCCTCCCCCTCTTTAAGAAAGAAACCACTCAGATGAATACTATTTAGCTTATCTCTCATCAGATATCCAAGATGTCGTCGTGCAAGGACGAGATTGTAGTTGATTCCTCCCTTTGTACCAAGAAGAGGTACATTGGGGAAACTACCACACCTATCGACAATATCTACATCATGGTAAGCCTGATGATACCAAACAATATTTGAATGAGTGAGGGCCATAATCTTTGGAGCTCAACGAGGTTCCTTCTTGACATCTCAGAAAGCATCAGACCGAGGTAAGTGAGAAATAAACCACTGATACAACAAAGGCATGCAGAAAATGGTCATCCCTCCGTGATAATAATCCCAAAGGTGAATAGAGTAATAAGCATCTCCCAATAATGTAGGGACTGGATTCCCTATCAAAAAGATCATGATGGCATTGATATCCACAAAATTGTCGACGTTCGGAAATAAGAACAACCCATATGCAAGTAGAAAAAATATGGCCTCAAAATCAATTGTACTCTTCATCATAGCAAAGTAACGAGCTTTATCTAATAAAAACTGAGCGGGTAATCCTCTAATTCCTCCTTTGGTAGTCATGTGGGCCTCAATCTCAAACTTCCCCAAATGAACCATAGCAGCAATCTCATGGGACTTTGGCTCCTCCTACAAACCGGTGAAAGGAACACAATCGATAATAGGTAAACCCAGTAGATAAGAATACTCCTCTAATGTAGGCGTCAATTGATAATCAGGGAAAGTGAAACATTGATGCATCGGATCATTGAACTGGACAAAAGTCAAGAGAATACCCTCCTTCATCCTGAGCTTCATGAGAGACACGATGGATCCATACTTCTTCCGAAAATCTGTAGAACTCTCAATCTCGGGAATTAGATTCATCAAATCATCTATCTTAGGATTCTTGAAACTGTACTTCCGAGTCTTTCTTTTTCAAGAATCCATGGTCAAAAGTACTTGAGATATTCGCAAAAAGTCAACTTTAAGTCCCTTGAACCAAAATGTTTTAAGGGATGCTCATGGGTGCATGAATGCATGATGCAAGAATCACACACAAGATCACAAACATGGGGGGTTCATAGGTTCGGCGTCACGAGCATAAAGTCAAAGGTACTACCCACAAGGTATGGTCTAATAGTTTATCACCGACTGAATAAGGTTCTAAGAGGTTCCTAGAGTCTACATCCTTCCTTCGAATATTACCAACGTCCCGATTGACTTGGAAATTAGTAATATTCTAAAAAAAAAATCGTCTGAGTGTAGTATTGCATGAAAACCATTTATGGATTACTCCATTATAGTTTCCGCACTACACCTAAAAGGCCAAGATGGGTTCAAGGTTCTACGGTCCTTAGTTTCAGCAGGCTCCCAGGTTAAAAGCAACAAGTCTTCGCGATTACTCGGTAAACAACACTACAGTCAAAGGGGCCTCCACTGAGTGGGGGATCTCATGCCTCCTTTTTTTGGATTTCTCCCTCAAAGTTAACATGACTATATCGCCCGTCCTATCTTAAGTTTGACCAATTCTGGGTAGAGCACTTATGAGAAATCACCAAGCGCTCTGAAAACTAGGAAAAATCCAGACAAACATATATACAACACATAATATATAAAAAACAATAGCACATACATAGATAAACAAAGATAGGCTCAACCCACTTAGGGATGGACTAGTAATCGGTCGGTCTTTCCCCAGTGAAGTCGCCATTTTTTCTGTAGCGGTAGTAATGTTGAGACAAAGCCATTGGATTGACTTGACTCGCACAGATCAAATAAAAATCACCACCGCACTTTATTGTTTCCAAAGGAATGGGAAAAGATAAAATAACCTAAAAAGAGGGGGAGAGAATCTAAGTTCAGGGGTTGGTTATGCAAAGGGAAGGTATTACCACCCTAAACATCTACGATACTCCGCATGAACCTCTTTAAAAATATGTGAATTTTTGGCTATAAACATTGTATAAAAGTAGATGGTGGAGGTGAGAAAAGAAATATATTTTACAATTTTTACACCCTCTGCGGTTGTGAATCTTTAGTTCCTATGTACCATCTTTCGTGCAATAGGAGATCAGGGTACTCGTAGTTCATCTTTTAAAAAATTTAAAACACAAGTGTGTTGGTTAATTTTAAGAGACAAGACATCATCGATGTATCCAAGTGGAAGAACATACTTACTATCCATGATTATGAGAAAGGATAATTTGCATCATCTCAAAGTGGAAGATATGGCTTGGATTTTAAAATTGACAAATCCTCACTCAACACCCAAGTGGAAAATATCTCATTTCACTACATATCATAGAAGTACAGTAGCTTGCATCACTATAAGGGTCGACAAGAGTCTAACTTTTGAGAAAACGTTTAAGTAAAAAGCCAAAATGGCAAAATGGTTTAAATGAGATTGATTGATTTTTAGTCTTCTCACAAAAAATGTCAAGGTATTATTAAGTTGATTAAAGTTTGATTAAGAAAATATTTTTTTAAAATGCATGGACCTAAGTCCAAGTTTATTATGAAAGTGATTCAAGTTTAAAAAACAAGAATAGTTTTGAAAATGAGAGATAAGATTTTTGACATTAAAGAAGGCGGGAGGAGATGAAGAGGCTACCCTAAAGCATAAGGTAAAAGCTAGGAAAAAGAACCATCTAACCAACAAGAAGCCAACATTTGACATAATAAGTCAATCTAGAATTCACATCCTTTAGATTGAAACCAAACAAGAAAGGATGATAAACCTCTTGAGAATACCTAACTTCAGATGCATTAAGTCTTCTCAAAAATTAGGCAGAGTAATGGCTATATACAAATAAATCCCCAATTGCAGACAAAGCATATAATCGGAATAATCTGCACACAAAGAGACAAGCAACCCAGTATCTTGGGGTAAACCCCAATAACTCCAGACAAAATAACAATAGAAGTCACCATGTCTCAAGGTAGGTCGAGGTCTCTAATCCTAGGTCCAAGAAGTCCATAACTCCATCATGCCAAGGATAGTAACCAAATAGTCTAAATAAACTTAAAGTTTTTATGGTTCAAGTTGATTATTAGGTATCTTTAAAAAGAAATGAAAAGCTCAAGTGAGCAAAATTAAAATGACATAAAGATAAATGCTCAAGTGAGAAAATATGAAAATAGCTTGAAAAGAAAATGCTAAAATAAATGTACTTAAAGTAAAAGCATGATGTAAAAGCATAAAATAAAGTCAATTTTTAGAAATTAGAGGTTAGTTGAATGACCATCTTGAAACTTGCATTTGAAAACTCATTAGAAGACTGATAAAATCAAAGCCTCTCAACAACAAGTTAGATTTGCTTTTTGTCAAGTATATCATTCATTTCAAAATCTCAAGGCAACAATAAATGATCAACAATGTTTAAATGATTCACTTAGTTCCAAAATTTAAGAAAATTCATCGGAGGATTGATAAGACAAAAGCCTCCTAACAATGAACCTCAAGATTATTGGATCAAAGGTTTCAAATTAAACATGATTGGGCTTGCAAACATAGGTTTGAGCCACGAATGATCATTTCTCGAATCAGGACAAAATTTAGCGCTATGTTAAGCAATCGTAAGTGGGCTTATATAGAAGTCGCACCTATTTTGAGGTCGGTCAATAGCAATTTATGTGCCATATGTATGGAGTGATGATATGTAGATCATCCTCTAACAACACGTAGCAAACGTAAGAAAGGGATAAGTTGAAGAGGGAGGGGAAATATTTGAATCAAAATTTTTGATCAAAACTATCATTAAAATCATCCATCCATTTTGGTAGAGTTGAACTCAACACCCAAGATCCAATGATGTTAATGAAGTTTTTGATCAATAATCACATAGTCAGAATATATTAAAAATAAACTGCATTTAATAAATAAAATAAAAAATAAAAAAGATTTTTAAATTGTTTTTAAAATGAAAATAAGAGGTAAAATAGAAAAATATTTTCAAAGTATCAAAGAAAATCTTAAAAAGACCATAGAAAAATCAGAAATGACCTCAAATATTTTTATAAATTTTTTGGTAATTTTTTAAAACAAAAAAGTTTTTTAAACTAATTAAAATCATTAAAATAAGTGAGGAAAAAGATCAAAAATAGTAGAATTCTAGAAAAAATTCAGAAAATAAAAAAATGAGTAAAATTATTTTTATAAAAATTTTCAGAATTTAAAAATATCAAAAAGTATTTTTAAATAATTAGAAACAAGTCAAAATAAAGGAAAAATTATAAAAAATATCAAATGTGAAATATCATGAAAAAATAAAAATCAAAAAGAGAATATTTTAAAATATTTTTGTGAATTTTTTCATAATTTTTGAGTCAGAAATGAATTTTCTATAATTTTTTGAAGTTTAAATCAATAAAAATAAAAAATCAGAAAATAAAACAACAAACCAAAAAAAATGTGGACCATTGGATGAGAGTCAAAATGCGCTAATAATCAAATCCAAAGGATCAAGCACGATGTGCATATCATAGTCAACTTTGGAAATTGCACTGGATCACCTTTTAAATATTAGAAACAACTAAAATTTCGGTGCGTTGGATGGAGTCTGACTAATGAAAGTAAACAGATCCAAGGGCTCTCAAAGCACGTGTATGATAAAGAAAACACACTAGATTGAATTCAAAAAATCACATGTCACACTTTCATTGGTTGAAGCATGACACGAAGGTCGTCTTCAACCTCCAGACGCCCTAGATTGGGATTCCTCAAACTGTAAAATTAGAGGACCAGACCGATACCATTAGATTCGTCTCTTCAAGAAGATTCTAATGGTACCATCGCGCTAAATTTATATAAATTGAGCAAGGCTTAAATTGAGAAAATGCATAAATAATTACGAGCAAGAAATTTTGGAATATCTCACTCAAATCTCAATGAAATCACAAATTATAAAAAGCTTGAGAATCAGAAGGATGCAGAGAGTAGATTAGTCTTTTATTTGGATCGATTTGACCAAGAAATCTACCTGAACAAAGTAGCATAAGGTGGCTCTGAAACTAGACTTTTGTAGATCAATATAGGTCACAATTCTTGAAGGTGAGAGTATGGTTAGCTTCAGAGAAGTTCAATGAAGCTAACTGAATGGAGCTTTTGGTGTTTTAGGGTGAGAATGCAAGAAATTAGAAATTCAAATTCAGAGTTCTTGTGGGATCTGAACATGGTTCAATTGGCTGTCAAAAGCTTGAGGAAGTGAATGCAATATGTCTATCTATTTATAGGGAAGCAAATGGGATGCTTAAGTGTGTGGAATGATAAAGTTTGGAGGGAAATCGCGTGATGTTGCAAGCATGAAAAATGTGACTCATATTTTGCTTAAAACTCAACCAAAACTTTCATTTCAAGGTGCTAATCACTTCTAGAAGATTGTTAAACATGATTAGAAGTAAAAACATGCAGAAATTTAGTGATTAGAAGCTAAATTGTGCATTTCAAATTCTGACTTGGGGGAAAAATCGGTTTCAACGTACCAACTTTGAATCAATGGCATTCACGACTTAAGGAGTCTTAGGGCATGATTCTTGAAGAAATTTAAAGATAAGATCACAAAATTTAAAATGTGAAATGAATGGGATCAAATGGATACTTGAGCTAGGAGTTGTGATGAGTCAAAGTTGAGAAAAAGATGTTGACTTTTTGTACTTAGAAAAATTCTAAGTTTTTCTTCAAAATTCACCTATAATATTTTGCATCCAAACATGGCCTTCCACCGAAAATTTGCTTTTTACCAAAAAAGATGGCATGAAGTAGATCTTTTAAATGACATTTTGAGATTTGAACCACTTAAAAAATCCAAGAATTGAGAAATTTATGACTTTGTGAAGTTGGTGAAAATCCATGAAATGACCTATATCCTTTTGCATTCCTGGGGCATCTTCTATCCATTTTCAAGCTTTGATCATAAAATAATAGTTGAAGTTCACATCCTTAAGATAATGGTGGAAAAATAATGGGCTCAATAAGATAAAAATTGATCAAGTTATGACTTTTTGAAGTTACATAAGGGAATTTGATGGCCTGTCATGGGGACTTGTAATCTTTCTTCATCATTAGGCATCTTACACATAAAATTTTCTTGAAACTTTTGAAGTGATTGGTTTATAACTCTTTAAATAGAACCAAGTATTTGGAATCACTCAAAAATACCAAAAGATTTGCAAGATATAACCCTTAGAAGTTCAAAACCCTAGCTCCTAGAGCACCAAAGTGACTTGGAAACCTCTTTCAATTTTGACAAACTTTCTTGCACAATAACCCTTGACATGTGAATAGAAGTTGTTGTGGGTGATAATAAGAATGCATAACAATAAAAGTCGCCTTAAAATATTAAGAAATGAGAGAGTTATGCACTTGTGACCCTGAAATCAAGAACTTGTCCAATTAGGTCAAACTTCTTCAATCAACTCTCGCATCTTCTGATTTTCTTTGACAAATTGAGGCACAATAATTCATAGTAGACCTTGTCATGATATTACTTCAAAGTATATCTAATGATGAAGCTTGACTCTCAATGAAGCTTTGTTGAAGAAGGCATGGAAATAAACTCATGAACCTATAAATCAAATTGATGAAAGGTGTTGGGCCCTTAGCTATAATATCATCAATTAGAGAAAACATTCATTGTCTTTATTAGTTAAAAGATAATTAATACAAAACATATATGAGTCAAGGTGCTTGGTGATTCCTCATTATAGCAAACCTAGAGATAGGGGAAGAACCAAACCCAATTGTGATCTTGATATGATTGAGTTGATATGAGATGATAGAGGAAACTTAGGGGAAAAATTGGGGTACAACACTATTCTTAGGACAAGTTAAGCCAACTGAACTTCAAGAGGGTACTTACCTACAAACCCCATGCAAGCCTTAAACCTAAGGCTCTTGTGTGATTTATTTGTTTTTGCTATATGTTCGAACATGACATCATGACATCATACCATATCATTTTCACTGATCATTTCAAGGATCTCAAAGGCCCGTGATGCATATTTATCATGAACCAGACTGCTAGTAATGGGCAAGGGGATTTATTTTCCTCTAATGCCACCAAAGATCAAAGTACTTTCTCTTGAGTCAAAGGCTAGGACCCACTCGAAATGGTGAGTTTGATTCTCATAAAAGGACATTTAAAGACGCATAGTTCTTCAGTCAAAGCTGTAGCCAGACTCTCTAATGCCACCAAAGATCAAAGTAATTTCGCTTGAGTCAAAGGCTAGGTAGGACCCACTAGACATGGTGAGTTTGATTCTCATAAAAGGACGTTCAAAGACGCATAGTTCTTCAGTCAAAGTTGCAGCAAGACTCAACTTCTAACATTTCATTTTGTTTACCTAGTGAGATCCTTGAAAACATTGCATCTACATATCATGCATGTCATTACATAATAGGTATTTCCCAAGACAGGTTTTCTCATCTTCTTTTTGTTTATTTTAGTAAAATATGGCACTTGAACAAACTATGAAAGACCTTCAAGCTCAAAACGCCCAATTCCAAGAGACGCTCCTGAACTTAGCCAAGGGGCAGAAAGATCTGATGGTGCTCATCGCCAAGAAGAAAAAGACTAGGAAACTGGCTGGTATCCTCAACATGGGGAGAAGATTCAAAGGTCCTGCCAAACAGGTTCAAGCTTCTGATATTCCATCAGATGAAGATGACAATCAAGAAGAAGACTACCGAAGTAACAAAGATGATGAGGGGAGCAACCTCGATTCTGGTAAAATTCTTGATGAAGAGACTATTCTGATGAGCAATATCCTCCCGCTGATGATAGATACAAATAGTTTGCATGGATTTTGAAGAGTTAGGTCTTATCTTGGGAGTTATTATCCCTCACAAGTTCAAGGTCCCTACTTTTGCCAAATATGATGGTGTTTCTTGTCCTAAGCTTCATCTGAGGTCTTATATCCGGAAGATCCAACCCCATACTGCTGACAGAAAGTTATGGGTTCACTTCTTTCAAGAGAGATTATCTGGGACGCAACTGGAATGGTTCTATCAACTGGAAGGAACCAGCATATATACTTGGGAAGATCTGGCTGCTGCTTTTTACAAGCAATATCAATATAATGTTGACCTTGCACCAACTCGTGTGAACCTACAAAGTACGACTATGGGCTCTCATGAAGGGTTTAAAGAGTATGCTCATAAGTGGAGAGATTTTTCTGGAAGGGTTCAACCTCCTCTGTCTGATAGGGAGTTGGTTGGCATGTTCATGGGAACTTTAATAAGACCTCTCTTTAATCATCTAATCGGAAGCTCTTCATCTGGTTTTACCGAGTTGATACTAATAGGAGAACATGTGGAAAGTGGTATCAGATATGGAAAGATTCAAGTACCGTGAAGAAGATGTTCAACGGTAAGAAGGAAATAAATGTTGTGTGTGGCCAGAAGGGTCGTACTAGAAGTGATCGCAACCAATCTGTGGGGGCGATACTAATTTCTAATCATGCGTCTGTGCAACAACAACAACAACAACAGGGAAACCAACATAGGTCAGAGACACCTAGAAGACAGTTTACAAAGATTAACATGCCATTGTCTCAGACATTACAACACTTACTGAAAGCAGAGCTGATTAAACTGAGGGATCCTCCTCATAATCCCAACACCTTGTCTTCTCGTTATAATCCTAATGTGAAATGTGCTTACCATTCTAATAGCCTCGGGAACGACACCAATAGTTGTTGGGCTTTGAAGAATAAAATTTAGGACATGATTGACAACAAAGAAATTGAGTTTGATCCTCCCGAGATCCCCAATGTGATTACAACGCCTAAGCTAAAGCATGACAAAGGAATTAGTGCTATTGATGATGTTTCATATGTTTCTAGTATAGACGAATTGACTACTCCCTTCTCCATCATTAAGAAGAATCTGTTGCAAGCCGGTTTATTTTCGGGTTGTATTGAAAGATGTTACTGATGCGCAGCCCAACCCAATGGTTGCAAGTTGCTGAAAGAAGGTATTCAACGTCTGATGGACAACCATATCGTTATAGTTGAAAATATTCATTCGATTGAGAATTTGTTTCAAGACTTATCTGTAATTTTTGGTACTCTTATAAGGATCACTGCCAAAGGCCCTGTGAAAATTAAGGCTGAACCCAGAATTGCTCCTCTGATAATCACTTCACCTGGACCAATTCCATACTCCTCTGACAAGGTTGTCCCTTGGAATTATGGGGCCAACGTCTACTACCATGGCGTCAAGCAAGAGCTATTGACTGTTGAGAATGGAGGTATTGAAGTTGTTGATCCCAACATTGACAATATTGTTGGGACCAGTAAGGTTACTAGAAGCAGAAGGGTTTTCTCTCTAGAAATCTCTCTGAAGACTGTTGCCACACTAGTGCGTGTTACCGCTACTGATTCAATTACTGAGACTCGAGGCAAAGAGAAAATGACGGAGCCTGCCCAGACGGAGGCACCTAAAGATGTTATAACTAAAGATACCTCCAGGCAGGAGTTGGAGGAGGTATTGAAAATTATCCGGAAAAGTGATTATAAGATTGTTGAACCGTTAGGGCAGACTCCCTCGAAGATCTCCATGTTATCCCTCTTACTGTATTCTGAAGCCCATGCGCAAGCTTTAGTAAAGTTCTTAAAATCTGCTCATGTACCACAAGAAATTTCTGCCGATCAACTTGGAAGTTATGTTGTTATCCTAACTACTGATAATGGGCTAGGTTTTCTGATTCTGATTTGACCCCTGAAGGGAGAAACCACAACAAGGCCCTGTATGTCTCTATTGAATATCGGGGAACCACTTTAGTGCATGTATTGGTTGATACGGGTTCCTCGCTGAATGTCTTATCGAAGGGTGCTCTCGACAGGATTGATTATGAAGGAGTTGTGTTGAAACCCAGTGATATTATAGTCTGAGCTTTTGAAGGGTCAAAGAGGATGTTACACAAAGAGGTGGATCTCCCAATTAAAGTGGGTTCGTAGGTTTTCGATTCTACATTCTATGTAATGGATATTCGATCAGTCTATTCTTGCTTACTTGGACGCCCCTGGATTCATGGGGCAGGTGCTATTACTTCGACCCTACACTAAAAGCTAAAATATCCTGTAAAAGGAAAGGTTGTTTCAGTTTGTGGCGAAGAAGAGTATATGGTGAGTCACTTAAACTCATTCAGGTATGTTGAGATGGACGACAAGTTTATTAAAATTCCCTGTCAGACTTTTGAAGTTTTCCCTCCTACCACTACTGAAGACGTTTCTCATATTCCCAAAGTTACCAGGGTCCCACCCAGGATGGCTTCTTTGAAGGATGCTAGAGTTATTGTAGAAAAAGGTTGTTGAACTAATTAGGGTCAGCTTCCTGACATTTTCATAAATCTGACAAAATTAATTTGCGTCGAAAGACCACCATTTTGTGTCAGCAACAATGGAGTCAACGCTATAGAAGATGATGATAGTGATCATGACCTCGACAGCTAGATCTTTCCTACCATCAGAATCAGGCTCAGCAATTGGAAGACTGAAGACCTTATCTCAATCTCCTTTAGTCAGGAGTAAATGCCATTTTCTGTTTCTTATTGCTTTCAAAGTTTTGGGTTATGTAATTTTAAATAATGACTTTAGGCCTTGTGTCTTACCCGGGGTACAACGATCCACTTGTTAAGGGTTGTCATTTCATTCGCATATTTTCATTCAATAAAAACATTAGACGTTTTGCATTCAAATTTTTCACTCTTTGTCTTCCTTTTTACTTTATTAGACTCTCAAAATAGCTATGTGTTCTTACACACACCCACACAATAAATTGCAGATCCACATCAACTCTGGATCCCGTTGATAAAGATCTGGCTATTGCCACTTATGACTTTGAAAATCCGATCTACCAAGTTGAGGACGAAGGCGAGGAAGATTGTGAAATACCTGGAGAACTTGCCAGACTGTTAGTGCAAGAGGAAAAGGCTATCCAACCGCATGAAGAGCAAGTTGAAGTTGTAAACTTGGGTACTGAAGCAGACAGGAAATAAGTCAAGATAGGTGCCAACCTAGACGAGAGTGTCAAGAACAGGTTAATCCAGATGTTGCATGACTATATTGAGATCTTTGCTTGGTCATACGAAGACATTCCAGGGCTCGATACTGATATTATGGCTTATCGTCTACCGATGAAAGAGGGTTGTTCTCCAATAAAGCAAAAGGTTCGTCGTATGCGTCCCGAGATGTCACAGAAGATCAAGGATGAGGTTATGAAGCAATTCAATGTAGGTCTATTAGCAGTTACATCATATCCTCAGTGGGTTACAAATGTGGTTCCAGTACCTAAAAAGAATGGCAAAGTACGTATGTGTGTAGACTACAGGGATCTGAACAGGGTGAGCCCTAAAGATGACTTTCCACTTCCACATATCGTTGTTCTGGTCGACAACACCGCTCAACACAAGGTATTCTCCTTCATGGACGGTTTCTCGGGTTATAATCAGATCAAGATGGCACCTGAAGACATGGAGAAGACTACTTTCGTTACACAGTGGGGCACTTTCTGCTACAAGGTTATGCCTTTCGGGTTAAAGAACACCGGTGCAACATATCAATATGCTATGGTAGCCTTATTCCATGACATGATTCATCATGAGATAGAGTTTTACATTGACAACATGATAGTCAGATCTCAGACTAAAGAAGAACATCTTGACCATCTACACAAGCTGCTTGAGAGATTGAAAAAGTACAAGCTAAGGTTAAATCTGAACAAGTGCACTTTTGGGGTGAGATCCGGTAAACTCCTAGAATTCGTTGTCAGTGGTAAAGGTATTGAAGTTGATCCTGCCAAGGTCAAAGCCATTCAAGAAATGCCATCTCCCCATACTGAGAAGGAAGTCATAGGTTTCTTGGGAGGATTGAACTATATTTCTAGAGTTATTTCTCATTTGACCGCTACTTGTAAGTTGATCTTTAAGTTGTTGAAGAAATATCAGGTAGTGAAGTGGAACGATGACTGACAAACATCCTTCGACAAAATCAATTAATACCTCCAAGAACCCCTGATTCTGATGCCACCAGTTGAAGGAATACCTCTGATCATGTACCTAACAGTGTTAGAGAACTCAATAGGGTGTGTACTGGGCCAACATGATGAGTCTGGCCGAAAAGAGCGTGCAATATACTACCTTAGCAAAAAGTTTACCGATTGTAAAACAAGATACTCACTGCTCGAGAAAACTTGTTATGCTTTGGCATGGGCTTCTCGTGGACTAAGACAATATATGTTTACTCATACTACCTTGTTAATCTCTAAAATGGATCCCATAAAGTACATATTTGAGAAACTCGCTCTCTCCAAAAGGATAGCCCAATGGCAAATGGTTTTAACAGAATACGACATTCAGTATACCACTCCGAAAGAAATCAAAGGGAGTGTACTTTTAAATCATTTGGCTCGTCAAGATGTAGACGAATATCAGTCTATGAATTTTGAGTTCCCATACAAGAATATTATGCTAGTCACAGACTATGAAGAACATGGACCGTATGAAGGACCTGAACCAGGATCTTGATGGACTATGGTTTTCGATGGGGCTTCTAACGCACTTGTCAATGGAATCGATGTTGTAATTATCTCTCTCAAGGGTTACCATACGCCCTTCACTTCTAGACTTTGCTTTGACTGTACCAACAATATGGCCGAATATGAAGCGTGCATCATGGGTATCAAATATGAGAATTCAATTCTTGAGTGTATATGGGGACTTAGCCCCGGTAATCAGTCAGATTAAGGGAGAATGGGATACGAAGCTTCCAAATCTCATTACTTACTGAGAGCATGTGTTGACCTTAATTCCATACTTCAAGGTAATCACTTTTGAACATATTCAACAGGAAGAGAATCAACTGGTAGATTCATTGGACACCATGTCATCTATGTTCAAAGTTAGATGGGACAATGAGGCTCCTCGAATTACCATTGAGAGACTGGAAGAACCGACACACTGTTACAAAGTTGATACTGACGGAGTAGAAGAGAAGCCTTGGTTTCATGAAGTGAAAAGATACCTCGAGGCTCAAGAGTACCCTGAGGGAGCATCTATCAATGACAAGAAATTCCTATGGAGGTTCTCTGCTAAGTTCTTCATTAGCAACGAAATTTTGTACAAACGCAACCATAATTTGACTCTACTTCGCTGTGTAAACAAGAAGGAAGCTGAGAAGATCATGGAAGATATCCATGGAGGAGTCTTCGGTACTCATTCCAGTGGGTATATGATGGCTAAGAATATTCTGAGAGCGGGTTACTATTGGTCGACTATGGAGACTGATTTCCATCACCACTCAAGAACTTGTCACAAATGCAAGATCTATGTTGAAAAGGTACATGTGCCTCCAGTACCTCTAAATGTCTTGACTGCTCCTTGGCCATTTGCAATGTGGGGCATTGATATGATTGGAGAGATTAAGTTTACTGCTTCCAACGGCCATCGGTTCATCCTCGTCGCTATTGACTATTTCACAAAGTGAGTCGAAGCATCTTCATTTGCCTCCATCACCAAGAATGTAGTGGATCGGCTCATTAAGCATAATCTTATGTTTCGGTATGGCATCCCCGAAAGGATCGTCACAGACAATGGTACCAATATCAATAATACTATTATCACAGAACTTTGCATGCAGTTCAAGATCAAGCACCATAATTCTTCTCTGTATCGACCGAAGATGAATGGCACAGTGGAAGCCACCAATAAGAACATCAAGAAGATTATACATAAGATGATGGTGATTGTGATACGGTGGGAGAACTGACTTGAGGGTTTTGCATTTTATCGCAAATGTTGTGGTTAGCAAGAGTCACCACCGACTTTTCTTTTATTCGAAAGGAAAGGTGAAAAAGCACATGAAATACCTTTGAGATTGTTTCTTGAGTTCGGGGGGTAGATTATGAAAAGGGAAGGTATTAGCACCCTTTTCGTCCATGGTTTTCCATGGGCTCTTAGTTACTTTCTAGATCACTTGCTTTTGTTTTGAAATTGTGTTTTGTGTGGTTTTGAAAGTATTTTGTAAAAGAGGCCATTCTTTCGGCAATCTTTGTAATGATTCTCATTCGTAAGAATGTATACAAAGATGTTTGTCTTTTTGAAAATGTTTCCAATGTTTGTAAGATGTTTGGAAATGTGTGTTTGTTTTGAAAATAGCAAGGATAGTTGTTTTGAAATGGAGCAAGTAATTAGAAGTCATCTACCTACTCAAATGTCTTTCTTGTTCATTTCCTTTGCCTTTGATATTGTTGTCTTACCATTGATTTGGTAAGCAACCCTATCTTTGGATGTAAACGGGACGGGCGCGGGTCATCGTATAACCATGATTAGCAATGTTGCAAAGTATCTTGGCATTTTTGAGGGGCCAAGATCATTTTGTAAGGCAACTTTGAATAGCGTCATTGAGGGGCTATGATCTTATACTTGTTTGTTTTGCTAAGATACTTCGCATGCGTAATATGGCCATTTTTATATAAGGAAACCAAGTGGAGTAACCTTAAGGGTGCTTGTGTGCAAGTGTGTTATTTTCATGCTTGATTTTGTCTTAGATTAGGGTTTTCTATTTGATTGTTTTTATCTTGCCATACAAACCCTAATTACTAGCATGTTATGTAAAAGCGATAAATTGCATAATTTAAAGATTGCTACGCTATTACAACATTTTATGGGAGGGGGGTATACAAATTATGAATGGGGATTTTCAATAATGTAAATCTAATTAAACTATTACAACCAAATCGAATTTGTACAAATATTTGAATAAATAAGATACAATATAAATTAAATATGCAATGGTATGTATATGAAAGAAAAAAGATTTTGTTTTTGTTTTTCATGTGAAAAAGAGTTTTAAACTAAACCTAATAATTTTAAGAAAAAGAAAATATTTTTAGAAATTGGTTAACCCTAATTCTAATTTGTTAAAAGAAAATAAAGTTCCTTAAGTATTATTTTTGTGTATTTGTGTCTTAAAAATAATAAAATAATATTTTATGAAATATTTTAGTCCTCTTTTATATTAAAATAAATATTTACAAGCGTGAGAAAAATAATAAATATTTAAACTAATTCTATTTTATTTTACAAGTTTATTAAGAAAAATAATTAATATATAACTAAATAAAAATAGTTTTTCATGAGAAAATAAAATAAAATGAACAAAATGAAATATTTAACATTTTTATATTTTTTATGATTTTATAATATTTAAGAAAAATATTTAATGAAATAAACAAAAATAAAATAAATAAATGAAAATAAATTGGGCCAAGGGTGTCTTGAGTAATCAGGAGGTAGTATGTTAGAAAAAAATATGAGGCCCAGATGAACAAAAGCCCAGCACTGCATAATGAGAAAAAATGGCAAAAAAGTGAGAAAATATGAAAAAGGCAGGCACCAAGGCTAGAACCCATGACCTTGGCAATTTCAGCACGCTGCCTTGCCACTGGGGTGGTTGTACATCCGTTAGTTCAAATGAAACTAAAAATATATAACACAAAACGCTTCATAGCCCTGTACTTCATCTTCTTCCTCTAGCCAGCCTGACCTCCCATATCTCTCTCATTTCTCCATGAAAATGGAAACTTCAAACATGAAAATGATAGTACTCTTGCCCACGATTTCAACCATGTAACTCATGTAAGCTAACAGTCAAAGATCAAAGCTAATTTCATTGGCCCTAATTTCAAACCTAATTTTTTACAGAAATTTGAAATATAAAATTCTCTATACACAATGAATATAAATGAAATCTATGCACATGGTTGGCTTTAGCATAAGGATATCTACATTTTATTTTCACAAATCGAGACCCAAGGATGCACGTATGAAGAGATAGAAGTTAGAGTTCTTACCTCTTTCAGCTGAGATCGTGAATGGAGTTTGAGTGAGTTTTGAGAAGGCCTGAGGATCCCTTTAGCTTGTCTGAACCTCCCTAAGTGTGTTCCAATCCTCACCTTGCTTTGAAAGTGCCTGAATCTCTCTATCCAAGTCAACCTGCAAACTTGAAATGCAAAAATGGCAGATGGAGAAGGAGGATTTATATTGAAGAGATGATGGTCTGTAACACTTAGATATGATGTAGGTTAAGTGTTTAGGTGATTAGAACTTGAAACGTACGAGTAGATTTTTGGATTGCTATATTTGATGCAAAATTGCAAGTTATGGTAGGTTTTTGGTGATGGAGAGTTTGAGAGAGTTTCTGGCCTTTAGCAATCGTGTTTTAGGTTGTAATATGTTTGTGTATAAGTATAGAGAAGGTTTTAAATCAAACCCACACCAGGTTTCTCAGTTATAGGCTTTTTGCTCTATTGCTTGCCTTTTAAGAAAAGTGAGGAGACAACTCTCTACATGCTTGTACAGGCCTGGTTTGAGTTGGTACAAGTCCTAGACACTTTGGTTTTTGTTGTGGCTTTGCTTATGTGCAGAAAAAACAAGTGCAAGGCTCAAGGAGTGAAAATTTGCAAAAAATATGCTTTATCAAAATGGAAATGGCACCTTTGTGCCAAAAATGGAATTGTTCATGTACAAAGCATTGAATGCTTGGCTTTAGGGCATGAAACCTTGTGTAATTTATTAATGGTGGAGTGACAAACAACTTTGAGGTCTGAAAAGTGAAGATTGTACAGCATGCTTGAGGATTTGAATTTTGTTCTTCATGAAATGGCTTGAAATCAAAGTGAGAAATTGCCAACTTCATCTCTTCGATTCTCCCTACTCAAAAATGATCTCAAAGAGTTCTTGGACATTTTGGAAAGCTTGCAATGTGATATATAACTCATATTTGAAAGGATTTTCAATATTCCTCTTGGAACTAGGTGAAAAGTTGCCATGAAGTTAGGTCAAAAACCTGCCTAAATTAGGGCAAAATTTCACTAAGTTATTTTACTTCATGAGCATGTATTCACAAAATTATATCTTGAGATCCAAGCATCTTTAGGAGAAAATTTGTAAAGCAAAGTTGTATATTTCGTGGAGATATACAACTTTCATGTTGGGAACTTTCTTTGAATCATCTTGTATCATGGTGAGAATTTGGCTTAAAGTTGAGAAAAAATAAGAAATTTTCTATACTTAGAAAAATTTCCAAGTTAAGAAAATTTCCAATTTCAAAACAAAATCTTCAATCTTTGATTTCTTGATGAACAAGTTTCACATTTTGACATATTTTAATGAATTGTGGTCCTTGGCACTTGAATTTGACTAAAAAAGTCAAAGTTTGACTTTTCAGTATATAGTTGACTTTTGATCAGTTGATTGAAAAATTCATTTGTCAATCCAATGGATTTGCAATGTTTTGAACCATGTCATTAGGTCAAGATGATGCAATTGAACTCTTGAAATCATGATTTAATTCAATTGATCATTTGTTAGGTCAAAAATCAGAAATTTCCCTTTCTCAGTCAAAACCCTAATTTTGACCATTTTGCCCTTTTGATGATTTGATCAAATTTCTTGAGGAATTATGGTCCAAACTTGATCAAATGATACATGTGAGTCTAAAATATTTATGTGGATAAAAAATTATGAAGTTTGATTGTAAATTGGCCATAGTTGACTTGTCCCCCAATACAGTTGATTTTTAGGTCAACTGTCCAATTGACTGATCAAAAATGTGATTCAAAACTTGAAACTTGTCATGAGTAAACTTAGGGGTCTATAATGATACTTGAAATTCATATGAAGAATTGATAGTCCAAAAATATTTGTGCAATCCCAAACCCTAATTTGGGGTTATCAGTGCATGATGAGATATCTTGGGTTGATCAAACCCTAATCCAGTCTTGAGTCAAAGAGATCTTGTGAGAAAAGTCTAGATGAATGAGAGGGAAAATTTTGGGATACAACAGTGAAATATAAATATTGGCACGAGATGTTACCATTTTATCTTCATGTTTATCTCACTTCAGTACGAACATCAACTAGGGCAACCCCATTCCCTCTAGTCTATGGTATGGAAGCGGTCCTACCTATCAAAGTCCAGATTCCTTCTCTAAGAGTTATGAAAGATGCATACTTAAATGAAGACGAGTCGATTCAAACTAGCTTTTGTTTTACCCTAATTTTTTCCCCTAAGACTCCTCTATCATCTCATATCAACTCAATCATATCAAGATTACACTTGGGTTTGGTTCTTCTCCCTATCTCTAGGTTTGCTCATGAGGGATCACCAAGAACTTTGATTTTTACATTTCATATATGTCTTGTGTTGATTAACTTTTAACTAACAAATACATTTAATGTTTGCTCTAAATCATGATACTATAGGTACGGGCACAACACATTTCATCAGGTTGATCCATATGTTCATGAGTTTATTTCCATGCCTTCTTCAGCAAAGCTTCATTGATATTCAAGCTTCATCATTGAGAGTGCTTTAAAGTAATATCGTGACAAGGTCTACTATGATTCATCATGCCTCAATTTTTCAAAGGAAGTCAAAAGATGCAAGAATTGATTGAAAAGGTTTGAACTAATTGGATAAGTTCTTGATCCCTTGATCACAAGTACATAACTTTCTCAATTCCTAATATTTGGAAGTGGTTATTATTGATATTGGTTCTTATTATCATCCCCAAAAACTTCTATTCACATGGAAAAAGTGATTGTGCAAGAAAGATTTGTCAAAATTGAAATGGGCTTCCAAGTCATTTTGGTGCTTTAGGAACTAGGTTTTTGAACTTCTAAGGGCTATATCTTGCTTATATTTTGAGATTTTTGAGTGATTCCAAAGATAAGATTCTCTTTAAGGGGTTATAAACCAATGAATTCAAAATTTTCAAGCAAATTTTGTATGTAAGATTCCTAATGATGGAGAAAGATTACAAGTCCTCTAGATAGGTCATCAAATTCCCTTATGTGACTTCAAGAGTTCATAAATTGGTCAATTTTTATCTCCTTGAGCCCATTATTTTTCCATGTTGATCTTAAGGATGTGAACTTCAAATTTTCTTTTATTTGCAAAGCTTGAAAATGGCTAGAAGATGCCTTAAAAACTCAAAAGATTATAGGTCACCTCATGATTTTCACCAAATTCAAAGGATCATAATTTGTTCAATATTTGGAATTTTTTAGTGAAACAAGTTTCACAATGATCTTTAACGAGTCCACTTCAATCTATCATCAATGACCAAAGCTCAATTTTTAATAAAGACCTTGTTTGGAGTCAACATTATAGGACATTTTTTCAGAAAAACTTAGAATTTTTCTAAATACAAAAAGTCAGCGTATTTTTCATGATTTTGACCAAACACAACTCCTAGCTCAAGCATCCAAATGATCTCACTCTTTTCAAATTGTAAAGATTGTGACCTTATATTTCAAATGCTTCAAGAATTATTCTCTAAGACCTCTTGAGTTGTGAACACCATAGATTCAATGTTGGTACCTTGGAACTGAAGTTTCACTTGCAGTCAGATGGCAATTTCCATAATGTGACTTCTAATCACCAAATTACCACGTGGTTTTCACTTAAACATGATCAGCAAAGATAACCATATTATTTAGAGTGATAAAACACATCATTAAGATGAGTTTTGATGCACATGTGAACACACTTTGCTCGTGAACACAGATGTGCACGAATTCATTTGAATTTGCATCATTCACCCCACCTCTTGAATAGCCAAAATCACCCTGTCAAACTCCCTCCATAACTCACTTTTGAGTTTTTGAATTCCTCTTTTCTCCACTTTTCAATCCAATTTCTTTGTTGATCCTTCATCTTTGAACTTCACTGAAGCTAATAGAAGAAGAACCAAGCCTTGAGGTGCCCTAAATAGTGCTAGCCAAGTCCATTTACATAGCAAGTTCATCTGACTTCGTTCAGGTAGTTTAAGGCACCAAATCTTCTAACTCAAATTACTAGAATGGTCTATGATGTTCGCTGATGCTTGTTATTAACTCAATTTTTGTGAATCAATGCCTTTTATGCTTTTGTTTTTTATTTCAAAATTTTCAAAACATCTCTGATTTTTTCCAAATCGAGTAAGTTATGTTTTATATAAATTTGGCACGAGGATATGGTTGTGATCATCTTGAAGAGACGCGTCTGACGATAATACTATGAGTGTCTAAATTTACAAATTTAAAAATCATGGTTTCGCCCTAGTTGCAAGGTTGCTGGATGTTGAAGATGACCTACGTGGCTTCTTCAACTAATGAGAGCAGGACAATTGAAATGTGATTGGTCTGACTATCGTGACTTCAGCACGTGCTTGTTGACCGTGGATCACCATACATTATCAATTTTGAGCTATTAGATGCGCCAGCTTGTTTTAATGAACCAATTCCAACTCCTCACACTGTTTCTGATTTATTTATTTTTACAAAATTTGTTTTAATTTCAAAAATTCGTAACTCTGTTATTTTTTATCCAAAAATTATGAAAAAAATATACAAAATTACTTTGAATTATTTTTGACTTTGTGAATATTTTTTCATATTTTTATTTTAATGTTTGATATTTTTCATGATTTTTATATTTTTGCCTTATTTTAATTGTTTTAAAAATACTTCTTGGAATTTTTAAATTCTAAAAAAAAATTACCAAGATCACTTTCTTTATTTCTGACTTTCTGAATTTTTTCTAGAATTTTATTTTGAATTCTACTATTTTTGACCATTTTTTCACTTATTTTAGTGATTTTAATTAGTTTAAAAATACTTTTCTATTTTAAAAAATTACCAAAAATTTTATAAAAATACTTGAGATCACTTCTGACTTTTCCACGGTATCTTTTAATTTTTCTTTGATAATTTGAATATAGTTTGCTATTTTTCTTTTTGTTTTCATTAAAAAAACAATTTAAAAATCATCTTTTATTATTTTGTTTATCAAATACAATTTATTTTTGAATATATTATGATTATATGATTTTTTATGATGAACTTTATTAACATCATTGGAACTTGGGTGTTTAGTTTAACTCCATCAAAATGGATGAATGATTTTAATGATAGTTTGATTAAAATCTTTGATTTCATATACATCCCCTCCCTCTTCATCTTATCAATTTCTTACTTGTACTACATGTTGTTAGACAATAATCTACATATCATTTCTCTAAACATATGGTACTTAGATTGCTATTGACCGGCATCAAAATAGGTGTGACTTCTATATAATTCTACTTACGATTGCTTAACATAGCGTTAAATTTTGTCCTGATTCAAGAAATGATCATTCGTAGCCCAAACCTATGTTTGCAAGCCCAAGTATGTTTAATTTGAAACTTTTGATCCAATAACCTTGAAGTTCATTATTATGAGGCTTTGGTCTTATCAATCCTCTAATGAATTTTTATAAACGTCGGTCTAAGTGAATCATTTAAACACCATTGATCATTTGTTGTTGCCTCAAGAATTAGAAATGAATGATATACTTGACAAATAGTAAATGAAACTTGTTGTTGACAGGCTTTGATTTTATCAATCTTCTAATGAGTTTTCAAATGCAAGATTCAATATTATCATTTAACTAACCTATAATTTCTAACCCATTAACAATTGATTTTTATTTTTATGCTTTTACTTTACGTCTTTACTTTTACGCACCATTTATTTTAGCATTTACATTTCATGCTATTTTATTTTTTGTTCACTTGAGCATTTATCTTTATGTCATTTTTATTTTCCTCACTTGAGCTTTCATTTTCTTTTTGAAGATACTTAATAACCAACTCGAACAATATAAAAAGCTTTAAGGTTACTTGACTATTTGGTTACTATCCTTGGCATCATGGAGTTATGGACTTCTTGGACTTAGGTTTAGAAACCTTGACTACCCTTGAGACCTTGGTGAATTCTGTTGTTATTTTGTCTGGAGTTCTTGGGGTTTACCCCAAGACATTGTGTTGTTTTTCTTTGTGTGTAGGTTATTCTGATTATGTGCTTTGTCTGTGATAGGGAATTTATCTGTATACAGCTGTTACTCTGCCCAATTTTTGTGAAGACTTAATGCATCTGAAGCTTGGTATTCTTGAGAGGTTTATTATCTTTGCTTTCTTGGTTTCAATCCAAAGGATGGGAATTCTATATTGACTCATTGTGTCAAGTGTTGGCTTCTTGTTGGTTAGACGGTTACTTTCCCTAACTTTTACCTTATGCTTTAGGATAGTCCCTTCATCTCCTCCCATCTTCTTTAATATCAAAAATCTTCTCCCTCCTTTTCAAAACTCTTCTTGTTTTCTAACTTGAACCGCTTTCACAATAAACTTGGACTTAGGTCCATGCATTTTCAAAAATATTTTCTTAATTAAACTTTAATCACCTTAATCATACTTTGACATTTTTGTGAAAAGACTAAAAGTCAATCAATCTCATTCAAACCATTTTGACATTTTGGCTTTTTACTTAAAATTTTCTCAAACGATTAGACTCTTGTAAATCCTTGTAGTGATGCAAACTACTATACTTCTATTATATATAGTGAAGTGAGATATTTTCCACTTGGGTGTTGAGGAGGATTTGTTGATTTTAAAATCCAGGCTATATCCTCCACTTTGAGATGATGCAAATTCTCCTTTCTCGTAATCGTGGGTAGTAAGTATGTTTTCAACTCGGATACGACAATGATATCTCATCTCTTAAAATTAACCAACACACTTGTGTTTTAAAAATCTTAAAGGTGAACTACGATTACCTTGATCCCCTATTGCATGGAAGGTGGTACATAGGCACTAAAGGTTCACAACCGCGGTAGGTGCAAAAATTGTAAAAAATACTTTTTTTCTCACCTCCACCATCTACTTTTTACACAACACTTATAGCCAAAATACACAAATTTTCAAAGAGGTTCATGCGGAGTACCATAGATGTTTAGGGTGATAATACCTTCTCTTTGCATAACCAACCCCCGTACCTAGATTCTCTCCCCCTTTTTTTTGGGTTATTCGCTCTTTTCCCATTCCTCTGGAAACAATAAAGTGTGGTGGCCATATTTTTATTTGATCTGTGCGAGTCAAGTCAATCCAATGGCTTTGTCTCAATACTTATACTGCTATAAAAAAATAAAGACTTCGCTGGGGGCAGATCGACCAAATGTTGGTTCATCCCTAAGTGGGTTGAGCCTATCTTTTTTTATTTATGTATGTGTTATTATTTGTTATATATTATATGTTGTATATGTTTTTCTGGATTTTCCTGGTTTTCAGAGTGCTTGGTGATTTCTCATAAGTCCTCTACCCGGACTTGGGTAAACTTAAGATAGGACGGGCGGTATAGTCATGTTAACTTTGAGGGAGTAACCCCAAAAAATGAGGCATGAGATCCCCCACTCAGTCGATGTCCCTTTGACTTTAGTTTCGTTTATCGAGTAATCAGGAAGACGTGCTGCTTTCAACTTGGGAGCCTGCTGAAATTGAGAACCATAGAAGCCTTAATCAATCTTGGCCTTTTAGGTGTAGTGTGGAAACTATGACGGAGTAATCCGGAAATGGTTGTCACGCGATACTACGCTCAGACGAGTTTTTCTTGAGAATATTACTAATTACCGAGTCAATCGGGACGTTGGTAATATCTGAAGGAAGGATGTAGACTCTGGAAACCTCTTATAACCTTGTTCGGCAGGTGATAAACTATTAGTCCATACCTTGTGGGCAGTACCTTTGACTTCACGCTCGTGACGTCGAACCTATGAACCCCCCATGTTTGTGATCTTGTGTGTGATTGTTGCATCATGCATTCATGCACCCATGAACATCCTTTAAAACATTTGTTTCAAGGGACTTGAAGTTTACTTTTTACGAATATCTCAGGTACTGTTTGACCATGGATTCTGGAAAAAGAAAGACTCGGAAGTACAGTTTCAAGGATCCTAAGATAGATGAATTGATGAGTCTGATTCCCGAGATCGAGAGTTCTACAGATTTTCGAAAGAAATATAGATCCATCGTGTCTCTTATGAAGTTTAGGATGAAGGAGGGTATTTTTTCTACTTTGGTCAAGTTCTATGATCCGATGTATCGATGTTTAACTTTCCCTGATTATCAGTTGATGCCTACATTGGAGGAGTATTCTTAACTACTGGGTTTACCAGTTATTGATCGTGTTCCTTTCACCGGTTTGGAGGGAGAACCCAAGTCTCATGAGATTGCTGCCAGGATTCATTTGGGGAAGTCTGAGATCGAGGCCAACGTGACTACCAAAGGAGGAATCAGAGGATTACCCGCTCAATTTTTATTGGAGAAATCTTGCTACTTTGCTAAGATGAAGAGTACGGTTGCTTTTGAGGCCATCTTTTCTCTACTTATCTATTGGTTGTTCTTATTTCCTAACATCGACAAATTTATGGATGTCAACGCCATCGGGGTCTTTTTGATTGGGAATTCAGTTCCTACATTATTAGGAGATGCTTATTACTCCATTCATCTTCAGGATTCTTATCATGGAGGGATAATCATTTGTTGCACGCCTTTGTATCAGTGGTTTATTTCTCACTTACCTCGGTTCGATGCTTTTTGGGATATCAAGAAGGAACCTCGTTAGGCTCCGAAGATTATGGATATCACTCATTCCGAAATTATTTGGTATCATCAAGATTACTATGATGTGGAGATTGTCGATAGTTGTGGTATTTCCCTAATGTACCTCTTCTCGGTACAAAGGGAGGAATTAACTACAATCTCGTTCTTGCACGATGACAACTTGGATATCCGATGAGAAACAAGCCAAATAGTATTCATCTGAGTGGTTTCTTTCTCAAAGAAGGAGAGGATCATAAGGAAGATAAGGAGGAAATTGCAAAGGCTTGGCTCCATATTCACAGGAAGAGTAGAAAATACTTGGGACCAAGAGGAGCTGTTTCTTTGGAGCCTCATCTTTGGTGGGTACGAACAAGGGAAATTTAGTTGAAGATGCCATATTTATGTGAAGAACCTATACCTGATATGTTTGTAAAGACTACTCCTCCCATTTTAGATGATGTGGAAGAGCTCCAGCTTTCCCTAGTTAGGATGCATTAGGAGAAGGAGGCCTGGAAGAACAAGTGTCAGACTTTAGAGATGTCCTATCGAGCAGAGTTGAAAGAGAAGGATGACTTGATCGAGATTCTTGAGAGTTGTGCAGTGAAGATGATGGAGAGGCAAGAGGATTTATTTTCCTCTAGAGCTTAATCAGGACTTAGATACTCATTTCCTGACTCTCGTGATTGGAAAGGGGTTGCCGACAAGTATGCAAAAGAAAACAAGCAGTTGAAGGCTCAGATTGCAAGACTCACGGGAAAACATCATTGTGTGGAGAGATCTTCATCAGCTTTTCCTTCTTAGGATTTTAGGTTCTATCTTCTCTTGTACTTAGGATTGTTGAAACTTGTACTAAAAGTTGTAATCCATTTTAAAATTATTATGATGAAATTTTCAGTATTTCAAAATGTGTTAGCACTTTAATATTTGCAAATCGTCTATAATTCTTTGAATCCCTTGAAATTATTAATAATGATAAATAAATCATGTGAATTGCATATCATGCATCATCTTGCACATATTTCTTGCATTTTTGTTCATACCCAGGTGTCTTATTGTGTTTCTCTACCTTGTTCAGAAGCAAACTATCTCACCGGTATAATACTCGGGCTAATTCTAGGAAGAAAATGGAGAATCTTGAACAAGATAATTGCGAGTTGTGCAAAGAGGTTACTGCTTTGAAGGTCGATATAGCTAATCTATCTGCTTTGATGGAATCGTTAGTGGCTGCTCAAAATCAGCCACCACTTATTCCTCCTTCTGCTCAGCCACAACAAACAACAGTCACTTCCGAAGTTCCATCAGTTCCTATTTTTGCTACTCCATTTATTGTTGCTCAGAACCGTATGCTTTAGGGTTACCCGTGGGGAATACCTGAAAATTTCATGCTAGAAGGTTACAATCTTGATGCTCAAGTTTCTCTAGTTGCTCAAGTTGTTGCTACTCCTGCACCTCCTGTGGTGCATGTTACTCTTGTGGCTAGAAATGAGATCCAATATATTGCACCTCCTACGGTGAATGTTATGTCGTTTGTTAATGATGAAGTTTATTGTCTTGTTCCTCCACCAAGTGAAAGTGTGGGTTTCTATGACCGATTGAATGATTTTTAGGATCAATTCAATGAGATGCATAAGGAAATAAAGGCCCTTCGAGGAAAAGAATTATTTGGACAAAAGGTCAATGAACTCTGCCTAGTTCCCAACGTGAAGGTTCCAACAAAGTTTAAAGTGTCAAAATTTGAGAGGTACAAGGGCAACTCATGTCCTCATGACCACCTGGTGATGTATATGATAAAAATGTTCACCCATACTGATGATCAGCATTTTCTTATTCATTTCTTCCAGGATAGTTTAACTGGTGCCGCTTTGAAGTGGTATATGAGTTTGGACAGTAGCAATATTCGCACCTTCAATGATCTAGGGGAAGCCTTCATCAAGCAGTATAAGTATAATATGTTCATGGCGCCAGATCATGACCAATTGAGGGCGATGGCTCAGAGAGACAAGGAGTCCTTCAAAGAATATGCGCAACGTTGGTGCGAGATAGCTGCCCAGGTGGTACCACCTATGGGAGAACAAGAAATGACCAAGGTCTTCCTAAAAACCCTTGGATCATTTTATTATGAAAGGATGGTTACTAGTGCGCCGAGTGATTTCACTGAAATGGTAAGCATGGGTGTTCATTTAGAAGAAGCTGTCAGGGAAGGACGCTTGACAAATGACGAAGGAACAAAGAAGTCACCATACGGGTTCTCTCGAAAGAAAGAAAGTGAAACAAATGCTGTTATTGGGGAAAGGAAGATTAAACCACCTAGAAGACATCATCGGTACCAGAAAAAGGTTGCTTTTGTGACTCCAGTTGTCAATGTAACTCCATCCATTGTTTCCTATCAGAGACCACCTCCTCAGGGAAATCAAGGGCAAAGTTAGAAGAGAAAGGCCTTTGACTCTATTCCAATGAGCTATGCAGATTTATTCTCGGCTTTGATTCATAAGAAGTTGGTCCAAACCAGGCCTCCCCCTATTATAACTTCACCTTTACCCTGGAAATATAAGGCATATTAGACGTGCGCTTTTCATCAAGGAGCCCCAGGGAACAACATCGAAAATTGTTATCCTTTGAAATCTGAAGTACAAAAGATGGTGAGATTTGGCCTCCTATCCTTTAAAGATGTTGGCCCTAACGTGAAAGATAATCTTTTGCCTAAACATGGAGGAGTAAATGTTGTAAATATGGTTGCTGGTTATCCTGGGGACTTCCGGATTTTTGATATCAACCTGGTTAGAGGGGATTTGGTGAAGATGCATCCTGATCTTTGTGCACTCAATTACTATACGCACGACCATGATGGTTGTAGTATTTGTAGTACAAATATCCAGGGATGTGATAAGATAAAAGGTGATCTCCAAGAAATGATAGACGATGGTCTCATTCATATAATTAGGACGAAGAAGGTGTGAATATGGTCTATGGATGTCCTGGTGAATTCCGGATTTTTGACGTGTATTATATGAATGATGATTTGGTGCAGCTGCACGCTATATTCTGTCACATGGATGGCCAAGAAGAACACCATTATGGGTCTTTCCAAATATGTTGCAGGGATTCTCGTGGTTGTTCCATTGTGAAAATGGGTGTTCAATTGTTGTTAGATAATGGTACTATCAAAGTCTCAGGCAATAGAGATGATTAAAATGGAATTAACGTGATTGAAGATTGCTCACCCAAAACTGTGTCAGATGATGGGTATGTTTCTGCATATGAGTTCTTTTGTTCTGATGAAGATATGTCCACCAACAATGGTTCTGTAATGTCTAAGTATTATGAAGAAGGGGTGAATGTTATTATGCTGTGTTTTGGTGTTCCCGCCCCTATAGAGATTGAGTACCATAGCAATCCAGTTGTTGCTTCGGTGGTTATTTGCCTACCGGGTCTTGTACCATATGAATCAGACAAAGCCATGCCATATAAATACAATGTGACAATCCTGGAGGATGGTGTGGAAATTCCCAACCAACCTTTGTCTGATGTCAAGAATATTGTTAAAGTCAGCCGAGTGACCCGCAGTGGCCGTGTTTTCGCACTTGTCATTCGAGGGAATGTTAATTATGATAAAAGGTTTGTTGAAAGTACTGAACCCAAGAAAACAATGGGAGAATCTAGTAGCACGGCTATGGAAAAAGATGTGGAAGACTTGTTGAAGATTATCAAGATGAGTGACTACAAGATTGTAGATCAATTGTTGCAAACTCCATCTAAGATATCCATTCTAGCATTGCTAATGAACTCCTCTGCCCATAGGGAATCTTTGATGAGAGTATTGGATCAATCTTTTGTGGAAAGTGATATGTCTCTGGACCAATTCAGCAGTGTTATGGGGAATATTACATCTTGTAATAACCTGAGTTTATGTGATGACGAATTGCCCAATGAGGGAAGGAACCATAACCTGGATCTCCATATCTCCATGAATTGTAAGAATGTCTCTTTGTCCAATGTGCTTATTGATAATGGGTCTACTTTAAATGTCATACCAAGGATCACACTCATTAAGCTTAAGTATCAAGGAACTCCCATGCGCTCGAGTGGCATAATTGTGAAAGCTTTTGATGGTTCTAGGAAGTTTATCATCGGAGAAGTAGATTTTCCTATTCACATAGGCTCGCATTTATTTCAGATTACTTTCCAGGTTATGGATATAGTTCCCGCATACAACTGTTTATTGGGACGACCATGGATCCACGAGGCAGGAGTTGGTACTTCAACTTTGCACCAGAAGTTGAAATTCGTTCGTGAAGGAAAGGTGGTTATCGTGAATAGAGAGCAAGCTTTGTTAATATCTCATTTGTCCTCTATCAGTGTTGTGGAAGCTGGTGAAGCTGCTATTAGAAATCAGTTCCAAGCTTTATTCATTGATAATGTAAGGGAAAATGAGAGTTCTATAGCTTTGTTTAAGGATGATCAACAAGTAGTGTGTAATGGCCCTAGCAAGGCGTGGGGGCAGATTGTTGATCCACCTGTGAATAAGAATAGAGCTGGTTTAGGTTTCTCCGTGAAGAATAATAAAGATGAGATTATGAAGTCGGAGTCTGCTTTGGGAAAATACCAAGACATCTTTCACAGTGGAGGTTATCTTCATCCAACTACTCCTAGGATCAATTCTATTCTGGAAGGTGAATCAGAGCAAGAGATTCCGAACTACGTGACACATGGAGTCATAGTCCAAAATTAGATCACTATTGATGTTCCTTCTTGCATTCATATTTCAAAGTAATTTGTTTTTGCTAATCTTTTCAAAAATATTTCACTCTGCCCAAGGTGAAAGTATTGACATTGTATGGGCATATCTTTTGTTTCGATCTTTAAAATCATTAATAAAAGTTGTTTTTGATTCCCAAATTGTGTATTTTTCTATGCTTTTTCTTGGAAAATGGTAATCATAAAAATCCTTTCAAAATAAATAATAAGTGTAAATAAATTTGCATAATCACTTGCTATATGTGTCAGTTTCTAAAATCAATCATAAATCATATGTGCAAATTAATTAAAAAACTCGTTGAGTACAATGACCCTGCACCCTCTCCTAACTTTGTACATCCCGTGTATGTGGCCGAAGAAGAAGAATATGATGAAATCCCAAAAGAGGTTTCACGGTTTCTTGAGCATGAGGAAAGTACCATTCAGCCGTATAAAGAGCCGTTGGAGACGATTAATTTGGGTTCAGAGGAAGATCCAAAAGAATTCAAGATTGGAGCATTACTTCATCCTGATGTGAAGCACAAGTTGATTGAATTATTGAAAGAGTATGTGGATATATTTTCTTGGTATATCAAGACATGCCTGGGTTGGATACTGATATTGTGGAACATCATTTTCTGCTAAATCCAGAATTCCCACAAGTCAAGCAAAAGCTATGAAGAACTCACCCTGATATGGCAATGAAAATTAATGAAGAGGTTTTAAAACAGATTAATGTCAGTTTTCTTGTGACATCAGTGTACCCTTAGTGGATTTCCAATATTGTCCCAGTACCAAAGAAAGACGGAAAAGTTCGCATGTGCGTAGATTATAGAGATCTAAACAAAGCTAGTCCAAAATATGACATTATGTTGCCACATATTGATATGTTGGTTGACAGTACATCAAAATTCAAAGCATTCTTGTTCATGGATAGATTTTCTGGATACAATCAAATCAGAATGGCTCTTGAGGACATGGAAAAAACAACATTTATCACACTCTGGGGAACATTCTGTTACAGAGTGATGCCCTTCAGGTTGAAGAACGTTGGTGCAACGTGCCATAGGGCTATGAAAACCCTATTCATGATCTGATGCACAAGGAAATAGAGTTATATGTTGATTATATGATTTCCAAATCCCAGACTGAATAAGAGCATATAGAAGATTTGTTGAAATTGTTTTAGCGTTTGAAGAAGTATTGTCTCCACTTGAATCCAAATAAATGCACCTTTGGTTTCGATCAGGAAAAATGTTAGGCTTCATTGTCAACCAAAAAGGAATTGAAGTTGATCCTGACAAAGTTAAGGCAATTCAAGAAATGCCTGCACCAAGAACTAAAAAGCAAGTTAGAGGCTTCCTTGGGCGTTTGAATTACATTTCTAGATTTATTTCCCATATGACTACAACATGTGAGTCGTTCTTTAAGTTGTTAAAGAAAGATCAAGGTTGTGTATGGACAGATGATTGCCAAAAGGAATTTGAAAGCATTAAAGAGTATCTGCTTGAACCTCCTATCTTACTCCCTCTTGTTGAAGGAAGACCATTGATTATGTATCTGATTGTGTTAGATAATTCTATGGGTTGTATTTTGGGACAACAAGATGAAACGGGAAGAAAAGAATATGCCATTTATCATCTCAACAAGAAGTTTACTGATTGTCAGTCGCGGTATTCTATGCTGGAAAAAAACATGTTGTGCTTTGGCTTGGGCGGAAAAGTGATTGCGGCAATATATGTTTAATCATACTACTTGGTTGATTTCCAAAATGGATTCAATTAAGTATATTTTTGAAACGCCTGCTCTTACTGAAAGAATTGCCTGTTGGCAGATGTTGTTGTCTGAATATGATATTGAATACTGTACTCAGAAGGCTATAAAAAGTAGTGTGTTGGAAGACTATCTTGCTCATCAACTAGTTGATGATTATCATTCGATTAAATATGATATCCCTGATGAGGATATGATATTTTTGAAAGTAAAAGATTGTGATGAACCTTTTCCTGGGGAAGGTACTGGTCCTGAATCTCGGTGGGGTATGGTGTTTGATAGAGTTGTAAATGCTTATGGGAAAGAAATTGGTGTTGTGATTATCACTCCTCATGGGTCGCATATCCCTTTTACTGCAAGATTAGCATTTGATTGTACCAATGACATGGCAGAGTATGAAGCTTGTATCATGGGTCTTGAAGATGCTATAGATATTAGAATTAAAATTCTAGATGTATATGGCGATTCAGCTTTGGTAATAAATCAGACTAGTGGAGAATCAGATACTCGTCATGTTGGCTTGATTCCCTACAAAGACTATGCTAGAAGATTATTACCCATATTTAATAAAGTTGAATTGCATCATATTCCCAGAGATGAGAATCAGATGGTGGATGCTTTAGCCATGTTGTCTTCTATGTATCAAGTAAATACTTGGAACGGTGTGCCTCGTATCACAGTTCGACATTTTGATAGACCGGCTCATGTGTTTGCAACAGAGGGAACGTCAAACGAAAAAACCTTGGTATTATGATATCAAGCATTTTCTCCAGACTCAGGAATACCTGGCTGGTGCGTCAAATAAAGATAGAAAGACATTGAGAAGGTTGGCAAGCAGCTTTTTCCTCAATGAAGACGTGATATACAAAAGAAATTATGACATGGTCTTGCTCAGATGTGTGGATAGACACGAAGTAGACATGTTGATGCATGAAATCTATGAAGGTTCCTTTGGTACTCGTGCCAATGGACATTTGATGGCAAAGAAGATGCTTAGGGAATGTTACTATTGGCTGACAATGGAATCTGATTGTTACAAATTTGCAAAGAAGTGCCATAAGTGCCAAATTTATGCTGACAAAATTTATGTACCTCTGACGCTTCTCAATTTTATTTCTTCCTCATGGCCTTTTTCTATATAGGGTATTGACATGATTAGAATGACTGAACCCAAGGCTTCGAATGGACATCGTTTCATCTTGGTGGAAATTGACTACTTCACCAAGTGGGTCGAAGCAGCTTCCTATGCTAATGTCACCAAGAAAGTGGTAGTACGCTTTATCAAGAATAATCTTATATTTCGATATGGTATGCCAAGCAGGATTATCACCGACAGTGGCTCGAATCTGAATGAAAAGATGATGACAGAACTTTGTGAAGAATTCAAGATTATCCATCACAATTCATATCCTTATAGGCCAAAGATGAATGGGGTTGTTAAAGCTGCTAATAAAAACATCAAGAAGATCATCCAGAAAATGGTTGTTACTTATAAAGATTGGCATGAGATGCTCCATTTCGCTTTGCACGGGTATTGTACATCTGTCTGCACTTCGACAGGGGCAACTATGTTCTCTCTTGTGTATGGTATGGAAGAAGTTATCCCCATTGAGGTTGAGATTTCCTCTCCATGTGTGATAATGGAAACTAAATTGTCAAAGGCTGAATGGGTCCAGAACAAGTTTGACCAATTGAACTTGATTGAAGAAAAGAGAATGACAGACTTGTGTCATGGTCGGTTATATCAGAAGAGAACAAATAAATCTTTTGATAAGAAGGTTAAGCCTCGTGAATTCAGAGAAGGCGACCTCATGCTCAGAAAGATCATGTCTTGTAACCTTGATTCTAGGGACAAGTGAACTCCCAATTTTGAAGGCCCATATGTTGTGAAGAAATCCTTCTCTGGTGGTGCACTGATTCTTGAAACTATGAATGGCGAGGAGTTCCCACGTCCTATGGATGTTGATGCAGTCAGGGTACTTTTCCTAAAGAAATAAAAAGAACAGCTCGCTATGTCGAAAACCCGAAAGGGCGGTTTAGGAAAAAAATAACGTCTCGGTAAGCCGAAAACCCGAAAGGGCGGTCTAGGCAAAAATAAGAGACACAGACAGAATAAATCTTCCCGCTAGGTTGAAAACCTGCAAGGGCAACCTAGGAAAAAGTTAGGGATTTCTTGGCAAGTAATTGCGTCAAACAAGACTTGGTCATTGAAGCAACAATCTTCTTGGATCCTCACCACACTTCAACAGAAGTCGGTGCTCAGGAATTCAAAGTTGTTAGGGAGAATAATGGTTATTGTGTTTCAATGTATCTTTTCCAATATATTACCATTTTCCAAACTTTGTAATCATCCATGGGGTCTTGCCATTCGCAGACTGCCACTCTATTAATAAAGTTTGAGTTTTATTCAATTCTTTGTAATTCTTATTTTATTCTGTTTACAAAGATTCCATTTATTATTGATAATAATTTTCAAAACAAAGAGATTTAACAATAAAATTGTTTTTGAAAAGAATTTACAAATTACTTTTTACTTTAGATTTTGTAGATCAAGAAAAACAAAAAATAGTGATTCTGAGGATGGACGAACTCTGAAATTTGGTTAATGAATATTCCCTAGGAATGTTCTCCCAGGTCACTCTTGCAGAAATGCGTATGAACTTCTTGTGTTCCTCAAATAGTTGGAGTTGATACCAATTGATGTATGGTGCGGTGTTGGGTTTGTAATCCCATTTCCCGGGTCAAGTCTTGGTTCATATTTTTTCTCCAGGTTGATAATTTTGGTTTCGAGTTTGCATGGTTTGAAACCTTTATCCCAGATTCCCCAGTGAGGTCTTCGCTCATATGACGAAAGTCCCTTCTCCTTTTGTGTGCTAAGGTAAAATCATTTGCAAAACATCGCCCTTTGCAGTGATGGAATTATTGTTGTTGGTTTTTATTTCCCATGCAACTAAACAAGGGCAGTATCTTTTCTAAGAACTGTTGAAACAGTTGTCAATTTTTTGGGTTTTCTCTCGGCAAGTGCTGGGTTTGATTTTAAATCCCCATAATTTTGATTTCTTGCTGTATTGTTTGACTTCTTAAATCTCCAAGTAAAGCTGAGTTAATGTTTCTCTCTGAAAGTTGTTATCCCCATGTGGTTTTATAATTTCTCCCTAGAGAAGTTTGTGTAATCATCAATCTTGGTATCAAAGAATGTATTTCGAGCTCCTCTCAACGTTGTGGCATTGTTTTCCCCAATGAAGTCAACACGAGATCCCCAGTTGATATCTCAACAATGTGATTTTCATCTTCCCTAGAGAAGTTAGTATTATAATCTCCAGTGGATGTCTAAATGTTGAGACATTGTTTTCCCCATTGAAGTCAGTGTGATACTCCCCAGTGAAGCCTGGAGGATGATGTTATATCCATGTATCTGTATTAATTTATTGTTTTGATTTGAATACTTTCAGATTATGTTTCTTCCTAGTGGATTTAAGTCGTGAAAAAGGAATTTTTTTTCCTCAGTTGGTGCTAACTTTCTTATGAAATTTTCATCCTGGATGTGATTTAGCTGAGTGTTGATTTTACCCAAGCTGTTTTTGCCTAAGTTATTCCCAGTGTCGTGTGTCTGTTTTGTCAGCATATACATGATAACATTCATACATTCATACATACATCATAGATATTTGAATTAAAATTCATTTCTCATTTGCATTCATTGTTATTTTTGTTGGTATATTACCCTATTTTGCAGAGTTATGTTACCCCCTTCTCCAATAGAGTGTCAAACTTAAGCATAAAGTATATATTCTTTCAATTTCTCCACTGAGTTATCCCTCGAGGAATAATTATGCTTTAGCCTTCCTATTTAGCTCATTGTCTGGTTAGATCTGTGTTTCCTTTTTAAGTTTGTTTCTCATCAGTGCTATCTTGGTCGACTGTTTCGCTCCAGTATATTTCTGGTTTGGATCTATGGTTCTTGGCAACATTATTATTATGTTTTCTTCAGGCTTTGAGCCCTGGTTTGAGAATGTGCATTTATTTTGCATGAGAAGACTTTATCTCCTCAATAGGACTGTGTTGGCATTTCCCCAGACAATCCAAGATTCGTTTCCCAGCAGCATTATTGCATTTCCTTCTCATAGCAGCAAGTGGTGGTCTCTTTATTTGAGCAACATGTACTTCCCCAGTAAGTTTGTTAGTTCCCTGAGAAGGTTCATTTATACTCTAATGAATGGTAGTATCGTCATTATGGGAGATAGTTCATTGTTGAGATTTGTTATTCTGATGGATGGTAGTCTCGTCATTATAGGAGATAGTTCGTTGTTGAGATTTGTTACTCCGATGAATAGTAGTCTCGTCATTATGAGAGATAGTTTATTGTTGAGATTAGTTACTCCAATGGATGGTAGTCCAGTCATTATGGGAGATAGTTCATTGTTGAGGTTTGTTACTCCGATGAATAGTAGTCTCGTCATTATGGGAGATAGTTTATTGTTGAGATTTGTACTGTAATGAATGGTAGTCTCGTCATTATGGGAGATAGTTTGTTGTTGATATTTGTACTCCAATGAATGGTAGTCTCGTCATTATGGGAGATAGTTCGTTGTTGAGATTTATTTACTCCGATGAATGGTAGTCTCATCATTATGGGAGATAGTTTGTTGTTGAGGTTTGTTACTCCGATGAATGGTAGTCTCGTCATTATGGGAGATAGTTCATCATTGATATTTTCTCTAAAGAATTCATTTGTTTCTAGTCATAAGTATTGTTGATAAGCATTTGTTACCTACCCTAATATTGGTATTTACCGGTATCATCTTACCATTTCTTTTCCCTATGAGTCGATGTTACTTTTTTGCTATCTTCTTTGTGAGTGGGTAGTTCGCAGTTATCTATTGATCTTTGTCATCCTTTACTTTTTCCTCAATATTTGAGTTAATGATGCTTTATCTCCTCCTTGGGCTTTACCCCAATAGAGTCGAGTCTTCTGTTTACCAGTAATTTATTTTCCTGGTCAGACTTTCTTTTGATCCTTTATTTTATTTTCTACTTCCCTAATGGTGTCCTGTGTCACCTTTGGATTTGTTTGTTTGGATTCATAATAATAAGCATCGCATGGAATCTTAGGTCCAAAAACATGGATTGTTTTATATTTAAGTATCTTCAACCGCGTTGACACGAAGATTTTAACCTTCGTATTTCCGGATATAGGACACTTAAATAAGGGCAGTTGTTGTACCCAAATTTTTTCCCCTAAGACTCCTCTATCAACTAGGGCAACCCCATTCTCTCTAGTCTATGGTATGGAAGCAGTGCTACCTGTCGAAGTCCATATTTCTTCTCTAAGAGTTATGAAAGATGTAGAATTAGACGAAGATGAGTGGATTCAGACTAGGTTGTGTTGTACCCCAATTTTTGCCCCTAAGACTCCTCTATCATCTCAAATCAACTCAATCATATCAAGATTACACTTGGGTTTGGTTCTTCTCCCTATCTCTAGGTTTGCTCATGAGGGATCACCAAGCACTTTGATTTGTACACTGTGATCATATATGTCTCGTGTTGATTAACTTTTAACTAACAAATACATTGAATGTTTTCTCTAAATCATGATACTATACGTGAGGGCACAACACATTTCATCTGGTTAATCCATAGGTTCATGAGTTTATTTCCATGCCTTCTTCAACAAAGCTTCATTAAGATTCAATCTTCATCATTGAGCGAGCTTTAAAGTAATATAATGACAAGGTATATTATGATTCATCATGCCTCAATTTGTCAAAGAAAGTCAAAATATGCAAGAATTAATTGAAGAGGTTTGACCTAATTGGACAAGTTCTTGATCCCTTGATCACAATTACATAAATTTCTCAATTATTAATATTTGGAAGTGGTTATTAGTCCTATGGGTTCTTATTATCATCCATAAAAACTTCTATTCACGTGGCAAAAGTGATTGTGCAAGAAATATTTGTCAAAATTCAAAGGGGCTTCCAAGTCATTTTGGTGCTCTAGGAGCTAGGGTTTTGAAATTCTAAGGGCTATATCTTGCTCATTGTTTGAGATTTTTGAGTGATTTCAAAGATATTCTTCTCTATAAGGGATTATCAACCAATCACTTCAAAAGTTTCAAGCAAATTTTGTGTGGAAGATTCCTAATGATTGAGAAAGATTACAAGTCCTCTAGATAAGCCATCAAATTCCCTTATGTGACTTCAAGAGCTCATAACTTAGTCAATTTTTATCTCCTTGAGCCTATTAATTTTCCATGTTGATCTTGAGGATGTAAACTTCAACTTTTCATTTATGTGCAAAGCTTGAAAATGGCTAGAAGATGCCTCAAAAACTTAAAAGATTATAGGTCACCTCATGGATTTTCACCAAATTCAAAGGATCATAACTTGTTCAATATTTGGAATTTTTGAGTGAAAAAAGTTTCACAATGATCTTTAAGGAGTCAACTTAAAGCTAGAATCAATGATCAAAGCTCAATTTTGAAGAAAGACCTTGTTTGGAGTCAAAACATTATAGGACATTTTTTGAGAAAAACTTAGAATTTTACTAAGTACAAAAAGTCAGCGTATTTCTCATGATTTTGACCAAACACAACTCCTAGCTAAAACATATAAATGATCTCACTCTTTTCACATTGTAAATATTGCGACCTTATCTTTCAAATGCTTCAAGAATTATTCCCTAAGACATCTTGAGTTGTGAACACCATGGATTCAAAGTTGGTACCTTGGAACTGAAGTTTCACTTGCAGTCAGATGGAAATTTCCATAATGTGACTTCTAATCACCAAATTACCATGCGATTTTCACTTAAACATGATTAACAATGATAATTGGATTATTTAGAGTGACAAAACACATCATTTAGATGAGTTTTGATGCACATGTGAACACAATTTGCTTTTGAACACAGGTGTGCACGAATTCATTTGAATTTGCATCATTCACCCCTCCTCTTGATCCCATTAACTTCTCCTATAAATACAGACTCTATTCCACTAATTTTCGCAAGCTTGAATAGCCAAAATCACCCTGTCAAACTCCCTCTATAACTCACTTTTCTGAGTTTACGAATTCCTCTTTTCTCCACTTTTCAATCCAATTTCTTTGTTGATCCTTCATCTTTGAACTTCATTGAAGCTAACAGAAGAAGAACCAAGCCTTGAGGTTTCCTAAATCGTGCTTGCCAAGTCCATTTACAGATAAAGTTCATCTAACTTCGTTCAAGTAGCTTGAGGCACCAAATCTTCTAACTCAAATTACTGGAATGGTCTATGATGTTCACTGATGCTTGTTATTAACTCAATTATGATGAATCAATGCATTTGATGCATCTGTTTTCGATTTCAAATTTTTTAAAACATCTCTAATTTTTTCCAAATCGAGTAAGTTGTGTTTTATATAAATTTGGCGCGAGGATATGGTTGTGATCATCTTGAAGAGACGCGTCTGATGATACCACTATGAGCGTCTAAAATTTACAGATTTAAGAATCATGGTTTTGCCCTAGTTGTAGGGTAGCTGGAGGTTGAAGTTGATCTACGTGGCTTCTTCAACCAATGAGAGCAGGACAATTGAAATGTTGTGATTGGTCTGACTATCGTGACTTCAGTGCGCACTTGTTGACCATGGATCACCATACATCATCACTTTTGAGCCATTAGGTGCGACAATGTGTTTTAATGAACCGGATTCAACTCCTCACATTATTTCTGATTATTTATTTTTACAAAATTTGTTTTAAATTTATTTTAATTTCAAAAATTCATAACTCTCTTATTTTTAATCCAAAAATTATGAAAAAAATATACAAAAATACTTCTAATTATTTCTGACTTTGTGAATATTTTTTCATATTTTTATTTTAAAGTTTGGTAGTTTTCATGATTTTTGTATTTTTTTGCCTTATTTTAATTGTTTTAAAAATACTTCTTGGCATTTTTAAATTCTGAAAAAAAATTATCAAGATCATTTTCTTTATTTCTGACTTTCTGAATTTTTTCTAAAATTTTATTTTGACTTTTACTATTTATGACCATTTTTTCACTTATTTGAGTGATTTTAATTAGTTCAAAAATAATTTTCTGTTTTAAAAAAATTACCAAAATTTTTATAAAAATACTTTAGATCACTTCTTACTTTTCTATGGTATCTTTTAATTTTTCTTTGATACTTTGAATATAGTTTGCAATTTTGCCTTTTGTTTTCATTAAAAAACAATTTAAAAATCATCTTTTTTTATTTTGTTTATCAAATACAATTTATTTTTGAATATATTCTGACTATGTGATTTTTGATCATGAACTTCATTAACATCATTGGATCTTGGGTGTTGAGTTTAACTCCACCAAAATGGATGAATGATTTTAATGATAGTTTGATTAAAATCTTTGTTTCAAATGCATCCCCTCCCTCTTCATCTTATCCATTTCTTACTTGTACTGCATATTGTTAGAGAATGATCTACATATCTTTTCTCTAAGCATATGCTAGATTGATTTCTATTGACCGGCCTCAAAATAGGTGCGACTTCTACATAAGTCCACTTACGATTGCTTAACATAGTGCTAAATTTTGTCCCGATTCGAGAAATGATCATCCGTTGCCCAAACCTATGTTTGCAAGCCCAAGTATGTTTAATTTGAAACCTTTGATCCAATAACCTTGAAGTTCATTGTTAGGAGGCTTTGGTCTTACCAATCCTCTAATGAATCTTCATAAACTTTGGTCTAAGTGAATCATTTAAACATCTTTGATCATTTGTTGTTGCCTCAAGAATTTGAAATGAACGATATACTTGACAAAAAGCAAATGAAACTTGTTGTTGAGAGGCTTTGATTTTATCAATCTTCTAATGAGTTTTCAAATGCAAGATTCAAAATGGTCATTCAACTAACCTCTAATTACTAACCCATTAACAATTGACTTTTATTTTTAGGCTTTTACTTTACGCCTTTACTTTTATGCGCCATTTATTTTAGCATTTACATTTCATGCTATTTTCTTATTTGCTCACTTGAGTATTTATCTTTATGTCATTTTTATTTTGCTAACTTGAGCTTTCACTTTCTTTTTGGAGATTCCTTAAAACCAACTTGACCAATATAAAAATATTTAAGGTTACCTGGACTATTTGGTTACTATCCTTGGCATGATGAAGTTATGGACTTCTTGGACTTAGGATTAGAAACCTTGACTATCCTTGAGACCTTGGTGACTTATGTTGTTATTTTGTCTGGAGTTCTTAGGGTCTAACCCAAGACATTGGGTTGTTTTTCTTTGTGTTCAGGTTATTCTGATTATATGCTTTGTCTGTGATTGGAAATTCATTTGTATACAGTTGTTACTCTGCCCAATTTTAGTGAAGACTTAATGCATCTGAAGCTTGGTATTCTTGAGAGGTTTAATATCTTTGCTTGCTTGGTTTCAATCCAAAGGATGGGAATTCTACATTGACTCAATGTGTCAAGTGTTGGCTTCTTGTTGGTTAGACGGTTCTTTTTCCTAACTTTTAGCTTATGCTTTTTTATAGTCCCTTCATCTCCTCCCATCTTCTTTAAGTTCAAAAATCTTCTCCCTCCTTTTCAAAACTCTTCTTTTTTCTAACTTGAACCACTTTCACAATAAACTTGGACTTAGGTCCATGCATTTTCAAAAATATTTTCTTAATTAAACTTTAACCAACTTAATCATACTTTGACATTTTTGTGAGAAGATTAAAAGTCAGTCAATCTCATTCAAACCATTTTTCCATTTTGGCTTTTTACTTAAAATTTTCTCAAAAGATTAGACTCTTGTCAATCCTTGTAGTGATGCAAACTACTACACTTCTAACATATGTAGTGAAGTGAGATATTTTCCACTTGGGTGTTGAGTGAGGCTTTGTTGATTTTAAAATCCAAGCTTTATCCTCCACTTTGAGATAACGTGAATTCTCCTTTCTCATAATCGTGGGTAGTAAGTATATTTTCCACTCGGATACGATGATGATGTCTCATCTCTTAAAATTAACCAACACACTTGTGTTTTAAAAATCTTAAAGGTGAACTACGAGCACCCTGGTCCCCTATTGCACGGAAGATGGTATGTAGGCACTAAAGGTTCGCAACCGCGGCGGATACAAAAATTGTAAAAAATACATCTTTTCTCACCTCCACCATCTACTTTTTATACAAGACTTATCCAAAATACACAAATTTTTAAAGAGGTTCCTACGGAGTACTGTAGATGTTTAGGGTGTTAATACCTTCCCTTTGTATAAACAACCCCCGTACCTAGATTCTCTCCCCCTCTTTTTTTGGGTTATTCACTCTGTTCCCATTCCTCTGGAAACAATAAAGCGCAATGGCGATATTCTTATTTGATCTGTGCGAGTCAAATCAATCTAATGGCTTTGTCTCGACATTTCTACCGCTACAGGTTGGACCAGCTAAATTTGATTGACGAGAAAAGGCTTGCTGCTATTTGTCATGGTCAGATGTACCAAAAGTGTATGATTAAAGCCTTCAATAAGAAAGTCAAGCACCAGGTATATCAGTCTGGTGACTTGGTAATAAAGCGCATCATCCTGCCACAAGGTGGTCCTAGGGGCAAATGGACTCCCACCTATGAAGGGCCATTTGTAATCAAGAAAAACATTTGTGACGGTGCAATGATACTTACCACTATGGATGGTGAAGAATTTTCGCACCATGTGAATGCAGATATAGTCAAAAGATATTACACATGAAAGAGACCCGCTAGGTTGACTGACTTAGGAAAAAATAAGGGCATCCCGGCGAACCAAAAGGGTTCGGGCAAAAATTAGGGATATATATAAAGATTGTACACCCGGCAAGTCGAAAACCTGAAAAAGCGGCTTGGGCAAAAAAGGGTATCCCTATGAACTGAAAACCCGAAAGGGAGGTCCAAGCAAAAGTTAGGGATGAAAGCATATGACTATGTCCCATTGAATCACCTAATTACAACAAGTTTTATTACCAACGGAAACTTCAAATGGTAAAAACCAATTCAGACAACTTCTTCCGACAGTGAGGGATGAGAGGCTTGAAGACATAGAGGTAATAGTAGAGTTGAAACTCAATGAGATCGTTTACACATAGCTATATGTTTTGTTTTACTTTGTACTCTTTTCATTTTATGATGATTTCCTCTTACTAGGATTTTTGTCTCCTTTGTACAAAACCGCCTTATTATAGGTAAAATTTCAATACAAATACAATTTCAAAATTCAAATCATTTTTACTTTTTCTGTTTTATTTGCAAAAACGTCTGATGACTAAATTGAATGAACATATGCATATGAATATGAATATGATTACTATTAACAAATATATGCATAAAAACAGGAATAATCATTTACTAAAGACTCTAGGAGTTGAGATAATGTTCAAGTCGTCAACAAATCCCCATAGAGAAATCCCCACATAGTTTGCCTTCACAAGCTCATCCCCGACGAAGATACATTCCCCAGCAAGCCTAATATGCCTTCAGACAGGAATTGGGCATCTTCCAGCTATTAATATAATCGTACTCCCCATCAGATCCCCCAGCGGATAAGGGAGTTTAATAATTTCTCCAACATACAACAGAAACTTCCTCCGCACAGCCTATGAATTCCAATTCCCATCAGAAATAATTCCCTCAGCACAGTTCATAGGAATTTAATTCTCCGGTTGAGTTTATTTCTCCAACACTGCAAAATCCCCTGCAGAATTCTCTTCTCCAACAGGGTTTACTGCTCGGCAGGATTTATTTCCCCAGCAAGGTTTATTTCCCCAACGGAATTTAATCTTCGAAGCAGAGTTTATTCCTCTGATTACTGCAAATCCACGATAGGTTCCTCTTCTCCAGTAAAGTGTAGTCCAGGTTGCTATCCCCAAAAGAGTTATTATGGAATCTGAAACCGGGCCAGACATCATTTGACTTTGTCCTCCCCATAAGAGTCAGCATCCATATCAGAAACTCATACAACACCTCTAAATGTTATTCATCTCTTTTATCCCCAGTCAGGGTATATAAGAACTAAATTCCCCAGTAGAGCGATGAACAACCTATGTTCCTGAACTCTTTTATCCCCAAGCAGAAGTCAAACATTCTCAGCGGAATATCCTTAAATCAAAAAGCAGGAATCCCCAGTGGAGACATTCTAAAGAAGGTTGAAGATTCATATGTTTCATCCCCAACAACAGTCATGGATTTATTTTCCCCGGTCAAAGATGTCATACAAATCTACCAATACGTTTCAACGACATCTCACATCCATACATCATTTACAAGTATCATAGCATGTGCATATGATACGCATATGACATTCTCATTTACTTTAAGGAAATCTTTACACAATGCATTACATACATCATAACATTGCATTAAAGCTAATTCTATCTTTACATGTAAAAGTCTACAACAGACGAATATCATCAGCAATTTTCAAACAGGTCAGAGATTAATTCCCGAAATAGGACGGGGAAAATATCTATATGACCAGGTCCAAGATTAATTTCCGAAACAGGACGATGGAACTATCTATACGACCAGACAACATGAATTCCTGAAACAAGACGGGTTCGCCAACAGAAAGCAGGTCAAAGATTAACTCCCAAAACAGGACGGGGAAACTATCTATATGACCAGGCAAAGATTAATTCCCGAAATAGGACGGGCAACTATCTTTATAACCAGGCAAGGATTAACTCCCAAAACAGGACGGGGAAACTATTGATATTACTAGGTGGTATGAATTACCGAAACAGTATGGGTTTACCAACAAAAGCAGATTGTGGATCAATTCCCGAAACAGGATGCGGCGAATATCTACATAATAAGCATTTCCATCATAGACTAAATCTAACAAGCATTTATTTATGAGACTAAATCTAACAAGCAGCTACTTAAGCACTTTCCCTAGAGAGTCATCCTAGAAAGCATCAAATATAGTTAAGCGTAGACTCATTATGATACTCCTATCAACGGTTACTTCGGATGGCATCTGTAAGCCCATCTCCAATGACATTATGTCACCTCTCCTAATGGCATCTTTAATCCCATTCAAGCAATATTATCAACCAACAGTGTTACTTCGGGCACATGCGAGTGCAAATTTCTGGGCACTTAAGTGTTCAATCCTCTTCTACCTTCAGATCACGAATGACAGACATTGCCAATCTAACTCCTCAGGTTTAAGAAGATCGAACAGGGAAGATGTTGTACTCCAAAATTTTCCCTCCCACTATTCAATAAAATTCTCCTAGGGTTTTCATTTTCTCAAGGTTACTCAAGTATTGATCAGACAAATTCTCCTCCTAAGCAATAGATCCACAACTAAGGTTACACTTTTCTCAAGGGAGATTGGGTTATAAGGCCTCAAGTGGATTTCATGGTTTCTTACATGTATTCAAGAATTCCCATACCAAGTTTCCTACCTTGCATCACAAGTTTGTTAAGTCAATGACTCAGATGACTGAAGATTAACTATATTGGGTAAAAAGTCAACTATGGTCAACATACAGTCAAACTTCAAGATTTTTGGTTAACAACAACATTTTTAAGTCATATTCATCATTTAATCAAGGGTTTATCATGATTCATCAAGAAAACTCCCAAATAATCAAAAGTCAAAAGTTGCCAAATTAGGGTTTTCTTAAGGATAAGTCAAATAAACTTTGACCAAGCATAACTTTCACATGTTTCGTCATATTTTTCTCAACCAAAGCTTATTTTGAAGGAAATTCAATTATTTATAGCTTTGTCTCTCTAAGATCAAGTCCAAAAAATTCTTCATTTGAGAGATATGGGCCAAAACATTATAGGTCATTTCAAACGTTATAAAAAAAACACTTTTTGTCAAGGCAACTTACATCAAGATAAAGTCTTCTAATTCAAAAATGATCAACATAGATATATAGGACATCTTTATCTTTCCAAAAAGTCCAAGATCACCTTCAAATGATAAAAATTGAGAGAGTTATGATTGGTGCAATTTGGGAAATTTTGAGCAAATGCATGAAATTTAAAGTGACCAAACTTGGATTTTTAGGCTAATGGGTTATTATTTCAAGGTCCATGTGCATTCTACACCTCATATGAACCTCTGAATTACTACATGCACCCCTTGATCACTTTATTTCATTTATTTTGATTTTTATTAATTTTAATTTCAAAATAAATGAAATATGACAAGGCTTTTCTTACAAGGTCCAAGTCCACAACATTTGACCTAATTATAGGCCTTATATATTCTCTTCATTCAGACATGACAAGCCACGAAAATTCTTGCACAAAAATCCATCCAAAAAATATTAAAATATCAAAAACTAAGGAAAGTTGGAAACCTCAATTGTAGCCAACTTCAAAGCCTTCCAGTCCTTCTAATCGATTCCTGAAGAGGTATATGGTAAGGACAAATCAAACCTGATGATCTAGAGCATACAAATACCTACACGCATACATCTCTGATCTGATTATTCTTTGCAAATTCATATTTCAGTTTTTATTTTGCTTTAAGGCATACTAATCATATCAATGTATTTTTTAGGTGTATTAGTGCAGGATTGGATCATCCCAGGAGTCCCATGCTATCGGAACCATGAACCACCATGTTCATACCGATCCATGATAATTTTGATATATCTCCTAAACCAGTGTGTTTTAGCCCAAGATAATGGTCCCATTGAATTCGCAGGCGTTGATTTAGGGGGGTAGGGTACCCTTGGATCTCTAACAATGTTTATTTTGCAGGGATGAGGAAGAGGCACGCCGGAGAAGACGACCGAAGCTAGGGCTCCGGTGCTTCTCCGATCCAGTTAATTGGATTTATTTTATATTTATTTTATTTCAGAAATAATAATGGATGAATCACTACACCAATGGTTAAAACGCGCGCGTTAAGCCATTCCTCTTCAAAGGCGTGGATTTGATCCTTGCCTTTTATCCTTTTTTTCATATTTTCTGATATTTGCAGGTTAACATACAAAACACGCTGATGATATCCCTTGACACAAGCGCGCGCTTGGCGTAGTGGTGAAGGTGCTGGCTAGGAAGGCTAAGGGTGTGGGTTCAACACCCACTCCTGGCAGTTTATTTTTGAAATTTGGTTTTTCCTTAATTTTTCTTCTTAAAAACCCTAAATTCATAAACCATAAACCTTTTTTAACAAACCTAATTTTTGAAAACATCCTTTTTATAAACCCTAATCAAATTAGGTTTTTAGGTTTTTAGGTTTTTAATTTAATTAATCAACTTTTTTTAATTAAAATTAATTATACTTTTTAGGTTTATTTAATCATCAAAAACCTTTTCCATAAAAAAATCACTGAAAAACATTGTTCATTTTTTTATTCTTACATTCTTGTTCGCGTAGTTTATTCTTCTCACATTTTCCTCGTTATTGTAATTGTTTCCCAGGATGTAATAGTACTTAGGGTTTACTTTCCCGCATTTTTTTACCTATGTACCTTTCCCAAAGAGATGTAATAGTCTAGGGTTTACATTTTTGCTTTTTCTTTTGCACCTTTGCAGTTTTGTTTTGCTATATTATTGCTCAGTAATTAGGCTTTCATGGAAAGACTAATAACTAATCGATGGCTAACTCTAATTTCAAATATAAATAACTGAAAACTAATCACTTACACATGTACACCTCTAGGGTAACCTCCCTTGTTGCCTTCGGAAAACAGTCATGTCCCTCGAACATGGGGACGCTTTAGCAAAGTCCCTCAAAATCAAAGATCATAGTCCCTCGATGACCCTTCGATGTTGCCTTTCGTTAAATGATCTAGTCCCTTAATGAAAAATTGCTAAAGCATCCTTACGAGTTGCCTTCGATGAATGTACGATGACCCACGCCTGTCCCTTCACATCCAACGATAGGGCTTCCTACTAATTAATGGTAGGATAACACTATCTAAAGGAGAAGGAAAATATAAGAACAGTCTTGAGTAGGTCGAACGCTATTAATCATTTGCTCACAAAGCTTTTACAAAATAAAAACATTTCATACAAACACTTTCAAAATATTTTCAAAACACTTTGTACGCATTCTCGAGGACAGATAGGAGAATCATTACAAAGTTTTGCCTTACAATTGGAAACTTTTCAAAATATTTTTCAAACAAACACAACACAAAGAAATTTTCAAAAAGTGAGCTAGCGATTAAGAGCCCATAAATAACTACCGATGAAAAGGGTGCTAACACCTTCCCTTTTCATAACTTACCCCCCGAACTCAAAATCAAAAAAGGTTGTAGTACCCCAAAATTTGCCCTCCCATATTCTTCAAGATTTGCCAAGATCATGCTTCAAAATCTCCCAAGGGTTGCACAGTCCAGTTGCCTCCTAACAGTCAAAATGAGGGTTTTGGTTCTGGCAAAGAAATTGAAGTTTCCAAGGGTCCAATCAAGTCCCACATGCCTATAAACATTGTCAAACATCCACATGTCAAGTTTCAAGACTCACAACATCAAAATGCACAGTCAAAAACCCTAATTGCTTCACAGTCAACTACGGGGGCAAAATGGTCATTTGACAGTCAAAAGTCAAAATTTTTGGTCAACATCTTATTTTGAAGCCACAAACATCATTTGATCAATTCTTGATCATGATTCTCAAGGCATGGCTCAAAAAGTCTCAAGATGCAAAAGTTTCTATTTTTGGATAGTTGAAAAAGTCAACTGCAAATTGACCAGGGCATAACTTCCACATGGTTTATCAGAAAAATTCCATCCAAAGCCCATTTTGAAGATAATGACATTTACTACAACTCATCTTCACACTTCAAGTCCAAGAAATGCTCTCACAAAAGGTTATCAATCTCAACATTATAGGTCATTTTCAAAAGTCAACAAAAAGGCACTTTAAGTCAAAGACCATAACTTGAGATTGGTAAATCAAAATGACATGGAACCAAAGACATTGGTTAGAGGACTTCAATACCTTTCCAAAATGTCCAAGAACATGATCAAAGCTTAAAAATTGAGCAAGATATTCCTTGTGGAAGTTGGGAAATTTTTGGGAATTTTGAAAAGTCAACTTTGCTTCAAATGCCTCAAAATTGCTAATGGGCCTCAATTTCTTCCATGAATCATTATCCAAAGGCTATGCACGACCCATTGACATCCAAGGGAGTTATTTTATCATTTTTGATTAATTGTTTGAATTTTTATTATTATTAATTCACTTAATTAAAATTAAATATGAAAAAATAGCAAATCACACCTTTCAAATCTTTTTATGCAGAGATTTCACTCATTATGTGCTCAATATTTCGTGTATCACTCAAAAGGAAAGATTATATGCAATTGGCAATGGTTTCATGGCAAAAAGATTGGATTTGATATCATTGAAAACCAAATATCCAAATCATCAATGCAAAGACTTTGGGCTTGGTTTTTCAAACCTAATTCCATCTACATACATATGCAAACATAACCCTAATGCTCTGAACACGAGAGCTGCATAGAAACCTAAAGAACAAACTTGCATTTTTGACAAAAAGATTGGAAACTGAAAACCTAGCTAGAGCTCGTTCCAAGGCTTGAAAAGTACTCCAAAACACTCCTGACACCACTAGGAAACTATTCCAATCAAAACCAACCCTCCATACTCAAGGAATCGGTATAGAATCAAACTTTTCTTGAAATTTTCCTTAATCGTGTTTTGATTTCTATGCATTATTCATGCATTTTTATTGTTGATTTACGCTAACATGAATGTCCTGAAGCTATTGGTGTCCTTGAATTGAATTAATAATGCCTGTATAGAAAGTTACCATTAACGCTTGCTAGGGTTTCTGAAGCTCCAAAAGAGGGGTTCCTTCATCTGGAAAAGTTGGACAATCAAAGTGATACCATTAAAATTGTGACATCCTGACGAATTAAACTCACACCTCGCGCTCAATTGATGATAATCATGGGCGTATTCGCTATTATTTGCAGGTGCCATTTAGTGGGGGTTTAAAACCCCCGCTATCTATTTTTATTTTCAGGCAAAACGAAGAAACAATGAAGAAGACGCTGAGTTGTTGGCACATGGTTGGTCAGTTTGAATAATTGGCGGGTTTTATTTTGATCCAGCATAACACTATCTTTTCACATATATTATTCAGGTTCCACTAAACTAACAAATAAACGCGTTGGTTGGGTTGGTAGATGCGCTGTCATGTAGGTACTGGGACCTGGGTTCGATTCCCAGGTCCCCTTGTATATTTCATGATTTTTTCTATAACACGCTTCTGTGTAGCGCCTCTCCCAGGGTTCATCATGCGCCCTCACCATCTAGCTTGCCACGCGCCCAGAAGCCTCAATCTGATGGCCATCATATGAACTCCACCATGCACGCTGGTCAACTGATGCACACGCAACCACAAAAGTCAAATGGGCTTGGAATTATAGTGGGCCAAATTGCTCAATAAACCTCCCAAATTGGGTCTGAATACCCTATGGTTTGCACTTTTTTTCACTTATTTTTATTTGATTTTCTTTCTTAAATTCTTTTAATTATTTTCTTTAATCTACCAAAATTAATTTTCATAATAAAATAAAATCAGAAAAATCAAAAAAATAAGAATATGTTTGTTTAATATTTATTTCATTAATGTTTTTTTTGTAAATAAATCTTTAATAATCAATTAGTAAAATTAGGGTTTCAATTTTAATGTTTTTTCTTAAATAAACCAAAATATGTAGAAATTAGGTTTTTAACATTTTTTTATCTTTTTTTAATAAATAACCTTTTTTCATATTATCATTATTATTAATTATTAATTATTTTGTAAAACATGTAATTAATTAATTAGGGTAAATTAGGTTAAAACTTAAATATTTTTCTTTAACAATTAAAAATAATTTAGAACTAGGGTTTTATTTAATTTCTAATTTCAATTAATTTTCTTGTTTCATAAATACCAAAAAAAACAAAAACAATTTCTTTTCTTTATTAAATAAATAATTAGCCTTTTTAACTTCATCTAATTTCTTTAAAGGGTCCAACGCCCTCGCATATTTGATTCTAATTTCTTTTCGCGCGTCTGTTCTTATTTTTATTTTAAATCTTATGTAATTGCCCAAAGCCTTGTAATAATAACTAGGTTTGATTTTCTGCATTTTATTAAAAACGGGTCTTTGTTAATTTGGCGATGTATAGACCCGCGCCTTGTAATAGCGTAGGACTTTAATTTCCGTACTTTAAATTCCGCACCCTTTAACTGCTAAATTTTGCATGAAAGAATTAATGGCCCAAATAAAATCAAAGCGTAGCTCCCCAAATGCATGACAAGATAAAACATAACTGAAAACAATACACAAATTCACACACCACTCTTAGGGTACGCCTCACTGTTGCCTTGCCCCTCGAAACGTGGTCGTCGAGTATAGGACGTTTTAGTAAGTCCTTATGTCCATGAACATGGCATAAGGGTAGCTTCTAAGGTGTCCTACTGTTGCTCTGGTGACCACACTGTCCCTACACTCGAATTGACCCGAACACCTCCAACGGTGGTGCTACCTACCTCTCAATGGTGGGATGGCACTACCTTAAGGACATTTACACAGCCTAATTCCTTAGGGTAGGTAGATGACTCGTAGGTACTTGCTCTAATTCAAAACAAATCAAAAACTCTTTTCACACCGACACTTTTCAAAAAGCTTTCAAAACAATTTTTCAAACACTCTTGAGGACTGATACAAGAGTCGATCTGAAACTTTTACACGAAACTTTTTCAAACTCACTCACAATTGAAAAGCAAACACTTTTGAAAACACAAATGAGCAAGTATATAAGAGCCCATGGATAACCATTGATAGAAAGGGTGCTAACACCTTCCCTTTCAATAAATCTACCTCCCGAACCGAGAAACTATCTCATAAGGAATTTTGTTGTGCTTTTGTCCTGTCCATGTTGGAGAAAATAAAAGACGGTGGCGACTCTTGCTTACCGCGACATTTCGCGAGCCAGCTTTAAAAACAGTCAGTTCCAGATCCACCGATCACAAAGGTCTTTCATGTTCTTTTCACCCTTTCCTTATTGGATAAAAGAAAAGTCTATGGCGACTCTTGTTATCCATAACATTTGTGATAAAACGCAAAACTAAGTCAGTTATCCCACTGTATTATAGCCTTGATCGTGTATTTCTGATATATCTGACCATGACAAACAGCTGTAAGCCTTTTTTCATCAATAAAATTTATCTGGTCAAGTCGAGTCTGAATCTATTCGTCTTCATCTAAATCTGCGTCTTTCATAATCCTTAGGGAAGGAATCTGGACTTCGACAGGTAAGACAACCTCTATATCATAGACTAGGGAGAACAGGGTCACCCCAGTTGATGTACGTATTGAAGTGCAATAACCATGTAGGGAAAACAATAACATCTCATGCCAATCTTTGTATGTCACTGTCATCTTCTGCAAGATCTTGATATTCTTGTTGGTGGATTCCACTGCACCATTCTTCTTTGGTCGGTATGGAGAAGAATTATGATGTTTAATCTTGAACTGCGTGTAGAGTTCCGTGATCATAGTATGGTTAAGAATTGTCCCATTGTTCGTGATGATCCTTTTAGGGATGTTATACCGATAGATAAGGTTATACTTAATGAACTGAGCCATCACATTCTTGTTAATGGAAGCAAACTAGGTTGTCTCTACCCACTTCGTGAAGTAATCAATAGCGACAAGGATGAAACTATTCTTATTAGAAGCAGTAGGATTAATCTCTCCAATCATATCAATGCCCCACATTGCAAACATCCAAGGAGCAGTCAAGACATCTAAAGGAACCAGAGGCATGTGTACTTTGTCAGCATAAATATGGCATTTGTGGCAAGTTCAGGAATAACGAAGGAAATCGGTTTCCATGGTATAACAAAAATAACCTGCTCTCAGAATCTTCTTAGCCATTGTATGTCCACTGGAGTGAGTACCAAAGACACCTTCGTACATATCTTCCATAATTTTCTCAGCTTCCTTCTTGTCTACACAATGAAGCAAAGTCGAATTGTGGTTGCGCTTGTACAAGATTTTGTTACTCAGAAAGAACTTGGCAGAGAACCTCCTTATAAATTTCTTATCATTGATAGATGCTCCTTCAGGATACTCTTGAGTTTCGAGGTATCTTTTTACTTCGTGGTACAAAGGTTCCTTTACTCCTTCAGTATCAACTTCGTAGCAATACGCCGGTTCGTCTAGTCTCTCAATAGTAATTCGAGGAGCTTCATTATCCCATGTTATTTTGAACATATATGACATGGTAGCTAGTGCGTCTACCAATTGATTCTATTCTCATGTAATGTGTTCAAAAGTGATTTCTTCGAATACGAAATTAATGTCAACACGTGCTCTCGATAAGGAACGAGATTTGTATGCTTCATGTCCCATTCTCCCTTAATTTGAATGATCACTAGGGTTGAGTCTCCATATACATTTAAGAATTTAATTCTCATATCGATGAAAGCTTTGATACCTATGATGCATGCTTCGTACTCGGCCGTGATGTTCGTACAGTCAAAGCACAATCTGGAAGTGAAGGGCATATGTGTTGTACCCTAAAATTTTCCCTCTCTTTTCTTCAAGACATTTCTCACAAAATATCTCAAATGCTCAAGGATTCTTAAAGAGTTGATCAGACAAGCTCACCTCTTAAGCACTAAGACCACAAATTAGGGTTTTTGTTTTCACAAGGAAAATTGGACTTCTAATGCCTCAAATGACTTTCATGGTTCATCATAGACCTCCAAGAAGGCTCATGCCAAGTTTCAAGTCTTGCATCTCAAAATTGCTCAGTTAATTGATCACATGACTGAAAATCAGTTGTATTGGGTAAAAAGTCAATTATGATCAATATATAGTCAAACTTCAAGATATTTGGCCAACATCAACATTTTGAAGTCATATTCATCAATTGATCAAGAATTGATCATAATTCCTCAAGGGAAGCATTCAAATCATCAAAGGGGCAAAATTGTCAAAATTAGGGTTTTGATTGAGAATGACTGATTGTTGACTTTTGACCTAATACATGGACTAATGACTTGAAGCATGATCTTAAGGAATCGAACACAACATCTTGACCTAATTGTATGGTTCAAAACATCCTCAAAGATCAAGTGATTGATAGTTGAAATTTGGATCAACTGATGAAAGTCAACTGACATACAAAAGTCAAACTTTGACTTTTGGGTCAACATTGAATTTCAAAGATCAAGATTCATTGAGACATTCAAAAATATCAAACTTGACCAACAAGAATCAACATATTCAAAAAAGTCAACAAAAATTCAAGATTTCTAATACTTAGAAAATATTCTAACTGTTTTTATCCTTGATAAATTCACTATTTCATGACAATTTTTAACCAAGATGCAAGATGATTCAAGGAAAACTTTCAACATGAAAGTTATAGATCTTGATGAATTATACAACTTTGTCCTTGAGGTTTTATGTCCAAAAATGCTTGGATTAGGAGATATAGGCCCATGAAGTCATGACATTTTTATCAAAACACTTAGTGAAATTTTAACAAGTTTGGTCAGATTTTTGTCCCAACTTCTTGGAAATTTTTCACCAAGTTCCAAGTTTATTTAGCCAAAATGGTCAGTATGAAGGTTGTAGATAATGTTTCAATCTTTCCAAAATGTCACAAACTTGAAGAGATCATGCTTGAGCTAGAAGTTTCGAAGAGATGAAGATAACATCACAAACTTGAATTTTAGGTCATTTTATGATGAACTTTATGATCCAATCTTCAACCATGCTGCATAATCTTGCTTTGCAGGACTTCTAACTTGCAAATCACTTAATAATTTAATGTTTACACAACTGATTGATCCATTGTTCAAGTGATTCAAGCTTTGTCCAAGTTGATTTGCCATTTAGGGAAGAAAGACAAGACTTCCATTTTGGAAAAGTGGCTTTAATCATAAAGTCCACTCTCCTTGAGCCTTGCACTTGTTTATTCTGAGAATACACAATCTCAAAGACATAATAAACATATCTACAGCTCCTAACCACCCTACAAGCCCTTGTACTATGCATTGGAACAATGTATTTCAAGTTTGCTTTAAAACCAAGTCATATAACCATAACATGTGATCTTTTAAATCTGGTTACTTGAGCCTTCCAAACCTTTTCTCTATAAATAGAGAGGTTGTTTGCAAGTTAACACACGAATTCAAGAGCCCTCTAACACCCCTAAACTCCCTGAAATCAAAATTGGCATCCAAAACCTCCATTGTTGCACATTCTGACTTTGAATTCCAAATACATAATACACTTGTGTGTTTTCACTTTTAATCAATCACAAAGCTTCTATAACTCATATAGAGGCTACCCAAACCCTTGCTACACAACTGTAACACCATTTGCACCATCCCCCATTTCCAAAAACAGCCACCTGCAACTTGACTTCTCCAGAATATTTCAGACATTTTCAGCTCTAAGTAAGCATTGCAATAACTTCTTAGGAGTTCAGTGAAGCTATCCAGATCATCACCACACATCTAGGAGTGCTCAAACTCCAAACATGATTTCCAGTTTTGAGGTAAGTTTTCTCAACTTTGAACTTCTTATACAAGCATCATTAATGGTTACTTTGTGAATGAAAAATATAGACACCATTGTCCTGAAGCTAACCATGCCTTTAGTTTTCATTTATGTTAACTGTACGTGGAGAATTTTGAAGTTGAACTTCCAGAAAAATTAGGTTTTAATTTGGTACCAACAAAAACTCATGCTCATCTTTGATTTATAGCTTTAGTTATTTACATGGTTGGATTCGTGGTGGAAAAAAAAGCAAGTATCATGTTTACACTTTTGAAAATGGTTGAGAAATGAGCAAATTTGAAAATTCAAAAATGGTGTTGAAGTTGTTGGAGCGAGGAAGAAGATGAAGTTACAATCAAGAATGGGTTTATTTTAAATTTAGTGCAAGTTGTTCTATTTCCGGATGTAACATCCATCCCAGTGGTAGAGAAGCGCGCCCTAAGTCATTTGCCTATAGGGACCTGGGTTCGAGCCCCAGTGGTACCCTTTTGTTTTTCACCTAATTTGTTATTTCAGATTCTATACAAGTAAGTTGAAGGCGCGCCTAGTGTTCCTCTCACCACTACCATATGATCATCCCAAGGCTAGATCCAGCGCTCCACATGAGCAAGCCTATGATGCACTCTCAAAAGCCAGCAACACTAAATCACAAAACAAGCACTGGACTTTCTCTGATGGGCCTGGAACTTTTGTTTTTCTCACCCCCCCCCCTTTATTTCTCATACTACAGGCCCACTCCAACCTTTTTTATTTTCATTTCTGATCCAAACAAAAATATATATTTGGGCCTAACGTTTTTTGCTATATTTCACGCCCCTTTTACTTTTTAACACACGGGCCCAATATTTTTATATTCTTCATATTTTCTTTATTTTTATTCATCTATTTATTTTTATTTAACCAAAAATACAAAAAAAAAATTCTTGAATAAGTAGATTTAAAATATTTTAATTTAATTTTTTTAATTTTATTTTATTTACTTCATTTTTTTTCAAACAAATAAAACCTCAAACAATTATTTTCTAGACAATTAAATTAGACTTAGGTTTTATTTTAATTAACTTAGATTTTTTAGGTTTTATTTAAAATAATTAGCTAACCTCTCTTGCAATTAAAATTAACTAGTTTGATTAAGTTAAATTATAAAACCTTCTCCATCAAAAAACCACAAAAACAATTTCTTTTTCTCTACTTTACATTCTTGCGCATTTTATTATTTCGCCTTATCATTTATGTACATGGTTTGTAATATATAATTAGGTTTATTGCTTTCCTCCCATTTCACAAAATTGTACCCCCCATTCCCAAAGCATTGTAATAGCGTAGCATATTTAAATTCTGCAATTTATCACTTTCCTTATTATTGTCAGTAATTAGGGTTTGTATGACAAGATTAAAACCAACCATAGCAAAACCCTAACTCAAGATAAAATACATGAAAATAAAACACTTTGCACACACGCACCTCTAGGGTAACCCACACTTGTTGCCTCAGATAAAAACAGTCATATCCCTTGAATGTGGGATGCTTTCGCAAAGACCCTGGATTAAAAGATCGAAGTCCTTTGATGACCCCTCGATGTTGCCTTCGATAAACAATCTTAGTCCCTTACGACAATTGCTAAAGCATCTTACAAGTTGCCTTCTATGATTGTACGATGGCCCACGCCTGTCCCTCACATCCAATGATATGGCTCCCTACAAACCAATGGTAAAATAGCACTATCTAAAGGAGGAGGAAAAGAACATAAACTTTTTGAGTAGGTATATTGCTCGTAATTGTTTGCTCACAAACTAAAACTATTTTCACACATCACACTTTCAAAAACAAACATCTTTTCAAACACTCTCTTTTCAAACAAATATTTTCAAAATAAACACTTTGTATGTGTTCTCAATGATACGAGAATCATTACAAAGTTTGTCGTACTAAGGCGTTTTCAAAATATTTTCAAAAACAAACATTTTGTATACATTTTCAACGATACGAGAATCATTACAAAATTACCATTTTCAAAACATCTTCAAAAAAACATTTTTCAACATACACAAACACAAAGCATTTCAAATTGAGCTAGCAATTAAGAGACAATAGATAACTACGGATGAAAAGGGTGCTAATATCTTCCCTTTTCATAACCTACCCCCCGGACTCAAGAAAATTATCAAAATGTCTTTCATGTTCTTTTCACCCTTTCCTTTATTGGATAAAAGAAAAGTCGGTGGCGACTCTTGCTATCCGCAACATTTGCGATAAAACGCAAAACACCAAGTCAATTCTCCCACCGTATCACAATATAGAAACCCTTGGGAGAGATAATCACATCACTAATTTTGTTTCCAAGTGTGTTGGAAGCTCCATCAAAAACCATAGTTCATCGGAATCCCGGTTCAGATCCTTCATATGGTACAGGTTCTTCATAATCAGTAACTAAGATGATATTCTCATATGGGAACTCAAAATTCATAGACTGATAATCACCTACAGCTTGATGAGTCAAATGATCTCTCAGCACACTTCCTTTGATTGGCTTATGAGTAGTGTACTGAATATTGTATTTTGTCAAGACCATTTTCCGTCTTGTTATGCTTTCGGAGAGAGCGGGTTTCTCGAATATGTATTTTATTGGATCCATCTTAGAGATCAACAAAGTAGTATGAGTCAACATATACTGTCTTAGTCGGCGAGAAACCCATGCCAAAGCGCAGCAAGTTTTCTCAAGCTGTGAGTATCTTGTCTCACAGTCGGTAAAATTTTTTCTAAGGTAGAATATTGTATGCTCTTTTCAATCAGACTCATCATGTTTCCCCAATACACACCCCATTGTGTTCTCTAATACTGTCAAGTACATGATCAGAGGTCTTCCTTCAACTGGCGGCATTAGGATTGGAGATTCCTGGAGGTACTCCTTGATTTTGTCGAAGGCTATCTGACAATCATCATTCCACTTCACTACTTGATCTTTCTTCAGTAACTTGAAGATTGGCTCACAAGTAGCGGTCAAATGGGAAATAAATATGGAAATATAGTTCAATCATCCTAAGAAACCTCTGACTTCCTTCTCAGTACAGGGAGTCGGCATTTCTTTAATGGCTTTAACATTGGTAGGATCAACTTCAATACCTTTACCACTAACGACGAAACCTATGAGTTTACCGGATCTTACCCAAAATGTGAACTTATTTGGATTCAACCTTAACTTGTACTTCTTCAATCTTTCAAACAACTTATGCAGGTGGTCGAGATGTTCTTCTTCAGTCTGAGACTTGGCTATCATGTCATCAACGTAAACCTCTATCTCATGATGGATTATATCATGGAACAAAGCTACCATAGCATGTTGATATGTTGCCCCAGTGTTCTTCAAACCAAAAGGCATAACTTTGTAACAAAAATTTCCCCACTGTGTGACAAAAGTAGTCTTTTCCATGTCTTCCGGTGCCATCTTGATTTGATTATAACTAGAGAAACCATCCATGAAGTAAAATACTTTGTGTTGAGCGGTATTGTCAACCAGAACATCAATATGCAGAATTGGAAAGTCATCTATGAGGCTTTCCCTATTCAAACCCTTGTAGTCTATACACATACGCACCTTACCGTCCTTCTTAGGTACTGGCACCACATTTGAAACCCACTGAGGATAGGACGTAATAGCTAAGAAACCTGCATTGAACTGCTTCATGACCTCAGCTTTAATCTTTTCAGATATCTCAGGATGTATACGAAGAACCTTCTGCTTTATAGGAGGACAACCTTCCTTCATTTGTAGACGGTTGTGATCGGTGGATCTGGAACTGACTGTTTAACGCTGGTTCGCGAAATGTCGCGGAAGCAAGAGTCGCCGCCATCTTTTATTTTCTCCAACATGGACAGGACAAAAGCACAGCAAAATTCCTTATGAGATAGTTTCTCGGTTCGGAAGGTAGATTTATAGAAAGGGAAGGTGTTAGCACCCTTTCTATCCATGGTTATCCACAGGCTCTTAGATACTTGCTCATTTGTGTTTTCAAAATGTTTGCTTTTCAATTGTGAGTGAGTTTGAAAAAGTTTCGTTTAAAGATTTCTGATCGACTCTTGTATCAGTCCTCAAGAGTGTTTGAAAAATTGTTTTGAAAGCCTTTTTTGAAAAGTGTCGGTGTGAAAAGAGTTTTTGATTGTTTTTTAATAGAGCAAGTGTCTACGAGTCATCTACCTACCCTAAGGAATTAGGCTGTGTAGAAGTCCTTAAGGTAGTGTCTCCCACCATTGAGAGGTAGGTAGCACCACCGTTGGAGGTGTTCGGGTCAATTCGTTTGTTAGGGACAGTGTGGTCACCAGAGCAACAGTAGGACACCTTAGAAGCTACCCTTATGCCATTGATCCTTTTTAATCCGAGGCAACTTTTCCGAGGCAACTTGTTTTGAGGCATATGGATCAACGGACATAAGGACTTACTAAAACATCCTATACTCGACGACCACGTTTCGAGGGTAAGGCAACAGTGAGGCGTACCCTAAGAGTGGTGTGTGAATTTGTGTGTTATTTTCATGTTAATATTTGTCTTTGATCATGCATTTGGTGAGCTACGCATTGTTTTTAATTTAGGCCATACATTCTTTCATACCAAGTTAGCAGTTTAAGAGTGCGGAAATTTAAATGCGGAAAATAAAATCCTACGCTATTACAAGGCGCGGGTCTATACATCGCCAAATTACAAAGACCCGTTTTTGATAAAGATGAGGAAAGTAAAGACAGAAAGATAAACCTAATTACTATTACATCTGAGAAACAGTTACATAATGATCGAAAGAAATAATGTGTGAAAAGAATTAAAATTAGGACGTCCGAGGGTTTTGACCCTTTGCATGAAATTAAATTAAATTAAAGTCCAATTAATTATTTAATTAAAGAAAAGAAAGTGTTTTAGTGTTTTTTGTATTTATGAAAAATAAAGAAAAAGAATTAAAAGGAAACCCTAAACCTAGATTATTTTAATTATGAATGAAAATATTAAAGTTAACCTAATTTATTAGTTAATTAATTTATTTACATGTTTATTTACAAAATTAATGATAATTAATAATAATGATAAATAATGATGATTAATAATTTATTTAAGAAAAAGATGAAAATGTCAAAAAACTTAATTCTAGATACTTTTTACTTATTAAAGAAAAGATTAAAGTTTAAAAACCTAAATTAAACTAAGTTAATTGTTAGAGTTTATTTACAAAAAATAGGTTAGTGATGAAATTAATAATAATTAAAGATATTTGTATTTTTTATTTTTCTGTTTTTTATTATAGAAAATTATTTTATGGTAAAAAAAACAATTAAAACAATTAAAAAAGAATTAGAAAAGAAAAGAAAATAAAATTAAAAAGGATGCAAACCAAGGGGGGTTTCAGGCCCAATGGGAGGTTTTTTTGAACGGTCTGCATTCTTTGGCCATTGGATTGGGTTTCATGGCCATTTGTATTCTGCCTGTTGGTCATTTGTGTTCTGGCCTCAACGTTCCTTAATCTTCTCAGGATGTCTGTCTCGCCATGTATTGGTGTCATGCATAAGTTGTTCTTTTGGCCATTTGACTTTTGGCTTTTGGCTTTCGGCTTTTGGCCATTTGGCTTTTGGCTTTTGGCCATTTGGCTTTTAGCCTCAACGTTCCTTAATGAACCTGCATGGGATCCTGTCTAAATCTGCAGTGTTGAATCTCATGAACACATTAAATAAAATCATAAAATGCAAATAAAGCCAATATATGAAGAAATTTAATGTTTAGGCACAATATGGCATGTATGAATGATTATACCCTTTTGATCATGGAGATCAAATCAATCTTACCCTTACTGGAAAATTAGTGACATGAATGCTTTTATGCCCTTTGGATCGTGGAGACCAAGCCAGCCTTATCCTTACTGAAGAAGTAGTGAGGTGTTGGTTTGTAACTGTGATGGCTTGTTTGTAGTGAGAGAGGGATTTGTAATAAGGATTTCAAGGTTTTAGGGTTCTTGAAAGAATTTGATATTCTAACAGTGTTGTGGCAAAGTTTTTTTCTCTTTTTTTTCTCCTCTCTGGTTTGTGTGAAAAGAAGGTGATTATATAATGGAAATTAGGGTAAAGAAAATGGGCTTTGAATGTGCAATTGGGCCTCCAATGTTCACTTGAGTTCGTCACTTTCCAGGCTAAATCGCAGGGACTTAAGTGCAATTTTTGAAGTTGAAATGTGAAAACAAAATGTAGCCGACATCGATAACTAACTCATGTCCGAAAATCGGCTCAATCGGATAAAAGGTGAATTAGTTATGAATTTTTGAAGTTTCAGCTCAGACAAACTTATTTTGGGCTCCAGTGTCGACTCTGACACGTTCTTCAATAAAAAACTGGTATTGATCGGAGCATAATCCGGTCTCGACTTTTGAAGCAAAGTTGTAGATCTATGAGTCAGGGACCTTGTGTAAAAATATGAGCCCAATCCGATAAAAATTGACCGAGTTATGAATTTTCGAAGTTTCGGCCCAGATGAAATAATATTCAGCACTCAGGATTTTCAGCGTGTCACGCACTCTGAGCAAAAAACGAAGGCCTTTTGAATACCGTTTGAACTCAATACCTTCTGTGAAAATGTAGCCAACTCAATTTGTGAAATTTTGGCACCGGAACCAGCTCGATACGATGAAAATCGACCAAGTTATGATTTTCTGAACATGACGCAAATAAACTTCTGTCACAAATTTTCTGTACGAAAATACTTGATAAATCCACATTTTTGAAGACCTTCTGATCGAAATTGGCTTCCAGTCGTGAGAGATGAAAACGTATATAATGTCAAGACGGAATTTTAGCCACCGGAACGGGTTCAAAACGAGTCACTTTCTTCAAGTTATGAATTTTTTAGCGCGTAAAAACTGCACTTTCAGCACACTTTTTCACCATATTTCTTCGAGAAAACTCACACATTCAGATACCTTCTTTAAAGAATTAACTCTTGAGCCAAACCTGAATTTGAGAATATGTTATCAGAGATATCTTGGCGAAAGAATACCTGAATATGACGCGCCGGGTTGGACTTGTGAATTTTTCTTGAAATATTTTGAGAAATATGGGAGGGCAAATTTTGGGGTACAACAGTTGCCCCTGTTCAATCTTCTTAGACCTGAGGATGTAGATTGGCTGGCGTGCCTTTCGTAATCTGAAGGTGGAAGATGATTGAACACTAGAGTGCCCAGAAATTTGCACTCACATAGTAGAATGTCAGCAGTGTGATGCAGGGAATGGGCTTACAGATGCCATTTGGAGATTATAGGTATGTGGAGATGGGCTTATAGATGCCATCTGGAAGTATGATAGTACCTTGTCGGGAATGGGCTTATAGAAGCCACCTAGGTGTCGATCGCGTAAGAGATTCCTTAGCGAGAACTTGCGTACCTGAGAAAGAAAAATAATTACCTGGCCTGTTACAGGAGTTGATCTTCAAACCCTTTATGTAGATGTGCCCTGGCTGGATGCAGGAATCGAATCTTTTAAACTTTTCAGACGTGCCCTGGCAGGATACAGGAATCGAGTCCGGAGAATATAGTCGTCAACAGATACACCCTGGCAAGATACAGGAATCGGATCTTCGAACTCTTCAGACGTGCCCTGGCAGGATACAGGAATCGAGTCTGGAATTCAGAAAGGTTTGTGAGTTGTCTCTACTGACAGGTTATTTCCATGGATGGGTGGTCTTTAACGACGAGTGTCTATAACGACGGGTGTCTATAACAACGAGTGTCTATAACGACGAGTGTCTATAACGACGAGTGTCTATAACGACGAGTATCTATAACGACGAGTGTCTATAACGACGAGTGTCTATAACGACGAGTGTCTATAACGACGAGTGTCTATAACGACGAGTGTCTATAACGACGAGTGTCTATAACAACGAGTGTCTATGACGACGAGTGTCTATGACGACGAGTGTCTATGACGACGAGTGTCTATGACGACGAGTGTCTATAACGACTAGTGTTTATAACGACGAGTGTCTATAACGACGAGTGTCTATAACGACGAGTGTCTATAACGACGAGTGTCTATGACGACGAGTGTCTATAACGACGAGTGTCTATAACGACGAGTGTCTATAACGACGAGTGTCTATAACGACGGGTTGTATCAGAGAAATCTTTAGGCATTGATTTAACTGGATTTGTATTCTTTGACTGGGTTGGTCTCTTTTGACTGTATTCGTCTACATAGCTGATTTTTTAACTGTATCCTTCCTGAAAGGTAAAGGTCAGTCATATGCAATGCATGATATGGATCAAGCAATAATATTTTTCAACATATGAGATTGTATGATATGATGCGTATATGCATGTATCATGATGTATAACAATGTGATGTTTATGAATGTATCTGCGTCTAGGAAAATAGATCCTTGACGGATGCCGGGAAGTCAAATCCTGGGCTGATGTTGAAGAGTGAGATTCTTCGTTTCCGTTGGGGATGATGATTGCAAGAATACTGGTCGGAGAAGATAACTCCGTTGGGGAATAAACTTGGCGAAGAGATTACTCGGCGGGGAATTACTCTGTGGGAAGAGATACTTCGCTGAGATTTGATGATAACTCCGCTGGGGATTTCGTTGTTGTGCTCTGTTGGAAATGAAGGTATCTTGGTCGTATTCTTCAGCTGAACTTACCTTGGCACTTCGGTGGACAGGGCAACCGGATCATTTAGACAACTCATTATTGCCCCAGTTTCTGTTGGAGAAGAAGGTACCTGTGAAGGTGTTTGATGACTGCCAATTGACAAATCTTCTTCTGGTAGGCAAGTGACGAGATGACATGACATAGTCGTACGCTTTGATCCCTAACTTTTGCCTGGACCGCCCTTTCGGGTTTTCAGTCCACCGGGATACCCATTTTTGCCCAAGCCGCCTTTTCAGGTTTTCGACTTGCCGGGTATACATATTTTTTTTTTCATCCCTCATTTTTGCCCGAACCCTTTTGGTTCGTTGGGAAGCCCTTATTTTTGCCTAGGTGTGTCAACCTAGCGGGTCTTTGATTACGCGTAGTATTTTTTCCGACTATGTCCATGCTCTCAGGATGTAGGGAGGTGCCCCTGTTATTGTGTTGCCATGCCATCAGAAGATCTTGATCAGGCAAGGTTCGTGGCTGGAACTCACGTCCAATGCCCCAGGTGACTCAGGCGGAGATTTTCCCCAGGCTAATTGGCCTTTTGAGAGATTCTTCGAATCTTGACTTAACTGCCTGATGCCGGGCCATGATCATGTCTGCCCCTTGATTGGAGTGCTTTTGTTCATCCAATATTCATCGTGCGAGCTTCTATGCTGTTCAAACAAATAGTCGTATGCAAACAAAGTTATGTTAAAAATGCAAAGCTTATGTCTGTTTCGAAGTTTTTTGAAAATGCAGTTTTTTTAATAAAACAAGTGAGTTCTTTTGTAAACTGTGATGTCAAACTCGTTATTTTACAGCGAGCCTTAAGGAGTCAGGATACCTTTCATAACAGTACACCTTCGAACTAACCCACGCTTCAGCTAGGACTTTTGAGGGTTATAACGTGGCCTGGTTCACGGTTTAAGAAACAAAGGATAAAGGCTCAAATTATTTATACCCACCCGCTCTTTGTGATGTTCTTCAATCCTAAACTCAGCTAATCATGCGTTAGACCTTGTTTGAGTCTTTGTCTTGATATACCAATGATGGTTCGGATGTTGACAATTTATTTCGAATAGGCAGTCATTTTTTGTTGAGGGTTTGTAGGACCTCTTTCTTTTTTGATTTTGTTATCCCTGTTTTTTTGGCTGACTGTTTCTTTTGCGATTACAGTCAGCGGGATGCCCCGGTTTTGTAAGTCTCCTTCATAGGTTTTGACTTGACGGGTTTTTATTTTGGAGATATAATGACTGCCTATCCTTATGATTATTCGGAATCATCACTGTCTTTTGTTTCAGAAGGACTTCTTTTGATGCCATTCGTTGTACACCTGGATCAGCTGAGAGAACTACCCTGCCCCAGGTTATAATTAAGGGTTTCAATTTTCGAAAAGAAAAACTCCTACTTCTTTGGCTCAGAGGGGTTGTCGAGGGATTATCTTCCTTATAACTCCAGTGTTTAGGGATTGAAACAATGCCTGTACCTCATCAGCGGGGTTTGTCCAAAAGCATACTGTAGATCGTGGTATCGTTTTCTTCATCCTCCCTCAAGAGGCTTAGAATTATTAATAGAGAATTGATCATCACAAAAATATGAAAGCAGTTTGCATATAGTGGATACGAAATAATTACTTCAAAACAGACATGTGCAATGCATTAATGAAATAACAACGTTTGATATGAATAAATGTTTGAACAATCAAAATAAAATTACAACTTGAACATTCGAATGAACAAAAGTCTTCTAGTCTCAAGGCTTGTCACTTCAAATGGTGAATCCGGTAGGGATGGTAGAAACATTCAGCCTGACCCACTTGGGAGAAATCCATTGCCCCTTCATTAATCAGGTCCTGGACTTTGTTCTTCAGAGCCCAGCAGTCGGCAGTGTCATGTCCAGGACTATCAGAGTGGTATGCACATCTTTTGTCGGGATGATAGTTAGGAGCATAGATGTTGGGGTTCCGGGGAGGAGCCCTTAGTGTAATCAGATTCAACCTCAACAGGTGTTGTAAAGCTTGAAACAGCGACATGTTGAGTTGGGTGAACTGCCTCCTGGACCTGCTTGGCTTACTCTGATCAACCTGTTTCTCTGGGCGGGGTTGTGGTTGGACCTGTGAAGTGGTAGCAATTTGGAGAGGTCTATTCATTGAACCAAACCTTTGACTTCTTGGAGGCTGATTAATGACTTGGTCCCTGACTTGGACTGGGTGCTTCATGTCTTGATGAAGCTGACTGATCATGGTCCTCAACTCTTCTTGCTCCCGAGCTAAGCCTTGGATGAGAGCCATTTGCCCCAGCATTTGGGTTCTCATTGCATCCACCTCAGCTTGTAGATGTTTCAGCCGTTTGTCCTTGTCATCTTCGGGACTTTTCTTGGCCAAATTCCCCACGAGGAGTGCCCTCAGCTCTTCCTGCCCCTTGGATAGGCTTAGGAAGATCTCCCTGAACTGAGTCTCTTGAGCATGAAGACCCTGGTTATCTTGTTGGGAAGCCATTGCTGAAATAAACAGCGAAGAAGGTAAGTGACCTGTCAAAAGGGTACCTGTTATGCAATGATATGTATGATATGCATGCAATGTTTTCAAGGACCTCGCGGGGTAAACAAGAAAATTGTTAGAATTGGAATCCGGTAGCTTGATTGAAGGGGCTTCATGTTGTTGAGAGTCCTTCTTCAAGGGTCAAAGGCTCACCATATCCAGTGGGTCATAGCCCCTGACTCAAGTCATTAACCTTGGCAAGAGGAAAATAAATCCCCTTTGCCCCTTGCTAGACCGGTTGGTTCATCATGACCTGCATCACAGACCCTTGAGATCCTTGAAATGGGACCCAGGGTGGATGCGGATTTGCAATTTGTTATGTGGGTGTGTGTAACACGTGGCTATTTTGAAAGCAATAAAGTAAAATAAAGACAAAGAGCACAAAATTTGAATGCAAACATCCAATGATTTATTAAATGAAAATATGTGAATGAGAAATGGCAATCCTAACAAATGGACCGTTGTGCCCCGGCTAAGGCACAAGGCTTAAATTTATTGTTTAAATTACATAACCAAAAACTTGAAAGAAAGAAAGTAGAAAAATAGCATTTACTCCTAACTAAAGGAGATTGGTATAAAGTCTTCATCCTTCCAATTGTTGAGCCCACTGCCGGTAGTAGGGAAAATCCAACTGTCTATGTCACAGCCGTTATCAGCGTCTTCCACAGTGTTGACTTGATTTTTGTGAATTCCATTATTGTTGATGTGGAATGGCGGTATCCCAGAATAAGCACGATGAACAGCCCTCTGAGCCTCTGAGGTGAAACCCGAGCCAAATTTGTCAGACCAGTAAGGAATGTCGGGAAGCTGACCCTAAATAGTGCTACCACCTTCTTCTACCACAACCTTAGCGTCTTTCAGAGAAGCCATCTTCGTAACCTTAGGAACAGTAGGAACAACTTTAGCAACAAGGATTGTCTGAGGAATAACTTCAAAGGTCTGGCAAGGAGTTTCGAGTAATTCACCATCCATCTCAACATACTCGAAGGAGTTTAAATGGCTCACCATGTATTCTTCTTTGCCACAAACTGTAATGATTTTTCCATTCACGGAATACTTTAACTTTTGGTGTAAAGTACAAGTAACAACGCCTCTCCCATGAATCCAAGGGCGTCCAAGCAAATAGGAATAGGATGGACGAATGTCTATCACATAGAAAGTAGAGTAGAAAACCTGGGAACCCACTTTGATTGGAAGATCAACCTCTCCGTGCACCATTCTCTTTGAACCATCAAAAGCTATCACCACAACGTCATTGGGTTTTAGCACGACCCCTTCATAGTCAAGTTTGTCTAAAACAAATTTTGGAAATACATTCAATGAGGAACCTGTGTCCACCAACACATGAGATAAGGTAGTGCCCCTATACTCAATAGAGACATCCAGGGCCTTATTATGGTCCTTTCCTATGGGAGTTACATCAGCGTCAAAAAAACCTAGCCCATTATTAGTCGTCAGGATAGCAACACAATTTTCAAACTGATCAACAGAGATTTCCTGTGGTACATGAGCATATTTCAGAAACTTTACCAAAGCCTGAGCATGGGCTTCAGAGAACAACAACAGAGATAGCATAGATATTTTGGAGGGGGTTTTCCTCAACTGTTCAATAATCTTATAGTCACTCTTTCGAATAATCTTCAGTACTTCTTCCATATCTTTCTTGGAGGTATCTTCAGCAGTAACCTCTTTAGGTGCCTCAGTCTGGGTAGGCTCAGTCACCTATTATTTTCCTCGATCCTCAGTAGTTGATTCAGTAGCAGTGATACGAACTGGATTAGTAACTACCTCTGGAAAAATATCTAGAGAAAAAACCCTTCCACTTCTGGTAACCTTACTAGTCCCAACAATATTGCCAACATTGAGATCAATAACTTCAGTATTTTCATCTTTGACAACCAATGGTTTTTGCTTGACACCGTGGTAGTAGACATCAACTCCATAATTCCAAGGGATAGCCTTGTTAGAGGAAAATGGAATTGGCCCAGGTGCGGTAATGATCAGAGGAGAAACCCTAGGCTCGGCAATAACCTTCATAGGACCCTTAGAAGTGATCCTTACAGGAGTACTAGAAATTGTAATCAATGACATGTCTTCAAGCTTCAGGTCTTGAAACATACTTTTACATAAGCTCTCTACAGAAGGAATCTTCTCGAATAGGATTAAACGGTCATCCATCAAATGCTTAATACCTTATTTCAGTAGTACACAACCATTGGATTGGGATGCATAGTAGTAGCAGTTTTCAATGCAACCCAGCAATAAATCGGCTTGTAACAGCTTCTTCTTAACAATCATCAGAGGAGTAGTCAAGTTACTCATAGCAGAACCATAAGAAACATCATCAATAGTATTAATGCCTCTGTCATAATTAGGCATAGGTGTAGTGATCACATTAGGATTCTCAGGAGGATCAAATTCAATCTCCTTAGAGTCAATCATATCTTAAATCTTATTTTTCAACGCCCAACAAGTGTTAGTGTCATGTCCGGGACTATTGGAATTATAGGCACACCTTGTATTGGGATTGTAACGGGGAGAGTAATTATTTGGATTCTTAGGAGGATCCTTCGATGTAATCATCCCTGCCTTCAATATGTGTTACAATGATTGAGACAATGGCATGTTGATTTTTGTGAACTGTCTCATGGGTGCATCATGCCTACGCTGATTGTTATGTTGTTGTTGTTGCATTGGCACATGATTAGAGATTAGAACTGCCCCCACAGATTGGTTGCGATCACTCTTATTACGACCCTTCTGTCCATACACATCATTGGATTCTTTCTTACCATTGTATGACTTCTTTTCAGTATTCGAAGATGTAGCCACCTGGACATACTCTGTAGTTGCATGCGGGTTGGTGCCTAATCAGAATTATACCGATACTGTTTATAAAAAGTTGCAGCCAAATCTTCCCAGATATGGATATTGGTACCTTCGAGTTGATAATACCATTCCAATTGTGTTCCAGACAGGCTCTCTTGAAAGAAATGTAACCACAATTTCTTGTCAGCAGTGTGTGGTTGAATTTTCCGAACATATGATCTTAAATGCAACTTCAGGAACAAAACTCCATCATACTTAGCAAAGGTAGAATTTTTGAATTTAGGAGGAACGACGACTCCTGAGACTAAACCTAAGTCTTCAAAATTCATGCCAGGAACCTTCTGGATCTCTATAGCTTTCAGACACTCTTCTAACAACTTATACTTCTCTTTAGTATGGGATATTGTTCATCCAAATAATTCTCTTCATCTTCATCAGAATATATGTTAGAACCATGATTGCTTTTTTCAGTTTTAACACTCTTACCATCTTCACCCCATTCGTTTTTTTCGTCTAATGGGATATCAATATCTTGAGCTTGCTTGACTGGGCCTCTGAACTATCTCCCCGTGTTAAGGATGCTGATTGGTTTCTTTGTCTTCTTCTTATTCACGTTGATGAGCACCTTCAGTTCTTCTTTCCCCTTGGCTAAATTTAGGAACATCTCTTAGAACTGAGTATTTTGAGCCTGGAGTTATTTGACTATCTGTTTAAGAGCCATTTTTGCTGAAATAAATAGAAAGAATATGAGAAATCTGCCTTGGAAACCTGTTATGCAATGATATGTATGGCATGTAGATGCATATGCAATGTTTTCAAGGACCTCGTGAGATTTAAGTTTGTTAATCAAAAGGGAACATAAACAAAGACTCTTATTAGTAAGTTCAAATTATAATTGCCTTTTAGGCTTACAATGAAAACAAAAAGGGTTACAAGGAAACAAATTATGAACTCCTAAGACCTAAGACTCAAGTCTCCCATGGACGCTTCCTTTTTGTGTTGACATATTCATTAAGGCTCTTCTCTTCGTGAAGTTTTTTTATCATCTCTAACATTTTCTTCTCACTAGAATAGAATTGAGTCTCAAAGGTGTCCATTTCTTCTTTCAACTGAATCCAAGGCTTTTGTAGCTCTTCAAGGTCAGTAGGCATATTTGGATGAAAAATGGTATGAGGAATATCTCCTTCAACAACAGGCTCTACAATTACTGGTAGGACAGCAGGATATGGCATTATAATATTTTGAGCACGAGATCGCACCCATCTGAGGTAGGGCTCCAAAGGGATGGAGTTCTTCTGTCCCAAAGTATTGATGTCGATCTTATTCACCATGTTCCAAGCATGTATAAACTTTTGACAATAACCTTGAGGATCATTCTCGTAATCGAATACAATACCCTAGATAAGAAAATCATGATGACCGTTTCTTCGAGCATAACCAAATTGACGTAGATATAGATAAGGGTTATAAGTAATAACTCCCCTTATGCCAAGGAGTGGCATATTAGGGAATTCCCCACAGCGGTCAATAATAGTGATGTCCTCTGAGATCACAAACACCAATAGATATCTGAATGAGAGAGTGACATCATCCTTCGAGACCAGTCTAAACCTTGTTCATTTTTCATCACTGATCGGAGAAGGTGCGAAATAAACCACCTGGATAGTAAAGGTATACAACACATGAGAGTCCCTCGCTCTCTCATAGTATAAGTGTGAAGAGAGTGTAAAGTATCTCCAAGCAAAGTAGGCACAGAGTTATGAGTAAGAAATATTTTGATGGCGTTCACATCTATGAGTTGGTTTGGATTAGGGAATAGTATAAAACCATAGATTAGTAGAGCCAGGATCTCCTTAAAAGCATGAAAACTTATAGCATCTAGAAACAACTGAGCCTTCTCTATCAGAAATTTATCAAGAAGACCTTTAACTTCACTTCTTGTTTCCCAATTAGACACAATGTCTAACCGCTTCAGATGTAAGGCTTCTATAATAACTTCAGGCTTTGGAAATTTCTCTAAATCGATGAAGGATGTATGATTAAGAATAGGTACTCCAAGTAGCTTAGAAAATTGTTCCATTGTGGGTACTAACTGATAATATGGGAAGGTAAAACAGTGATGCTTAATATCAAAGAATTGGAACAGAACAATCATCATATCTTCTTCAAAACTTGAGGTGACCAAACTGAGTAGATAACCATTCCTCTTGGTGAATTGAGAGTTTTTGGGAACCTTTGAGACTAAATCCTTAAGCTTGAAAGGTATTCTCACAAAGTTGATTGGGATGGTATTTCTGCGAGCAGAGGCCATAACCTACAACAAGGAACAAAGATAAATCCTTATGTCCTTGAAATGATTAGTGAAAATGTTATGTTATGATGATATGATGTTATATGTTATATTCATGTTAAATAAGTAGAAAACACAAACAAGTCAAACAAGAGCCTTAGGTTTAAAGGCTTGCATGAAGTCCATAGGTAAATACTCTTCCCCACTGAAGTTAAGTTGGCTCAACGTGTCCTAAAATAGTAACTGGGTTCTAAGAATCTCATATCACAGATCTTTCTCGCATGCTTTATTTTAGCACGGCAACCGGCTTGCCACCAAAGCATACTGAAAGTCAATCTCAATGAGCGTAGTCTCGAGTATCAACCAACTTCGGAATGCATCAAACTCTTCATTCTCACTACTTTCTAATGGCCAAGATGGGTCAATTAAGGTTCTAAAAGCAAGTTAGTGTTAACGACATCACGCGGAAGCCTAATGTTATCCTTGATTGACTCAAGGAACATCAGTACAAACCAAAGTGTCAAACTAATTGTATCTATCATGTTAACTATATCGGTATACACCGTATAGTCTTTATAATCTATTTCTAATTACCTAAGGAATTACTATATCCGGGTGTAGGATCTTACAAGCAATACCCAAATAAGCCCTTAAATTTAAAGCAAACAATTCAAATAATTAAAGCAAGTAAAAGTGATCTAAACTCTAAGGTAACCTCTCTTTTAGATCGTCCCCAGCAGAGTCTCCAGTTCTATCATACGGTGGGAGAACTGACTTTTTTGGTTTTATCACAAATGTTGCGGTTAACAAGAGCCACCACCAACTTTTCTTTTATCCAATATTTAGGAAAGGTGAAAAGAACAGGAAAGAGCTTTAATAGATTTTGAGTTCAGGGGGTAAGTTATGAAAAAGGAAGGTGTTAGCATCATTTCCATCCGTAGTTATATATGGGCTCTTAATTGCTTAGCTCACTTTTAAAAACTTGCTTTGTGTGTGACTTGTTTGAAAATATTTTGAAATGCCAATGTAAGGCTAACTTTTTAATAATTCTTGTATCGGTCCTCAAGAATGTATACAAAGTGTTTTTGAAAATATTTGTTTGAAAGTGTAGTGTGAAAATGTATTTGTTTGTGAGAAAGGTTATAAGCAAGCATTCAAGAGTTCTTACCCACTAAGTATGATGTTTCTTGTTATTTTCCTTCTCCTTTAGTGATAGTATTATCCATACTATTAGTTGATAGATAATCCTATCTATTGAATATGAAGGGACATACGTAAGCTCATCGTATAGTCATTGAAGGCAACATGTAAGGATACTTTCGCAATTGTATCAGAGGGACTATCATCATTTTGTAGGAAACTCGGAGGGTCATCGAGGAATTATGATCTTTATTCGAAAGGGACCATGATGATATTGTTAAATCAAGGGTCTTTTGATAAATTATCCCTACTTTCGAGGGACATGACCAATATTCATAAGGAAACAAGAGAGATTATCCTAGAGGTGCAAGTGTGAAGCATGTGTATTTTCAGTTATTTAGTCTTCAATATTAGGTTTCCTATATTTGCTTTCAGTCTTGCCATACAAACCCTAATTACTAACAGTCGAATATGTACAGGAAATTAACGTGTGAAATGTAAAGTGCGGAAAATTAAACCTAAGCTATTACATCCTGTGAGCAGTTACATAATAGGAAAAGATGCGAGAAAATAATTTACGCTATCACATCGGGGAGTGCGACCTATACAGTTTTTATATGAATTTAAATAGCAAAAGATGAGAAAAAGAATGATAGAAAAATGTTAAATGTTTTTGTGTTTTTTTGTTGAAAATAATTTAAGTTAATAAATAGTAATTAAAACCTAATTATTTATAATTAATTTTAATATTTAGAAAAAGCTAATTAACTTAATTAATTAATAAATGAAAAATATGTCAAAAATTATTTACTAACTAGAAAAACCTAATCCTATTCTTTTATAATTTTGAAAAGAAGTTTAAGGTTAGAAAATAGATTAACTAGAAAATAATTAGTAAAATAGAATGAAATTTAGGTTAGAAAATAAGGAAAACAAAAATGCATAGGGTGGAACTTGAACTCATGCCCTTCCTTTCACCAGTATGCCCTTCTACCACTGCATTATAGTGTTGTTTGTGATATGGAATAGGAATGAATCAATCTATTATAAACATGCGCACTATCCTGAAAAATAAAAGAAATTGACAAAATCTGGGATCGAACCCACACCCTTTACAATACCAGTCACGCTTCTTACCATCAAGTCAATTATTGTTTCGCGTTAGTATAATCATTATCATTCAATATAATATAAATTGAAATCAAGAAATTGAATTAAAATAAAATCAGAAGACACGCGTTGTGGTAGGGTCAGGTTTTTTGAATCAACCAATGGGAACGTGCCACGCCTAGGTCGCCTGAGTCAGGAGGGTCAAACCACCGTGGATGGTGGTCAACTTCATCTTCTCCGGTGAGGAGATTTTGAGAACCTGCGAATCCTGCAAAATCGAAACACAAGATGAACCTTATCCCCCTAATTTTATCTGTGTAATTCCAATGGTGGCATTAGTTTGATCTGAAAATGCCTATAGAGTGAGTTTCAAAGAAAAATGTTTCAAACTTCCCTAACAATGGCAGATCTTCATTCCTGCGTCAAACCTCACAAGTAATGCATCAAAATAGTTCCACTCATCAATATGAACATGAACATATGCGTCAAATCTTTCAACAATGTGCATATTAAAAGTTTGAAATTAAAGAAGGATACCAAACTGGTGCAGTTGAGATATGTTGTTCTGACGTGCTTCAAGCTTCATAGATGATTGAAATGAGTTCCCGGAGTCTTCAGGAAGCTTGTTTGATGCTTGGGATGGACTGAAAACGGATGGAGATAAAGATTTGAGTTTGCCCTAGTTTCTTGAAAATTTGAAGATTTTTAGGGTTTGTTCTTGAGGCAACATGCATGTCCTTTTGATATCTGAAGGTGTCATGTATTTATAGGAGAATGATTAGGTCAAATGGTGGGCTTCGACATCTCATGAAATCATATCTTTGATTTTGTTTGAAAGTAAGTTGAAATCTTCCAAAACTAATAAATATTTGTTTTAAATATATACCATACGATTTCTTCAGCTTCAAGGTATATTTTTGGGCCTCAATCATGATTAAAAATATTAACCATGCGCCTTAATCCAATATTTTTATATTTTGTTTGATTTCATTTGCATTTAAATGAATAAAATCCAAATAAAAATCATAAAAAATATGTGAAGGATTTAGGGGTCTAATGTAAGGTCATGAACATGTTTGAACCTAAAAACTTAGGCCCATTAGCCCCAAAACTCAAGTTTGCTCAATTTGAACTTCATGCATTTTCTCAAAATTGCTCAATATTTACCAATTACAACTCTCTTAATTTTTGTCATATGAAGATAATCTTTGACTTTTTAGAAACCTCAAGATGTCTCCTACAAATTTCATGTTGGTCCTATTTTCATTTGAAGTATTTATCTTTTTGTAAATTTCTTTGACAAAAGATGTATTTTTGTTGACTTTTAAAATGACATGTAATATTTTGGCTTATATCTCTCGAATGAAGCATTTTTTACCTTGAGCTTAGAGAGACAAAATTGTAGAGAATTTAATTTCCTTTAAGATGAGCTTTGGTCGAGGAATTTCTGATGAAATATGTGAAAGTTATGATTGGTCAAAGTTTAGTTGACTTCTCCTTAAGTAAATCCTAATTTAGTAACTTTTGATTTTTGATGAATCTTGAGTTTTCTTGATGAACCATGATCAACCCTTGACCAAATGATGAATGTGACTTCAAAATATTGATGTTGACCAAAAATCTTGAAGTTTGACTGTAGATTGGTCAAAGTTGACTTTTTGTCAAATATAGTTGATTTTCAATTATTGGCAAATTGATTGAGCAAACTTGTGATGTAAGACTTGAAACTTGGTATGATGATTATTTGAAGCATGTGGGATACCTTGAAATCTACTTGAGGCATTGACGACTCAATTTCCTTTAAGAAAAGCAAAACCCTAGTTATAAGGTTGTTGCTTAGGAAGGGTGTTTTGTATGCTCAAACCTTGAGTATTCTTGAGTCATTTAGAATCTTAGAAGCATGAGGAGACCTATTAAAATAGTTTGTCTTGAAAATGAGAAGACAAATTTTAGAATGCAACACATGACATTAATACTTTTGCTATACCCGTTTAAATTTTTACGGCTATTTATTTTTCCATGCATGAAAACATAATAGATTTTAGTTATTGTTCATATTGGTTGTTGAAGTTCATTTGACACTATCTCATCGAATGGGTGATATTAATGCTTTTTTATATTCTCGTGGCATTTTTTATAGCTATTCATTTCTCAAAGCATGAAAACATAAGAACTTTTAATTACTACTTATATTGGTAGTTGAAACTCATTTAATACTATCTCATTGAATTAGTGGCATTACGTCTTTTTGCTATCTAGATGGCATTTTTTACGACTATTTATTTCTCTATGCCTCAAAACATAATGGTTTTTAATTATTGCTTATATTGATAGTTGGAACACATTTAACATTTTCTCATTGAATGAGTGTCATTAAGGTTTGTGCTATTCCGTTTGCATTTTGGCGTCTATTATTTCCCCAAGCATCAAAACATAATGACTTAATTATTATCTGAATTGGTAAGAGTTGTACATGTATCCTTTTAATTTCCACGAGGACATTTATTACTTCTAATATAGTCCTCCAAAATGATTGGTTTATTTTTTTATGTCTTCAATGATCCTTAAAGATTTACATGCAATGTGGAAAAGCGTTATATATTGAGTACCCTAAGTTAGAAGATCTTTTATTCTCATCAAAACAACTAGCAAATACTTTAAGGTTTTCAATAGAAATTTCTTCCGTATTTACATCCCTATGAACCATTTAGATTTCATGTCCTGAACTTTATTTTGTAAAAATTAGATATTAAAAAAAACATTCATAAATAACTATATTTCGGAGAAAATTACGCAAATAACCATGTTTCAAAAAATCCCACAAGAGAGAAGTCAAGTGAGATGGCGCATGCATTGACCCATTTGTCCTAGGCACCATCTCACTTGGCACATGCACTATATTTTAGCCAAGTGAGATGGCGCACGCACTCTAAAAGTGAAGGGAGGCGTCATCTCACTTGACTCCTAGGGCAAAATGTATTTTTTATAAATAATTCGTCTGTTTCTCCGTCATTCTTCACACTTTCTCGCACTATCTTCTTATTTTTCTCTGTTATTTGCGTCATGACATTGCCCATGATTTTTACCAGAGATGATTACATTATTTTCTCGGCCACCAAACCTCCGATGAAAATGAAATTCTGACACATTCACTTCATGGAGCGTCTGAAGAGAGAGTTGATGCGGTGGCTAGAGGGAGATATCGAGGATGGGAAACAAATTAGAAGGATCCAACGAAGAAGAACAATCACCACACTTGCGACATGAAGACCTAATTTTTGGTTGGAGAAGTCAAAACAGACAGCAACGTAATGTTGATGATGCATGGGCCAGATGAAATTGTTTTAACTGTTGTAATTTCATAGACGGTTTATCGTGTTTTATTTGTTGTTCCCGCAAGGTTTGTTGTAACAAATGCTATTAATGAAAAATCTTAATGTTTATAACTTAAAAACGTAAAGATGTTTTGTAATATAATTTTTATGTGGTTGAGCTAGTAGCCCGAGTCGGACAATTTTTGCGATTGTGTCTGACCTGACGACATAAACCACACTTTCTTTCCAGCTTGTCAAGAGAGTCCATTTCAGTTGTGATGCGCTTACTTTTGGGACAACCCTTTTTATTCCTTCGGATTTGGTCATTGTGCCATAATATTCACCGTCGTATGCAGGCCAATAATCAGGTTTTGCTACCAAAGAGAAGTTGTTGTATACGTTGAGCAAGGTTTCAGACTTATAAATGGGAGACAAAAGTTGTAATGCGTCTTGATGAGTATATGCACACGCAGCAATGACATGAGAGCAAGGCATACAAAAGGCTTGAAACTTTCCACAATCGCACCAACGATAAGGTAGTATAACCTTATACTCTTGTCTTTATAGCCCCTCGTTGTGGTCGGTAGTCTCTTTGATAATCAAGTTGTGATTGTGTCGGTCGAACCGTATAACCAGATGGGTGTCGGCTTTGGCACTTTCTGCCTTAATATACTTCATGCAACTTTCACTATATAGTTGTCCCGATTGCAACACAACATTCCATATTTCACCTCTTTTGACAAACAACGAAGTCATCCTAAAATATGTTGATTTAACAAAAGCAGTTACTGGGAGGTTTCGTATGCCTTTGAATACCCCGTTCATAGATTAAATCAGATTTGTTGTCATGTGGCCCCATCGTTGTCCATTGTTGTATGACCTAGTCCATTTCTCAACCGGAATGTTATCGATCTACCTACTGGCGTCCGGATTTGACAATTGGATCTCGTTGTGATAATATTTAAAGGTATGGTATGCCAATGCATACCCTGCATTCATAACCGCTTCCCTAAGAGCTTTGTCTTTGATCTCCCTCATGAAATTTTGGATGATATGTCTAATGCAATAGACATGCATAGAAGGAGGTTCATGCAAACCGTTTTCAGGATTGTTGTATACACTCTCAATAGATACATGTCTATCAGAGATCAAACAAAGATCTGGTTAAGGAGCCATGTATGTTCGGAGATTCTTGAGAAAGAAGCTCCAAGCACCACCAGTCTCTCCCTCGACTAGGGCAAAGGCAATTGGGAAAATTTTGTTATTGTCATCTTGTGCAATTGCCATCAGTAGCCTGCCTTTGTATTTCCCATACAACCAAGTCCCATCAATTTGAATAATTGGTTTACATGACGCAAACCCTGTGATGCAAGGTTGAAAAGTCCAGAACACTCAACTAAATATTCCATTTCTGGTGAGTTGACTACCATTTTGGGTGTACGCCGGTAGTGTTTCCATAATGTAAACAATACCCAGAGAATAAGTCTGAAGTGCATTCAGGTAGCGAGGAAGTTCTTTGTATGACTCCTCATAGTTTTCATATACCTTTTCAATCGCTTTGGTCTTTGCTAACCACGTCTTTCGGTATGACGGAGTATAGTTAAATACCGTAGTGATGTGAGAGATTATGGTTTTCACCTTCAATGATGGATCGTTGCTGACGAGGGGTAGGATTTCTTGACATATGAGATCATAATTTAGTTTCTGATGATCCTGTGATTGAGTAGAACGGACACACGTGTGCATGGACATAGAACCTATGACCCACAATCACCTTTTAATCTGTATGATGCAGTGAGCTTAAACATACAATTTGGATGGATACACTTGATCTTGTACCTTTCTGGATTTACACGATCTACCTTAAAATCAACCGAGTTGAGCATGTGAAACTTTTTTATGGCTCGGCTACATTCTTCTCTATTACGAAATTTGTCTTTCTCTTTTATGTTTTCATCTGACTGCATATACAGATTGAAAAATAAATCAGATGATGGTTCATCTCCATCCATGTTGAAGTTTGTCATGTGCGGAGGTGGTGTGTAGATCTTATTTGAAGGTATACTAGGTACGCCATCTTCTTCGGAATCATAGTTGACCATGTCGTCAAACTCTAACTTGTCATCTTCTTCTTCTTCGTCAATGAAATCTACTTCTGCTTGTTCGGTCTCCAGAGGATCAACCACTTGTGACAGCTGAGGCTATTGCAACATAATGTACAACTCAATAGAGTCGTACCCAGAATACTCATGACTGGAAAACACATTCTGAAGGTCCTCGTCATCTTGAACCTCAACCTTATAAAATATTATTTGGTTGTTACAAAAAAAAAGGATTCTAATAAAAGATTTGTGTCACGGGACCTCGTCCAAGTTTGGCCTCCAATCGTTTTTTGAAATACAAGAAATTGGATTTCATGTTTAAACAAAATCAGATGTTCTCAGTGTCTCTAAGCAAAAACCCAGAGGTGGGACAAATGTATGTATCACCGTTGAAATGTTCACTGATCACATATTGTGGTGCAAAGGCCATTGTGTTTGACTGTTTGAAGGTTTGAAGGTTTAAGTGTTTGATTGTTTGAGTTTTGAGTTAATTATTTGAATTTTTGAATGTTCGAGTGTTTGAGTGATTGAGTGTAGAAGTGTTTTGATAAATGTAGGATTAAATAGGTTGTACTGAATTTGAATAAAACAATAGTAAGCAACCTCTAATTCGCCTCCCTACATGTCCAATCGTATTACATGCATGCAGAGATGCCTTCCCCAAGACTGTCACCTAGCCTGAACCTACATTGCAACCCATGCCACCTCTTATTCGCCAACAGGGATGGCGACACCTTTCATTTTTATACTCATTCGCCAAGTCCAATGGCGCCTCCATACACGTCCAATCGCATTACATGCATGCAGAGATGCCTTCCCCAAGGCTGTCACCTAGCATGCACCTATACTGCAACCCATGCCACCTCTTACTCGCCAACAGGGATCACGACACCGTTCATTTTTGTACTTATTTGCAAAGTTCAATGGCGCCTCCCTACATGTCCAATCATATTACATGCATGCAGAGATGCCTTCCCCAAGGCTGTCATCTAGCATGTACCTACACTGCAACTCATGTCACCTCTTATTCGCCAACAGGGATGGCGACACCTTTCATTTTTGTACTCATTCGCCAAGTCCAATGACGCCTCCCTACATGTCCAATCATATTACATGCATGGAGAGATGCCTTCCCCAAGGTTGTCACCTAGCCTGCACCTACACTGCAACCCATGCCACCTCTTATTCGCCAACAAGGATGGAGACACCTTTCATTTTTGTACTCATTCGTCAAGTCCAATGGCGCCTCCCTACACGTCCAATCGTATTACATGCATGCAGAGATGCCTTCCCCAAGGCTGCCACCTAGCCTGCACCTACACTGCAAGAGTGACACTTATCATGCATGCATGCACCCACCAACCACCTCACTTACTCTATGATAAAATTTTGCCTATAAATACAGATCCTCACATACTTCTATTGCATCCGCAATCATCTCACTATCTGCTACAAACTCTTTCATAATCTCATATAATTTCAACAATGACTCTTCTCACAATAGGCGATTCTCAGAGGCACAAGGGACAACATTGCAGCATTTGTAAGTTTCTTGTATACTTATATATTTTTCATACTTCTATTAATGATTTATACATCTTATGTACTCTTACACTTTTTACATTCTTAACTTAGGATACTAAAAAATTCATAATCCGGTCACACAACTATCTTGCTCCCGACCCATTGATCATACCCTATCTCGAATACGCAGGTTTCAGAAATGTTATAAAGATCTTCAACTACACCATTGATTCAAAGTCCATACTTGCAATGTTGGAAAGGTGGAGACCAAAGACCCACACATTTCATCTACCAATAGGTGAATGTACCGTCACACTAGAGGATGTGTACATGTTATTGGGTCTCCTTGTCGATGGTAAGGCAGTTAACGGGTCGGTTCAACAGCCTAATTCTCTGTGTGAAGAATTGTTGGGCAGGGATATGGTTAAAGGTGGTGGTGCGAGAGGTCAGGGTATACTACTTACTGAGCTCAAAAATCATTATGTGACTCTGGAATTGAACGAAAATTCCTCCGAGCTAGCTAAGTTAATAAAAGCTAGAAATTATATAATGATACTATTTGGAACCTTTTTATTTTCCGAAATTACGGGAAATAATGTAAATTTCATGTATTTAAATTTACTTAGAGACTTTGAAAAAACTAGAAAGTATAGTTGGGGTTTTGTTGTTTTAGCCCATCTATACAGTTCCTTGTGTAAAAATGTGTTGTACCCCAAAATTTGCCCTCCCATATTATTCAAAGTTTTGACAAGCATCATCTCAATTTGCTCAAGTCTACTCAAGGGTTGCACAGTTCAAACACCCTCTTAAGCCAGTCAAATTAGGGTTTTGGTTCTTGCAAGGAAGTTGAGGTTTTCAAGGGCTCAATCAATTCCCATAGGCCTATACACATTGTCAAGCATCTACATGCCAAGTTTCAAGGCTCACAGGGTCAAGTTGCACAGTCAAAAGCCCTAGTTGCTCCACAATCAACTGCAGGGGCAAAATGGTCATTTGGCAGTCAAAAGTCAAAATTTTGGTCAACATCTTATTTTGAGCCCACAATCATCATTTGATCAAGCCTTGATCATGATTCCACAAGAATGGCTCAAAAATCATCAAGATGCAAAAGTTTCTATTTATGGACAGTTGAAAAGTCAACTGTAACTTGACCAAGGCATAACTTTTTCATGGTTCATCAGAAAAATCCCATCCAATGCTCATCTTGAAGGGGAGGACATTTCCTACAACTCATCTTCACATCCCAAGTCCAAGAAATTCTCTCACAAAAAGTTATCAATTTCAACATTATAGGTCATTTTCAAAAGTCAACAAAATTGCACTTTAAGTCAAAGACCATAACTTGAGATTGGTAAATCAAAATGACATGGGACCAAAGGCATTGGTTAGAGGACTTCAAGACCTTTCCAAAATGTCCAAGAACATGTTCATATGATCAAAATTGAGCAAGATATGCATTGGAGAAGTTGGGAAATTTTTGTGAAATGGCAAAAGTCAACTATCCTTGAAACTTCAATTTTTGACAAAAGGGCCCACTTTTTCCACTTGGTTCAGCCTTGTCATGCCACCCACGTGTCCCATGACCAATTACAAGACCAAACATTTATTTTTTTTCATTTTTATTTAATTTTTATGGATTTAATTCATTTTAATCCATAATAATTCAAATAAAATAAAAAAAAATGAATTAAATGGTATCTTTGAGTTTTGAATGGCTTTCATGTGTCATGAACAACCTACCAATTTCGTGCTAGGGCCATTTTAAGCATTAAAATTCAAATTTGAACAAAATTGGAAAATGCTTTAATGGTGGTTATGAAGAAATCCAAAAAACATCATTGCAATGGATCATTGGCTCTTAATGTGACTGATTCTCATTCATACATACATATGCAAGTGTTCCAGACTTCAAGCACGACCTAGAGCTCATTGAAACGGCATAACCAAATTCAAAAATCCAAGCAAAAAAGTCAAATCCTAATTCTACCTTCCAGGCCATTTCAAGGAGATTCGAAGGTTCAAATACATTGCGGGGAGTCTCCAGAACCTATTGCAATCATAAACAAGCTCCAATACTCAAAGAAACGCCCAGCATAAGTCACACGGTTTGAATTTTTTCCAGAAACGCATACCATTATTCATACATTGTTAACATCTTTTGTGGATCATTTTGTGTTCATAGCATTCGGGTGAAGCTAATGGTAGGGTTCAATTGCTTTGAGAGCCCCTGAAACGCAAATCACCATGGTTAAATCTTAGGGTTTTCAAGCTTTTGAATTAGGGCTTTTCACATACTGTAAAATCAAACCTCAAGACGCACATGGTTGAAACCGCCTGATTGAGACGAACATGTTGATACCCTCGCGCCCAATTTATCTTGCATCCACGCCTATTCGCTATTTTTCAATGTTGCAGGTTGTGGGGGTTTAAAACCCCCGCTATCTAACTCTATTTCTTGCAGCTTCAGGGAAGAAGACGGTGACGTGCTTGCATCTGGTTGGTCCGTTCAAAATATGCGCGCTCTTTTTTTTTTGTTTTCCAGCATGTGACTTGTTTATTCCATATAATATTACTTTCTCTTTGTTATATCAATTAAATCAATTGGCTCAGTGGAAGGACGCGCTGACAATGACCACTGGGACCTGGGTTCGATTCCCAGGTCCCCCAAAGGCTTGTTATTATTTTTTCCAACATGTTCCTATGCAGTCTTCCAAATAACCAACACCATATGCCCTCATGCATCAACGTGCCATGTGTCCAATCCCACAGATCTGAAGGCCAAGGAATGAAGGAACACCATGCTCATGAGTCAACGCATCTCCAGGCAGTCTTAAAGGTCAAAACAAAGTTGGCTTCTTGATGGGCTCAGATTGCCAATACACCCTCAATTCTGGCCCAACACCCCTATGGTTCTATTTTATTTTCTTTTGTTTTGTTTTCTTTTTTTTATTTTCTTTTAACTAATTTTTAATTATTATCATTATTGTTAATTAACCTAACAAACTAATTTTTTCCATAAAATTCAAAAAAAAAGAAAAACATTTTATTATTTATTAACTTATTTTGTAAATAAATGTAAATTAAATTAAATTAGTTTAATTAGTTAACTTTAATACCTTTTTACAATAAATAAAATAATTTAGACTTAGGCTTTTCTTTTGACATTTTTAATTCCTTTCTTTATTTTTTTCATTAAAACATAAAAACACAAAAAAATATTTTCTTAATTAATTAATTAATTAGTTATTAGTTTCCATTTCGTTAATTACAAAAAAGAAGGACAAAAATTTAATTCTTATTCAAAAAAGGGTCAAAACCCTAAGACGTTCCAATTTAATTCTTTCGCGCATTATTCTTATTTTGATTATTTATGTAACTGTTTTCGGATATGTAATAGTAATTAGGTTTATCTCTTTATTTACTATTTCTCGCACTTTATTTCCAAACGGGTTTTGTTTTTTTGGCGATGTATAGACCCGCGCCTTGTAATAGTTAGATTTACATTTCCGCAATTTATTTTCCGCACTCCTAACTGTTAACAATGCCTGCAAGAATGTATGTAAAATAAAATCAATCCGTAGCTCACAAATAACATGTACAAAACATTAACTGAAAAACAACACACAAAGCACATGCCACTCCTAGGGTACGCCTCACTGGTTGCCTCGAACATGGTCATCAAGTATAGGACGTCTTAGAGGTCGCCCTTTCTGTCCAAAAGATCCAGTTGCCTCGAAACGGTTGCCTCGGATAAAAGGAGCTAGGACATTAGGGTTACCACTAAGATGTCCTACCATTGCTTCGGTGACCACACATGTCCCTTAATCGAATTGACCCGAACACCTCCAACGATGGTGCTACCTATCTCTCAATGGTGGGATGGCACTATCTAAAGGACTCTTACACAGCTTAATTCCTTAGAGTAGGTAGATTCTCATAGGTACTTGCTCTTTTCAAAATAAACAAAAACAACTTTTCACACCTCACACTTTCTAAAAAATTTCAAACAAATTTTTCACACACTCTTGAGGACAGATACAAGAGTTACTTAGAAATTTTTCAAACGAAACTTTTTCAAAACCCACACACACTTGAAAAGAAAACAAATTTTTGAAAACATAAGAGCAAGTACCTAAGAGCCCGTGGATAACCACGGATAGAAAGGGTGCTAACACCTTCCCTTTCTATAAATCTACCTCCCGAACCGAGAGACATCTCGAATAAGGAATTTTGCTGTGCTTTTTTCCTTTCCATGTTGGAGAATATAAAAGACGGTGGCGACTCTTGCTTACCGCGACATTTCGCGAAACCGGCTAAAAAACAGTCAGTTCTATTTCCACCGATCACAGAACTGGAGACTCTGCTGGGGATATTTTTAAAGTGAGGTGTACCTTAGGATTAGACCACTCTTATGTTTTCAATTGAATGTTTTGTTTGCTTTATTGTTGTGGGCTGCATCGGAGTTTTATAGATCCTAACCCGGATCTGGGGAATATCCTTTTAGGTAGCATAAGCTGTGAGGGACCTGTCCGGCGTAGACCGACATGGGTGAAGCAGTGGCTACGTTGGTGTGGCACCTTGGTCTGTACCGATATCCCTTGTGTTGCAACGAGGAGAATATGGGTCTTTTGAGGAGTCATTAAGCACCAACCGACCTTAGAACCCTAATGTGACCCAACTTGGCCATAGAACAGTAGCAGTATGCTACACCCATTGAGGCTAAACTCTCGCGATGGTTCTGGCTGCAAGAAAAGATTGTGACGCTGGAGTTATGACCGATTGAGGGTAGTCAGTGATATTGGGATCCTCTAGAACCCGGTTACTTTTGATAGGACAGGTCTTAACCAACGAAACTGAAAGAGGGTAGTACCTGAACTTCATGCTGGCCTAAACTCTAAGGGCTATCTGGTGTGACTTGTGTGCCTTATCATGTTTGCCTTTGTGAATACTTGTGGTGTGCTTTACCATAACATCATACCATCATACCATTGCATGCATCCTGCATAAGGACTGACCTATTTCAAAGACAAGAGGGTTTCACCTTTGCTCTGTTTTGTAGGACATCATGACGCCTGTGCGAAGGAATACTATCCGGCTCAACTTTGTTCACCCACCTGATTTGCTTAAAGAGTTGGTGGACAGAATTCCAAACACTGCTTCCTTCATCCAGAGGCATGGTTCTCTTCTCGGTTTAGTCACTTCAAAGTGGGACCAACAACTGATGAGTGTCTTGACCCAGTTTTATGATCCCTTGTACAATTGCTTCACCTTTCAAGACTTCCAGCTGGTCCCTACCCTGGAAGAATTCTCTGATTTGCTTGGTATCCCTATCTTAGATCAGACCCCATTCACTGGTTGGGAAAAGACTCTTAGGCTTGAGGAGATTGCTGCAGCCCTTCCCTTGACCAACAAGGAGGTAATGGACAACTGGGTGACTAGAAGCGGAGTTAAGGGCTTCTTGGCTAAGTTTCTGATTGGTAAAGCTAACAGTTTCTGGAATGACTTAGACTTCAGGGCGTACGAGGACATTCTGGCGCTCTTAATCTATGGTCTAGTATTGTTTCTAAATCCTGATAACTTTGTCAATATCAATGCCATAAGGATCTTCATGTCTCGGAACCCTGTACCCACTCTCTTGGGTAATATCCTGCAACAACTCTATGCTCGTACTGCCCGAAGACGGGGAACTCTGTGGTGTTGTGCTCCTTTGTTAGTAAGGTGGTTTATTTTGCACCTCCCCAAGTTCGAGATGAAGAACCAAGAAGGAAGAGGCTGGGCTCATAGGTTAATGTCTCTCACTGATAATGACATCATTTGGACTCTCAGAGGTTTAGATGAGGTGGCTGTTATTGATCGTTGTGGAGAGTATCCTAATGTTCCATTGATCGGTACCCAGGGAGGAATCTCTTATAATCCATGTTTAGCTCTCCGTCAATTTGGAAGAGCCAGAAGAGTAGGGCCTCATGAGATGTTGGTGCCTCACATCAGTTTTGAGTTTCAGGTAGATAGTGACGAACTGCGCCGTAGATTCATCAAAGCTTGGGACAGAATTCACAAAGCTGACCCACATGAGTTGGGAGCGAAGACTTCTCTACCAATGGAACCCTATTACAGATGGGTCCGCATCCGTGCTTAGAAGTTAGGTATGCCATATGAAGCTGTCAGGCCTATCATTCTTAAAATTCCTGATGGAGATGGGGTTCCTCCAACCATACTCCCTCCTCAGATACCCACTGATGTTGATACACTAAAGAGGTCTTGGGTGCAACTACAGGAAGAACAAGATTCTTATCGGGAAAGGTTCAACAAACAGGAACAGAAAATCCAGAAGCTGACAAAGAAGTTGGAAAACGAACGAACCCTGAATGACTACTGAGAAGAAAAGGCCATGGGAGCACTGATGGGCTTTGGATGTTTCCTTTACAACTTTTATTTTCTTTTCAGTATTTTCATTCCTGTAACGCCTAAGGGAAATTTGTTGAACAATTTAAATTTCAAAGTTTAAATCTAATAAAGTGTGTTCCTTTTGTCTACAAAGTTGATTCTCGATTGTCTTTGAAAACATAATTCATACGCATTTCATTCATCATATGCATCACATGTACCCTTTTTCTACAGGTTGCTTAATCTTCTTCGCTGTTTATTTCAGCACTCAATCATCATGAATCCTGAACCAACTACTGAACAAGCTATCAAGGCCCTCCAGGCCCAGAACGCCCAGTTTCAAGAGATGGTCATGAACTTAGCCCAGGGACAACAGGAGTTGAAGGCTTTGCTCCTGAAGAAGAAGAAGAAGAAGAAGAAGAGGATTGTGCTGTTCAACACTGGATGCAGACTCGGGAATACACTACAGAATGAAGCTGAGCGGACTACTCCATCTGTTGGGGAAGGCAGTCACCAAGAGGGAAGGGTCCCTAGCCCTGTGGTCTCTGACACCGAGACAGATTTCAATGATGAACAGTACCCTCCTACCGAGGACAGGTACAAACAGCTGGAGGACCGGTTAAATGCTATGAAGATTCAACGTGTGCCTGGGTTGGATTTTGGATACTTAGGTTTATCTTCTGGGGTGGTGATCCCACACAAGTTCAAGGCGCTTGCCTTTGTGAAGTACGACGGGGCTTCCTGTCCTAAACTGCACCTCCGATCTTATGTAAGGAAGATCCAGCCTTACACTGCAGACAAGAACTTATGGATCCATTTCTTCCAGGAGAGTCTTTCAGGGACTCATCTCGAATGGTTCTATCAGCTGGATGGAACCAATATTCGTAACTGGGAGGACTTGGCTACTGCTTTTTATAAGCAGTATCAGTACAATTCCGACCTCGCTCCTACGCGTACCCAACTCCAGGGTATGTCACTAGGAACGGGTGAAGGTTTTAAGGAGTACGCGCAGAAATGGAGAGATCTGGCTGGCAGGGTGCAGCCACCGTTGACTGATCGTGAACTCGTGGACATGTTATGGGGACCCTGTCTGGTCCATTTTTCAACCACCTGATTGGTAATTCCTCTGCTGGGTTTACAGACCTGATCATGACTGGTGAGAGGATCGAAGCTGGTATCAAATCGGGGAAGATACAGAAAGGTGCCTCCTCGAGCTCTGAAAAGAAGCCCTTCAAGAAAGAAGCTAGTGTTGTGTATGGTCCCAGGAGACAGAACAAACCGGAATGCCGCCAAGCTGTCAACGCGGTGGTAATTTCAAAGCCTGCTGCTGCCCCTCAGCAGTACAACCAGCCAAGAGTTGAGAGGCCCAAAAGACAGTATACTCGGCTCAGCATGACTCTCTCTCAGATATTGCTGCAACTGCTGTCAACCAGCCTGGTAACTGTCAAGGAAGCTCCGAAGGTAGTGAACACAACCTCTCCAAAATACAACCCCAACGCCCGCTGTGCTTATCACTCTGATAGCCCGGGGCATTCTACGGATGATTGTTGGGCTCTGAGGAATAAGGTTCAAGACCTTATTGATGCTAAAGAGGTACAGTTCGAGGCGCCCGGGAGGCCTAATGTGGTGACAGCTCCCATGCCCAACCATGGAGTAAATGCTATCAGGATGGGTGATGAAGTGGAAGAATCCGAATTCAACAGCTGGATCTACCCAACGACCGAAGATAGACCAAGCAACTGGACTGCCAAAGACTCCATACCTGTTACTGTTGTCACTCAGTAATGAATTCCTTTGTTTTAAAGTTGTAACAAACAATATTACTAAACTCTATGGCCCGGTGTTTTACCCGGGGCACCGTGGTTTCATTTGTGAGGGCTTGTTATTTGTCACTTTCATATATCATGAATAAAAGCATTGGACGTTTTCGCATTTTAAATCTTGCGCTATTTGTCTTTCTTTATTATATATTGCAAAACAGCTATATTTACACACACTCACTTATACAGGTTCCAATCCACTCTGGATCTCACTGGTAACGACTCCGCTACTGCCAGTTATGACTTCGAAAATCCGATCAACTTAGCCGAAGACGAAGGTGAAGATGATTGCGAAGTGCCTGGTGAGCTTGCAAGAATGTTACTCCAGGAAGAAAGGGCCATTCAGCCACATGAAGAGCCAGTGGAAACGGTAAATCTGGGCACTGAGATAGACAGAAAGGATGTCAAGATTGGTGCCAATCTGGAGCTCAGTGTGAAACAACGGTTGATTCAGATACTGCATGACTATGTGGAAATCTTTGCCTGGTCTTACAAAGACATGCCTGGTTTGGATACTAACATTGTGGTTCATCACCTGCCTACCAAGGAAGACTGCCCTCCAGTTAAACAGAAGGTCTGCCGTATGCGTCTAGAGATGTCCGAGAAAATCAAAGCTGAGGTTATGAAACAATTTGATGCCGGGTTTCTAGCAGTGACTTCTTACCCTCAGTGGGTTGCCAACGTGGTTCCAGTGCCGAAGAAAGATGGTAAGGTCAGAATGTGTGTCGATTACAAGGATTTGAACAGGGCCAGCCCTAAGGATGATTTCCCTCTGCCTCATATCGACGTTCTGGTTGACAATACTGCCCAACATAAGGTATTCTCCTTCATGGATGGCTTCTCCGGTTATAATCAAATCAAATTGGCTCCGGAAGACATGGATAAGACCACTTTTGTTACTCAGTGGGACACCTTTTGCTACAAGGTCATGCCTTTTGGGTTGAAAAATGCTGGGGCAACCTACCAACATGCCATGGTTGCTCTGTTTCATGACATGATCCATCATGAGATTGAAGTATACATCGACGATATGATTGCAAGGTCCCAAACTGAGGAGGAACACATTGACCATCTACAGAAGTTGTTTGACCGTCTAAAGTTGTACAAGTTGAGGTTGAACCCAAACAAGTGCACCTTCGGGGTGAGATCTGGAAAACTGCTAGGCTTCATCGTGAGCGACAAAGGTATTCAAGTGGACCCTGCCAAGGTGAAAGCCATACAAGAGATGCCAGCTCCCAAGACGGAGAAAGAGGTCAGAGGCTTTCTAGGACGACTGAACTATATTTCCCGATTCATCTCACATCTAACTGCTACCTGTGAACCAATCTTCAAGCTGCTGAAGAAAGATCAAGTAGTACGTTGGAACCATGAATGTCAGGCCGCTTTCGACAGAATCAAGGAGTATCTCCAAGAACCACCCACTCTTATGCCACCGGTTGAAGGGAGACCTCTAATATTATACTTGACAGTACTTGACAGCTCAATGGGGTGTGTGCTGGGGCAGCATGACGAGTCTGGCCGAAAAGAGCACGCCATTTATTACCTTAGCAAAAAGTTTACCGACTGTGAGACCCGATACTCACTGCTTGAGAAAACTTGCTGCACTTTGGTATGGGCTGCTCGCCGGCTGAGACAGTATATGTTGACTCACACTAATCTGTTGATTTCCAGAATGGATCCAATCAAGTACATATTCGAAAAGCCTGCCTTGTCCGGAAGAATAGCAAGATGGCAGATGATCTTGACAGAATACGACATCCAGCACACGACTCAGAAAGCGATCAAGGGAAGTGTATTGGCAGACCATTTGGCACACCAGGCAGTGGATGATTACCAGTCGATGAACTTTGAATTTCCCGACGAGAATATCATGGTAGTGACTGATTGTGAAGTACCTGGATCGGATGAAGGACCTGAGGAAGGATCCCGATGGTCTATGCACTTTGACGGAGCCTCAAATGCTTTGGGTAATGGCATCGGCGCTGTGATTATATCCCCCAAAGGCACTCATACTCCACTCACTGCTCGGCTATGTTTCAACTGCACCAACAACATGAAGGAGTATGAAGCATGTATCATGGGTCTTCAAGCTGCAATTGACTTAAGGATCAAGTTTCTGAGTGTCTTCGGAGATTCCGCTCTCGTGATCAACCAGATCATAGGCGAGTGGGATACAAAACACCCAAATCTTATTCCTTACAAAGAGTATGTTTTGACGTTGATTCCCCACTTCGAGGAGATAACTTTTGAACACTTCCCAAGAGAGGAGAATCAGTTGGCGGACGCGTTAGCTACGATGTCTTCCATGTTCAAAGTCAAATGGGACAATGAGGCTCCCCGGATCATTATCTGGAAATTGGATGAACCTGCACATTATTGTGATCTTGAGGCCGAAGAGGTAACTGAAAAACCATGGTATCATGAAGTGAAGAGGTACTTGGAAGCTCAAGAATACCCCGAGGGTGCATCTGTTAATGACAAGAAGTTTCTGAGGAGGTTCGCAGCAAAGTTCTTCCTCAGTAACGACATTCTTTACAAGCGAAATCATGATTCAACCTTACTGCATTGTGTGGATAAGACTGAAGCAGAAAGGATCATGGAAGAGCTACATGAAGGTACCTTTGGAACACATTCCAGTGGATATACTATGGCAAAGAAAATCCTTCGGGCAGGATATTTCTGGTCCACAATGGAAGCTGACTGTTACCAACATTCTCGGACGTGTCATAAGTGCCAGATTTATGCTGATAAGGTGCACATTCCTCCAGTTCCTCTGAACGTCTTGACAGCACCTTGAAATTTTGCAATATGGGGAATTGATATGATCGGTGAGATCAGACCTACAACATCCAACGGGCATCGCTTCATCCTGGTAGCGATTGATTATTTCACAAAGTGGGTTGAAGCAGCTTCCTATGCTACCGTAACCAAGAATGTCGTGGCACGGTTCATTCGGCATAACCTGATCTGTCGATACGGCGTCCCGGAAAGGATCATTACGGATAATGGTACCAATCTTAACAACAGGATGATCACTGAGCTCTGCGAGCAATTCAAGATACAGCACCACAACTCTTCTCCCTATCGGCCGAAGATGAATGGGGCTGTAGAAGCAGCAAATAAGAATATCAAGAAGATTGTGCAGAAGATGACAGTGACGTACAAAGATTAGCACGAGATGTTACCGTTTGCTCTTCATGGGTACCGTACCTCGGCACGGACGTCAACAGGGGCAACCCCCTTTTCCTTGGTCTATGGCATGGAGGCAGTCTTGCCTATTGAAGTCCAGATACCCTCTCTCCAGATAATGAAGGATGCAGGTTTGAGCGAAGAAGACTGGATCCAGACTCGACTTGATCAATTAAACCTAATCGACGAAAAGAGACTCACCGCTATTTGTCATGGTCAAACGTACCAAAAACGGATGATCAGGGCATTTAACAAGAAAGTCAGACGAGAAGAGTATCAAGTCGGAGACCTGGTAATCAAGCGCATCATTCTTCCTCAAAGTGATCCCAGGGGCAAATGGACCCCTACGTACGAAGTGCCATTTGTGGTTAAACATATCTTCTCAGGAGGAGCTATGATTCTAACTACCATGGACGGTGACGACCTTCCTCACCCCGCCAATGCAGACATAGTAAAAAGATACTACGCGTAATAAAAGACCCGCTAGGTTGACACACCTAGGCAAAAATAAGGGCTTCCCGGCGAACCAAAAGGGTTCGAGCAAAAATAAGGGATGAAATGAAAAAAATCTGTACACCCGGCAAGTCAAAAACCTGAAAAGGCGGCTTGGGCAAAAATGGGTATCCCGGTGGACTGAAAACCCGAAAGGGCGGTCCAGGAAAAAGTTAGGGATAAAGCGTAATACTATGTCTCATTGGATCACCTCGCATCCAGAATCTGGCATCAACTATCAGGTTCATACGGCATCAATCAATCAACTTCATCTTCAACTATGCAGCAAAGTGATGAGACGCTTGAAGACATAAAGGCGATAGCAGAGTTGGAACCTAGTGGGATTATTTTTCACATAGCTGTTTTGTTTTCTTTTCACAAAATCGTATAAACTCTGTTGTTCGGCGGCGTTCTCTTACTAGGACGTCAGCCTCTTGTACATAAACGCCTATTTACAGGCAAATTCAAAATCAATACAAATCCACTTTTCCAGACAAGTTGCCAATTGTTTTTCTTTTTTTGTTTTGTTTTGCAAAGAACGTCCAATGTTCACTATTGATATATGCATTTGACACTAATTGCTAACTCATAAATACTTGCATGCGAAACAAAGGATTAATTACAGGTGACATCAGAAACAGGGGCAATAAGAATTGTCTAAGCGATCTAGTTGCTCTGTCCACCAAGGTACCAAGGTCTGTTCGGCTGAAGAACATAACCAAGTTACCTCCACTCCACGCAGAGTAAGACCAGATTTCAGCAATACTCTCCTCAAGCAGATTTGGTCTCCAATCATCCCTAAAAAGGCATAATATCTCCAGCAAGTCAGCAACACTCTCCCCAAGCAGATTTATCCTACTGTCAGCCTTAAGGAAGATGGGTATCCTCAGAAAATCTCAATATTCCCCAGTGGAGTATACAGACGTTCCTAAGCAAGCATCCCCGGCAGTATTGATCTAAGATTGTTCCCCGGCGGAATACCAAACACCCTTGTGGAGCCACTCCCCAGTACAGTTCAAAAAGTTTCCCCAGGAGAGTTGAACCATCTCCCCAGTAGATTCTGGAAGCTTATCCCCAGTAGATTCTGGAAGCTTATCCCCTGCAGAGCACGAACGCGTCTCCCCGGCTTTATTCAGAAGGTTATTCCCCACCAGAGCTTATAACTGGGTTATCCTCAGCTAATTACCCCAGAAGGATCGGCCTCGGCGAAGTTCTTCCTATCCCCAGCGGAGTTCATCAAAATCTCCAACAAAGCTTATCAACAGGAATCCCCAGCGGAGTTATCACCTCAACGAAGTATCTCTTCCCATAGAGTAATTCCCCGCAGAGTAATCTCTCCAACAAGTCTATTCCCCAACAGAGTCATCTTCTCCTACCGGTTTGTTCTTGCAATCATCATCCCCAGCGGAAATGAAGAATTCTACTTTTCAAACATCAGCCCAGGATTCAAGCTCCCGACATTCGTCAAGGATTTATTTTCCTAGACGAAAATACATTCATAAACATTACATTATCATACACCATGACGCATGCATATACGCATCATAAACACACAATCTCATTTATTTTTGAGAACATCATGACATCATGCATTTCATACATCATGACATTGCATACAACTGACGTCTTGCCTTTTTAGGAAAAAGGTCAATCCAAAGATAATTACTATCAACTGTCGCAATTCCAGATTCGATTCCTGTATCTAGCCAGGGTATATCTGAAGAGTTTGAAGATTCGATACCTGTATCCAGCCAGGGCATATCTGTAGATGACTAATTTCAGATTCGATTCCTGTATCTAGCCAGGGCATATCTGAAGAGTTTGAAGATTCGATACCTGTATCCAGCCAGGGCATATCTGTAGATGACTAATTCCAGATTCGATTCCTGTATCTAGCCAGGGCATATCTGAAGAGTTTGAAGATTCGATACCTGTATCCAGCCAGGGCATATCTGTAGATGACTAATTCCAGATTAGATTCCTGTATCTAGCCAGGGCATATCTGAAGAGTTTGAAGATTCGATACCTGTATCCAGCCAGGGCATATCTGTAGATGACTAATTCCATATTCAATTCCTGTATCTAGCCAGGGCATATCTGAAGAGTTTGAAGATTCGATACCTGTATCCAGCCAGGGCATATCTGTAGATGACTAATTCCAGATTCGATTCCTGTATCTAGCCAGGGCATATCTGAAGAGTTTGAAGATTCGATACCTGTATCCAGCCAGGGCATATCTGTAGATGACTAATTCCATATTCGATTCCTGTATCTAGCCGGGGCATATCTGAAGAGTTTGAAGATTCGATACCTGTATCCAGCCAGGGCTTATCTGTAGATGACTAATTCCAGATTCGATTCCTGTATCTAGCCAGGGCATATCTGAAGAGTTTAGAGATTCGATACCTGTATCCAGCCAGGACATATCTGTAGACGACTAATTCCAGATTCGATTCATGTATCTAGCCAGGGCATATCTGTGAGTAACTGATTATCGATTCGATGCCTGTATCCAGCCAGGGCATGTCTGCATGAAGAGTTTAGAGATTCGACTCCTGTATCCAGCCAGGGCACGTCTGTAAGCAACCTTTTGAAGTTCCAAATTCGATACCTGTATCTAGCCAGGGCATGTCTGTGAGCGACTGAGTGAAGATCAACACCTGTAACAGGCCAGGAAATTATCTTTCTCAGGTACGCAAGTTCTCGCTAAGGAATCTCTTACGCGATCGACACCTAGATGTCATCTATAAGCCCATCCTCCCATACCATCTTTCCAAATGGCATCTATAAGCCCATTCCCGACGAGGTTCTGTCACATCTCCAGATGGAATCTATAAGCCCATCCTCCTATCCATCATCTCTCCAAATGGCATCTGTAAGCCCATTCCCGACATCACACTGCTGATACTCTACTATGTGAGTGCAAATTTCTGGGCACTCTAGTGTTCAATCATCTTCCATCCTCGGATCACGAAAGGCACACAAGTCAATCTACATCCTCAGGTCTAAGAAGATTTAACAGGGGCAACTGTTGTACCCCAAAATTTGCTCTCCCATATTCTTCAAAGTTTTGACAAGCATCATCTCAATTTGCTCAAGTCTACTCAAGGGTTGCACAGTTCAAACACCCTCCTAAGCCAGTCAAATTAGGGTTTTGGTTCTTGCAAGGAAACTTGAGGTTTTCAAGGGCTCAATCAAGTCCTATAGGCCTATACACATTGTCAAGCATCTACATGCCAAGTTTCAAGGCTCACAGGGTCAAGTTGCACAGTCAAAAGCCCTAGTTGCTCCATAATCAACTGCAGGGGCAAAATGGTCATTTGGCAGTCAAAAGTCAAAATTTTTGGTCAAGATCTTATTTTGAGCCCATAATCATCATTTGATCAAGCCTTGATCATGATTCCACAAGAATGGCTCAAAAATCATCAAGATGCAAAAGTTTCTATTTTTGGACAGCTGAAAAGTCAATTGTAACTTGACCAAGGCATAACTTTTTCATGGTTCATCAGAAAAATCCCATCCAATGCTCATCTTGAAGGGGAGGACATTTCCTACAACTCATCTTCACATCCCAAGTCCAAGAAATGCTCTCACAAAACGTTATCAATTTCAACATTATAGGTCATTTTCAAAAGTCAACAAAATTGCACTTTAAGTCAAAGACCATAACTTGAGATTGGTAAATCAAAATGACATGGGACCAAAGGCATTGGTTAGAGGACTTCAAGACCTTTCCAAAATGTCCAAGAACATGTTCATATGATCAAAATTGAGCAAGATATGCATTGGAGACGTTGAGAAATTTTTGTGAAATGGCAAAAGTCAACTATCCTTGAAACTTCAATTTTTGACAAAAGGGCCCACTTTTTCCACTTGATTCAGCTTTGTCATTCCACCCACGTGTCCCATGACCAATTACAAGACCAAACATTTATTTTTTCATTTTTATTTAATTTTTATGGATTTAATTCATTTTAATCCATAATAATTCAAATAAAATCAAAAAAATGAATTAAATGGTATCTTTGAGTTTTGAATGGCTTTCATGTGTCATGAACAACCTACCAATTTCGTGCTAGGGCCATTTTAAGCATGAAAATTCAAATTTGAACAAAATTGGAAAATGCTTTAATGGTGGTTATGAAGAAATCCAAAAAACATCATTGCAATGGATCATTGGCTCTTAATGTGACTGATTCTCATTCATACATACATATGCAAGTGTTCCAGACCTCAAGCACGACCTAGAGCTCATTGAAACGGCATAACCAAATTCAAAAATCCAAGCAAAAAAGTCAAATCCTAATTCTACCTTCCAGGCCATTTCAAGGAGATTCGAAGGTTCAAATACATTGTTGGGAGTCTCCAGAACCTATTGCAATCATAAACAAGCTCCAATACTCAAGGAAACGCCCAGCACAAGTCACACGGTTTGAATTTTTTTCCAAAAACGCATACCATTATTCATACATTGTTAACATCTTTTGTGGATCATTTTGTGTTCATAGCATTCAGGTGAAGCTAATGGTAGGGTTCAATTGCTTTGAGAGCCCCTGAAACGCAAATCACCATGGTTAAATCTTAGGGTTTTCAAGCTTTTGAATTAGGGCTTTTCACATACTGTAAAATCAGACCTCAAGACGCACATGGTTGAAACCGCCTGATTGAGACGAACATGTTGATACCCTCGCGCCCAATTTATCTTGCATCCACGCCTATTCGCTATTTTTCAATGTTGCAGGTTGTGGGGGTTTAAAACCCCCGCTATCTAACTCTATTTCTTGCAGCTTCAGGGAAGAAGACGGTGACGTGCTTGCATCTGGTTGGTCCGTTCAAAATATGCACGCTCTTTTTTTTGTTTTTCAGCATGTGACTTGTTTATTCCATATAATATTACTTTCTCTTTGTTATATCAATTAAATCAATTGGCTCAGTGGAAGGACGCGCTGGCAATGACCACTGGGACTTGGGTTCGATTCCCAAGTCCCCCAAAGGCTTGTTATTATTTTTTCCAACATGTTCATATGCAGTCTTCCAAATAAACAACACCATATGCCCTCATGCATCAACGTGCCATGTGTCCAGTCCCACAGATCTGAAGGCCAAGGAATGAAGGAACACCATGCTCATGAGTCAACGCATCTCCAGGCAGTCTCAAAGGTCAAAACAAAGTTGGCTTCTTGATGGGCTCAGATTGCCAATACACCCTCAATTCTGGCCCAACACCCCTATGGTTCTATTTTATTTTCTTTTGTTTTCTTTTCTTTTTTTTATTTTCTTTTAACTAATTTTTAATTATTATCATTATTGTTAATTAACCTAACAAACTAATTTTTTCCATAAAATTCAAAAAAACAAAAAAAAACATTTTATTATTTATTAACTTATTTTGTAAATAAATGTAAATTAAATTAAATTAGTTTAATTAGTTAACTTTAATACCTTTTTACAATAAATAAAATAATTTAGACTTAGGCTTTTCTTTTGACATTTTTAATTCCTTTCTTTATTTTTTTCATTAAAACATAAAAACACAAAAAAATATTTTCTTAATTAATTAATTAATTAGTTATTAGTTTCCATTTCGTTAATTACAAAAAAGAAGGACAAAAATTTAATTCTTATTCAAAAAAGGGTCAAAACCCTAAGACGTTCCAATTTAATTCTTTCGCGCATTATTCTTATTTTGATTATTTATGTAACTGTTTCCGGATATGTAATAGTAATTAGGTTTATCTCTTTATTTACTATTTCTCGCACTTTATTTCCAAACGGTTTTGTTTTTTTGGCGATGTATAGACCCGCGTCTTGTAATAGTTAGATTTACATTTCCGCAATTTATTTTCCGCACTCCTAACTGTTAATAATGCCTGCAAGAATGTATGTAAAATAAAATCAATCCGTAGCTCACAAATAACATGTACAAAACATTAACTGAAAAACAACACACAAAGCACATGCCACTCCTAGGGTACGCCTCGCTGGTTGCCTCGAACATGGTCATCAAGTATAAGACGTCTTAGAGGTCGCCCTTTCTGTCCAAAAGATCCAGTTGCCTCGAAACGGTTGCCTCGGATAAAAGGAGCTAGGACATTAGGGTTACCACTAAGATGTCCTACCATTGCTTCGGTGACCACACATGTCCCTTAATCGAATTGACCCGAACACCTCCAACGATGGTGCTACCTATCTCTCAATGGTGGGATAGCACTATCTAAAGGACTCTTACACAGCTTAATTCCTTAGAGTAGGTAGATTCTCATAGGTACTTGCTCTTTTCAAAACAAACAAAAACAACTTTTCACACCTCACACTTTCTAAAAATTTTCAAACAAATTTTTCACACACTCTTGAGGACAGATACAAGAGTTACTTAGAAATTTTTCAAACGAAACTTTTTCAAAACCCACACACACTTGAAAAGCAAACAAATTTTTGAAAACATAAGAGCAAGTACCTAAGAGCCCGTGGATAACCACGGATAGAAAGGGTGCTAACACCTTCCCTTTCTATAAATCTACCTCCCGAACCGAGAGACATCTCGAATAAGGAATTTTGCTGTGCTTTTTGCCTTTCCATGTTGGAGAATATAAAAGACGGTGGCGACTCTTGCTTACCGCGACATTTCGCGAAACCAGCTAAAAAACAGTCAGTTCTATTTCCACCGATCACAGAACTGGCGACTCTGCTGGGGATATTTTTAAAGTGAGGTGTACCTTAGGATTAGACCACTCTTATGTTTTCAATTGAATGTTTTGTTTGCTTTATTATTGTGGGCTGCATCGGACTTTTATAGATCCTAACCCGGATATGGGGAATACCCTTTTAGGTAGCATAAGCTGTGAGGGACCTGTCCGGCATAGACCGACACTGGTGAAGCAGTGGCTACGTTGGTGTGGCACCTTGGTCTGTACCGATATCCCTTGTGTTGCAACGAGGAGAATATGGGTCTTCTGAGGAGTCATTAAGCACCAACCGACCTTAGAACCCTAATGTGACCCAACTTGGCCATAGAACAGTAGCAGTATGCTACACCCATTGAGGCTAAACTCTCGCGATGGTTCTGGCCGCAAGAAAAGATTACGACGCTGGAGTTATGACCGATTGAGGGTAGTCAGTGATATTGGGATCCTCTAGAACCCGGTTACTTTTGATAGGACAGGTCTTAACCAACGAAACTGAAAGAGGGTAGTACCTGAACTTCATGCTGGCCTAAACTCTAAGGGCTGTCTTGTGTGACTTGTGTGCCTTATCATGTTTTCCTTTGTGAATACTTGTGGTGTGCTTTACCATAACATCATACCATCATACCATTGCATGCATCCTGCATAAGGACTGACCTATTTCAAAGACAAGAGGGTTTCACCTTTGCTCTGTTTTGTAGGACATCATGACGCCTGTGCGAAGGAATACTATCCGGCTCAACTTTGTTCACCCACCTGATTTGCTTAAAGAGTTGGTGGACAGAATTCCAAACACTGCTTCCTTCATCCAGAGGCATGGTTCTCTTCTCGGTTTAGTCACTTCAAAGTGGGACCAACAACTGATGAGTGTCTTGACCCAGTTTTATGATCCCTTGTACAATTTCTTCACCTTTCAAGACTTCCAGCTGGTCCCTACCCTGGAAGAATTCTCTGATTTTCTTGGTATCCCTACCTTGGATCAGACCCCATTCACTGGTTGGGAAAAGACTCTTAGGCTTGAGGAGATTGCTGCTGCCCTTCCCTTGACCAACAAGGAGGTAATGGACAATTGGGTGACTAGAAGCGGAGTTAAGGGCTTCTTGGCTAAGTTTCTGATTGGTAAAGCTAACAGTTTCTGGAATGACTTAGACTTCAGGGCGTACGAGGACATTCTGGCGCTCTTAATCTATGGTCTAGTATTGTTTCCAAATCCTGATAACTTTGTCAATATCAATGCCATAAGGATCTTCATGTCTCGGAACCCTGTACCCACTCTCTTGGGTGATATCCTGCAACAACTCTATGCTCGTTCTGCCCGAAGATGGGGAACTCTGTGGTGTTGTGCTCCTTTGTTAGTAAGGTGGTTTATTTTGCACCTCCCCAAGTTCGTGATGAAGAACCAAGAAGGAAGAGGCTGGGCTCATAGGTTAATGTCTCTCACTGATAATGACATCATTTGGACTCTCAGAGGTTTAGATGAACGTGGCTGTTATTGATCGTTGCGGAGAGTATCCTAATGTTCCATTGATCGGTACCCAGGGAGGAATCTCTTATAATCCATGTTTAGCTCTCCGTCAATTTGGAAGAGCCAGAAGAGTAGGGCCTCATGAGATGTTGGTGCCTCACATCAGTTTTGAGTTTCAGGTAGATAGTGACGAACTGCGCCGTAGATTCATCAAAGCTTGGGACAGAATTCACAAAGCTGACCCACATGAGTTGGGACCGAAGACTTCTCTACCAATGGAACCCTATTACAGATGGGTCCGCATCCGTGCTTAGAAGTTAGGTATGCCATATGAAGCTGTCAGGCCTATCATTCTTGAAATTCCTGATGGAGATGGGGTTCCTCCAACCATACTCCCTCCTCAGATACCCACTGATGTTGATACACTAAAGAGGTCTTGGGCGCAACTACAGGAAGAACGGGATTCTTATCGGGAAAGGTTCAACGAACAGGAACAGAAAATCCAGAAGCTGACAAAGCAGTTGGAAAACGAACGAACCCTGAATGACTACTGAGAAGAGGAGGCCATGGGAGCACTGATGGGCTTTGGATGTTTCCTTTACAGCTTTTATTTCCTTTTCAGTATTTTCATTCCTGTAACGCCTAAGGGAAATTTGTTGAACAATTTAAATTTCAAAGTTTAATTCTAATAAAGTGTGTTCCTTTTGTCTACAAAGTTGATTCCCGATTGTCTTTGAAAACATAATTCATACGTATTTCATTCATCATATGCATCACATGTACCCTTTTTCTACAGGTTGCTTAATCTTCTTCGCTGTTTATTTCAGCACTCAATCATCATGAATCCTGAACCAACTACTGAACAAGCTATCAAGGCCCTCCAGGCCCAGAACGCCCAGTTTCAAGAGATGGTCATGAACTTAGCTTAGGGACAACAAGAGTTGAAGGCTTTGCTCCTGAAGAAGAAGAAGAAGAGGACTGTGTTGTTCAACACTGGATGCAGACTCGGGAATACACTACAGGATGAAGCTGAGCGGACTACTCCATTTGTTGGGGAAGGCAGTCACCAAGAGGGAAGGGTCCCTAGCCCTGTGGTCTCTGACACCGAGACAGATTTCAATGATGAACAGTACCCTCCTACCGAGGACAGGTACAAACAGCTGGAGGACCGGTTAAATGCTATGGAGATTCAACGTGTGCCTGGGTTGGATTTTGGAGACTTAGGTTTATCTTCTGGGGTGGTGATCCCACACAAGTTCAAGGCGCCTTCCTTTGTGAAGTACGACGGGGCTTCCTGTCCTAAACTGCACCTCCGATCTTATGTAAGGAAGATCCAGCCTTACACTGCAGACAAGAACTTATGGATCCATTTCTTCCAGGAGAGTCTTTCAGGGACTCATCTCGAATGGTTCTATCAGCTGGATGGAACCAATATTCGTAACTGGGAGGACTTGGCTACTGCTTTTTATAAGCAGTATCAGTACAATTCCGACCTCGCTCCTACGCGTACCCAACTCCAGGGTATGTCACTAGGAACGGGTGAAGGTTTTAAGGAGTACGCGCAGAAATGGAGAGATCTGGATGGCAGGGTGCAGCCACCGTTGACTGATCGTGAACTCGTGGACATGTTCTTGGGGACCCTGTCTGGTCCATTTTTCAACCACCTGATTGGTAATTCCTCTGCTGGGTTTACAGACCTGATCCTGACTGGTGAGAGGATCGAAGCTGGTATCAAATCGGGGAAGATACAGAAAGGTGCCTCCTCGAGCCTCGAAAAGAAGCCCTTCAAGAAAGAAGCTGGTGTTGTGTATGGTCCCAGGAGACAGAACAAACCGGAACGCCGCCAAGCTGTCAACGCGGTGGTAATTTCAAAGCCTGCTGCTGCCCCTCAGCAGTACAACCAGCCAAGAGTTGAGAGGCCAAAAAGACAATATACTCGACTCAGCATGACTCTCTCTCAGATATTGCTGCAACTGCTGTCAACCAGCCTGGTAACTATCAAGGAAGCTCCGAAGGTAGTGAACACAACCTCTCCAAAATACAACCCCAACGCCCGCTGTGCTTATCACTCTGATAGCCCGGGGCATTCTACGGATGATTGTTGGGCTCTGAGGACTAAGGTTCAAGACCTTATTGATGCTAAAGAGGTACAGTTAGAGGCGCCCGGGAGGCCTAATGTGGTGACAGCTCCCATGCCCAACCATGGAGTAAATGCTATCAGGATGGGTGATGAAGTGGAAGAATCCGAATTCGACAGCTAGATCTACCCAACGACCGAAGATAGACCAAGCAACTGGACTGCCAAAGACTCCATACCTGTTACTGTTGTCACTCAGTAATGAATTCCTTTGTTTTAAAGTTGTAACAAACAATATTACTAAACTCTATGGCCCGGTGTTTTACCCGGGGCACCGTGGTTTCATTTGTGAGGGCTTGTTATTTGTCACTTTCATATATCATGAATAAAAGCATTGGACGTTTTCGCATTTCAAATCTTGCACTCTTTGTCTTTCTTTATTATATATTGCAAAACAGCTATATTTACACACACTCACTTATACAGGTTCCAATCCACTCTAGATCTCACTGGTAACGACTCCGCTACTGCCAGTTATGACTTCGAAAATCCGATCAACTTAGCCGAAGACGAAGGTGAAGATGATTGCGAAGTGCCTGGTGAGCTTGCAAGACTGTTACTCCAGGAAGAAAGGGCCATTCAGCCACATGAAGAGTCAGTGGAAACGGTAAATCTAGGCACTGAGACAGACAGAAAGGAAGTCAAGATTGGTGCCAATCTGGAGCTCAGTGTGAAACAACGGTTGATTCAGATGCTGCATGACTATGTGGAAATCTTTGCCTGGTCTTACGAAGACATTCCTGGTTTGGATACTGACATTGTGGTTCATCACCTGCCTACCAAAGAAGACTGCCCTCCGGTTAAACAGAAGGTTTGCCGTATGCGTCCAGAGATGTCCGAGAAAATCAAAGCTGAGGTTATGAAACAATTTGATGCCGGGTTTCTAGCAGTGACTTCTTACCCTCAGTGGGTTGCCAACGTGGTTCCAGTGCCGAAGAAAGATGGTAAGGTCAGAATGTGTGTCGATTACAGGGATTTGAACAGGGCCAGCTCTAAGGATGATTTCCCTCTACCTCATATCGACATTCTGGTTGACAATACTGCCCAACATAAGGTATTCTCCTTCATGGAAGGCTTCTCCGGTTATAATCAAATCAAGATGGCTCCAGAAGACATGGATAAGACCACTTTTGTTACTCAGTGGGGCACCTTTTGCTACAAGGTCATGCCTTTTGGGTTGAAAAATGCTGGGGCAACCTACCAACATGCCATGGTTGCTCTGTTTCATGACATGATCCATCATGAGATTGAAGTATACATCGACGATATGATTGCAAGGTCCCAAACTGAGGAGGAACACCTTGACCATCTACAGAAGTTGTTTGACCGTCTGAAGTTGTACAAGCTAAGGTTGAACCCGAACAAGTGCACCTTCGTGGTGAGATCTGGAAAACTGATAGGCTTCACCGTGAGCGACAAAGGTATTCAAGTGGACCCTGCCAAGGTGAAAGCCATACAAGAGATGCCAGCTCCCAAGACGGAGAAAGAGGTTAGAGGCTTTCTAGGACGACTGAACTATATTTCCCGATTCATCTCACATCTAACTTCTACCTGTGAACCAATCTTCAAGCTGCTGAAGAAAGATCAAGTAGTACGTTGGAATGATGAATGTCGGGCCGCTTTCGACATAATCAAGGAGTATCTCCAAGAACCACCCATTCTTATGCCACCGGTTGAAGGGAGACCTCTAATATTATACTTGACAGTACTTGACAGCTCAATGGGGTGTGTGCTGGGGCAGCATGACGAGTCTGGCCGAAAAGAGCACTCCATTTATTACCTTAGCAAAAAGTTTACCGACTGTGAGACCCGATACTCACTGCTTGAGAAAACTTGCTGCACTTTGGTATGGGCTGCTCGCCGGCTGAGACAGTATATGTTGACTCACACTACTCTGTTGATTTCCAGAATGGATCCAATCAAGTACATATTCGAAAAGCCTGCCTTGTCCGGAAGAATAGCAAGATGGCAGATGATCTTGACAGAATACGACATCCAGCACACGACTCAGAAAGCGATCAAGGGAAGTGTATTGGTAGACCATTTGGCACACCAGGCAGTGGACGATTACCAGTCGATGAACTTTGAATTTCCCGACGAGAATATCATGGTAGTGACTGATTGTGAAGTACCTGGATCAGATGAAAGACCTGAGGAAGGATCCCGATGGTCTATGCACTTTGACGGAGCCTCAAATGCTTTGGGTAATGGCATCGGCGCTGTGATTATATCCCCCAAAGGCACTCATACTCCACTCACTGCCCGGCTATGTTTCAACTGCACCAACAACATGGCGGAGTATGAAGCATGTATCATGGGTCTTCAAGCTGCAATTGACTTAAGGATCAAGTTTCTGAGTGTCTTCGGAGATTCCGCTCTCGTGATCAACCAGATCAAAGGCGAGTGGGATACGAAACACCCAAATCTTATTCCTTACAAAGAGTATGTTTTGACGTTGATTCCCCACTTCGAGGAGATAACTTTTGAACACTTCCCAAGAGAGGAGAATCAGTTGGAGGACGCGTTAGCTACGATGTCTTCCATGTTCAAAGTCAAATGGGACAACAAGGCTCCCCGGATCATTATCTGGAAATTGGATGAACCTGCACATTGCTGTGATCTTGAGGCCGAAGAGGTAACTGAAAAACCTTGGTATCATGAAGTGAAGAGGTACTTGGAAGCTCAAGAATACCTCGAGGGTGCATCTGTTAATGACAAGAAGTTTCTGAGGAGGTTCGCGGCAAAGTTCTTCCTCAGCAACGACATTCTTTACAAGCGAAATCATGATTCAACCTTACTGCGTTGTGTGGATAAGACTGAAGCAGAAAGGATCATGGCAGAGCTACATGAAGGTACCTTTGGAACACATTCCAGTGGACATACTATGGCAAAGAAAATCCTTCGGGCAGGATATTTCTGGTCCACAATGGAAGCTGACTGTTACCAACATTCTCGGACGTGTCATAAGTGCCAGATTTATGCTGATAAGGTGCACATTCCTCCAGTTCCTCTGAACGTCTTGACAGCACCTTGGACTTTTGCAATATGGGGCATTGATATGATCGGCGAGATCAGACCTACAGCATCCAACGGGCATCGCTTCATCCTGGTAGCGATTGATTATTTCACAAAGTGGGTTGAAGCAGCTTCCTATGCTACCGTAACCAAGAATGTCGTGGCACGGTTCATTCGGCATAACCTGATCTGTCGATACGGCGTCCCGGAAAGGATCATTACGGATAATGGTACCAATCTTAACAACAGGATGATCACTGAGCTCTGCGAGCAATTCAAGATACAGCACCACAACTCTTCTCCCTATCGGCCGAAGATGAATGGGGCTGTAGAAGCAGCAAATAAGAATATCAAGAAGATTGTGCAGAAGATGACAGTGACGTACAAAGATTAGCACGAGATGTTACCGTTTGCTCTTCATGGGTACCGTACCTCGGCACGGACGTCAACAGGGGCAACCCCCTTTTCCTTGGTCTATGGCATGGAGGCAGTCTTGCCTATTGAAGTCCAGATACCCTCTCTCCGGATAATGAAGGATGCAGGTTTGAGCGAAGAAGACTGGATCCAGACTCGACTTGATCAATTAAACCTAATCGACGAAAAGAGACTCACCGCTATTTGTCATGGTCAAACGTACCAAAAACGGATGATTAGGGCATTTAACAAGAAAGTCAGACGACAAGAGTATCAAGTCGGAGACCTGGTAATCAAGCGCATCATTCTTCCTCAAAGTGATCCCAGGGGCAAATGGACCCCTACGTACGAAGTGCCATTTGTGGTTAAACATATCTTCTCAGGAGGAGCTATGATTCTAACTACCATGGACGGTGACGACCTTCCTCACCCCGCCAATGCAGACATAGTAAAAAGATACTACGCGTAATAAAAGACCCGCTAGGTTGACACACCTAGGCAAAAATAAGGGCTTCCCGGCGAACCAAAAGGGTTCGGGCAAAAATAAGGGATGAAATGAAAAAAATCTGTACACCCGGCAAGTCGAAAACCTGAAAAGGCGGCTTGGGCAAAAATGGGTATCCCGGTGGACTGAAAACCCGAAAGGGCGGTCCAGGAAAAAGTTAGGGATAAAGCGTAATACTATGTCTCATTGGATCACCTCGCATCCAGAATCTGGCATCAACTATCAGGTTCAGACGACATCAATCAATCAGCTTCATCTTCAACTACGCAGCAAAGTGATGAGACGCTTGAAGACATAAAGGCGATATCAGAGTTGGAACCCAGTGGGATTATTTTTCACATAGCTGTTTTGTTTTCTTTTCACAAAATTGTATAAACTCTGTTGTTCGGCGGCGTTCTCTTACTAGGACGTCAGCCTCTTGTACATAAACGCCTATTTACAGGCAAATTCAAAATCAATACAAATCCACTTTTCCAGACAAGTTGCCAATTGTTTTTCTTTTTCTGTTTTGTTTTGCAAAGAACGTCCAATGTTCACTTTTGATATATGCATTTGACACTAATTGCTAACTCATAAATACTTGCATGCGAAACAAAGGATTAATTACAGGTGACATCAGAAACAGGGGCAATAAGAATTGTCTAAGCGATCTAGTTGCTCTGTCCACCAAGGTACCAAGGTCGGTTCGGCTGAAGAACATAACCAAGTTACCTCCACTCCACGCAGAGTAAGACCAGATTTCAGCAATACTCTCCTCAAGCAGATTTGGTCTCCAATCAGCCCTAAAAAGGCACAATATCTCCAGCAAGTCAGCAACACTCTCCCCAAGCAGATTTAGCCTACTGTCAGCCTTAAGGAAGATGGGTATCCCCAGAAAATCTCAATATTCCCCAGCGGAGTATACAGACGTTCCTAAGCAAGCATCCCCGACAGTCTTGATCTAAGATTGTTCCCCGGTGGAATACCAAACACCCTTGTGGAGCCACTCCCCAGTACAGTTCAAAAAGTTTCCCCAGGAGAGTTGAACCATCTCCCCAGTAGATTCTGGAAGCTTATCCCCAGTAGATTCTGGAGGCTTATCCCCTGCAGAGCACGAACGCGTCTCCCCGGCTTTATTCAGAAGGTTATTCCCCACCAGAGCTTATAACTGGGTTATCCTCAGCTAATTACCCCGGAAGGATCGGCCTCGGCGAAGTTCTTCCTATCCCCAGCGGAGTTCATCAAAATCTCCAACAAAGCTTATCAACAGGAATCCCCAGCGGAGTTATCACCTCAACAAAGTATCTCTTCCCACAGAGTAATTCCCCGCAGAGTAATCTCTCCAACAAGTCTATTCCCCAACGGAGTCATCTTCTCCTACCGGTTTGTTCTTGCAATCATCATCCCCAGCGGAAATGAAGAATTCTACTCTTCAAACATCAGCCCAGGATTCAAGCTCCCGACATTCGTCAAGGATTTATTTTCCTAGACGAAAATACATTCATAAACATTACATTATCATACACCATGACGCATGCATATACGCATCATAAACACACAATCTCATTTATTTTTGAGAACATCATGACATCATGCATTTCATACATCATGACATTGCATACAACTGACGTCTTGCCTTTTTAGGAAAAAGGTCAATCCAAAGATAATTACTATCAACTGTCGCAATTCCAGATTCGATTCCTGTATCTAGCCAGGGTATATCTGAAGAGTTTGAAGATTCGATACCTGTATCTAGCCAGGGCATATCTGTAGATGACTAATTCCAGATTCGATTCCTGTATCTAGCCAGGGCATATCTGAAGAGTTTGAAGATTCGATACCTGTATCCAGCCAGGGCATATCTGTAGATGACTAATTCCATATTCGATTCCTGTATCTAGCCAGGGCATATCTGAAGAGTTTGAAGATTCGATACCTGTATCCAGCCAGGGCATATCTGTAGATGACTAATTCCATATTCGATTCCTGTATCTAGCCAGGGCATATCTGAAGAGTTTGAAGATTCGATACCTGTATCCAGCCAGGGCATATCTGTAGATGACTAATTCCAGATTCAATTCCTGTATCTAGCCAGGGCATATCTGAAGAGTTTGAAGATTCGATACCTGTATCCAGCCAGGGCATATCTGTAGATGACTAATTCCAGATTCGATTCCTGTATCTAGCCAGGACATATATGAAGAGTTTGAAGATTCGATACCTGTATCCAGCCATGGCATATCTGTAGATGACTAATTCCATATTCGATTCCTGTATCTAGCCGGGGCATATCTAAAGAGTTTGAAGATTCAATACCTGTATCCAGCCAGGGCATATCTGTAGATGACTAATTCCAGATTCGATTCCTGTATCTAGCCAGGGCATATCTGAAGAGTTTAGAGATTCGATACCTGTATCTAGCCAGGGCATATCTGTAGACGACTAATTCCAGATTCGATTCCTGTATCCAGCCAGGGCATATCTGTGAGTAACTGATTGTAGATTCGATGCTTGTATCCAGCCAGGGCATGTCTGCATGAAGAGTTTAGAGATTCGACTCCTGTATCCAGCCAGGGCACGTCTGTAAGCAACCTTTTGAAGTTCTAGATTCGATACCTGTATCTAGCCAGGGCATGTCTGTGAGCGACTGAGTGAAGATCAACACCTGTAATAGGCCAGGAAATTATCTTTCTCAGGTACGCAAGTTCTCGCTAAGGAATCTCTTACGCGATCGACACCTAGATGGCATCTATAAGCCCATCCTCCCATACCATCTTTCCAAATGGCATCTATAAGCCCATTCTCGACGAGGTTCTGTCACATCTCCAGATGGCATCTATAAGCCCATCCTCCTATCCATCATCTCTCCAAATGGCATCTGTAAGCCCATTCCCGACATCACACTGCTGATACTCTACTATGTGAGTGCAAATTTCTGGGCACTCTAGTGTTCAATCATCTTCCATCCTCGGATCACGAAAGGCACACAAGCCAATCTACATCCTCAGGTCTAAGAAGATTGAACAGGGGCAACTGTTGTACCCCAAAATTTTCTCTCCCATATTCTTCAAAGTTTTGACAAGCATCATCTCAATTTGCTCAAGTCTACTCAAGGGTTGCACAGTTCAAACACCCTCCTAAGCCAGTCAAATTAGGGTTTTGGTTCTTGCAAGGAAACTTGAGGTTTTCAAGGGCTCAATCAAGTCCTATAGGCCTATACACATTGTCAAGCATCTACATGCCAAGTTTCAAGGCTCACAGGGTCAAGTTGCACAGTCAAAAGCCCTAGTTGCTCCATAATCAACTGCAGGGGAAAAATGGTCATTTGGCAGTCAAAAGTCAAACATTTTGGTCAACATCTTATTTTGAGCCCATAATCATCATTTTATCAAGCCTTGATCATGATTCCACAAGAATGGCTCAAAAATCATCAAGATGCAAAAGTTTCTATTTTTGGACAGCTGAAAAGTCAATTGTAACTTGACCAAGGCATAACTTTTTCATGGTTCATCAGAAAAATCCCATCCAATGCTCATCTTGAAGGGGAGGACATTTCCTACAACTCATCTTCACATCCCAATTCCAAGAAATGCTCTCACAAAAAGTTATCAATTTCAACATTATAGGTCATTTTCAAAAGTCAACAAAATTGCACTTTAAGTCAAAGACCATAACTTGAGATTGGTAAATCAAAATGACATGGGACCAAAGGCATTGGTTAGAGGACTTCAAGACCTTTCCAAAATGTCCAAGAACATGTTCATATGATCAAAATTGAGCAAGATATGCATTGGAGAAGTAGTGAAATTTTTGTGAAATGGCAAAAGTCAACTATCCTTGAAACTTCAATTTTTGACAAAAGGGCCCACTTTTTCCACTTGATTCAGCCTTGTCATTCCACCCACGTGTCCCATGACCAATTACAAGACCAAACATTTATTTTTTTCATTTTTATTTAATTTTTATGGATTTAATTCATTTTAATCCATAATAATTCAAATAAAATCAAAAAAAATGAATTAAATGGTATCTTTGAGTTTTGAATGGCTTTCATGTGTCATGAACAACCTACCAATTTCGTGCTAGGGCCATTTTAAGCATGAAAATTCAAATTTGAACAAAATTGGAAAATGCTTTAATGGTGGTTATGAAGAAATCCAAAAAACATCATTGCAATGGATCATTGGCTCTTAATGTGACTGATTCTCATTCATACATACATATGCAAGTGTTCCAGACCTCAAGCACGACCTAGAGCTCATTGAAACGGCATAACCAAATTCAAAAATCCAAGCAAAAAAGTCAAATCCTAATTATACCTTCCAGGCCATTTCAAGGAGATTCGAAGGTTCAAATACATTGTTGGGAGTCTCCAGAACCTATTGCAATCATAAACAAGCTCCAATACTCAAGGAAACGCCCAGCACAAGTCACACGGTTTGAATTTTTTTCCAGAAACGCATACCATTATTCATACATTGTTAACATCTTTTGTGGATCATTTTGTGTTCATAACATTCAGGTGAAGCTAATGGTAGGGTTCAATTGCTTTGAGAGCCCCTGAAACGCAAATCACCATGGTTAAATCTTAGGGTTTTCAAGCTTTTGAATTAGGGCTTTTCATATACTGTAAAATCAAACCTCAAGATGCACATGGTTGAAACCGCCTGATTGAGACGAACATGTTGATACCCTCGCGCCCAATTTATCTTACATCCACGCCTATTCGCTATTTTTCAATGTTGCAGGTTGTGGGGGTTTAAAACCCCCTGCTATCTAACTCTATTTCTTGCAGCTTCAGGGAAGAAGACGGTGACGTGCTTGCATCTGGTTGGTCCATTCAAAATATGCACGCTCTTTTTTTTGTTTTCCAGCATGTGACTTGTTTATTCCATATAATATTACTTTCTCTTTGTTATATCAATTAAATCAATTGGCTCAGTGGAAGGACGCGATGGCAATGACCACTGGGACCTGGGTTCGATTCCCAGGTCCCCTAAAGGCTTGTTATTATTTTTTCCAACATGTTCCTATGCAGTCTTCCAAATAACCAACACCATATGCCCTCATGCATTAACGTGCCATGTGTCCAGTCCCACAGATCTGAAGGCCAAGGAATGAAGGAACACCATGCTCATGAGTCAACGCATCTCCAGGCAGTCTCAAAGGTCAAAACAAAGCTGGCTTCTTGATGGGCTCAGATTGCCAATACACCCTCAATTCTGGCCCAACACCCCTATGGTTCTATTTTATTTTCTTTTGTTTTGTTTTCTTTTTTTTATTTTCTTTTAACTAATTTTTAATTATTATCATTATTGTTAATTAACCTAACAAACTAATTTTTTCCATAAAATTCAAAAAAACAAAAAAAAACATTTTATTATTTATTAACTTATTTTGTAAATAAATGTAAATTAAATTAAATTAGTTTATTTAGTTAACTTTAATACCTTTTTACAATAAATAAAATAATTTAGACTTAGGCTTTTCTTTTGACATTTTTAATTCCTTTCTTTATTTTTTTCATTAAAACATAAAAACACAAAAAAATATTTTCTTAATTAATTAATTAATTAGTTATTAGTTTCCATTTCGTTAATTACAAAAAAGAAGGACAAAAATTTAATTCTTATTCAAAAAAGGGTCAAAACCCTAAGACGTTCCAATTTAATTCTTTCGCGCATTATTCTTATTTTGATTATTTATGTAACTGTTTCCGGATATGTAATAGTAATTAGGTTTATCTCTTTATTTACTATTTCTCGCACTTTATTTCCAAACGGTTTTGTTTTTTTGGCGATGTATAGACCCGCGTCTTGTAATAGTTAGATTTACATTTCCGCAATTTATTTTCCGCACTCCTAACTGTTAACAATGCCTGCAAGAATGTATGTAAAATAAAATCAATCCGTAGCTCACAAATAACATGTACAAAACATTAACTGAAAAACAACACACAAAGCACATGCCACTCCTAGGGTACGCCTCGCTGGTTGCCTCGAACATGGTCATCAAGTATAGGACGTCTTAGAGGTCGCCCTTTCTGTCCAAAAGATCAAGTTGCCTCGAAACGGTTGCCTTGGATAAAAGGAGCTAGGACATTAGGGTTACCACTAAGATGTCCTACCATTGCTTCAGTGACCACACATGTCCCTTAATCGAATTGACCCGAACACCTCCAACGATGGTGCTACCTATCTCTCAATGTTGGGATAGCACTATCTAAAGGACTCTTACACAGCTTAATTCCTTAGAGTAGGTAGATTCTCATAGGTACTTGCTCTTTTCAAAACAAACAAAAACAAATTTTCACACCTCACACTTTCTAAAAATTTTCAAACAATTTTTTCACACACTCTTGAGGACAGATACAAGAGTTACTTAGAAATTTTTCAAACAAAACTTTTTCAAAACCCACACACACTTGAAAAGCAAAATTTTTTTTGAAAACATAAGAGCAATTACCTAAGAGCCCGTGGATAACCACGGATAGAAAGGGTGCTAACACCTTCCATTTCTATAAATCTACCTCCCGAACCGAGAGACATCTCGAATAAGGAATTTTTCTGTGCTTTTTTCCTTTCCATGTTGGAGAATATAAAAGACGGTGGCGACTCTTGCTTACCGCGACATTTCGCGAAACCAGCTAAAAAACAGTCAGTTCTATTTCCATCGATCACAGAAATGGCGACTCTGCTGGGGATATTTTTAAAGTGAGGTGTACCTTAGGATTAGACCACTCTTATGTTTTCAATTGAATGTTTTGTTTGCTTTATTGTTGTGGGCTGCATCAGAGTTTTATAGATCCTAACCCGGATCTGGGGAATACCCTTTTAGGTAGCATAAGCTGTGAGGGACCTGTCCGGCGTAGACCGACACGGGTGAAGTAGTGGCTACGTTGGTGTGGCACCTTGGTCTGTACCGATATCCCTTGTGTTGCAACGAGGAGAATATGGGTCTTCTGAGGAGTCATTAAGCACCAACCGACCTTAGAACCCTAATGTGACCCAACTTGGCCATAGAACAGTAGCAGTATGCTACACCCATTGAGGCTAAACTCTCGCGATGGTTCTGGCCGCAAGAAAAGATTGCGACGCTGGAGTTATGACCGATTGAGGGTAGTCAGTGATATTGGGATCCTCTAGAACCCGATTACTTTTGATAGGACAGGTCTTAACCAACAAAACTGAAAGAGGGTAGTACATGAACTTCATGCTGGCCTAAACTCTAAGGGCTGTCTGGTGTGACTTGTGTGCCTTATCATGTTTGCCTTTGTGAATACTTGTGGTGTGCTTTACCATAACATCATACCATCATACCATTGCATGCATCCTGCATAAGGACTGACCTATTTCAAAGACAAGAGGGTTTCACCTTTGCTCTGTTTTGTAGGACATCATGACGCCTGTGCGAAGGAATACTATCCGGCTCAACTTTGTTCACCCACCTGATTTGCTTAAAGAGTTGGTGGACAAAATTCCAAACACTGCTTCCTTCATCCAGAGGCATGGTTCTCTTCTCGGTTTAGTCACTTCAAAGTGGGACCAACAACTGATGAGTGTCTTGACCCAGTTTTATGATCCCTTGTACAATTTCTTCACCTTTCAAGACTTCCAGCTGGTCCCTACCCTGGAAGAATTCTCTGATTTGCTTGGTATCCCTACCTTGGATCAGACCCCATTCACTGGTTGGGAAAAGACTCTTAGGCTTGAGGAGATTGCCGCAGCCCTTCCCTTGACCAACAAGGAGGTAATGGACAATTGGGTGACTAGAAGCGGAGTTAAGGGCTTCTTGGCTAAGTTTCTGATTGGTAAAGCTAACAGTTTCTGGAATGACTTAGACTTCAGGGCGTACGAGGACATTCTGGCGCTCTTAATCTATGGTCTAGTATTGTTTCCAAATCCTGATAACTTTGTCAATATCAATGCCATAAGGATCTTCATGTCTCGGAACCCTGTACCCACTCTCTTGGGTGATATCCTGCAACAACTCTATGCTCGTACTGCCCGAAGATGGGGAACTCTGTGGTGTTGTGCTCCTTTGTTAGTAAGGTGGTTTATTTTGCACCTCCCCAAGTTCGTGATGAAGAACCAAGAAGGAAGAGGCTGGGCTCATAGGTTAATGTCTCTCACTGATAATGACATCATTTGGACTCTCAGAGGTTTAGATGAACGTGGCTGTTATTGATCGTTGCGGAGAGTATCCTAATGTTCCATTGATCGGTACCCAGGGAGGAATCTCTTATAATCCATGTTTAGCTCTCCGTCAATTTGGAATAGCCAGAAGAGTAGGGCCTCATGAGATGTTGGTGCCTCACATCAGTTTTGAGTTTCAGGTAGATAGTGACGAACTGCGCCGTAGATTCATCAAAGCTTGGGACAGAATTCACAAAGCTGACCCACATGAGTTGGGACCGAAGACTTCTCTACCAATGGAACCCTATTACAGATGGGTCCGCATCCGTGCTTAGAAGTTAGGTATGCCATATGAAGCTGTCAGGCCTATCATTCTTGAAATTCCTGATGGAGATGGGGTTCCTCCAACCATACTCCCTCCTCAGATACCCACTGATGTTGATACACTAAAGAGGTCTTGGGCGCAACTACAGGAAGAACGGGATTCTTATCGGGAAAGGTTCAACGAACAGGAACAGAAAATCCAGAAGCTGACAAAGCAGTTGGAAAACGAACGAACCCTGAATGACTACTGAGAAGAGGAGGCCATGGGAGCACTGATGGGCTTTGGATGTTTCCTTTACAGCTTTTATTTCCTTTTCAGTATTTTCATTCCTGTAACGCCTAAGGGAAATTTGTTGAACAATTTAAATTTCAAAGTTTAAATCTAATAAAGTGTGTTCCTTTTGTCTACAAAGTTGATTCCCGATTGTCTTTGAAAACATAATTCATACGTATTTCATTCATCATATGCATCACATGTACCCTTTTTCTACAGGTTGCTTAATCTTCTTCGCTGTTTATTTCAGCACTCAATCATCATGAATCCTGAACCAACTACTGAACAAGCTATCAAGGCCCTCCAGGCCCAGAACGCCCAGTTTCAAGAGATGGTCATGAACTTAGCTTAGGGACAACAGGAGTTGAAGGCTTTGCTCCTGAAGAAGAAGAAGAAGAGGACTGTGCTGTTCAACACTGGATGCAGACTCGGGAATACACTACAGAATGAAGCTGAGCGGACTACTCCATCTATTGGGGAAGGCAGTCACCAAGAGGGAAGGGTCCCTAGCCCTGTGGTCTCTGACACCGAGACATATTTCAATGATGAACAGTACCCTCCTACCGAGGACAGGTACAAACAGCTGGAGGACCGGTTAAATGCTATGGAGATTCAACGTGTGCCTGGGTTGGATTTTGGAGACTTAGGTTTATCTTCTGGGGTGGTGATCCCACACAAGTTCAAGGCGCCTTCCTTTGTGAAGTACGACGGGGCTTCCTGTCCTAAACTGCACCTCCGATCTTATGTAAGGAAGATCCAGCCTTACACTGCAGACAAGAACTTATGGATCCATTTCTTCCAGGAGAGTCTTTCAGGGACTCATCTCGAATGGTTCTATCAGCTGGATGGAACCAATATTCGTAACTGGGAGGACTTGGCTACTGCTTTTTATAAGCAGTATCAGTATAATTCCGACCTCGCTCCTACGCGTACCCAACTCCAGGGTATGTCACTAGGAATGGGTGAAGGTTTTAAGGAGTACGCGCAGAAATGGAGAGATCTGGATGGCAGGGTGCAGCCACCGTTGACTGATCGTGAACTCGTGGACATGTTCTTGGGGACCCTGTCTGGTCCATTTTTCAACCACCTGATTGGTAATTCCTCTGTTGGGTTTACAGACCTGATCCTGACTGGTGAGAGGATCGAAGCTGGTATCAAATCGGGGAAGATACAGAAAGGTGCCTCCTCAAGCTCTGAAAAGAAGCCCTTCAAGAAAGAAGCTGGTGTTGTGTATGGTCCCAGGAGACAGAACAAACCGGAACGCCGCCAAGCTGTCAACGCGGTGGTAATTTCAAAGCCTGCTGCTGCCCCTCAGCAGTACAACCAGCCAAGAGTTGAGAGGCCCAAAAGACAATATACTCGACTCAGCATGACTCTCTCTCAGATATTGCTACAACTGCTGTCAACCAGCCTGGTAACTGTCAAGGAAGCTCCAAAGGTAGTGAACATAACCTCTCCAAAATACAACCCCAACGCCCGCTGTGCTTATCACTCTGATAGCCCGGGGCATTCTACGGATGATTGTTGGGCTCTGAGGACTAAGGTTCAAGACCTTATTGATGCTAAAGAGGTACAGTTAGAGGCTCCCGAGAGGCCTAATGTGGTGACAGCTCCCATGCCCAACCATGGAGTAAATGCTATCAGGATGGGTGATGAAGTGGAAGAATCCAAATTCGACAGCTGGATCTACCCAACGACCGAAGATAGACCAAGAAACTGGACTGCCAAAGACTCCATACCTGTTACTGTTGTCACTCAGTAATGAATTCCTTTGTTTTAAAGTTGTAACAAACAATATTACTAAACTCTATGGCCCGGTGTTTTACCCGGGGCACCGTGGTTTCATTTGTGAGGGCTTGTTATTTGTCACTTTCATATATCATGAATAAAAGCATTGGACGTTTTCGCATTTCAAATCTTGCGCTCTTTGTCTTTCTTTATTATATATTGCAAAACAGCTATATTTACACACACTCACTTATACAGGTTCCAATCCACTCTAGATCTCACTGGTAACGACTCCGCTACTGCCAGTTATGACTTCGAAAATCCGATCAACTTAGCCGAAGACGAAGGTGAAGATGATTGCGAAGTGCCTGGTGAGCTTGCAAGACTGTTACTCCAGGAAGAAAGGGCCATTCAGCCACATGAAGAGTCAGTGGAAACGGTAAATCTAGGCACTGAGACAGACATAAAGGAAGTCAAGATTGGTGCCAATCTGGAGCTCAGTGTGAAACAACGGTTGATTCAGATGCTGCATGACTATGTGGAAATATTTGCCTGGTCTTACGAAGACATGCCTGGTTTGGATACTAACATTGTGGTTCATCACCTGCCTACCAAAGAAGACTGCCCTCCGATTAAACAGAAGGTCTGTCGTATGCGTCCAGAGATGTCCGAGAAAATCAAAGCTGAGGTTATGAAACAATTTGATGCCGGGTTTCTAGCAGTGACTTCTTACCCTCAGTGGGTTGCCAACGTGGTTCCAGTGCCGAAGAAAGATGGTAAGGTCAAAATGTGTGTCGATTACAGGGATTTGAACAGGGCCAGCTCTAAGGATGATTTCCCTCTACCTCATATCGACGTTCTGGTTGACAATACTGCCCAACATAAGGTATTCTCCTTCATGGATGGCTTCTCCGGTTATAATCAAATCAAGATGGCTCCAGAAGACATGGATAAGACCACTTTTGTTACTCAATGGGGCACCTTTTGCTACAAGGTCATGCCTTTTGGGTTGAAAAATGCTGGGGCAACCTACCAACATGCCATGGTTGCTCTGTTTCATGACATGATCCGTCATGAGATTGAAGTATACATCGACGATATGATTGCAAGGTCCCAAACTGAGGAGGAACACCTTGACCATCTACAGAAGTTGTTTGACCGTCTGAAGTTGTACAAGCTGAGGTTGAACCCGAACAAGTGCACCTTCGGGGTGAGATCTGGAAAACTGATAGGCTTCATCGTGAGCGACAAAGGTATTCAAGTGGACCCTGCCAAGGTGAAAGCCATACAAGAGATGCCAGCTCCCAAGACGGAGAAAGAGGTTAGAGGCTTTCTAGGATGACTGAACTATATTTCCCGATTCATCTCACATCTAACTGCTACCTGTGAACCAATCTTCAAGCTGCTGAAGAAAGATCAAGTAGTACGTTGGAATGATGAATGTCGGGCCGCTTTCGACAGAATCAAGGAGTATCTCCAAGAACCACCCATTCTTATGCCACCGGTTGAAGGGAGACCTCTAATATTATACTTGACAGTACTTGACAGCTCAATGGGGTGTGTGCTGGGGCAGCATGACGAGTCTGGTCGAAAAGATCACTCCATTTATTACCTTAGCAAAAAGTTTACCGACTGTGAGACCCGATACTCACTGCTTGAGAAAACTTGCTGCACTTTGGTATGGGCTGCTCGCCGGCTGAGACAGTATATGTTGACTCACACTACTCTGTTGATTTCCAGAATGGATCTGTTGTACCCCAAAATTTTCCCTCCCATTTCCTCAACATTTTCTCATCACAAGACCTTTGAAGATCAAGATCCAATTAGGGTTTCCTCTGCTCAAGACTTCTCCTTGCACTGTTAACCCAAATTAGGGTTTGGGGTTGAACAAAGATGTTTTGACCTAAAATGCCTAAGATGACTTTCATGCTTCATGTTGGACTCCCAAGATTATCCATACCAAGTTTCAAGTCTTGATTCCAAATTTTGCCCAGTCAATTGGACAGTTGACCTAGAAATCAGCTGTATTGGGAAAAAGTCAACTGTGGTCAATTGACAGTCAAATCTCATGAAAATTGACCCACATCAACATTATGAACTCATATGGACCATTTGATCAAGTTTGGATCACAATTCCACAAGAAATTTGATCAGATCACCAAAAGGGCAAAATGGTCATTTTTAGGGTTTTGACTGCACAAAGGCAATTTTTGACTGTTTGACCTAGCCAATGGCAAATCAAGCTCACATATGGATTCAAGGACTCAATGAAATGGTCTTGACACATTCATCAAACTCAAAAGATCCCAAGTACACAAGGTTGACAGTTGAATTTCCCAGTCAATTGATCAATTTTGACTGTATACTGAAAAGTCAAACTTTGACTTTTTGGTCAAAATCAAGAGTCAAGATTCATTTTTCATCAAAACATGCTAAATCATGAAACTTGTTCACCAAGAAATCACAAAATGCAAATTAGGGTTAGAAAATGGAATTTTTCATAACTTAGAATTTTTCTAAGTTATGAAAAACCCTAATTTTTCCCAACTTTGCCCCATCTTTTCACCAAGATCCATTTGTATTCAAACAAAAGTCAAAACATGAAAGTTGTAGCTTGTTGCATAATATACAACTTTTATTCACAAAGTTTTCTCATTTAAAGCTTGTATCTCAAGTTACAAATTTTTGAATAAGGGCACTAAACCATTCTTAACTTAGTGAAAATTTGACCTATTTTTGACAAGTTTTTACCCCACTTCAAGGACATTTTCCATACACTTCCACTTGGAATTTCAATTTGCATTTCAAAGATGGATTGTATTACACATTCCAAGCTTTCCAAAATGTCCAAGAACTCATCAAACAACCTCATAACTTGAGATATTTGAATTTCACAAGTTGGCAAAAATTCACTTTTTGTTCTTAACCAAAACATGCTCATAATCTTGCAATTTGAACTCAGCTTGCTTTAGGCTAGATTACAGGTCCTTAAACCAAGTTACACTCAAGAATTAAATGCAAAACCAATGTGCCAAGTTGTTGTTCTAAGCATTTGGACATTACATGATGAACTAACCCTAAACTAGATAAAGTGAACTTTCCATTTTTGAAAAGATTAGCTTTATGTCCAATTGCAAATCAAGAAGGTACATAGAAAATCTGCTTGGCACAAGATTATGTGCATAACACACTGATCAAGAGAAGCTTATGCAGCACATTAGGGGGTCCTCTACTGACCTAGAAAGCCAAGTTGCATTTTGTTGCTTAAGTGTGAAGAAAAGTCCATAACTTGTAACAACTCTCATCTCAGCATAGACACACAAGAACAAACTGATCAAACACCTTAAAGAGAACATAACCAAGCTAAGACACGACCCTTGCACCTCAAAAACACCCTCCATCTCAGAATCACCCTCAAACTGCAAAAACAGGGTTGCCTCTGCAGTTTGAGTGCCAACTTCATTTTCTCTCGAGCATTCTTGCTAAAATCAGTTCATACACATTCCCTAGCATATATGCAAGCTAACCATGACCTAAAACCTGACCTGTAATCCCTCTAACAGCTTCCACCATTTTCACATTCTTGACTTGCAGGTGAAGTTCTATAGCTTGATTCAGAAGCTCTCAAGACAAAGTAAGCATTGAAACAGCATCCCTGGACCTCAAGGAAGCTTTTCCAATCATCACATTGCACTGGAAGTTCCTCCTTCTCCAGATAAAAGTTCAACTGCACAGGTAAAACTTTGAACTCGTATCTCTCTTATTATGTATCTTTAGTCTTAAGTTTGTGAAGAAACAAGGTTCTACTCATAGCCCTGAACATGTACATATCTTCACATTTCATTTCTTTTGCCTGAGTAGAGAGAATTTGAAGTTTGAAAATGGCAGAAAAACTAGGTCAGAAATTGGGGGAGAAGAAATTCTCCTTCATCTTAGAGAGTTAGGTCAAGTTCTATACATGGTTAGAATCGTCTCTTCATGCTGAGCATTTGTTATGTTATGAGTTTTTGCTAAAAAGCCAGGAATCAAGAGTTGGAAGATGATGAACAGGGCGCGCGTTTTTTCAAATATTGTTGCTGGAGGTTGAAGAAGGAGTTTCTTGGGCTGGGCTTGTTTCATATTTCTTATTTGCACCACTATTTTGCTTTTACACCCCCAAGGCCCATTTGCTGATTCCTTTGACTTTTTTGACTTTTTCTTTTTTGATTGACTTTGTTTATTTTTTCTCATGACATTAAAAAAATAAAAATATTTTTCCCATCATTTTTTGAATTTATTGCATATTTATTTGATTATTTCTTTTGATTGAACAAAAATATTATATATACTATTATTTAGAATAAATATAAAAAATAGTGTAAATACATTTTTTTATACATTTTTATTTTTGTTTACCTTCTGAAAATATTTCACATAAAAAATACTCCTTTTTTATTATTAAATATTAAATGTATATTATTTTGTATATAATGCATATTTAGAACTTAATATATATATATATATATATATATATGTTTATTAATATATTTAGGTTAGAATATAAAAATATTTGAATTTTTCATTTTTATTAATATTTGATACAAAAAATACTTTTTCATAATATACTTCATTATTTTTATTTTTGTACATAATAAATAAATGTTTGTATTAAATTAAACAATAATACATTTTCCTTAATAAAATTAGGGTTTTGCCCTAAATTCAAAATACTCCAAAAATAATATCTTTTTTTATTTTTACATAAATAACACTTTTTTTCATACATATACAAAACATTTTTGCATCTTGCATTTTTATTCCATTTTTTATTTATTTAATTATTGTACATTAATTAAATTGTATAAATTCAAATTGATGTAATAGTTTTAGGTTTACATTACTTGTCAATATCCCCATTTGAGCATTTGTACCCCCCTTCCCATATTTGGTTTTGTAATAGCTTAGTAAATTTATTTTCGCACTTTATTGCTTTCTAATGATAACATGTTAGAATTAGGGTTTGTATGCGAAAAACGACAAAAAATAGTTATGACCTAATCTCAAGATAAACAAGCATGAAAATGGACACACAAATCACACTTGCACCCCCTAGGGTACTCCACTTGTTGCCTTTCAAAATTGGGCCATATTGCATGTTAGGTCTCTTTGGGCAAAACAAACAAATTGAATGATCATAGTCCCTCGATAACATTTTTCAAAACAAACAAAAACAAATGATCAAGTCCCTTAAAGAAAATGCCCAAAGATACTTGGCACCATTGCAATTATGGTCTAAACGATGACCCACGCCCGTCCCTTTCACATCCTAAACATAAGATTGTCCACCAAATACAATGGTGGAACAAACTTGTTAAAAGGGTTAAAACATAGCAATAATCTTTTGAGAAATTTAGGAGTAGATAACCTCTTAGTTACTTGAATCAATCTTGCAAATTAAAACACTTGCCTATTTCAAAAACCACACATCACTACACTTTCAAAAACAACTTTCAAGAACAAATGAAAACCTTTTTCAAAAGACATACACCTTTGTAAACATCCCCACATGGATCATTACAAAGGTTGCCACCACATTGGCTTTTTTTTCCAAAACATTTTCAAAAAGCACCCACACACACACCATTTTCAAGCAATCGAAAAACAAGGCAAGTGATCTAAAAAACCAAGTAACTAAGAGCCCATGGATAACCATGGATGAAAAGGGTGCTAATACCTTCCCTTTTCATAATCTACCCCCCCGAACCCACGAAATATCTCAAAAGGTTTTTGCTGTGCTTTTTTAACCTTTCCTTTAGGATAAAATAAAAAGTCGGTGGCGACTCTTGCTCAACCGCACAAGTGCGAATACGAACGCAAAACACTAGTCAGTTCTCCCACCGTATCACAGAACTGGCGACTCTGCTGGGGACTTCTTTAAAAGTGGAGTAACCTTAGGGATTAGATCACCTTTGTTTTCAATTGTTTGATTTGTTTGCTTTTATATTTGTGGGCTTTGCATCGGAGTTTCATAGATCCTAACCCGGATCTGGGAAATACCCTTTTTAGGTAGCGTAATCTATGAGGGACCTGTCCGGCGTAGACCGACATGGGTGAAGCAGTGGCTACGTTGGTGTGACATCTTAGTCTGTACCTATATCCCTTGTGTTGCAACGGGGAGAATATAGGTCTTCTAAGGGGTCATTAAACACCAACCAACCTTAGAACCCTAAATTGACCAACTTGGCTATTAGGACAGTAGCAGTATGCTACACTCATTGAGGCTAAACTCTCGAGATGGTTCTGGCCGCGAGAAAAGATTGCGATGCTGGAGTTATGACCGATTGAGGGTAGCCAATGATTTGAGATCCTCTAGAACCCGGTTACTTTTGATAGGACAGGTTTTAACCAACAAAACCAAAAGAGGGTAATACCTGAAACTCATGCTGGCCTGAAACCTAAGGGTGTCTTGTGTGACTTGTGTGCCTTATTACCTATGTGAATACTTGTGGTGTGCTTCATCATAGCATCATGCCATCATATCATTGCGTGCATCCTGTATAAAGGACTAACCCATTTCAAAGACAAAAGAGTTTAATCTTTGCTCTGTTTTGTAGGACATCATGATGCCCGTGCGTAGGAATACTGTCCGGCTCAACTTTGTTCAACCACCAGTTTTACTCAAGGATTTGGTTGGTAGGATTCCAAACACTTCTTCCTTCATCAACAGACATGGGTCTCTCCTTGGCTTGATCACTGCAAAATGGGACCAACAACTGATAAGTGTTCTGACCCAGTTTTATGACCCTCTGTACCATTGTTTCACCTTTCAAGACTTCCAGCTGGTTCCTACTCTGGAAGAATTTTCTTATTTGCTTGGGATCCCTGTCTTGGAACAAACTCCATTCACTGGTTTGGAAAAGACTCCTAGGCCTGAAGAGATTGCTGCAATTCTCCCCTTGACCAAAGAAGAGGTATTGTCCAACTGGGAAACTAGAAATGGGATCAAGGGCTTTTTGGTCAAATCTCTGGTTGGCAAAGCTAATGATTTCTGGAATGACTTGGACTTCAAGGCGTACGAGGATATTCTGGCTCTTTTGATCTATGGTCTGGTACTGTTTCCCAATCCTGACACCTTTATCAGTATCTATGCCATAAGGATCTTCATGTCTCGGAATCCTGTACCCACTCTTTTGGGTGATATCCTGCAACAACTCTATGCTCGTACTGCCCGAAAACGGGGAACTCCGTGGTGTTGTGCTCCTTTGCTAGTAAGGTGGTTTATTTCGCACCTTCCTAAGTTCACGCTGAAGAATGAAGAAGGAAAAGGTTGGGCTCGGAGGTTAATGTCTCTCACTGATAATGACATCACCTGGACTCTCAGAGGTTTGGATGAGGTAGCTGTTATTGACCGTTGCGGGGAATACCCTAATGTTCCGTTAATTGGTATCCAAGGAGGAATCTCTTACAATCCATGCTTAGATCTCCGTCAGTTTGGAAGAGCCAGAGGAGATGGGCCTCATGAAATGCTGGTTCCTCACTTCCATTTTGAGTTTCAGGCAGACAGTGACAAACTACGCCAGGGATTCATTAGAGCCTGGGACAGAATTCACAAAGCTGACCCACATGAGTTGGGACCAAAGACTTCTCTGCCATTGAAGCCCTATTGCAAATGGGTCTGCATCCGTGCTCAAAGGTTAGGTATGCCCTACGAAGCTGTTAGACCTCTCATTCTTGAGTCTCCTGTTGAAGATGGGGTTCTTCCAACTGTCCTCCCTCCTCAGATACCTACTGATTTTGACACCATGAAGAGATCTTGGGCGCAGCTAAAGGAAGAACGGGATTTCTATCGGGAGAAGTTCAACGAGCAGGAACGGAAGATCCAGAGGATGACTAAGCAATTGGAGGAAGAACGGGTCCTGAACAACTACATCAGCACTGAAAAGAGGAGGCCATGGGAGCATTGATGAGCTTTGGATGTTTCCTTTTATAGTTTATTTCCTTTCCAGTATTTTTCATTCCTGTAATGCCTAAGGGCAAATTGTTGAACAATTGAAAATTTTAATCTAATGAAGTGTGTTTCCCTTTTTGTCTACAAAGTTGAATCTTGTTTGTCTTTGAAAACATAAAACATACGCATTCCATTGCACCATATGCATAGCAGGTACCCTATTTCACAGGTTGCTTAATCTCCTTCGCTGTTTATTTTGCAAAGTCATCATGAATCCAGACTCCTCCAGTGAGCAAGCAATCAAGGCCCTTCAGGCCCAAAGTGCACAGTTTCAAGAGATGGTCCTAAGCCTAGCCCAAGGTCAGCAAGAGTTGAAGACTCTACTCCTGAAGAAGAAGAAGAAAAAGAGGACTGCATTGTTCAACACCGGACGCAGATTTGGGAACACACTCCATAATGAAGCTGATCCAACCACTTCTTCTGCTGAGAAAAACAGTCCCCAAGGGGGAGGAGCTCCAAGTCCCGCAGTCTCCGACAACGAGACGGACTATAACGACGAACAATACCCACCTGCTGCTGACAGATACAAGCAATTGGAGGACCGCTTAAGCGCCATGGAAATCCAGAATGTGCCGGGGCTGGATTTCGGAGATTTGGGGTTATCTTCTGGAGTAGTAATTCCACACAAGTTTAAGGCGCCTGCCTTCGCCAAGTATGATGGGGTCTCCTGCCCAAAGCTGCATCTAAGGTCGTACGTAAGGAAGATCCAACCTTATACGGCGGATAAGAACCTCTGGATTCACTTCTTCCAAGATAGCCTCTCGGGGTCACAGCTTGAATGGTTCTACCAATTAGATGGAACCAGCATCCGACACTGGGAAGATTTGGCAACCGCATTCTACAGACAATACCAATATAATTCTGATCTCGCTCCTACACGTACCCAACTTCAGGGTATGTCTCTAGGAACGGGTGAGGGGTTCAAAGAGTACGCACAAAAATGGAGAGATTTGGCTGGCAGGGTGCAGCCTCCATTGACTGATCGTGAGCTGGTTGATATGTTTCTAGGGACGTTGTCTGGTCCGTTTTTCAATCATTTGGTTGGTAACTCCTCCGCTGGGTTTACAGATTTGATATTGACGGGAGAAAGAATTGAAGTTGGCATCAGGTCAGGCAAGATACAAAAGGCTGCCTCCACAAGTGCTGAGAAGAGGCCGTTTAAGAAAGAAGCAAGTGCCGTCTATGGTCCTAGAAGACAAATCAAGCCCGAAAGTCGCCAAGCCGTCAATGCTTTGGTCATCTCAAAACCTGTTGCTGCTCCTCAGCAGTACAATCAACAAAGAAGCGAAAGGCCCAAGAGGCAGTATACCCGACTGAGTATGACCTTATCTCAAATTTTACCCCAACTGTTATCCACCAACCTGGTGACCCTCAAAGAAGCTCCTAAAGTCGTCAACACTGCGTCTCCTAAGTATAACCAAAATGCCCGGTGTGCTTATCATTATGATAGTCCCGGGCACACTACTGATGATTGCTGGGCCTTGAGAAACAAGGTGCAAGACCTGATCGACGCAAAGGAAATTCAGTTTGAAGCGCCGGAGAAACCAAATGTTGTAACTGCTCCTATGCCCCAGCATAGAGTAAATGCCATTGAGGAAGAACTGTATGCTGTTTCGGTAAATGAAGTTGTCACCCCTCTGAGGACTGTCAAGAAGAACCTACTGCGGGCCGGTTTATTTCCAGGTTGCAGTGAAGGTTGTCTGTTCTGTGCTGATTCCCTATCTGGTTGTCCCTTGCCGAGGTTAGGCGTCCAAAGCCTAATGGATAGCAAGGAGATTCTGTTTGAGAAGTCTGCTGTTCAGTTGGTTCCGGTAAAAGAAGTTTCTGTGGTTACCATCTTCAATAATCCAATCAAGGCTCTCCCGAAGAAGCCTGTTCAAATCATAACTGTTGCACCTGTGGTTATTACTATTCCGGGGCCTCTCCCCTACGTATCTGATAAAGCTGTCCCCTGGCATTATGGGGCAGACGTATATGTAAATGGAATCAAACAAGAATTCGACACTGGCGCCAGTATCTGCGATATCACTGGTCCAGCCAAGGTCACCCGCAGTGGCAGGCTCTTCTCGCCTGACATTGCACCGCCCGCTATTCGAAGACCCCTCCTTATAACACCTACAAGTGTACCTGTTACTGTTGCTGATCAAGTTGTTTCCCCTGCCGCCAAGTCATCTAATGCTCGGGGCAAAGGGATTGAAGAGGAGCCTGCCCGGATGGAGGCACCAATACCTATAAATGCTGAGGCCTCCCAACAAGAAATGGAGGAGATCCTGAAAATAATAAAGAAAAGTGATTTCAATGTTGTCGAGCAGCTGGGGCATACGCCCTCCAAGATCTCCATGCTCTCTTTATTGCTATGCTCCGAGGCCCATGCTAAAGCCTTGATTTCATTTCTCAAGACGGCCCATGTGCCACAGGAGACATCTGCAGTCCAGTTCACTGATTGCGTAGCAAATCTGACAGCAGACAATGGCTTGGGTTTTTCACATGCTGACCTGACTGCGAAGGGAAGAGACCACAACGATGCCCTGCATGTCTCTATCGAATGCAGGGGCACTACTCTGGCGCATGTATTGGTGGATACTGGTTCTTCCTTGAATGTTCTACCGAAAAAGGCTTTAGACCGTTTGGATTATGAAGGCCTAGAACTGAAGCCCAGCAATATCATCGTCAGGGCCTTTGGTGGTTCAAAAAGGATGGTTCATGGAGAGGTTGACATCCCTATTCGTGTGGGCTCTCAAGTATTTGACTCCACTTTTTATGTGATGGATATACGTCCATCATACTCTTGTCTACTGGGTCGACCTTGGATCCATAAAGCTGGGGCTGTGACCTCTACCTTGCACCAGAAGCTGAAGTACCCTGTCAGGGGGAAGATCGTCACTGTGCAAGGAGAAGAGGAGTATATGGTGAGCCATTTGAATTCCTTCAGATACATTGAGATGGACGGGGAGTTCATTGAAACCCCCTTTCAGCACTTCGAGGAGGTGCATCCAATTTCAGCAGCAGCAGAAACAACAGTCGAAGAGAATGTTTCCTTGAAGATGGCTTCCCTAAGGGATGCCCGGGCTGTGGTTCAGAAAGGCAATTGTGCAAACTGGGGTCAGCTTCCTGACTTCACTCAGAAGAACGACAAGTTTGGGCTGGGCTTTACTGCAGAGGCTCAGAGGGCTGTGCGCAAGGAGAAGGTCAGAAAGGCTCCGGTGTTTATCTCCAGCTCAAGGGTGAATGCTATTGAGGAGGATGTAGAGGAAGCAGAATTTGACAGTTGGATCTACCCGACTACCAGCAACGGACCAAGCAACTGGACGGCAAAGGATTTTACGCCTATCACATTTGTCACGCAGTAATTAATTTCTTTTGATTTCCAATTTGTAACAAACAATATGTTAAAACTTTGTTGGCTCGGTGTCCTACCCGGGGCATCGTAGCTCCATTTGTGAGGGCTTTTTTGTATGACATTTTCATATATCATCAATCAAAACATTGGACGTTTGTTGCATTTCAAATCTTGTGCTCTTTTCCTTTCTGTGTTATATATTGCAAAACAGCTATATTTACACACACTCACTTATACAGGTTTCAATCCACTCTGGATCTCACTGGTAACAGCTCTGCTACCGCCAGTTATGACTTCGAAAATCCGATCAACTTAGCCGAAGACGAAGGTGAAGATGATTGCGAAGTGCCTGGTGAACTCGCAAGACTGCTACTCCAGGAAGAAAGAGCTATTCAGCCACATGAAGAGCTGGTGGAGACAATTAACCTGGGTACTGAGACAGATAGGAAAGAGGTCAAGATTGGTGCCAATCTAGAGCTCAGCGTGAAGCAACGATTGATCCAGATGCTACAGGATTACATGGAGATTTTTGCTTGGTCCTATGAAGATATGCCTGGTTTGGATGCCGACATTGTAGTTCACCACCTACCAACCAAGGAAGATTGCCCTCCAGTAAAGCAAAAAGTCCGACGGATGCGTCCGGAGATGTCTGAAAAGATCAAGGCTGAGGTTATGAAACAGTTTGATGTTGGGTTCCTTGCAGTGACCACTTACCCTCAGTGGGTTGCTAATGTGGTACCAGTTCCGAAGAAGGACGGTAAAGTCAGAATGTGTGTCGACTACAGGGATTTGAACAGGGCCAGCCCCAAGGATGACTTCCCCCTACCTCACATTGATGTCCTTGTTGACAATACAGCTCAACACAAGGTGTTCTCCTTCATGGATGGCTTTTCAGGGTATAATCAAATCAAAATGGCTCCAGAAGATATGGAGAAGACTACCTTTGTGACTCAGTGGGGCACCTTCTGTTATAAGGTCATGCCATTCGGATTGACAAATGCTGGGGCAACCTATCAACGTGCCATGGTTGCTTTATTTCATGATATGATCCATCATGAGATTGAGGTATACATTGATGACATGATTGCAAGGTCTCAAACTGAGGAGGAGCACCTTGACCATCTGAGGAAGTTGTTTGACCGACTCAAGTTATACAAGCTGAGGTTGAATCCCAACAAATGCACCTTTGGGGTAAGATCCGGAAAATTGCTAGGTTTCATTGTAAGTGATAAAGGTATTCAGGTGGACCCTGCCAAGGTAAAAGCCATACAAGAGATGCCGACTCCAAAAACAGAGAAAGAAGTCAGAGGCTTCCTGGGACGACTGAATTACATTGCCCGATTCATCTCACACCTGACTGCTACTTGTGAGCCAATCTTCAAATTACTGAAGAAAGATCAAGTAGTACGCTGGAACGATGAATGTCAGGCCGCCTTTGAAAAGATAAAGGAATATCTCCAAGAGCCACCCATTCTTATGCCACCGGTGGAAGGAAGACCTCTGATACTATACTTGACAGTACTTGACAATTCAATGGGGTGTGTGCTGGGGCAGCATGACGAGTCTGGCCGAAAAGAGCACGCTATTTATTACTTGAGCAAAAAGTTTACCGACTGTGAGTCTCGTTACTCACTGCTTGAGAAAACTTGCTGCGCTCTTGTATGGGCTGCTCGCCGGCTGAGACAGTATATGCTGACTCACACTACTTTATTGATTTCAAAAATGGATCCTATCAAGTACATATTCGAAAAGCCCGCTTTGTCTGGAAGAATAGCGAGATGGCAAATGATCTTGACAGAATATGACATCCAGTATACAACTCAGAAAGCAACTAAGGGAAGTGTCCTGGCAGATCATTTGGCACACCAACCTGTGGACGATTACCAATCATTGAACTTTGATTTTCCGGACGAAGACATCATGGTGGTAACTGACTGTGAAGTACCTGGACCGGATGAAGGACCTGAGGAAGGATCCCGATGGTCTATGCATTTTGATGGAGCCTCCAATGCTTTGGGTAACGGCGTCGGCGCTGTAATCATATCTCCCAAAGGAACTCATACTCCCCTCACCGCCCGATTATGTTTCAGCTGCACCAACAACATGGCAGAATATGAGGCATGTATCATGGGTTTACAAGCTGCAATCGACTTAAGGATCAAATTTCTAAGTGTCTTCGGAGATTCCGCTCTCGTGATCAATCAGATCAAAGGCGAGTGGGATACGAAACACCCAAATCTTATTCCTTACAAGGAGTACGTGTTGACCTTTCTCCCCCACTTTGAGGAAATAACTTTCGAACACTTCCCTAGAGAGGAGAATCAGCTAGCGGACGCACTAGCCACGATGTCTTCAATGTTCAAAGTTAAATGGGACAATGAGGCTCCCCGAATCATTATCTGGAAGTTGGATGAACCGGCGTACTGCTGTGAGCTGGAGGCTGAGAAGGTGACTGAAAAACCCTGGTATCATGAGGTGAAGAGGTACTTGGAAGCTCATGAATACCCTGAAGGTGCATCTATCAATGATAAGAAGTTCATGAGGAGGTTTGCTGCAAAATTCTTCCTCAGCAACGGCATTCTCTACAAACGGAATCATGATTCAACTCTGCTACGTTGTGTGGATAAGGCTGAAGCAGAGAAAATTATGATGGAATTACATGAAGGCACATTTGGAACACATTCCAGTGGACACACCATGGCTAAGAAAATCCTTCGGGCAGGATATTTCTGGTCCACAATGGAAGCCGATTGTTACCAACACTCCCGAACTTGTCATAAATGCCAGATCTATGCTGACAAGGTGCATATCCCTCCGGTTCCTTTGAATGTCCTGACGGCACCTTGGCCTTTTGCAATGTGGGGTATCGATATGATCGGTGAGATCCGACCGACGGCATCCAATGGGCATCGCTTCATCTTGGTGGCGATCGACTACTTCACGAAGTGGGTTGAGGCAGCATCCTATGCCACAGTAACCAAGAGCGTCGTGGCACGTTTCATCCGGCATAATCTGATCTGTCGGTACGGAGTCCCGGAAAGAATCATTACGGACAATGGTACCAATCTCAATAACAAAATGATCACTGAACTCTGTGAACAATTCAAGATACAGCACCACAATTCTTCTCCCTACCGGCCGAAGATGAATGGGGCTGTAGAGGCAGCCAATAAAAATATCAAGAAAATTGTGCAGAAGATGACAGTGACCTATAAAGATTGGCACGAGATGTTACCGTTCGCTCTTCATGGGTACCGCACCTCAGCAAGGACGTCAACCGGGGCAACTCCCTTCTCCCTGGTCTATGGCATGGAGGCAGTCTTGCCAATTGAAGTCCAGATACCCTCTCTCCGGATAATGAAGGATGCAGACTTGAGTGAAGATGACTGGATCCAGACTCGACTTGATCAATTAAATCTGATTGACGAAAAGAGGCTCACTGCTATCTGTCATGGTCAAACGTATCAAAAACGGATGATCAGGGCATTCAACAAGAAAGTCAGACCACAAGAGTATCAAGTTGGGGACCTGGTAATCAAACGCATCATCCTTCCTCAAAGTGATCCCCGGGGCAAATGGACCCCTACGTACGAAGGGCCATTTGTGGTTAAACATGTGTTCTCAGGAGGAGCCATGATCCTAACCACCATGGATGGTGACGACCTTCCTCACCCCGCCAATGCAGACATAGTGAAAAAATACTACGCATAAATAAAAGACCCGCTAGGTTGACATACCTAGGCAAAAATAAGGGCTTCCCGGCGAACCAAAAGGGTTCGGGCAAAAATAAGGGATGAAATGAAAAAGTCTGTACACCCGGCAAGTCGAAAACCTGAAAAGGCGGCTTGGGCAAAAATGGGTATCCCGGTGGACTGAAAACCCGAAAGGGCGGTCCAGGCAAAAGTTAGGGATAAAGCGTAACACTATGTCTCATTGGATCACTTCGCATCCGGAATTCGGCATCAACTATCTGGCTCAGACTTTGGCATCAACCAATCAGCTTCATCTTCAACCAGGCAGCAAAGCGATGAGACGCTTGGAGACATAAAGGCGATAGCAGAGTTGGAACCCAGTGGGATTGTTCACATAGCTGTTTTCTTTTCTTTTCAAATTGTAAACTCTATATTATTTGGCGGCGTCCTCTTACTAGGATGTCAGCCTCTTGTACAAAAACGCCTATTCACAGGCAAAGTTCAAATCAATACAAATTCACTTGTCCATATAAATTGCCATTGTTTTTCCTTTTTCTGTTTTGTTTTGCGAAGAACGTCCAATGTTCATTTTTGATATATGCATTTGACATTAAAATTGCTGATTCATAAATATTTGCACATGAAACGAAAGATTAATTACAGGTGACATCAGAAACAGGGGCAATATGAAGTTGTCTGATGCAGTCTGGTTGCTTGGTCCGCCAAGGTACCCAGGTAGATTCGACCGAAGAATGTGACCAAATCATCTCAACTCCCCACAGAGTAAGACAAGATTCAGCAATACTTTCCCCAAGCGGAGTTGATTCCCTGTCAATCCTGAAAAGGCACAACATTCCCCGGCAGATCTTAAAGCTCATCCCCGGTAGATTCTGGAAGCTTGTTCCCTACAGGATACAGACGTCTCTCCCGAGTTTTATTCAGAGTTATTTCCTCACAAGGACTTATAACTGGGTTATCCTCAGCTAATTGCCACGGAAGATCGCTCTCGGCAAAGTTCTTTTTATCCCCAGCAGAATCCATCATTAAAGTCCTCAGCAGGCCTCTCAAAAAACTTCAGCAGAATATCTCTTCCACAAAACAATTCCCTGGCCGGTCGTCAAGGATTTATTTTCCTAAGACGAAATTACATTCATAAACATTCCACATTTTTATACATCTTACTTACATACATGATAAAGTGCGCACAACACAATCTCATGTCATACATCATGACATTGCATACAACTTATGTTTTTGCCTTTTCAGGGAAAAAGACAATCCCAAAGACAACTACCTTCAACTATCACATTTCCAGACTCGATTCCTGTATCTAGCCAGGGCACGTCTGAAGAGTTTGAAGATTCGATTCCTGTATCCAGCCAGGGCATATCTAACAACTATCGCAATTCCGGATTCGACTCCTGTATCCAGCCAGGGCATATCTGTTGATCACATTTCCAGACTCGATTCCTGTATCTAGCCAGGGCACGTCTAAAGAGTTTGAAGATTCGATTCCTGTATCCAGCCAGGGCATATCTAACAACTATCGCAATTCTGGATTCGACTCCTGTATCCAGCCAGGGCATATCTGTTGACCACATTTCCAGACTCGATTCCTGTATCTAGCCAGGGCACGTCTGAAGAGTTCGAAGATTCGATTCCTGTATCCAGCCAGGGCATATCTAACAACTATCACAATTCCGGACTCGATTCCTGTATCTAGCCAGGGCACGTCTGAAGATTTCCAGATTCGATTCCTGTATCCAGCCAGGGCACATCTGCGAGCAACCAATTGTAGATTCGACACCTGTATCTAGCCAGGGCATATCTGCATGAGGAGATTGAAGATCAAACACCTGTAACAAGCCAGGAAAACATCTGTCTTTCTCAAATACGCAAGTTCTCGCTAAGGAATCTCTTACGCGATCAACACTTCCAATGGCATCTATAAGCCCATTCCCGACAAGGTTCTGTCACATCTCCAGATGGCGTCTATAAGCCCATCTCCCTATCCACCATCTCTCCAAATGGCATCTATAAGCCCATTCCTGACATCACATTTACTGATACACCAACATGCGAGTGCAAATTTCCGGGCACTCTAGTGTCCAATCTCCTTTTACCCTCGAGTCACGAAAGGCAAACTTGCCAATCTAACTCTTCAGGTCCAAGAAGATTGAACAGGGGCAACTGTTGTACCCCAAAATTTGCCCTGCCATTTCCTCAACATTTTCTCATCACAAGACCTTTGAAGATCAAGATCCAATTAGGGTTTCCTCTGCTCAAGACTTCTCCTTGCACTGTTAACCCAAATTAGGGTTTGGGGTTGAACAAAGATGTTTTGACCTAAAATGCCTAAGATGACTTTCATGCTTCATGTTGGACTCCCAAGATTATCCATACCAAGTTTCAAGTCTTGATTCCAAATTTTGCCCAGTCAATTGGACAGTTGACCTAGAAATCAACTGTATTGGGGAAAAAGTCAACTGTGGTCAATTGACAGTCAAATCTCATGAAAATTGACCCACATCAACATTATGAACTCATATGGACCATTTGATCAAGTTTGGATCACAATTCCACAAGAAATTTGATCAGATCACCAAAAGGGCAAAATGGTCATTTTTAGGGTTTTGACTGCACAAAGGCAATTTTTGACTGTTTGACCTAGCCAATGGCAAATCAAGCTCACATATGGATTCAAGGACTCAATGAAATGGTCTTGACACATTCATCAAACTCAAAAGATCCCAAGTACACAAGGTTGATAGTTGAATTTCCCAGTCAATTGATCAATTTTGACTGTATACTGAAAAGTCAAACTTTGACTTTTTGGTCAAAATCAAGAGTCAAGATTCATTTTTCATCAAAACATGCCAAATCATGAAACTTGTTCACCAAGAAATCACAAAATGCAAATTAGGGTTAGAAAATGGAATTTTTCATAACTTAGAATTTTTCTAAGTTATGAAAAACCCTAATTTTTTCCCAACTTTGCCCCATCTTTTCACCAAGATCCATTTGGATTCAAACAAAAGTCAAAACATGAAAGTTGTAGCTTGTTGCATAATCTACAACTTTGATTCACAGAGGTTTCTCATTTAAAGCTTGTATCTCAAGTTACAAATTTTTGAATAAGGGCACTAAACCATTCTTAACTTAGTGAAAATTTGACCTATTTTTGACAAGTTTTTACCCCACTTCAAGGCCATTTTCCATACACTTCCACTTGGAATTTCAATTTGCATTTCAAAGATGGATTGTAGTACACATTCCAAGCTTTCCAAAATGTCCAAGAACTCATCAAACAACCTCATAACTTGAGAGATTCGAATTTCACAAATTGGCAAAAATTCACTTTTTGTTCTTAACCAAAACATGCTCATAATCTTGCAATTTGAACTCAGCTTGCTTTAGGCTAGATTACAGGTCCTTAAACCAAGTTACACTCAAGAATTAAATGCAAAACCAATGTGCCAAGTTGTTGTTCTAAGCATTTGGACATTACATGATGAACTAACCCTAAACTAGATAAAGTGAACTTTCCATTTTTGAAAAGATTAGCTTTATGTCCAATTGCAAATCAAGAAGGTACATAGAAAATCTGCTTGGCACAAGATTATGTGCATAACACACTGATCAAGAGAAGCTTATGCAGCACATTAGGGGGTCCTCTACTGACCTAGAAAGCCAAGTTGCATTTTGTTGCTTAAGTGTGAAGAAAAGTCCATAACTTGTAACAACTCTCATCTCAGCATAGACACACAAGAACAAACTGATCAAACACCTTAAAGAGAACATAACCAAGCTAAGACACGACCCTTGCACCTCAAAAACACCCTCCATCTCAGAATCACCCTCAAACTGCAAAAACAGGGTTGCCTCTGCAGTTTGAGTGCCAACTTCATTTTCTCTCGAGCATTCTTGCTAAAATCAGTTCATACACATTCCCTAGCATATATGCAAGCTAACCATGACCTAAAACCTGACCTGTAATCCCTCTAACAGCTTCCACCATTTTCACATTCTTGACTTGCAGGTGAAGTTCTATAGCTTGATTCAGAAGCTCTCAAGACAAAGTAAGCATTGAAACAGCATCCCTGGACCTCAAGGAAGCTTTTCCAATCATCACATTGCACTGGAAGTTCCTCCTTCTCCAGATAAAAGTTCAACTGCACAGGTAAAACTTTGAACTCGTATCTCTCTTATTATGTATCTTTAGTCTTAAGTTTGTGAAGAAACAAGGTTCTACTCATAGCCCTGAACATGTACATATCTTCACATTTCATTTCTTTTGCCTGAGTAGAGAGAATTTGAAGTTTGAAAATGGCAGAAAAACTAGGTCAGAAATTGGGGGAGAAGAAATTCTCCTTCATCTTAGAGAGTTAGGTCAAGTTCTATACATGGTTAGAATCGTCTCTTCATGCTGAGCATTTGTTATGTTATGAGTTTTTGCTAAAAAGCCAGGAATCAAGAGTTGGAAGATGATGAACAGGGCGCGCGTTTTTTCAAATATTGTTGCTGGAGGTTGAAGAAGGAGTTTCTTGGGCTGGGCTTGTTTCATATTTCTTATTTGCACCACTATTTTGCTTTTACACCCCCAAGGCCCATTTGCTGATTCCTTTGACTTTTTTGACTTTTTCTTTTTTGATTGACTTTGTTTATTTTTTCTCATGACATTAAAAAAATAAAAATATTTTTCCCATCATTTTTTGAATTTATTGCATATTTATTTGATTATTTCTTTTGATTGAACAAAAATATTATATATACTATTATTTAGAATAAATATAAAAAATAGTGTAAATACATTTTTTTATACATTTTTATTTTTGTTTACCTTCTGAAAATATTTCACATAAAAAATACTCCTTTTTTATTATTAAATATTAAATGTATATTATTTTGTATATAATGCATATTTAGAACTTAATATATATATATATATATGTTTATTAATATATTTAGGTTAGAATATAAAAATATTTGAATTTTTCATTTTTATTAATATTTGATACAAAAAATACTTTTTCATAATATACTTCATTATTTTTATTTTTGTACATAATAAATAAATGTTTGTATTAAATTAAACAATAATACATTTTCCTTAATAAAATTAGGGTTTTGCCCTAAATTCAAAATACTCCAAAAATAATATCTTTTTTTATTTTTACATAAATAACACTTTTTTTCATACATATACAAAACATTTTTGCATCTTGCATTTTTATTCCATTTTTTATTTATTTAATTATTGTACATTAATTAAATTGTATAAATTCAAATTGATGTAATAGTTTTAGGTTTACATTACTTGTCAATATCCCCATTTGAGCATTTGTACCCCCCTTCCCATATTTGGTTTTGTAATAGCTTAGTAAATTTATTTTCGCACTTTATTGCTTTCTAATGATAACATGTTAGAATTAGGGTTTGTATGCGAAAAACGACAAAAAATAGTTATGACCTAATCTCAAGATAAACAAACATGAAAATGGACACACAAATCACACTTGCACCCCCTAGGGTACTCCACTTGTTGCCTTTCAAAATTGGGCCATATTGCATGTTAGGTCTCTTTGGGCAAAACAAACAAATTGAATGATCATAGTCCCTCGATAACATTTTTCAAAACAAACAAAAACAAATGATCAAGTCCCTTAAAGAAAATGCCCAAAGATACTTGGCACCATTGCAATTATGGTCTAAACGATGACCCACGCCCGTCCCTTTCACATCCTAAACATAAGATTGTCCACCAAATACAATGGTGGAACAAACTTGTTAAAAGGGTTAAAACATAGCAATAATCTTTTGAGAAATTTAGGAGTAGATAACCTCTTAGTTACTTGAATCAATCTTGCAAATTAAAACACTTGCCTATTTCAAAAACCACACATCACTACACTTTCAAAAACAACTTTCAAGAACAAATGAAAACCTTTTTCAAAAGACATACACCTTTGTAAACATCCCCACATGGATCATTACAAAGGTTGCCACCACATTGGCTTTTTTTTCCAAAACATTTTCAAAAAGCACCCACACACACACCATTTTCAAGCAATCGAAAAACAAGGCAAGTGATCTAAAAAACCAAGTAACTAAGAGCCCATGGATAACCATGGATGAAAAGGGTGCTAATACCTTCCCTTTTCATAATCTACCCCCCCGAACCCACGAAATATCTCAAAAGGTTTTTGCTGTGCTTTTTTAACCTTTCCTTTAGGATAAAATAAAAAGTCGGTGGCGACTCTTGCTCAACCGCACAAGTGCGAATACGAACGCAAAACACTAGTCAGTTCTCCCACCGTATCACAGGATCCAATCAAGTACATATTCGAAAAGCCTGCCTTGTCCGGAAGAATAGCAAGATGGCAGATGATCTTGACAGAATACGACATCCAGCACACGACTCAGAAAGCGATCAAGGGAAGTGTATTGGCAGACCATTTGGCACACCAGGCAGTGGACGATTACCAGTCGATGAACTTTGAATTTCCCGACGAGAATATCATGGTAGTGACTGATTGTGAAGTACCTGGATCGGATGAAAGACCTGAGGAAGGATCCCGATGGTCTATGCACTTTGACGGAGCCTCAAATGCTTTGGGTAATGGCATCGGCGCTGTGATTATATCCCCCAAAGGCACTCATACTCCACTCACTGCCCGGCTATGTTTCAACTGCACCAACAACATGGCGGAGTATGAAGCATGTATCATGGGTCTTCAAGCTGCAATTGACTTAAAGATCAAGTTTCTGAGTGTCTTCGGAGATTCCGCTCTCGTGATCAACCAGATCAAAGGCGAGTGGGATACGAAACACCCAAATCTTATTCCTTACAAAGAGTATGTTTTGACGTTGATTCCCCACTTCGAGGAGATAACTTTTGAACACTTCCCAAGAGAGGAGAATCAGTTGGAGGACGCGTTAGCTACGATGTCTTCCATGTTCAAAGTCAAATGGGACAACGAGGCTCCCCGGATCATTATCTGGAAATTGGATGAACCTGCACATTGATGTGATCTTGAGGCCGAAGAGGTAACTGAAAAACCTTGGTATCATGAAGTGAAGAGGTACTTGGAAGCTCAAGAATACCCCGAGGATGCATCTGTTAATGACAAGAAGTTTCTGAGGAGGTTCGCGGCAAAGTTCTTCCTCAGCAACGACATTCTTTACAAGCGAAATCATGATTCAACCTTACTGCGTTGTGTGGATAAGACTGAAGCAGAAAGGATCATGGCAGAGCTACATGAAGGTACCTTTGGAACACATTCCAGTGGACATACTATGGCAAAGAAAATCCTTCGGGCAGGATATTTCTGGTCCACAATGGAAGCTGACTGTTACCAACATTCTCGGACGTGTCATAAGTGCCAGATTTATGCTGATAAGGTGCACATTCCTCCAGTTCCTCTGAACGTCTTGACAGCACCTTGGACTTTTGCAATATGGGGCATTGATATGATCGGCGAGATCAGACCTACGGCATCCAATGGGCATCGCTTCATCCTGGTAGCGATTGATTATTTCACAAAGTGGGTTGAAGCAGCTTCCTATGCTACCGTAACCAAGAATGTCGTGGCACGGTTCATTCGGCATAACCTGATCTGTCGATACGGCGTCCCGGAAAGGATCATTACGGATAATGGTACCAATCTTAACAACAGGATGATCACTGAGCTCTGCGAGCAATTCAAGATACAGCACCACAACTCTTCTCCCTATCGGCCGAAGATGAATGGGGATGTAGAAGCAGCAAATAAGAATATCAAGAAGATTGTGCAGAAGATGACAGCGACGTACAAAGATTAGCACGAGATGTTACCGTTTGCTCTTCATGGGTACCGTACCTCGGCACGGACGTCAACAGGGGCAACCCCCTTTTCCTTGGTCTATGGCATGAAGGCAGTCTTGCCTATTGAAGTCCAGATACCCTCTCTCCGGATAATGAAGGATGCAGGTTTGAGCGAAGAAGACTGGATCCAGACTCGACTTGATCAATTAAACCTAATTGACGAAAAGAGACTCACCGCTATTTGTCATGGTCAAACGTACCAAAAACGGATGATCAGGGCATTTAACAAGAAAGTCAGACGACAAGAGTATCAAGTCGGAGACCTGGTAATCAAGCGCATTATTCTTCCTCAAAGTGATCCCAGGGGTAAATGGACCCCTACGTACGAAGTGCCATTTGTGGTTAAACATATCTTCTCAGGAGGAGCTATGATTCTAACTACCATGGACGGTGACGACCTTCCTCACCCCGCCAATGCAGACATAGTAAAAAGATACTACGCGTAATAAAAGACCCGCTAGGTTGACACACCTAGGCAAAAATAAGGGCTTCCCGGCGAACCAAAAGGGTTCAGGCAAAAATAAGGGATGAAATGAAAAAAATCTGTACACCCGGCAAGTCGAAAACCTGAAAAGGCGGCTTGGGCAAAAATGGGTATCCCGGTGGACTGAAAACCCGAAAGGGCGGTCCAGGAAAAAGTTAAGGATAAAGCGTAATACTATGTCTCATTGGATCACCTCGCATCCAGAATCTGGCATCAACTATCAGGTTCAGACGGCATCAATCAATCAGCTTCATCTTCAACTACGCAGCAAAGTGATGAGACGCTTGAAGACATAAAGGCGATATCAGAGTTGGAACCCAGTGGGATTATTTTTCACATAGCTGTTTTGTTTTCTTTTCACAAAATTGTATAAACTCTGTTGTTCGGCGGAGTTCTCTTACTAAGACGTCAGCCTCTTGTACATAAACGCCTATTTACAGGCAAATTCAAAATCAATACAAATCCACTTTTCCAGACAAGTTGCCAATTGTTTTTCTTTTTCTGTTTTGTTTTGCAAATAACGTCCAATGTTCACTTTTGATATATGCATTTGACACTAATTGCTAACTCATAAATACTTGCATGCGAAACAAAGGATTAATTACAGGTGACATCAGAAACAGGGGCAATAAGAATTGTCTAAGCGATCTAGTTGCTCTGTCCACCAAGGTACCAAGGTCGGTTCGGCTGAAGAACATAACCAAGTTACCTCCACTCCACGCAGAGTAAGACCAGATTTCAGCAATACTCTCCTCAAGCAGATTTGGTCTCCAATCAGCCCTAAAAAGGCACAATATCTCTAGCAAGTCAGCAATACTCTCCCCAAGCAGATTTAGCCTACTGTCAGCCTTAAGGAAGATGGGTATCCCCAGAAAATCTCAATATTCCCAAGCGGAGTATACAGACGTTCCTAAGCAAGCATCCCCGGCAGTCTTGATCTAAGATTGTTCCCCGGAGGAATACCAAACACCCTTGTGGAGCCACTCCCCAGTACAGTTCAAAAAGTTTCCCCAGGAGAGTTGAACCATCTCCCCAGTAGATTCTGGAAGCTTATCCCCAGTAGATTCTGGAAGCTTATCCCCTGCAGAGCACGAACGCGTCTCCCCGGCTTTATTCAGAAGGTTATTCCCCACCAGAGCTTATAACTGGGTTATCCTCAGCTAATTACCCCGGAAGGATCGGCCTCGGCGAAGTTCTTCCTATCCCCAGCGGAGTTCATCAAAATCTCCAACAAAGCTTATCAACAGGAATCCCCAACGGAGTTATCACCTCAACGAAGTATCTCTTCCCACAGAGTAATTCCCCGCAGAGTAATCTCTCCAACAAGTTTATTCCCCAACGGAGTCATCTTCTCCTACCAGTTTGTTCTTGCAATCATCATCCCCAGCGGAAATGAAGAATTCTACTCTTCAAACATCAGCCCAGGATTCAAGCTCCCGACATTCGTCAAGGATTTATTTTCCTAGACGAAAATACATTCATAAACATTACATTATCATACACCATGACGCATGCATATACGCATCATAAACACACAATCTCATTTATTTTTGAGAACATCATGACATCATGCATTTCATACATCATGACATTGCATACAACTGACGTCTTGCCTTTTCAGGAAAAAGGTTAATCCAAAGATAATTATTATCAACTGTCGCAATTCCAGATTCGATTCCTGTATCTAGCCAGGGTATATCTGAAGAGTTTGAAGATTCGATACCTGTATCTAGCCAGGGCATATCTGTAGATGACTAATTCCAGATTCGATTCCTGTATCTAGCTAGGGCATATCTGAAGAGTTTGAAGATTCGATACCTGTATCTAGCCAGGGCATATCTGTAGATGACTAATTCCATATTCGATACCTGTATCTAGCCAGGGCATATCTGAAGAGTTTGAAGATTCGATACCTGTATCCAGCCAGGGCATATCTGTAGATGACTAATTCCAGATTCGATTCCTGTATCTAGCCAGGGCATATCTGAAGAGTTTGAAGATTTGATACCTGTATCCAGCCAGGGCATATATGTAGATGACTAATTCCAGATTCAATTCTTGTATCTAGCCAGGGCATATCTGAAGAGTTTGAAGATTCGATACCTGTATCCAGCCACGGCATATCTGTAGATGACTAATTCCAGATTCGATTCCTGTATCTAGCCAGGGCATATCTGAAGAGTTTGAAGATTCGATACCTGTATCCAGCCAGGGCATATCTGTAGATGACTAATTCCATATTCGATTCCTGTATCTAGCCGGGGCATATCTAAAGAGTTTGAAGATTCGATACCTGTATCCAGCCAGGGCATATCTGTAGATGACTAATTCCAGATTCGATTCCTGTATCTAGCCAGGGCATATCTGAAGAGTTTAGAGATTCGATACCTGTATCCAGCCAGGGCATATCTGTAGACGACTAATTCCAGATTCGATTCCTGTATCCAGCCAGGGCATATCTGTGAGTAACTGATTGTAGATTCGATGCCTGTATCCAGCCAGGGCATGTCTGCATGAAGAGTTTAGAGATTCGACTCCTGTATCCAGCCAGGGCACGTCTGTAAGCAACCTTTTGAAGTTCCAGATTCGATACCTGTATCTAGCCAGGGCATGTCTGTGAGCGACTGAGTGAAGATCAACACCTGTAATAGGCCAGGAAATTATCTTTCTCAGGTACGCAAGTTCTCGCTAAAGAATCTCTTACGCGATCGACACCTAGATGGCATCTATAAGCCCATCCTCCCATACCATCTTTCCAAATGGCATCTATAAGCCCATTCTCGACGAGGTTCTGTCACATCTCCAGATGGCATCTATAAGCCCATCCTCCTATCCATCATCTCTCCAAATGGCATCTGTAAGCCCATTCCCGACATCACACTGCTGATACTCTACTATGTGAGTGCAAATTTCTGGGCACTCTAGTGTTCAATCATCTTCCATCCCCGGATCACGAAAGGCACACAAGCCAATCTACATCCTCAGGTCTAAGAAGATTGAACAGGGGCAACTGTTGTACCCCAAAATTTGCTCTCCCATATTCTTCAAAGTTTTGACAAGCATCATCTCAATTTGCTCAAGTCTACTCAAGGGTTGCACAGTTCAAACACCCTCCTAAGCCAGTCAAATTAGGGTTTTGGTTCTTGCAAGGAAACTTGAGGTTTTCAAGGGCTCAATCAAGTCCTATAGGCCTATACACATTGTCAAGCATCTACATGCCAAGTTTCAAGGCTCACAGGGTCAAGTTGCACAGTCAAAAGCCCTAGTTGCTCCATAATCAACTGCAGGGGAAAAATGGTCATTTGGCAGTCAAAAGTCAAAAATTTTGGTCAACATCTTATTTTGAGCCCATAATCATCATTTGATCAAGCCTTGATCATGATTCCACAAGAATGGCTCAAAAATCATCAAGATGCAAAAGTTTCTATTTTTGGACAGCTGAAAAGTCAATTGTAACTTGACCAAGGCATAACTTTTTCATGGTTCATCAGAAAAATCCCATCCAAAGCTCATCTTGAAGGGGAGGACATTTCCTACAACTCATCTTCACATCCCAATTCCAAGAAATGCTCTCACAAAAAGTTATCAATTTCAACATTATAGGTCATTTTCAAAAGTCAACAAAATTGCACTTTAAGTCAAAGACCATAACTTGAGATTGGTAAATCAAAATGACATGGGACCAAAGGCATTGGTTAGAGGACTTCAAGACCTTTCCAAAATGTCCAAGAACATGTTCATATGATCAAAATTGAGCAAGATATGCATTGGAGAAATTGTGAAATTTTTGTGAAATGGCAAAAGTCAACTATCCTTGAAACTTCAATATTTGACAAAAGGGCCCACTTTTTCCACTTGATTCAGCCTTGTCATTCCACCCACGTGTCCCATGACCAATTACAAGACCAAACATTTATTTTTTTCATTTTTATTTAATTTTTATGGATTTAATTCATTTTAATCCATAATAATTCAAATAAAATCAAAAAAATGAATTAAATGGTATCTTTGAGTTTTGAATGGCTTTCATGTGTCATGAACAACCTACCAATTTCGTGCTAGGGCCATTTTAAGCATGAAAATTCAAATTTTAACAAAATTGGAAAATGCTTTAATGGTGGTTATGAAGAAATCCAAAAAACATCATTGCAATGGATCATTGGCTCTTAATGTGACTGATTCTCATTCATACATACATATGCAAGTGTTCCAGACCTCAAGCACGACCTAGAGCTCATTGAAACGGCATAACCAAATTCAAAAATCCAAGCAAAAAAGTCAAATCCTAATTCTACCTTCCAGGCCATTTCAAGGAGATTCGAAGGTTCAAATACATTGTTGGGAGTCTCCAAAACCTGTTGCAATCATAAACAAGCTCCAATACTCAAGGAAACGCCCAGCACAAGTCACACGGTTTGAATTTTTTTCCAGAAACGCATACCATTATTCATACATTGTTAACATCTTTTGTGGATCATTTTGTGTTCATAACATTCAGGTGAAGCTAATGGTAGGGTTCAATTGCTTTGAGAGCCCCTGAAACGCAAATCACCATGGTTAAATCTTAGGGTTTTCAAGCTTTTGAATTAGGGCTTTTCACATACTGTAAAATCAGACCTCAAGACGCACATGGTTGAAACCGCCTGATTGAGACGAACATGTTGATACCCTCGCGCCCAATTTATCTTGCATCCACGCCTATTCGCTATTTTTCAATGTTGCAGGTTGTGGGGGTTTAAAACCCCCGCTATCTAACTCTATTTCTTGCAGCTTCAGGGAAGAAGACGGTGACGTGCTTGCATCTGGTTGGTCCATTCAAAATATGCACGCTCTTTTTTTTGTTTTCCAGCATGTGACTTGTTTATTCCATATAATATTACTTTCTCTTTGTTATATCAATTAAATCAATTGGCTCAGTGGAAGGACGCGCTGGCAATGACCACAGGGACCTGGGTTCAATTCACAGGTCCCCCAAAGGCTTGTTATTATTTTTTCCAACATGTTCCTATACAGTCTTCCAAATAACCAACACCATATGCCCTCATGCATCAACGTGCCATGTGTCCAGTCCCACAGATCTGAAGGCCAAGGAATGAAGGAACACCATGCTCATGAGTCAACGCATCTCCAAGCAGTCTCAAAGGTCAAAACAAAGTTGGCTTCTTGATGGGCTCAGATTGCCAATACACCCTCAATTCTGGCCCAACACCCCTATGGTTCTATTTTATTTTCTTTTGTTTTCTTTTCTTTTTTTATATTTTCTTTTAACTAATTTTTAATTATTATCATTATTGTTAATTAACCTAACAAACTAATTTTTTCCATAAAATTCAAAAAAACAAAAAAAAAACATTTTATTATTTATTAACTTATTTTGTAAATAAATGTAAATTAAATTAAATTAGTTTAATTAGTTAACTTTAATACCTTTTTACAATAAATAAAATAATTTAGACTTAGGCTTTTCTTTTGACATTTTTAATTCCTTTCTTTATTTTTTTCATTAAAACATAAAAACACAAAAAAATATTTTCTTAATTAATTAATTAATTAGTTATTAGTTTCCATTTCGTTAATTACAAAAAAGAAGGACAAAAATTTAATTCTTATTCAAAAAAGGGTCAAAACCCTAAGACGTTCCAATTTAATTCTTTCGCGCATTATTCTTATTTTGATTATTTATGTAACTGTTTCCGGATATGTAATAGTAATTAGGTTTATCTCTTTATTTACTATTTCTCGCACTTTATTTCCAAACGGTTTTGTTTTTTTGGCGATGTATAGACCCGCGTCTTGTAATAGTTAGATTTACATTTCCGCAATTTATTTTCCGCACTCCTAACTGTTAACAATGCCTGCAAGAATGTATGTAAAATAAAATCAATTCGTAGCTCACAAATAACATGTACAAAACATTAACTGAAAAACAACACACAAAGCACATGCCACTCCTAGGGTACGCCTCGCTGGTTGCCTCGAACATGGTCATCAAGTATAGGACGTCTTAGAGGTCGCCCTTTCTGTCCAAAAGATCAAGTTGCCTCGAAACGGTTGCTGTGATCGGTGGATCTGGAACTGACTGTTTAACGCTGGTTCGCGAAATGTCGCGGTAAGCAAGAGTCGCCACCGTCTTTTATTTTCTCCAAATGGAAAGGACAAAAGCACAGAAAAATTCCTTATAGAGATTGCTCTCGGTTCGGGAGGTAGGTTATAGAAAGGGAAGGTGTTAGCACCCTTTCTATCCATGGTTATCCATGGGCTCGTAGATACTTGCTCATTTGTGTTTTCAAAATGGTTTGTTTGCTTTTCAACTGTGGGTTTTAAAAAGTTTCTTTGAAAATTCCAGTTCGACTCTTGTATCGGTCCTCAAGAGTGTTTGAAAAATTGCTTTCGAAAGCTTTTGAAAAGGTGTCGGTGTGAAAAGTATTTTGAATTTGTTTTGAAATTTAGAGCCAGTATCTAGAGTCGTCTACCTACCCTAAGGAATTCGTCTGTGTAAATATCCTTTAAAGTAGTGCCATCCCACCATTGAGAGGTAGGTAGCACCACCGTTGGAGGTATTCGGGTCAATTCGAGGTTCGGGACATGGTGATCACCAGAGCAATGGGAAGATACCTTAGAAGCTACCCTCATGCCAGGTTCCCGGATCATGAGGACTTACTAAGACATCCTCTACTCGACGATCACCTTTCGAGGCAAGGCAACAGTGAGGCGTACCCTAGGGGTGGTGTGTGCGATTCGTGTGTTGTTTTCATTTGTATTTATCTTGTCATGTTATTGGTGTTCTACGCTCGATTTTATTATGGCCATTCATTCTTGCATGCTTTGTTTAACAGTTAAAATATTGCGAGAAAAAGTAAATCTAAAGCTATTACAAATGGCGCGGGTCCACATCGCCAAAATTAAACCGGACCCGATTTGACAGAAAAGTAAAGAATTGAAAAGTGCGAGAGGTAATTACATGGCTTCGGGAGAGGTACATAATTATTCAAATGACATAAAATAAATATGCGAAATTAAATAAAATTAAGAACATGGGTGTTGGACCCTTTTGCAAAAAATTAAATTACATGAATTAATTAATTAAGAAAAGAAATTGTTTTTTTGATTTTTTTGGTATTTTTATGTTTTAAGGTTTAATAGAAAAAAGAATTAATTAAAATTAACTAACCCTAATTCTAATGGTTTTTAAGTTGTTAAGAAAAATATTGAAATTTTAAATCTAAATGAAACCCTAATTAATTTACAATTTTAATTATGAAAATAAAATAAATAATATTATAGTGACAAAAGAAAAATTAAAAGGAATAAAAACATTAAACCTAATTCTATATTTTTTAGATTTTTATTATGAAAAGAATTAATATTAAAACCCTAATTTAAACTAAATTTATCTACATGCATTTATTTATAAAAATAAAAATTATTTATTATATTTTTGTCTTTTCTGATTTTTAGGCATTTTTTATATTTTGTAAAAAATAATTAATTAATTCAAAACAAATAAAGAAAATAATATAATATTTGAAAAAATAAAATATGAGAAAAATTGCAAACCAGGGGGGGGTTCAGGCCCCAATATGGAGATGGAATTATGGAAATCCTGGCCCATTTAGCATGGCCCTTCTGACTTTTTTGCATGACACGTATGGGATTTTTGACTAGGGCTTATGGTACACCTCCGATCGTGGCCTTCTGATTAATTCCCTTGGGCACGTGGACGTTAGATTCGGTGGGTGCATGATAGTCTTTGCTACTGAAGTTGCATAGGAATCGTTATAGAAAAATAGTAGGGAAATATGGAAGACCTGGGGCTCGAACCCCGGTCATATGCTTTGCCAATAGACTCGCTTGCCATCTGTGCCAGTTGCGCGTTGTTAATATATAATAACAATCAAATAATATAAAAGAAAAACAAGGTTAGTGGGAGTCAGCGCGCGAACTTTCAAACCGTCCAACCATTGATGGCCACGAGTTCGTCTTCTTCACTTTTCCTGAAACATAAACAATGAGCAACGGTTTTCTGTGCGTTGCCTAAGACATGCTATTAGAAAATAGCGATTAGGTCATGTGGCCTTATAAATTAGGCGCGAGTATGTTGATCTCTTCGTCCAAGCTTGCTGAGTACAACCATGATGGTTTTGAGGGCTAATTTTACTTTGTTTCAAAAGCCCTAATTTCTCATCCTGCAAACCCTAGAAAGCTAACATGGTATAATCGCGTACAACACAGAAAAACACAATTAAAAGTATTAGTTAGTTTCAAAACTTCATAATGAACACGAATCAACCATTAAATTTCACAAATAATGCATAGAATGGGATGCACGATTATGAAATTTCTTTGATGCAGTTCCGGTTCATGTTACCAATTCTTAGCGTGTCAATGGATGTTTGTGATTGGAATGTGTTCAGGGAACCCTGAGGAAGCTATTGGAATAGTTTTTGTGCCTTCAATCGACCTCTAAAGTGATTTTCAGAATTGACTTTCTTAGAGAAAATTTCAAGCTTGCAATGGTGTTTCTTGCGCAGCTTTGTGTCCCTTGTCATTTTGATTTACCAATCTCAAGTTATGGCCTTTGACTTAAAGTCCCTTTTTGTTGACTTTTGAAAATGACCTATAATGTTGAAATTGATAACTTTTTGTGAGAGCATTTCTTGGACTTGAAGTATGAAGATGAGTTGTAGGAAATGTCTTTCTCTTCAAAATGAGCTTTGGATGGAATTTTTCTGATAATCCATGTGAAAGTTATGCCCTGGTCAATTTCAGTTGACTTTTTCAGCTGTCTAAATAAGGAAACTTTTGCATCTTGATGATTTCTGAGCCAAATTTTGAGAATCATGATCAAGCATTGATCAAATGATGTTTGTGGCTTCAAAATGATATGTTGACCAAAAATTTGAACTTTTGACTGTCAAATGACCATTTTGCCCCTACAGTTGACTGTAGTGCAATTAGGGTTTTTGACTGTGCAATTTTGTGCTGAATGCCTTGAAACTTGATATGAGGATGCTTGACCATATTTGTAGGCATGTGAGACTTGATTGGGCCTTTGAAACCTTCAATTTCTTGATCAGAACACAAACCCTAGTTTTGACTGTATAGGGGACCTTTGCACTGTGCAACCCTTGGGGAATTTTGTGACTTGACTTGGCAATTTCTTGAAGAATATGGGAGGGAAAATTTTGGGGTACAACAGTTGCCCCTGGTCAATCTTCTTAGACCTGAGGATGCAGATTGGCTGACGTGCCTTTCGTAATCCGAGGGTAGAAGATGATTGGACACTAGAGTGCCCAGAAATTTGCACTCACATGTTAGCAGTGATGGGGGAATGGGCTTATAGATGCCATTTAGGGGTTGCTGGATAGGATGATGGGCTTATAGATGCCATCTGGATGTTGATCGCGTAGGAGATCCCTTAGCGAGAACCTGTATACCTGCAAAACAGAAAATGAGTACCTGACACGTTGCAGGAGTTGGTTTTCAGATGCTTGATACTGAGTCTGGAGTCTTCACATGATGATGAATGAACCAGGGATAGTTACTGCCTTAGCATGAATGGTAAGAGAACTTTGGGTGACTTTAACTTCAACAACGCTCGTTGAGAAAAATCTCGGGTGTCTTCTACTGGGATAAGAATCAGGGAGATCTTAGGGTCGATCTGACTGAACCAGAGAAGGCCTTTGACTGGATAAGCATCAGGAAAATCTTAGGGTCGATTTAACTGAACCGGGCAAGGTCTTGGAATATCTTCAACTGGATAAGCATCAGGGAGATCTTAGGGTCGATCTGACTGAACCAGAGAAGGCCTTTGACTGGATAAGCATCAGGAAAATCTTAGGGTCGATTTAACTGAACCGGGCAAGGTCTTGGAATATCTTCAACTGGATAAGCATCAGGGAGATCTTAGGGTCGATCTGACTGAACCAGAGAAGGCCTTTGACTGGATAAGCATCAGGAAAATCTTGGAGTCGATTTAACTGAACCGGACAAGGTCTTGGAATATCTTCAACTGGAATAAGTGTCAGAACGTCGCCATATCTGGTTCATATCTGGACTATATCTGGAAGGAAATCTGGAAGCAGTATCAGAATGTCGCCATATCTGGGTCATATCTGAAACTATATCTAGAAGGAAATCTGGAAGCAGCATCAGAACGTCACCATATCTGGGTCATATCTGAAACTATATCTAGAAGGATATCTGGAAGCAGTATCAGAACGTCACCATATCTGGTTTACATCTGAAACTATATCTAGAAGGATCTCGGGAAGCAGCATCAGAACGTCACCATATCTGGTTTACATCTGAAACTATATCTGGAAGGAAATCTGGAAGCAGCATCAGAACGTCACCATATCTGGGTCATATCTGAAACTATATCTAGAAGGAAATCTGGAAGCAGTATCAGAACGTCACCATTTCTGGGTCATATCTGAAACTATATCTAGAAGGAACTCTGGAAGCAGCATCAGAACGTTACCATATCTGGGTCATATCTGAAACTATATCTAGAAGGAAATCTGGAAACAGTATCAGAATGTCGCCATATCTGGGTCATATCTGAAACTATATCTAGAAGGAAATCTGGAAGAAGTATCAGAACGTCGCCATATCCGGGTCACATCTGAACTATATCTAGAAGGAAATCTGGAAGCAGTATCAGAACGTCACCATATCTGGGTCATATCTGAAACTATATCTAGAAGGAAATCTGGAAGCAGTATCAGAACGTCACCATATCTGGGTCATATCTGAAACTATATCTAGAAGGAAATCTGGAAGCAGTATCAGAACGTCACCATATCTGGTTTACATCTGAAACTATATCTAGAAAGAATTGCGATAGTTGATAGTAATCATTTTTGTATTGATCTTTTTCCTGAAAAGGCAAAACATAATTGTATGCAAAATCATGATGCATGAATTGTATGTCTTCAAAATTAATGAGATTCGTGTAGTATGATGCATATGCATGCTATAATGTATGAAGATGTGATGTTTATGAATGTATTTTTGTCTAAGAAAATAAATCCTTGACGGGTGCCGGGAAGTCACTCCTGGGCTGATGTTTGAAGAATAGGTTTTGCTTCTGCTGGGGATGATAGTTGCAAGAATTCCGATAGGAGAAGATAACTCTATTGGGGAATAAACTTGGCGAATGGGTTACTCTGCGGGGAGAAAAGATACTCTAGCGACCATGCTGGGAAGTGATACTCTGTGGGAGAGAGACACTCTGTTGATTGTTGATGGTAACTTCACTGGGGATACCATTGTTGTGTTGGAAGTGTTAATAGACTTCGCTGGGGTAAGAAGACTGTGTCGACGACGCTCTTTCTGTGGCTTTTGGCTGAGAATAACCCAGTTATATCCTGTTAGGGAAACAACTCTTTGAATAAAGCCGGGAGACGCGTTCGTGCTCTGCGAGGATAAGCTTCCAAAATCAACTGGGGATAAGCTTACTGCTTGGGGAGATGGATTTCAACTTTCCTGGGGAAGCTGGATTGGACTCTCCTGGGGAAGTATTGAACTGTATTGGTTATGTTCTTCCTCGGAACCTACCCTGATACCTTGGAGGATAGAACAATCCGATTGCTTAGACCACTCTTTATTGCCCCTGTTTCCATGGGGGAGGCACCTGTGGGGTGCTGATAGTTGTTGATGGACAAACCTTCTTCTGGTGGACAGATGGCAGGACATAGTCGTACGCTTTAATCCCTAACTTTTGCCTGGACCGCCCTTTCGGGTTTTCAGTCCACCGGGATACCCATTTTTGCTCAAGCCGCCTTTTCAGGTTTTCGACTTGCCGGGTGTACAGATTTTTTTCCATTTCATCCCTTCATTTTGCCCGAACCCTTTTGGTTCGCCGGGAAGCCCTTATTTTTGCCTAGGTGTGTCAACCTAGCGGGTCTTTGATTATGCGCAGTATTTTTTCGACTATGTCCACGCTCTTAGAATGCAGGTAGGTGCCCCTGGCTGCTTGTGTTGCCATATTACCAGAAGGTGTCTGATCGTGCAAGATTCGTTGCTGGAGTGCCCCAAGTGACTCAGGCAGAGATTTGCCCCAGGCTTTTTGGCCTTTTGAGAGATTCTCTGGATCTTGACTTAACTGCCCCAGATGGTAGACCGTGATCATGCCGTGCCCCTTGATTGGAGATACTCTTGTTTATTAGACTTTCGTCATGCGAATTTCTATGCTGTTCAAACAAAAAGTCATATGCAAACAAAGTTATGTTAAAATGCAAAGCCTATGTCTGTCTTGAAGATTTTGAAAATGCATTCTTTTTTCATAAAACAAATGAATGTTTGTAAAACGTGATGTCAACTCCGTATTTACCGTAGGCCTTAAGGAGTCAGGATACCTTTCGTAACAGTATGCTTTCGAACTAACCCATGCTTCAGCTAGGACTTTTAAGGGTTATAACGTGGCCTGGTTCACGGTTTAAGAAACAAAGGATAAAGGCTCAAATTATTTGTACCCACCCGCTCTTCGTGATGTTCTCCAAACCTAAACTCAGTTGATCGTGCGTTAGACCTTGTTCGAGTCTTTGCTTTGATGCTCCAGTGATGGTTCGGATATTGATAACTTCTTTTGAATAGGCAGTCATTTTTTGCTTTGGTTGAGGGTTTGTGAGACCTCTTTCTTGATTTTCGTTATCCCTTTCCTTTTTTGCCTGAACTGTTTCGTTTTTTGGAATTACAGTCAGCGGGATGCCCCAGTTTTGTAAGTCTCCTTCATGGGTTTTGACTTAATGGGTTTTTCATTTTTTGAGATAATGACTGCCTGTCCTTGTGATTTATTCAGAACCATCACTGTCTTTTGTTTTGTAAGGACTCCTTTGGTGCCATTTGTTATGCACTTGGATCAACTGAGAAAACTACCCTGCCCCAGGTTATGATAAAGGGTTTTAATTTTCGAAAATAAAAACTCCTACTTCTTTGGCTCAGATGGGTTGACGAGGGATTATCATCCTTATAACTCCAATGTTTAGGGATTGAAACAATGCCTGTACCTCATAAGCGGGGTCTGTTCAAAAGCATACTGTAGATTATGGTATCGTTTTCGTCATCCTCCCTCAAGAGGCTTAGAATTTTAGATCCAGAGTTGACATCAGAAAAAATATGAAAAGAAATTTGAACATAATGAAAACAATTGTATTAATTCCCAAAACAGACATATGCGATGCATTGATAGAATAAAAGAGTTTGCTATGACATTAATTGTTTGTATAAGCAAAGAAAAATACTACTCAAAAATTCAAATAAACAAAAGGCTTCAATGATTGGGCGACGGAGCAGTGATTATGTTCGGAGTCTCAGGCACTTCAAACTGAATCTCCCCGACGTCGATCATGTCTTGAATCTTGTTCTTGAGAGGCCAGCAGTTGTCCGTAGTATGCCCCGGGCTATCAGAATGATATGCGCACCTATCATTGGGATGATAGTTGGGAGCAGAAGTGTTCGGATTCCGGAGAGGAGCCCTTAAGGTGATCAGCCCTGCCTTCAACATTTGTTGCAGTGCTTGATCCAGCGACATGTTGATTTTGGTGTACTGTCGTTTCTCCTTTCGCTGCTGCCCCTGTCCTTGTTGAGCAGGTCCGGGATTGGAGATCTGGATTGCCCCTACCTCATGACGGCTGTTTTTGCCGTGCACAGCATTGGATTCTTTCTTTCCATGATGAGACTTTTTATCAGAAGGTGCAGCCTCTTGAATTTTCCCAGACCGGATGCCAGCTTCTATTCTCTCTCCAGTCAAGATTAGGTCTGTGAATCCGGCAGACGAATTCCCAATTAGGTGGTTGTAGAACGGACCAGACAAAGTCCCCAAGAACATATCGACAAGTTCCCGATCAGTCAGAGGTGGTTGTACCCTTCCAGCAAGGTCCCTCCATTTCTGCGCATATTCTTTAAAACCTTCACTTGATCCTAACGACATACCCTGGAGTTGGGTACGCGTAGGAGCAAGGTCGGCATTATATTGATACTGCTTGTAGAAAGCAGTAGCCAACTCCTCCCAGTTACGAACCTTGGTCCCATCCAGCTGATAGAACCATTCGAGATGAGTCCCTGAAAGACTCTCCTGGAAGAAGTGGATCCACAAATTCTTGTCCACCGTATATGGTTGAATCTTCCGAACATAGGACCTGAGATGTAACTTGGGACAAGACGCCCCGTCATACTTGGTAAAGGATGGTGCTTTGAACTTCCGAGGAATAATCACACCAGTTGACAAACCCAGATCTCCAAAATCCAGCCCAGGTACCTGTTGGATCTCCATAGCATTCAGCCTATCCTCCAACTGTTTGTACTTGTCTTCGGCAGGAGGGTATTGTTCGTTGTTGAAATCTGTCTCATTGTCAGAGACCACTGGGCTGGGAATCCTTTCCTCTTGATGACTGCTTTTTCCCACAGATGGAGTTGTCCTCTCAGTTTGATCCTGCAGGGTATTCCTAGATCTGCGTCTAGGGCTGAACAAAACAGTCCTCCTCTTCTTCTTTTCTTTCTTCAAGAGCAAAGCCTTCAGATCTTGTTGCCCCTGGGTCAAATTCATGATCAGCCCTTGGAACTGGGCGTTCTGAGCCTGGAGGGCCTTGATGGACTGCTCAGCTGATGATTCAGGATTCATGACGATCGGCTGAAATAAACAGCGAAGAAGGGTAAGCAACCTGTCCAAGGGATACCTGCAATGCAATGAGATGTATGATATGCATGCAATGTTTTCAAGGACCTCGCGGGATAAACAAGAAAATTTGTTAGCATTTGAATTTGTAGCTTGATGGAAAGAAACCCATGTTGTTGAGAATTCTTCTTCAAGGGTCAAAGGCTCACCATATCCAGTGGGTCATAGCCCCTGACAACCTTGGCTAGAGGAAAATAAATCCTCTTTGCCCCTGGATAGATGCTTGATTTATCATGACCTGCATCACAAGCCCTTGAGATCCTTGAAATGGGTTAGGATGTATGCAATGGTATGATGTTATGGTATGCATGGGGTAATATGAGTAGCCCTGTTATGAGTCCCAATTAAGGACTATAAACAAACCCTGTAAGACTTAGTAACCCTGTTATGAGTCCCAATTAAGGACTATAAACAAAACCTGCAAGTAGTTCATGTGTCAGATAACAGGCATGCAAGTAGTCAAGTACGAAGGCACGCAAGTCACACAAGAGAAACCCTTAGAGTTTAGGCCAGCATGGGGTCGGGGTATTACCCTCTTGAAGTTGGTGGGCTCAACCTGTCTTATTAGAAGTAACCGGGTTCTAAGGGTCCCAATATCACGGGATTGCTTTCATTGTTCATCGTTTCGATTTAGCCACTGAACTGGCGACCGAAATATTCCAGGAAAGCAACCCTCAATTGAGTGTAGTATCGAGTATCAACCAACCTCGGACTGCACCAAAGTCAGTTATCTCACTACCCTAAAGAGGCCAAGATAGTTCAATTAAGGTTCCTAAGGTCTGTTGATGCTTCACGACACCACGCGGAGGCCCCGTACTCTCCTTGACTGAACTCAAGGGTTACCGGTACACACCAAAGTGCCACATCAACGTAGCAGACTGTTTCAACCATGTCGGTATACCCCGCACAGTTCCCTCACAGCCTTGTTGCTACTTTCTAAGAAGGTATCCCCAGATCCGGGTTAGGATCTATTGAACTCCCAAGACAGTCCCACAATAATAAAGCAAGCAAGTCAATACAATTGAAAACACAGTTATGAACTACCCTAAGGTACACCTCACTTTAAAAATAGTCCCCAGCAGAGTCGCCAGTTCTGTGATCGGTGGATCTGGAACTGACTGTTTAACGCTGGTTCACGAAATGTCGCGGTAAGCAAGAGTCGCCACCGTCTTTTATTTTCTCCAAATGGAAAGGACAAAAGCACAGAAAAATTCCTTATAGAGATTGCTCTCGGTTCGGGAGGTAGGTTATAGAAAGGGAAGGTGTTAGCACCCTTTCTATCCATGGTTATCCATGGGCTCGTAGATACTTGCTCATTTGTGTTTTCAAAATGGTTTGTTTGCTTTTCAACTGTGGGTTTTAAAAAGTTTCTTTGAAAATTTCAGTTCGACTCTTGTATCGGTCTTCAAGAGTGTTTGAAAAATTGCTTTCGAAAGCTTTTGAAAAGGTGTCGGTGTGAAAAGTATTTTGAATTTGTTTTGAAATTTAGAGCAAGTATCTAGAGTCGTATACCTACCCTAAGGAATTCGTCTGTGTAAATATCCTTTAAAGTAGTGCCATCCCACCATTGAGAGGTAGGTAGCACCACCGTTGGAGGTATTCGGGTCAATTCGAGGTTCGGGACATGGTGATCACCAGAGCAATGGGAAGATACCTTAGAAGCTACCCTCATGCCAGGTTCCCGGATCATGAGGACTTACTAAGACATCCTCTACTCGACGATCACCTTTCGAGGCAAGGCAACAGTGAGGCGTACCCTAGGGGTGGTGTGTGCGATTCGTGTGTTGTTTTCATTTGTATTTATCTTGTCATGTTATTGGTGTTCTACGCTCGATTTTATTATGGCCATCCATTCTTGCATGCTTTGTTTAACAGTTAAAATATTGCGAGAAAAAGTAAATCTAAAGCTATTACAAATGGCGCGGGTCCACATCGCCAAAATTAAACCGGACCCGATTTGACAGAAAAGTAAAGAATTGAAAAGTGCGAGAGGTAATTACATGGCTTCGGGAGAGGTACATAATTATTCAAATGACATAAAATAAATATGCGAAATTAAATAAAATTAAGAACATGGGTGTTGGACCCTTTTGCAAAAAATTAAATTACATGAATTAATTAATTAAGAAAAGAAATTGTTTTTTTGATTTTTTTGGTATTTTCATGTTTTAAGGTTTAATAGAAAAAAGAATTAATTAAAATTAACTAACCCTAATTCTAATGGTTTTTAAGTTGTTAAGAAAAATATTGAAATTTTAAATCTAAATGAAACCCTAATTAATTTACAATTTTAATTATGAAAATAAAATAAATAATATTATAGTGACAAAAGAAAAATTAAAAGGAATAAAAACATTAAACCTAATTCTATATTTTTTAGATTTTTATTATGAAAAGAATTAATATTAAAACCCTAATTTAAACTAAATTTATCTACATGCATTTATTTATAAAAATAAAAATTATTTATTATATTTTTGTCTTTTCTGATTTTTAGGCATTTTTTATATTTTGTAAAAAATAATTAATTAATTCAAAACAAATAAAGAAAATAATATAATATTTGAAAAAATAAAATATGAGAAAAATTGCAAACCAGGGGGGGGTTCAGGCCCCAATATGGAGATGGAATTATGGAAATCCTGGCCCATTTAGCATGGCCCTTCTGACTTTTTTGCATGACACGTATGGGATTTTTGACTAGGGCTTATGGTACACCTCCGATCGTGGCCTTCTGATTAATTCCCTTGGGCACGTGGACGTTAGATTCGGTGGGTGCATGATAGTCTTTGCTACTGAAGCTGCATAGGAATCGTTATAGAAAAATAGTAGGGAAATATGGAAGACCTGGGGCTCGAACCCCGGTCATATGCTTTGCCAATAGACTCGCTTGCCATCTGTGCCAGTTGCGCGTTGTTAATATATAATAACAATGAAATAATATAAAAGAAAAACAAGGTTAGTGGGAGTCAGCGCGCGAACTTTCAAACCGTCCAACCATTGATGGCCACGAGTTCGTTTTCTTCACTTTTCCTGAAACATAAACAATGAGCAACGGTTTTCCGTGCGTTGCCTAAGACATGCTATTAGAAAATAGCGATTAGGTCATGTGGCCTTATAAATTAGGCGCGAGTATGTTGATCTCTTCGTCCAAGCTTGCTGAGTACAACCATGATGGTTTTGAGGGCTAATTTTACTTTGTTTCAAAAGCCCTAATTTCTCATCCTGCAAACCCTAGAAAGCTAACATGGTATAATCGCGTACAACACAGAAAAACACAATTAAAAGTATTAGTTAGTTTCAAAACTTCATAATGAACACGAATCAACCATTAAATTTCACAAATAATGCATAGAATGGGATGCACGATTATGAAATTTCTTTGATGCAGTTCCGGTTCATGTTACCAATTCTTAGCGTGTCAATGGATGTTTGTGATTGGAATGTGTTCAGGGAACCCTGAGGAAGCTATTGGAATAGTTTTTGTGCCTTCAATCGACCTCTAAAGTGATTTTCAGAATTGACTTTCTTAGAGAAAATTTCAAGCTTGCAATGGTGTTTCTTGCGCAGCTTTGTGTCCCTTGTCATTTTGATTTACCAATCTCAAGTTATGGCCTTTGACTTAAAGTCCCTTTTTGTTGACTTTTGAAAATGACCTATAATGTTGAAATTGATAACTTTTTGTGAGAGCATTTCTTGGACTTGAAGTATGAAGATGAGTTGTAGGAAATGTCTTTCTCTTCAAAATGAGCTTTGGATGGAATTTTTCTGATAACCCATGTGAAAGTTATGCCCTGGTCAATTTCAGTTGACTTTTTCAGCTGTCCAAATAAGGAAACTTTTGCATCTTGATGATTTCTGAGCCAAATTTTGAGAATCATGATCAAGCATTGATCAAATGATGTTTGTGGCTTCAAAATGATATGTTGACCAAAAATTTGAACTTTTGACTGTCAAATGACCATTTTGCCCCTACAGTTGACTGTAGTGCAATTAGGGTTTTTGACTGTGCAATTTTGTGCTGAATGCCTTGAAACTTGATATGAGGATGCTTGACCATATTTGTAGGCATGTGAGACTTGATTGGGCCTTTGAAACCTTCAATTTCTTGATCAGAACACAAACCCTAGTTTTGACTGTATAGGGGACCTTTGCACTGTGCAACCCTTGGGGAATTTTGTGACTTGACTTGGCAATTTCTTGAAGAATATGGGAGGGCAAATTTTGGGGTACAACAGTTGCCTTGGATAAAAGGAGCTAGGACATTAGGGTTACCACTAAGATGTCCTACCATTGCTTCGGTGACCACACATGTCCCTTAATCGAATTGACCCGAACACCTCAACCGATGGTGCTACCTATCTCTCAATGGTGGGATAACACTATCTAAAGGACTCTTACACAGCTTAATTCCTTAGAGTAGGTAGATTCTCATAGGTACTTGCTCTTTTCAAAACAAACAAAAACAAATTTTCACACCTCACACTTTCTAAAAATTTTCAAACAAATTTTTCACACACTCTTGAGGACAGATACAAGAGTTACTTAGAAATTTTTCAAACGGAACTTTTTCAAAACCCACACACACTTGAAAAGCAAACAATTTTTTGAAAACATAAGAGCAATTACCTAAGAGCCCGTGGATAACCACGGATAGAAAGGGTGCTAACACCTTCCCTTTCTATAAATCTACCTCCCGAACCGAGAGACATCTCGAATAAGGAATTTTTCTGTGCTTTTTTCCTTTCCATGTTGGAGAATATAAAAGACGGTGGCGACTCTTGCTTACCGCGACATTTCGCGAAACCAGCTAAAAAACAGTCAGTTCTATTTCCATCGATCACAGAACTGGCGACTCTGCTGGGGATATTTTTAAAGTGAGGTGTACCTTAGGATTAGACCACTCTTATGTTTTCAATTGAATGTTTTGTTTGCTTTATTGTTGTGGGCTGCATCGGAGTTTTATAGATCCTAACCCGGATCTGGGGAATACCCTTTTAGGTAGCATAAGCTGTGAGGGACCTGTCCGGCGTAGACCGACACGGGTGAAGCAGTGGCTACGTTGGTGTGGCACCTTGGTTTGTACCGATATCCCTTGTGTTGCAACGAGGAGAATATGGGTCTTCTGAGGAGTCATTAAGCACCAACCGACCTTAGAACCCTAATGTGACCCAACTTGGCCATAGAACAGTAGCAGTATGCTACACCCATTGAGGCTAAACTCTCGCGATGGTTCTGGCCGCAAGAAAAGATTGCGACGCTGGAGTTATGACCGATTGAGGGTAGTCAGTGATATTGGGATCCTCTAGAACCCGGTTACTTTTGATAGGACAGGTCTTAACCAACAAAACTAAAAGAGGGTAGTATATGAACTTCATGCTGGCCTAAACTCTAAGGGTTGTCTGGTGTGACTTGTGTGCCTTATCATGTTTGCCTTTGTGAATACTTGTGGTGTGCTTTACCATAACATCATACCATCATACCATTGCATGCATCCTGCATAAGGACTGACCTATTTCAAAGACAAGAGGGTTTCACCTTTGCTCTGTTTTGTAGGACATCATGACGCATGTGCGAAGGAATACTATCCGGCTCAACTTTGTTCACCCACCTGATTTGCTTAAAGAGTTGGTGGACAGAATTCCAAACACTACTTCCTTCATCCAGAGGCATGGTTCTCTTCTCGGTTTAGTCACTTCAAAGTGGGACCAACAACTGATGAGTGTCTTGACCCAGTTTTATGATCCCTTGTACAATTTCTTCACCTTTCAAGACTTCCAGCTGGTCCCTACCCTGGAAGAATTCTCTGATTTGCTTGGTATCCCTATCTTGGATCAGACCCCATTCACTGGTTGGGAAAAGACTCTTAGGCTTGAGGAGATTGCTGCAGCCCTTCCCTTGACCAACAAGGAGGTAATGGACAATTGGGTGACTAGAAGCGGAGTTAAGGGCTTCTTGGCTAAGTTTCTGATTGGTAAAGCTAACAGTTTCTGGAATGACTTAGACTTCAGGGCGTACGAGGACATTCTGGCGCTCTTAATCTATGGTCTAGTATTGTTTCCAAATCCTGATAACTTTGTCAATATCAATGCCATAAGGATCTTCATGTCTCGGAACCCTGTACCCACTCTCTTGGGTGATATCCTGCAACAACTCTATGCTCGTACTGCCCGAAGATGGGGAACTCTGTGGTGTTGTGCTCCTTTGTTAGTAAGGTGGTTTATTTTGCACCTCCCCAAGTTCGTGATGAAGAACCAAGAAGGAAGAGGCTGGGCTCATAGGTTAATGTCTCTCACTGATAATGACATCATTTGGACTCTCAGAGGTTTAGATGAACGTGGCTGTTATTGATCGTTGCGGAGAGTATCCTAATGTTCCATTGATCGGTACCCAGGGAGGAATCTCTTATAATCCATGTTTAGCTCTCCGTCAATTTGGAAGAGCCAGAAGAGTAGGGCCTCATGAGATGTTGGTGCCTCACATCAGTTTTGAGTTTCAGGTAGATAGTGACGAACTGCGCCGTAGATTCATCAAAGCTTGGGACAGAATTCACAAAGCTGACCCACATGAGTTGGGACCGAAGACTTCTCTACCAATGGAACCCTATTACAGATGGGTCCGCATCCGTGCTTAGAAGTTAGGTATGCCATATGAAGCTGTCAGGCCTATCATTCTTGAAATTCCTGATGGAGATGGGGTTCCTCCAACCATACTCCCTCCTCAGATACCCACTGATGTTGATACACTAAAGAGGTCTTGGGCGCAACTACAGGAAGAACGGGATTCTTATCGGGAAAGGTTCAACGAACAGGAACAGAAAATCCAGAAGCTGACAAAGCAGTTGGAAAACGAACGAACCCTGAATGACTACTGAGAAGAGGAGGCCATGGGAGCACTGATGGGCTTTGGATGTTTCCTTTACAGCTTTTATTTCCTTTTCAGTATTTTCATTCCTGTAACGCCTAAGGGAAATTTCTTGAACAATTTAAATTTCAAAGTTTAAATCTAATAAAGTGTGTTCCTTTTGTCTACAAAGTTGATTCCCGATTGTCTTTGAAAACATAATTCATACGTATTTCATTCATCATATGCATCACATGTACCCTTTTTCTACAGGTTGCTTAATCTTCTTCGCTGTTTATTTCAGCACTCAATCATCATGAATCCTGAACCAACTACTGAACAAGCTATCAAGGCCCTCCAGGCCCAGAACGCCCAGTTTCAAGAGATGGTCATGAACTTAGCTTAGGGACAACAGGAGTTGAAGGCTTTGCTCCTGAAGAAGAAGAAGAAGAGGACTGTGCTGTTCAACACTGGATGCAGACTCGGGAATACACTACAGAATGAAGCTGAGCGGACTACTCCATCTGTTGGGGAAGGCAGTCACCAAGAGGGAAGGGTCCCTAGCCCTGTGGTCTCTAACACCGAGAAAGATTTCAATGATGAACAGTACCCTCCTACCGAGGACAGGTACAAACAGCTGGAGGACCGGTTAAATGCTATGGAGATTCAACGTGTGCCTGGGTTGGATTTTGGAGACTTAGGTTTATCTTTTGGGGTGGTGATCCCACACAAGTTCAAGGCGCCTTCCTTTGTGAAGTACGACGGGGCTTCCTGTCCTAAACTGCACCTCCGATCTTATGTAAGGAAGATCCAGCCTTACACTGCAGACAAGAACTTATGGATCCATTTCTTCCAGGAGAGTCTTTCAGGGACTCATCTCGAATGGTTCTATCAGCTGGATGGAACCAATATTCGTAACTGGGAGGACTTGGCTACTGCTTTTTATAAGCAGTATCAGTACAATTCCGACCTCGCTCCTACGCGTACCCAACTCCAGGGTATGTCACTAGGAACGGGTGAAGGTTTTAAGGAGTACGCGTAGAAATGGAGAGATCTGGATGGCAGGGTGCAGCCACCGTTGACTGATCGTGAACTCGTGGACATGTTCTTGGGGACCCTGTCTGGTCCATTTTTCAACCACCTGATTGGTAATTCCTCTGCTGGGTTTACAGACCTGATCCTGACTGGTGAGAGGATCGAAGCTGGTATCAAATCGGGGAAGATACAGAAAGGTGCCTCCTCGAGCTCTGAAAAGAAGCCCTTTCAAGAAAGAAGCTGGTGTTGTGTATGGTCCCAGGAGACAGAACAAACCGGAACGCCGCCAAGCTGTCAACGCGGTGGTAATTTCAAAGCCTGTTGCTGCCCCTCAGCAGTACAACCAGCCAAGAGTTGAGAGGCCCAAAAGACAATATACTCGACTCAGCATGACTCTCTCTCAGATATTGCTGCAACTGCTGTCAACCAGCCTGGTAACTGTCAAGGAAGCTCCGAAGGTAGTGAACACAACCTCTCCAAAATACAACCCCAACGCCCGCTGTGCTTATCACTCTGATAGCCCGGGGCATTCTACGGATGATTGTTGGGCTCTGAGGACTAAGGTTCAAGACCTTATTGATGCTAAAGAGGTACAGTTAGAGGCGCCCGGGAGGCCTAATGTGGTGACAGCTCCCATGCCCAACCATGGAGTAAATGCTATCAGGATGGGTGATGAAGTGGAAGAATCCGAATTCGACAGCGGGATCTACCCAACGACCGAAGATAGACCAAGCAACTGGACTGCCAAAGACTCCATACCTGTTACTGTTGTCACTCAGTAATGAATTCCTTTGTTTTAAAGTTGTAACAAACAATATTACTAAACTCTATGGCCCGGTGTTTTACCCGGGGCACCGTGGTTTCATTTGTGAGGGCTTGTTATTTGTCACTTTCATATATCATGAATAAAAGCATTGGACGTTTTCGCATTTCAAATCTTGCGCTCTTTGTCTTTCTTTATTATATATTGCAAAACAGCTATATTTACACACACTCACTTATACAGGTTCCAATCCACTCTAGATCTCACTGGTAACGACTCCGCTACTGCCAGTTATGACTTCGAAAATCCGATCAACTTAGCCGAAGACGAAGGTGAAGATGATTGCGAAGTGCCTGGTGAGCTTGCAAGACTGTTACTCCAGGAAGAAAGGGCCATTCAGCCACATGAAGAGTCAGTGGAAACGGTAAATCTAGGCACTGAGACAGACAGAAAGGAAGTCAAGATTGGTGCCAATCTGGAGCTCAGTGTGAAACAACGGTTGATTCAGATGCTGCATGACTATGTGGAAATCTTTGCCTGGTCTTACGAAGACATTCCTGGTTTGGATACTGACATTGTGGTTCATCACCTGCCTACCAAGGAAGACTGCCCTCCGGTTAAACAGAAGGTCTGCCGTATGCGTCCAGAGATGTCCGAGAAAATCAAAGATGAGGTTATGAAACAATTTGATGCCGGGTTTCTAACAGTGACTTCTTACCCTCAGTGGGTTGCCAACGTGGTTCCAGTGCCGAAGAAAGATGGTAAGGTCAGAATGTGTGTCGATTACAGGGATTTGAACAGGGCCAGCTCTAAGGATGATTTCCCTCTACCTCATATCGACGTTCTGGTTGACAATACTGCCCAACATAAGGTATTCTCCTTCATGGATGGCTTCTTCGGTTATAATCAAATCAAGATGGCTCCAGAAGACATGGATAAGACCACTTTTGTTACTCAGTGGGGCACCTTTTGCTACAAGGTCATGCCTTTTGGGTTGAAAAATGCTGGGGCAACCTACCAACATGCCATGGTTGCTCTGTTTCATGACATGATCCATCATGAGATTGAAGTATACATCGACGATATGATTGCAAGGTCCCAAACTGAGGAGGAACACCTTGACCATCTACAGAAGTTGTTTGACCGTCTGAAGTTGTACAAGCTGAGGTTGAACCCGAACAAGTGCACCTTCGGGGTGAGATCTGGAAAACTGATAGGCTTCATCGTGAGCGACAAAGGTATTCAAGTGGACCCTGCCAAGGTGAAAACCATACAAGAGATGCCAGCTCCCAAGACGGAGAAAGAGGTTAGAGGCTTTCTAGGACGACTGAACTATATTTCCCGATTCATCTCACATCTAACTGCTACCTGTGAACCAATCTTCAAGCTGCTGAAGAAAGATCAAGTAGTACGTTGGAATGATGAATGTCGGGCCACTTTCGACATAATCAAGGAGTATCTCCAAGAACCACCCATTCTTATGCCACCGGTTGAAGGGAGACCTCTAATATTATACTTGACAGTACTTGACAGCTCAATGGGGTGTGTGCTGGGGCAGCATGACGAGTCTGGCCGAAAAGAGCACTCCATTTATTACCTTAGCAAAAAGTTTACCGACTGTGAGACCCGATACTCACTGCTTGAGAAAACTTGCTGCACTTTGGTATGGGCTGCTCGCCGGCTGAGACAGTATATGTTGACTCACACTACTCTGTTGATTTCCAGAATGGATCCAATCAAGTACATATTCGAAAAGCCTGCCTTGTCCGGAAGAATAGCAAGATGGCAGATGATCTTGACAGAATACGACATCCAGCACACGACTCAGAAAGCGATCAAGGGAAGTGTATTGGCAGACCATTTGGCACACCAGGCAGTGGACGATTACCAGTCGATGAACTTTGAATTTCCCGACGAGAATATCATGGTAGTGACTGATTGTGAAGTACCTGGATCGGATGAAAGACCTGAGGAAGGATCCCGATGGTATATGCACTTTGACGGAGCCTCAAATGCTTTGGGTAATGGCATCGGCGCTGTGATTATATCCCCCAAAGGCACTCATACTCCACTCACTGCCCGGCTATGTTTCAACTGCACCAACAACATGGCGGAGTATGAAGCATGTATCATGGGTCTTCAAGCTGCAATTGACTTAAGGATCAAGTTTCTGAGTGTCTTCGGAGATTCCGCTCTCGTGATCAACCAGATCAAAGGCGAGTGGGATACAAAACACCCAAATCTTATTCCTTACAAAGAGTATGTTTTGACGTTGATTCCCCACTTCGAGGAGATAACTTTTGAACACTTCCCAAGAGAGGAGAATCAGTTGGAGGACGCGTTAGCTACGATGTCTTCCATGTTCAAAGTCAAATGGGACAACGAGGCTCCCCGGATCATTATCTGGAAATTGGATGAACCTGCACATTGCTGTGATCTTGAGGCCGAAGAGGTAACTGAAAAACCTTGGTATCATGAAGTGAAGAGGTACTTGGAAGCTCAAGAATACCCCGAGGGTGCATCTGTTAATGACAAGAAGTTTCTGAGGAGGTTCGCGGCAAAGTTCTTCCTCAGCAACGACATTCTTTACAAGCGAAATCATGATTCAACCTTACTGCGTTGTGTGGATAAGACTGAAGCAGAAAGGATCATGGCAGAGCTACATGAAGGTACCTTTGGAACACATTCCAGTGGACATACTATGGCAAAGAAAATCCTTCGGGCAGGATATTTCTGGTCCACAATGGAAGCTGACTGTTACCAACATTCTCGGACGTGTCATAAGTGCCAGATTTATGCTGATAAGGTGCACATTCCTCCAGTTCCTCTGAACGTCTTGACAGCACCTTGGAATTTTGCAATATGGGGCATTGATATGATCGGCGAGATCAGACCTACGGCATCCAACGGGCATCGCTTCATCCTGGTAGCGATTGATTATTTCAAAAAGTGGGTTGAAGCAGCTTCCTATGCTACCGTAACCAAGAATGTCGTGGCACGGTTCATTCGGCATAACCTGATCTGTCGATACGGCGTCCCGGAAAGGATCATTACGGATAATGGTACCAATCTTAACAACAGGATGATCACTGAGCTCTGCGAGCAATTCAAGATACAACACCACAACTCTTCTCCCTATCGGCCGAAGATGAATGGGGCTGTAGAAGCAGCAAATAAGAATATCAAGAAGATTGTGCAGAAGATGACAGTGACGTACAAAGATTAGCACGAGATGTTACCGTTTGCTCTTCATGGGTACCGTACCTCGGCACGGACGTCAACAGGGGCAACCCCCTTTTCCTTGGTCTATGGCATGGAGGCAGTCTTGCCTATTGAAGTCCAGATACCCTCTCTCCGGATAATGAAGGATGCAGGTTTGAGCGAAGAAGACTGGATCCATACTCGACTTGATCAATTAAACCTAATCGACGAAAAGAGACTCACCGCTATTTGTCATGGTCAAACGTACCAAAAACGGATGATCAGGGCATTTAACAAGAAAGTCAGACGACAATAGTATCAAGTCGGAGACCTGGTAATCAAGCGCATCATTCTTCCTCAAAGTGATCCCAGGGGCAAATGGACCCCTACGTACGAAGTGCCATTTGTGGTTAAACATATCTTCTCAGGAGGAGCTATGATTCTAACTACCATGGACGGTGACGACCTTCCTCACCCCGCCAATGCAGACATAGTAAAAAGATACTACGCGTAATAAAAGACCCGCTAGGTTGACACACCTAGGCAAAAATAAGGGCTTCCCGGCGAACCAAAAGGGTTCAGGCAAAAATAAGGGATGAAATGAAAAAAATATGTACACCCGGCAAGTCGAAAACCTGAAAAGGCGGCTTGGGCAAAAATGGGTATCCCGGTGGACTGAAAACCCGAAAGGGCGGTCCAGGAAAAAGTTAGGGATAAAGCGTAATACTATGTCTCATTGGATCACCTCGCATCCAGAATCTGGCATCAACTATCAGGTTCAGACGGCATCAATCAATCAGCTTCATCTTCAACTACGCAACAAAGTGATGAGACGCTTGAAGACATAAAGGCGATATCAGAGTTGGAACCCAGTGGGATTATTTTTCACATAGCTGTTTTGTTTTCTTTTCACAAAATTGTATAAACTCTGTTGTTCGGCGGCGTTCTCTTACTAAGACGTCAGCCTCTTGTACATAAACGCCTATTTACAGGCAAATTCAAAATCAATACAAATCCACTTTTCCAGACAAGTTGCCAATTGTTTTTCTTTTTCTGTTTTGTTTTGCAAATAACGTCCAATGTTCACTTTTTATATATGCATTTGACACTAATTGCTAACTCATAAATACTTGCATGCGAAACAAAGGATTAATTACAGGTGACATCAGAAACAGTGGCAATAAGAATTGTCTAAGCGATCTAGTTGCTCTATCCACCAAGGTACCAAGGTCGGTTCGGCTGAAGAACATAACCAAGTTACCTCCACTCCACGCAGAGTAAGACCAGATTTCAGCAATACTCTCCTCAAGCAGATTTGGTCTCCAATCAGCCCTAAAAAGGCACAATATCTCCAGCAAGTCAGCAACACTCTCCCCAAGCAGATTTAGCCTACTGTCAGCCTTAAGGAAGATGGGTATCCCCAGAAAATCTCAATATTCCCCAGCGGAGTATACAGACGTTCCTAAGCAAGCATCCCCGGCAGTCTTGATCTAAGATTGTTCCCCGGAGGAATACCAAACACCCTTGTGGAGCCACTCCCCAGTACAGTTCAAAAAGTTTCCCCAGGAGAGTTGAACCATCTCCCCAGTAGATTCTGGAAGCTTATCCCCAGTAGATTCTGGAAGCTTATCCCCTGCAGAGCACGAACGCGTCTCCCCGGCTTTATTCAGAAGGTTATTCCCCACCAGAGCTTATAACTGGGTTATCCTCAGCTAATTACCCCGGAAGGATCGGCCTCGGCGAAGTTCTTCCTATCCCCAGCGGAGTTCATCAAAATCTCCAACAAAGCTTATCAACAGGAATCCCCAGCGGAGTTATCACCTCAACGAAGTATCTCTTCCCACAGAGTAATTCCCCGCAGAGTAATCTCTCCAACAAGTTTATTCCCCAACGGAGTCATCTTCTCCTACCAGTTTGTTCTTGCAATCATCATCCCCAGCGGAAATGAAGAATTCTACTCTTCAAACATCAGCCCAGGATTCAAGCTCCCGACATTCGTCAAGGATTTATTTTCCTAGACGAAAATACATTCATAAACATTACATTATCATACACCATGACGCATGCATATACGCATCATAAACACACAATCTCATTTATTTTTGAGAACATCATGACATCATGCATTTCATACATCATGACATTGCATACAACTGACGTCTTGCCTTTTCAGGAAAAAGGTCAATCCAAAGATAATTACTATCAACTGTCGCAATTCCAGATTCGATTCCTGTATCTAGCCAGGGTATATCTGAAGAGTTTGAAGATTCAATACCTGTATCCAGCCAGGGCATATCTGTAGATGACTAATTCCAGATTCGATTCCTGTATCTAGCCAGGGCATATCTGAAGAGTTTGAAGATTCGATACTTGTATCCAGCCAGGGCATATCTGTAGATGACTAATTCCAGATTCGATTCCTGTATCTAGCCAGGGCATATCTGAAGAGTTTGAAGATTCGATACCTGTATCCAGCCAGGGCATATCTGTAGATGACTAATTCCATATTCGATTCCTGTATCTAGCCAGGGCATATCTGAAGAGTTTGAAGATTCGATACCTATATCCAGCCAGGGCATATCTTTAGATGACTAATTCTAGATTCGATTCCTGTATCTAGCCAGGGCATATCTGAAAAGTTTGAAGATTCGATACCTGTATCCAGCCAGGGCATATCTGTAGATGACTAATTCCAGATTCGATTCCTGTATCTAGCCAGGGCATATCTGAAGAGTTTGAAGATTCGATACCTGTATCCAACCAGGGCATATCTGTAGATGACTAATTCCAGATTCGATTCCTGTATCTAGCCGGGGCATATCTGAAGAGTTTGAAGATTCGATACCTGTATCCAGCCAGGGCATATCTGTAGAAAACTAATTCCAGATTCGATTCCTGTATCTAGCCAGGGCATATCTGAAGAGTTTAGAGATTCGATACCTGTATCCAGCCAGGGCATATCTGTAGACGACTAATTCCAGATTCGATTCCTGTATCCAGCCAGGGCATATCTGTGAGTAACTGATTGTAGATTCGATGCCTGTATCCAGCCAGGGCATGTCTGCATGAAGAGTTTAGAGATTCGACTCATGTATCCAGCCAGGGCACGTCTGTAAGCAACCTTTTGAAGTTCTAGATTCGATACCTGTATCTAGCCAGGGCATGTCTGTGAGCGACTGAGTGAAGATCAACACCTGTAACAAGCCAGGAAATTATCTTTCTCAGGTACGCAAGTTCTCTCTAAGGAATCTCTTACGCGATCGACACCTAGATGGCATCTATAAGCCCATCCTCTCATACCATCTTTCCAAATGGCATCTATAAGCCCATTCCCGACGAGGTTCTGTCACATCTCCAGATGGCATCTATAAGCCCATCCTCCTATCCATCATCTCTCCAAATGGCATCTGTAAGCCCATTCCCGACATCACACTACTGATACTCTACTATGTGAGTGCAAATTTCTGGGCACTCTAGTGTTCAATCATCTTCCATCCTCGGATCACGAAAGGCACACAAGCCAATCTACATCCTCAGGTCTAAGAAGATTGAACAGGGGCAACTGTTGTACCCCAAAATTTGCTCTCCCATATTCTTCAAAGTTTTGACAGGCATCATCTCAATTTGCTCAAGTCTACTCAAGGGTTGCACAGTTCAAACACCCTCCTAAGCCAGTCAAATTAGGGTTTTGGTTCTTGCAAGGAAACTTGAGGTTTTCAAGGGCTCAATCAAGTGCTATAGGCCTATACACATTGTCAAGCATCTACATGCCAAGTTTCAAGGCTCACAGGGTCAAGTTGCACAGTCAAAAGCCCTAGTTGCTCCATAATCAACTGTAGGGGCAAAATGGTCATTTGGCAGTCAAAAGTCAAAATTTTTGGTCAACATCTTATTTTGAAGGGGAGGACATCTTGAAGGGGAGGACATTTCCTACAACTCATCTTCACATCCCAATTCCAAGAAATGCTCTCACAAAAAGTTATCAATTTCAACATTATAGGTCATTTTCAAAAGTTAACAAAATTGCACTTTAAGTCAAAGACCATAACTTGATATTGGTAAATCAAAATGACATGGGACCAAAGGCATTGGTTAGAGGACTTCAAGACCTTTCCAAAATGTCCAAGAACATGTTCATATGATCAAAATAGAGCAAGATATGCATTGGAGAAGTTGGGAAATTTTTGTGAAATGGCAAAAGTCAACTATCCTTGAAACTTCAATTTTTGACAAAAGGGCCCACTTTTTCCACTTGATTCAGCCTTGTCATTCCACCCACGTGTCCCATGACCAATTACAAGACCAAACATTTATTTTTTCATTTTTATTTAATTTTTATGGATTTAATTCATTTTAATCCATAATAATTCAAATAAAATCAAAAAAATGAATTAAATGGTATCTTTGAGTTTTGAATGGCTTTCATGTGTCATGAACAACCTACCAATTTCGTGCTAGGGCCATTTTAAGCATGAAAGTTCAAATTTGAACAAAATTGGAAAATGCTTTAATGGTGGTTATGAAGAAATCCAAAAAACATCATTGCAATGGATCATTGGCTCTTAATGTGACTGATTCTCATTCATACATACATATGCAAGTGTTCCAGACCTCAAGCACGACCTAGAGCTCATTGAAACGACATAACCAAATTCAAAAATCCAAGCAAAAAAGTCAAATCCTAATTCTACCTTCCAGGCCATTTCAAGGAGATTCGAAGGTTCAAATACATTGTTGGGAGTCTCCAGAACCTATTGCAATCATAAACAAGCTCCAATACTCAAGGAAACGCCCAGCACAAGTCACACGGTTTGAATTTTTTTCCAGAAACGCATACCATTATTCATACATTGTTAACATCTTTTGTGGATCATTTTGTGTTCATAGCATTCAGGTGAAGCTAATGGTAGGGTTCAATTGCTTTGAGAGCCCCTGAAACGCAAATCACCATGGTTAAATCTTAGGGTTTTCAAGCTTTTGAATTAGGGCTTTTCACATACTGTAAAATCAGACCTCAAGACGCACATGGTTGAAACCGCCTGATTGAGACGAACATGTTGATACCCTCGCGCCCAATTTATCTTGCATCCACGCCTATTCGCTATTTTTCAATGTTGCAGGTTGTGGGGGTTTAAAACCCCCGCTATCTAACTCTATTTCTTGCAGCTTCAGGGAAGAAGACGGTAACGTGCTTGCATCTGGTTGGTCCGTTCAAAATATGCACGCTCTTTTTTTTGTTTTCCAGCATGTGACTTGTTTATTCCATATAATATTACTTTCTCTTTGTTATATCAATTAAATCAATTGGCTCAGTGGAAGGACACGCTGGCAATGACCACTGGGACCTGGGTTCGATTCCCAGGTCCCCCAAAGGCTTGTTATTATTTTTTCCAACATGTTCCTATGCAGTCTTCCAAATAACCAACACCATATGCCCTCATGCATCAACGTGCCATGTGTCCAGTCCCACAGATCTGAAGGCCAAGGAATGAAGGAACACCATGCTCATGAGTCAACGCATCTCCAGGCAGTCTCAAAGGTCAAAACAAAGTTGGCTTCTTGATGGGCTCAGATTGCCAATACACCCTCAATTCTGGCCCAACACCCCTTGGTTCTATTTTATTTTCTTTTGTTTTTTTTTTTTTTTTTAACTAATTTTTAATTATTATCATTATTGTTAATTAACCTAACAAACTAATTTTTTCCATAAAATTCAAAAAAACAAAAAAAAAACATTTTATTATTTATTAACTTATTTTGTAAATAAATGTAAATTAAATTAAATTAGTTTAATTAGTTAACTTTAATACCTTTTTATAATAAATAAAATAATTTAGACTTAGGCTTTTCTTTTGACATTTTTAATTCCTTTCTTTATTTTTTTCATTAAAACATAAAAACACAAAAAAAAATATTTTCTTAATTAATTAATTAATTAGTTATTAGTTTCCATTTCGTTAATTATAAAAAAGAAGGACAAAAATTTAATTCTTATTCAAAAAAGGGTCAAAACCCTAAGACGTTCCAATTTAATTCTTTCGCGCATTATTCTTATTTTGATTATTTATGTAACTGTTTCCGGATATGTAATAGTAATTAGGTTTATCTCTTTATTTACTATTTCTCGCACTTTATTTCCAAACGGTTTTGTTTTTTTGGCGATGTATAGACCCGCGTCTTGTAATAGTTAGATTTACATTTCCGCAATTTATTTTCCGCACTCCTAGCTGTTAACAATGCCTGCAAGAATGTATGTAAAATAAAATCAATCCGTAGCTCACAAATAACATGTACAAAACATTAACTGAAAAACAACACACAAAGCACATGCCACTCCTAGGGTACGCCTCGCTGGTTGCCTCGAACATGGTCATCAAGTATAGGACGTCTTAGAGGTCGCCCTTTCTGTCCAAAAGATCCAGTTGCCTCGAAACGGTTGCCTCAGATAAAAGGAGCTAGGACATTAGGGTTACCACTAAGATGTCCTACCATTGCTTCGGTGACCACACATGTCCCTTAATCGAATTGACCCGAACACCTCCAACGATGGTGCTACCTATCTCTCAATGGTGGGATAACACTATCTAAAGGACTCTTACACAACTTAATTCCTTAGAGTAGGTAGATTCTCATAGGTACTTGCTCTTTTCAAAACAAACAAAAACAACTTTTCACACCTCACACTTTCTAAAAATTTTCAAACAAATTTTTCACACACTCTTGAGGACAGATACAAGAGTTACTTAGAAATTTTTCAAACGAAACTTTTTCAAAACCCACACACACTTGAAAAGCAAACAAATTTTTGAAAACATAAGAGCAAGTACCTAAGAGCCCGTGGATAACCACGGATAGAAAGGGTGCTAACACCTTCCCTTTCTATAAATCTACCTCCCGAACCGAGAGACATCTCGAATAAGGAATTTTGTTGTGCTTTTGTCCTTTCCATGTTGGAGAATATAAAAGACGGTGGTGACTCTTGCTTACCGCGACATTTCGCGAAACCAGCTAAAAAACAGTTAGTTCTATTTCCACCGATCACAAAATGCAATAAAGGGAAAATGTACATTTTATGACTATGCTTTTTTACTTCAAGCCTGGGGTTGGTGGAGAATGGAGTCCCTAAACCCCGTCAAAAAACAACGCATTCGTTTTCCCATACGCAACAAAGTAAGTCATTAACTTATATCATTTATTATTATTCATCTCTTCACCAAATATATGATAAAAATAAAATATTTTTCAATTCCTTTAAGTACTGCGTGAGGGGTATGGATTATGGCAAGAATCCAAGATTTAATGTCGCTCTATATTTTAATCTATTAGATCACCTTGGACCGGATGATGTACGTCATACCTTTCAACTTTTCTACTTTTAAATTATTTATTTATTACATTTTCATTAAGCTGATTTAATTTTATCCGCAGTTTGTCTGGAGACCATATTTGAGTTTGGACCATGAACCAAACTCCGAGGATGCAGCAATTTGGAGCACAAAGACTGCAATAATACGATTCAATGTTATGGAGATGCGCCATAGTTACCGTGTCAAGATGCAGTTTGGAATGCATCAAGAGATACCTTATAATCCAACTTGTTTGTCCCCGTGGCATCTTAAAAGGGTCGACGCCCAATGGGGTCTTACCAACTGGAAAGATTTTGCTCCAAAATGGTGTAAGATGTGGCAGAGGCGTCACTGACATGTCTTGTAATTCCTAGTTTTCCACAACCATGGTAATATGCGACACACAGATCAATATTTAGCTTGGTACAGATCGGTTAGTACCCCATAAATGTATGTGTCTCATCCAAGGTATTTTGTTTAAACATGAATACAATGGGAACAACCCTCATTTCCCCAACAATAAACCCAACACACATCAACCTCCCACCAACTTACCTGACGAAACAGAACCACAAACACCCAACCACAATTACCACCACAATACGATTACACCCACATGCCCCACAACCAACCAGAATCACCACCTCAATACCAATACCCCCATATGCCTCACACCCAACCACAATTTCAATCACAATACCAATACACCCGCATGCCCCACACACAATTCTAGTCTTCTACATATCCTAATATGGGCCCCTCAACATCTAACCTTAGCCCTGATTTGGGATTTTCAGAAGATTATGAACCAACCGACCCAACTTACCATCAACCACCACATCACCAAAGCACCCAACATTCCCAATACCAAACACCCCAAGATCCATTTCCTTTCTACCCCCGTACTCAGACGAACAATGCTATAGACCAACCATGGAACCCCACCCACCACCAACACGACCAAACTTTGAGGGTATGGGTAACCGAATGTACCAGAGCGTATCTTCTAGATATGGAGATCTGACCGATTTTATGGATCCGGAATGCATTGACTTTGCTGGGCCATCGACCCTTCCACAACAGGAAACATGACGAAACCCATCACGGGAAAGGCGAGGACGGGGATGCGGAACCGGGGGTCATTATCGGGTTCCGGGGGACCACTGATTAATTTGTATTTTTTATGTAATCATTTTGTGTAATCATATTGTGTAAATAAAAAGTCAATTTTCGTGATCCTATATCGTTTACGTAACGCACCGTATTTAAAATAAAAAACGCGAAAAATCGCCTCCCAATTGCACTAAGGCACCATCTCACTTGGCTTAGGGCAAGCCTTTCACACCCAGGCGCTAAGTGAGATAGCGCCTCCCCTTTAAAATAAGGTGTAGGCGCCAATTGAGATGGCTCCTCCCTTGTGGGGTTTTCTGAAACATGGTTATTTGCATAATTTTCTCTGGAACATGGTTATTTGCGATTTTTTTAATACCTGGTTATTACAAAAAAAAATTCTCATGTCCTTCCAAGATATTTTAGATACTTCGTCTGATAATAAAGTAGCAGGTAACAAAGTAATGACTTATAATTTAATATCTTTCTTTAAAGCATTCAATCTTTTATAACGAATTATTTTAACAGATGTTATCGAATATGATAATGAGAAAGGTGATTTAAATAAGACATAAAAAAGATGGAAAGAAAAACAAACTTATGAGAGAGAAAGTTTAACAGATGAACATGTTTTATTGATGTTGACAATGACTGAAAAGAAAAGAAGATTTTGTGATAAGATAATGGACATGGTAAATGAAAAAAGCCTAGTTTATTTTTTCTTATAGTTATGGTGGAATGAGAAAAACATTTATTTGTAGGGCCATGTATGCAGCCCTAAGATCAAAAGTTGATATTCCTCGTACAATCGCTTCTAGTAGAATTGCTCAATTATTAATATCAGGTGGAGGAACTGCATATTACAGGTTTTGTATCTTTATAAATATTGACGAGTGTTTAACATATTCCATAAAATTAAAATCTCCATTAGCCAATTTAATAGCGAAGAAAAAACTAATCATATGGGATGAAGTTTCAATGATGCACGAACATTACTTTAAAGTTGTTGATAGAACTTTTAGACACATTCTTCGGTCTTATGATGAAACTAATTTGAACACTCCTGTTGTACCCCAAAATTTGCCCTCTCATTTATCAAGACTTTTCTCACAAGACTTCTTTGACTCAAGACAAGATTAGGGTTTGGTCAACTCAAGACACCTCATCTTACACTGATAACCCAAAATTGGGGTTTGAGTTTGCACAAGGATTTTTGGACCATCAATGCTTCATTTGACTTTCATACATCATTTTGGACCCCTAAGATTGCTCATGAGAAGTTTCAAGCCTTGAACCATATTTTTGGTCAGTCAATTGGACAATTGACCTAAAAATCAACTGTATTGGGGAAAAAGTCAACCATGGCCAATTTATAGTCAAACTTCATAATTTTTTATCCACATCAACATTTTAGACTCATATGTACCATTTGATCAAGTTTGGATTACAACTCCTCAAGAAATTTGATCAAATCATCAAAAGGGCAAAATGGTCAAAATTAGGGTTTTGACTGAAAAAGGGCAATTTGTGATTTTTAACCTAGCAAATGGCCAATTGAGTTCAAGAATGATTTAAAGTATTCAATGGCATCATCTTTACTTAATTACATGGCTCAAAACTTTTCAAATTCATTGGATTGACAAATGAAATTTGCAGTCAACTGATCAAAAGTCAATTGTATAATGAAAAGTCAAACATTGACTTTTTGGTCAAAATAAAGTACCAAGAGTCATAATTCATCAAGATATGTCATAATGTGAAACTTGTTCACCAAGAAAAACAAATTTGAAAATTAGGGTTTGAATTTGAAAATTTTCATAACTTAGAAATTTTCTAAGTATAAAAATTTTCTTATTTTTTCTCAACTTTACACCACTTTTTCACCATGATGCATATTGATTCAAGGAAAGTTCCCAACATGAAAGTTGTAGACCTACATGAAATCTACAACTTTTCTTCACAAACTTTTCCCTAAAGACGCTTGGATCTCATGTTATAAATTTGTGAATACATGGTCATGAACTTCTTAACTTAGTGAAATTTTGCCCTAATTTAGGCAGGTTTTGAACCCAACTTCATGGAATTTTTTCACCTAGTTCCAAGAGGTATCTCAAAATGCATTTCAAATATGGATTATAGATCACATTTCAAGCTTTCCAAAATGTCCAATAACTCTCCAAGATCATTTTTGAGTAGGGAGAATCGAAGAGAGGAAATTGGCATTTTCTCACTTTTTCTTCAACCCAATTCATGAAGAACCAAGTTGCAAATCAATCCTATGATGGATATTTCATGTTGTAAAGGTCCTAAACTTGTTTCACACTCCTTAATTAATTGCTTACTCAGTTGACAAAGCCTTTATCCATGCTTTTGAACCTTTATCCAACTTGTAATTCCATTTATGGCAAAAAGGTTCCATTGCCATTTTGAAAAAGAACCACTTTTGCAAACTTTACAATTTTGAGCTTCGAACCTGTCCCCTTGATGCATACAAACCACACAGGTCTCAAAAAAGTTGTACAAACTCATACCAACCCTAAGCAAGCTGGTACAAGCATGTGAAGCTTTGGTCTTGTCACTTTGCTTCAAGTACAAGAAAGTTGGCAAAAAAGGCTAGGGTTTGCAAAATTGATAGAGAGTTGACCTAAAACCATTTCAATACTAATATACCAACCATATGCAACAATATACACGCTTAGACAAGACCTGAAACTCTATCAAGCTGAAAAACACCCAAAACCTGTCCAAAACTGTAGATTCTGCACAAGCTCACCCATCTTCCATTTTACTCGTGCGTTTTGAGTTTGGATCATTCAAACACATTACATACTTGATACCTAGTCAATCTAGACCATCATCACTATTCTGTAATCACTCCTCCACCATCTTCCATTGTCGAGTTCTGAGTTTGGAGTTTGACTTGTCTAAAGAGTTCCAGCCACTTTCAGAGCAAGGCAAGGTTTGGAATAGATTCAGGGAAGCTCAAGGAAGCTCAAGCAAGCATCAGGCCTCCATTAAAGTCACTCCATTTTCATACATGATTCTAACTGAAAGAGGTAAAATCTCAAACTCTATCTCTTTGTACATGCCACCATAGGCCACGATTTATGAATAAAAAATGTAGTCCTCATTATAACGAAGTTGTACATACCATTATCTTGCATTGATTTTACTTGTGCTAAGAGAATTTGGAAATTGAAATCTCTTAAAATATTAGGTCAGAATTTCGGGCTCTTAAAATTTTCTTTGATCTTTGATAGTTAGATTACATAGCTTACATGGTTGGAATCGTGAGTTCAAGCTCTACATTTTTCATGTTATAAGTTTTTATTTTCATGGAAGTATTAGGAAGTTACAGGTGATTCGACCAAGGCTTGAGGAAGAAGATGAAATAGGGCAAGGACGCGTTTTGTAATATGTTATTTTCGTTTCAGTAAAGACAATGGATGTATGGCCACCCCAGTGGCAAAGCAGCGCGCTGGTGAGACCCATGTCCTGAGTTCGAACCTGCGCGCTACTTTTGTTTTTTGACATTTTTTTCTTTTAAGTTTTTTAACCCTTTTTGCAGGTTGGGCTTGTTTTTGGGCTAGAGCTTTTTTTTGCTAATATCATCACCACTGACTTGCTTCATCACCCCCCCCCCCCCCCCCTTTACTAACTTTCCAATTTTTATTTTTATTTTGTTTTATGTTTATATTTTGCATATTAATGATTTTCCCTAATATATAAAAATCCAGAAAAATATAAATTAACAATATTACACTTTTATTTTATTTTTTTATTTATTTTTCACATAAAATATATTTTATTTTAAATAGGATATCACTTATTTTCTTAATAAATTTGTAAAAATAATTAAACATATTTATTTCAATTTATTTTTCATTTCATACTTATAAATACTTATTTTTGCATATATTTAATTTTAATATTTATATACAATATTATTTATTATTTTATACAAGAAAAATGCACAAAATAATAATATAGAAACTTTATTTTCTTTTAAATAAAAAAATTAGGGTTTAACCCCTTTCAAAAATTAAATCTTTTTCCTTATATATTTTTTAGGTTTAGATTAAAATCTCTTTTACATGAAAATAAGACATTAAAAAAAAATCTTTTCTTTACATGTACATTGCATTACATTTTAAATATTGTATTATATTTATCTTAATTCGCACAAATTCGATTTGGTTGTAATAATGTATTTAACTTTATATTTGTGCAAACCCCCATTCAAACTTGTATTCCCCCTTCCCATAAATTGTTGTAATAGCTTAGAAATATTTACATTACGCAATTTATCGCTTTATATGCCATGATTAATAATTAGGGTTTGTATGACAAGAACAAAACAAAACAAAATAGAACACCCTAAATACAAGACAAAATCAAAGCATGAAAATGATACACTTTGCACACAAGCACCCTTAGGGTTTCTCCCACTTGGTTGCCTAAAACAAAAATGGCCATGTTACGCATGTGAAGTATCTTGTCAAAACAAAACAAATTTAAGATCATAGTCCCTCGATGACGCTATTCAAAAGTTGCCTTACAAAATGATCTTGGTCCCTCAAAAATGCTAAGATACTTTGCAATATTGCTAATCATGGTTATACAATGACTCACGCCCGTCCCGTTTACATCCAAAGATAGAGTTGCTTACCAAATCAATGGTTAGACAACAATATCAAAGGAATAGAAAATGCATAAGAAAGACATTTGAGTAGGTAGATAGCTTCTAGTTACTTGCTCCATTTAAAACATCAATCCTTGCTATTTTCAAAAACAAACACACGCATTTCAAAACATCTTATGATCATTGAAAACATTTTCAAAAGATAAACTTCTTTGTATATATTCTTACGAACGAGAATTATTACAAAGATTTCCTAAACGAATGACCTCTTTTACAAAATACTTTCAAAACCACACCAAACACCATTTCAAACAAACCAAAGCAAGTGATCTAAGCAAGTAACTAAGAGCCCATTGAAAACCATGGATGAAAAGGGTGCTAGCACCTTCCCTTTTCATAATTTATCCCTCGAACTCAAGAAAACATCTCAAAGGTCATTCCTGTGCTTTTTCACCTTTCCTTTTGGATAAAAGAAAAGTCGGTGGCGACTCTTGCTAACTGCGACATTTGCGATAAAACGCAAAACCTTCAAGTCAGTTCTCCCACCGTATCACAGAACTGGCGACTCTGCTATGGATTTTTATAAAAGTGGGGTTACCTTAGGGTTTAGATCACATTTATTTGCTTACATCTGTTTGATTTGTTTGCTTTACATTATGGTTCTTTGTTTGGGTTTGAATCCTCCACTCGGATTTAGGAAACATTATAGGTAAATAGCAATACGTTATGGAAACTGTGTGGGGTATACCGACATGGTCTAAGCAATAGCTATGTTAGTGTGACATATTTGTGGGTACCGGTAGCCTTTGAGTCAATCAAAGAGAATACGGGGACGCTGAGTGATGTCGTGAAGCACTAATGAATTTCTAGAACCCTTTACTCGACCAACTTGGCCTTTAGGATGTAGTGAGATGATCGGCTTTGGTACAGTCCGAAGTTGGTAGATACTCGATACTACACTCATTGAGGGTTGGTTTCTTAGGATATTTCGGTCGCCATTAAAGAGGCTTGAGCTGAAACAATGACCAAGGAAACAATCCAGTGATATTGAGCTCCTTAGAACCCGATTACTATTGTTAGGACAGGTTGAGCCAACTAAACTTCAAGAGGGTACTTACCTATAAAACCCCATGCAAGCCTAAACTAAGAACTTGCTTGATTTGTTTGTATATGCATACTTGTACATAACATCATGGACATCATGAACATCATATGCATTCACTAACCATTTTAATGATTTTGGAGATTCATCTTTGTTCTTGTTTTGTAGGATATGGATTCACTTCGCAGGAAAACTGTCCAAATCAACCTTGTAAGAATTCCTCCACAACTCAAGGAGCTAGCTTCAAGGATCCCTGAGAACTATCCATTCACCGAGAGGCATGGTCGTCTACTCAACTTGGTCACCTCCAACATAGAGGAGGATATGATGAAGGTTCTCTTCCAGTTCTTTGACCCTTTGCATCATTGCTTCACATTTCCTGCCTATCAACTTGTGCCCACTTTGGAAGAATTCTCTCAACTTTTGAGGATTCCTATTCTCAATCAACTACCTTTCAACGGTACGGAAAGAGATCCAAAGCCAGAAGAGATTGCTCAAGCCCTACACTTGCACTCATCTGATGTCACAACTCATTGGGAAACTAGAAGTGGTCTCAAAGGCTTCATGGCAAAGTTTCTGTTTGAGAAAGCCCAAAGCTGTTGGAATTCCATAGACTTGAAAGCTTTTGAGGAGATTGTGGCTCTTCTTATCTATGGTATGGTCTTGTTCCCCAATCCTGACCAACTCATAGATGTGAGCGCTGTCAAAATCTTCATGTCACGCAACCCGGTGCCTACATTGCTTGGGGATATCTTACACTATTTTCACACTCGTACAATGAGGAAAAGAGGTGTTCTTATGTGTTGCACTCCTCTCCTGGCAAGATGGTTTATTTCTCATCTTCCCCAATCAGTCTTAAAGAATGAGCAAGGTTTAAGGTGGTCACAAAGGTTAATGACACTTAAACATTCAGATATTCATTGGTGCTCTCGATCCAAAGAGAATGTTATCATTGTTGACCATTGTGGGGAATTCCCTAATGTCCCTCTACTTGGCATTAGGGGAGGCATCACATACAACCTGTGCTTAGCTCTAAGACAGTTTGGTTATGCCCGAAGGGGTGGCCCGCATGATATGCTGATTCAAGGCTTGGTTTTCGACTACGACAACAACGATCAAGGACTTCGCCAGAGATTCATCCGAGCTTGGAGGATGCTAAACAAGGTGGATAGCAAGACTTTGTGACACAAGAATTCCATCCCTCTTGATCCTTACCTCAAGTGGGTATGAACCCGCGCTCAAAGTCTTATGATGCCTTATCCTTCCATTCTCCCAGTGATTATTGATCCTGTTAAAGAAGGAGAAGTTCCATACACTATCTTACATCCTGACATGCCCACATCACTCGAGGATCTACAAAGGGATTGGATATAACTCAAAGGAGAGCGAGATACTTTCGAAGCCCAATTCTACACAAGCGAGAATAAGGTTTTGGAACTCACTCGGCTACTTTATGAGGAGTAGACTCTAAATACCTACATTGCACCAAAGAGGATGCGCAATATCTTTTTATCTTAGAATTTTGTATTATTTTTCCCAAGGGGAATTGATGTACTCAAATTCTATATTATTAATATAACGTGTGTTTCTTTTTGTTTAAAATAAATTTGAATTTTTAAATCCTTGAAAGCATTGCATGTATACATATCATTCATCATAACATAACAGGTCTTTGCAACAAGTTTCCTCAACTCTCTACTATTTATTTCAGTAAGATGGATCTCGAACAGACGGTCAAAGATCTTCAAGCTCAAAACACATAATTTCAACAGTTACTCATGACCTTAGCCAAGGGGAAAGGGGAGCTGAAGACTTTGCTAGCAAAAGAGAAAGAGAAAAAGAAGAAAGAGAAGAAACTAACTGGTGTGGTAATCATGGGAAAAAGGTTTCAAGGACAAGCTAGAAGGACCTTAGATTTTCCAGCAACATCCGATGAATGGTGTGATACGGTGGGAGAACTGACTTGAGGTTTTGCGTTTGTATTCGCAAATGTTGCGGTTAGCAAGAGTCGCCACCGACTTTTTATTTTATCCTAAGGAAAGGTTAAAAAGCACAGCAAAAACCTTTTGAGATGTTTTCTTGGGTTCGGGGAGTAGATTATAGAAAGGGAAGGTATTAGCACCCTTTCTATCCATGGTTATCCATGGGCTCTTAGTTACTTGCTTAGATCACTTGCCTTTTGTTTTCAATTGTTTTAAATGGAGCTTGAGTGTGTGGGTTTGAAAATATTTTGAAAAGAGGCCAATGTGGTGGCAACCTTTGTAATGATCCATGTGGGGATGTATACAAAGGTGTATGTCTTTTGAAAAAGGTTTTCATTTGTTTTTTTGAAAGTTTGTTTGAAAGTGTTGTGGATTGTGATTTTTGAAAAGAAGGCAAGTGTTTTTGCAAATTGATTCAAGTAACTAAGAGGTTATCTACTCCTAAATTTCTCAAAAGAATATTGCTATGTTTTAACCCTTTTTAACAAGTTTGTTCCACCATTGTGTTTGGTGGACAACCTTATGTTAGGATGTGAAAGGGACAGGCGCGAGTCATCGTTTAGACCATAATTGCAACGACGTTAAATGTCTTTGGGCAATTTTCTTTAAGGGACTTGATCATTTGTTTTTGTTTGTTTTGAAAAGTTTTATCGAGGGACTATGATCATTCAAATTGTTTGCTTTGCCCAAAGAAGTTTAACATACAATATGGCCCATTTATTTGAAGGCAACAAAGTGGAGTACCCTAGGGGTGCAAGTGTGAGATGTGTGTCCATTTTCATGCTTGTTTATCTTGAGATTAGGTCATAACTATTTTTTATCGTTTTTCGCATGCAAACCCTAATTCTAACATGTTATCATTAGAAAGCAATAAAGTGCAAAATTAAATTTACTAAGCTATTACAAAACCAAATATGGGAAGGGGGGTACAAATGTTCAAATGGGGAGATTGACAAGAATTTAAATCTAAATTATTACATCATTTTGAATATTTGCAATTTAATCAATGTACAAAAATTAAACAAGAATGCAAGATGCAAAAGAAATGTTTTGTATATATATGAAAAAATATTATTTATGTAAAAGAGAAAAAAAATATATTATTTTTGGAGTATTTTGAATTTAGGGCAAAAACCCTAATTTTATTAGGAAAAATGTATTATTGTTTAATTTAATACAAACATTTATTTATCATGTACAAAAAATAAAAAAATAATGAAGTATATTATGAAAAAAGTATTTTGTATCAAATATTAATAAAAATGAAAAAAAATCAAGTATTTTTATATTTTAGCTTAAATGTATTAATAAACATATATCTATATATATATATTAATTCTTAAGTATGTATTATACACAAAATAATATATATTTAATATTTTAACAAAATAAATAAAAAAAAAACTATTTTTGTGTGAAATATTTTCAGAAGGTAAATAAAAAGATAAAAAATGTATTTACACTATTTTCCTATATTTATTCTAATAATAGTATATATATAATATTTATGTTCAAACAAGAGAAATAAACAAATAAATATGCAATAAATACAAAAAATGATGGAAAAAATATTTTTAATTTTTTAATGTCATGAGAAAAAATAAACAAAGTCAATCAAAAAAGAAAAAGTCAAAAAGAGTCAAAAATGAAGCAAATGGGCTCAGGGGGTTCATGAGTAATGAAGTGGTGCAAATAAGAAAAAATTTCCAGGCCCAGCCCAGAAGACCTGTCTTCTTCAACCTCTGAACAATATCCTTCAAGCAAACACGCGTTTTTTATCTCTGGATTCCTGGACTTTCAAGCAAAACTCATAACATGAAAAGTGTAGAGCATCAAGAGACGGTTTCAACCATGTAAAGAACTTGACCTAACTCTCTAAGATGAGGGAGAATTTCTCCTCCCCCAATTTCTGACCTAACTTTTCATCAATGTTCAGACATGAAATTCTCTAAGCACACGAAATATAAATGAAATCTAATCATATGAGCATGTTCAGGGCTATGATTGTGACATGTTTTCTTCACAAACCTAAAGCTAACAATGCCTAATAAGGGAGATAGAACTTCATGAATGTACCTGTTCAGTTGGAATCGAGCTTTGCAATGGAGGATGTTTCAGAGTGAAATGATGACTTGTATAGCTTCCTTGAAGTGTAAGGATGCTTTTCCAAGTCCTACTTTGTCTTGAAACTCCGTGAATCGAGCTAGTGAACTCCAACTGCAAAACAGAAATTTAAAAAATGGTGAAGTGACTTGGAGGTGTTACAGGTCAGGTTTCAAGTCATGGTTAGCTTGCATAGGTTGTAAGGAAGGTAGAGGAACAGGTTTGGGCAAGAATGCTTGAAGGGATTGAGAGATAGCACTCAATCTGCAGGGGTTGCCCTGTTTGAGCAGTTTCAAGGTGATTCTGAGATGGAGGGTGCTTGAGAGGTTTAGGACTCGTGCAAAAGCTTGGATATGTTATGTGTAAGGTGTTTGATAACTTCTTTCTTGTGTTTGTAAGCTGAAATGAGATATGATACAAGTTATGGACTTTTCTTCTATGTTAAGCAACAAAATGCCACTTGATGTTTTAGGTCAGTAGGGGACCTCTAATCCTGCAGCAAAGCCTCTCTTGATCAGAGCAATTTGTCCATAATCTTGTGCTAAAAGGATTTTGCTTGTACCTGCTTGGATTTCATTTTGACATAAAGCTAGCTTTTTACAAAAATGGATAAAGCACTTTATCTAGTTTAGGATTAATCTTGCATACAATGCTTGCACTCAAAGAACAACACTTTAACACATTGAATATGCATTAAATTATTGAGTATGGAATGGTTCAAGGACCTGTAATCAAGCCTAAAGCAAGCTGAGTTCAAATTTGCAAAGTTATGGGCATGTTTTGATGAAGAACAAAAGTGAATTTTTGCCAACTTGTGAAATTCGAATCTCTCAAGTTATGAGGTTGTTTGATGAGTTCTTGGACATTTTGGAAAGCTTGGAATGTGTACTACAATCCATCTTTGAAATGCAAATTAAAATTCCAAGTGGAAGGGTATGAAAAGTGGCCTTGAAGTGGGGTAGAAAACCTTGTCAAAATAGGTTAAAATTTCACTAAGTTAAAAATGGTTTAGTGCCCTTATTCAAAAAATTGTAACTTGAGATACAAGCTTCAAATGAGAAAACTTTCTGAATCAAAGTTGTAGATTATGCAACAAGCTACAACTTTCATGTTTTGACTTTTGTTTGAATCCAAATGGATCTTGGTGAAAAGGTGGGGCAAAGATGGGAAAAAATTAGGGTTTTTCATAACTTAGAAAAATTCTAAGTTATGAAAAATTCCATTTTCTAACCCTAATTTGCATTTTGTGATTTCTTGGTGAAAAAGTTTCATGATTTGGCATGTTTTGATGAAAAATGAATCTTGACTTTTGATTTTGACCAAAAAGTCAAAGTTTGACTTTTCAGTATACAGTCAAAATTGATCAATTGATTGGGAAGTTCAACTGTCAATCTTGTGTACTTGGGATCTTTTGAGCTTGATGAATGTGTCAAGACCATTTAATTGAGTCCTTGAGTCCATATGTGAACTTGGTTTGCCATTGGCTAGGTCAAACAGTCAAAAATTGCCTTTGTGCAGTCAAAACCCTAAAAATGACCATTTTGCCCTTTTGGTGATCTGATCAAATTTCTTGGAGAATTGGGATCCAAACTTGATCAAATGGTCCATATGAGTTCAATATGTTGATGTGGGTCAATTTTCATGAGGTTTGACTGTCAATTGGCCACAGTTGACTTTTTCCCCAATACAGCTGGTTTCTAGGTCAACTGTCCAATTGACTGGGCAAAACTTGGAATCAAGACTTGAAACTTGGTATAGGTAAACTTGGGAGTCCAATATGAAGCATGAAAGTCCTCTTAGGCATTTTAGGTCAAAACATCCTTAGGCAAACACAAACCCTAATTTGAGTCCACAGTGCAAGGAGAAGTCTTGAGCAGAGGAAACCCTAACTGGACCTTGATCTTCAAAGGTCTTGTGATGAGAAAATGTTGAGGAAATGGGAGGGCAAATTTTGGGGTACAACAGTTGCCCCTGTTCAATCTTCTTGAACCTGAAGAGTTAGATTGGCCAGTTTGCCTTTCGCGACTCGAGGGTAAAAGAAGATTGGACACTAGAGTGCCCGGAAATTTGCACTCGCATGTTGAGGTATCAGCAATGTGATGTCAGGAATGGGCTTAAGGATGCCATTTGGAGAGGTGGTAGATAGGGAGATGGGCTTATAGATGCCATCTGGAGACGTGACAGAACCTTGTCGGGAATGGGCTTATTGATGCCATTTGGAAGTGTCGATCGCATAAGAGATTCCTTAGCGAGAACTTGTGTATTTGAGAAAGACGGATGTTTTCCTGGCTGGTTACAGGTGTTTGATCTTCAGTCTTCTTATGCAGATGTGCCCTGGCTAGATACAGGTATCGAATCTACAATCGGTTGCTCACAGATGTGCCCTGGCTGGATACAGGAGTCGAATCTGGAAATAGTCGTTAATAGATGTGCCCTGGCTGGATACAGGAATCGAATCTTCGAACTCTTCAGACGTGCCCTGGCTAGATACAGGAATCGAGTCTGGAAACGTGGTCAACAGATATGCCCTGGCTGGATACAGGAATCGAGTCTGGAAATGTGACAGTTGTTAGATATGCCCTGGCCGGATACAGGAATCGAATCTGGAAATGTGACAGTTGTTAGATATGCCCTGGCCGGATACAGGAATCGAATCTTCGAACTTTTCAGACGTGCCCTGGCTAGATACAGGAATCGAGTCTAGAAACTGATCACTCTCAGATGTGCCCTGGCTAGATACAGGTATCGAATCTGGAATTGTTACAGTTGAAGGTAGTTGTTTTTGAGATTGTCTTTTTCCTGAAAAGGCAAAAACGTAAGTTGTATGCAATGTCATGATGTATGATATGCATGGTGTTATGATGTTCAATCATGAGATAGTGTTGTATGCGCTTTATCATGTATGTAAGCAAGATGTATGAAAACGTGAAATGTTTATGAATGCAATTTTGTCTTAGGAAAATAAATCCTTGTCGAACGGTCGGGGAGTCGCTCTGTTGGAAGAGATACTTGGCCGAAGTTTGATGAGAGGCCTGTTGAGGACTTTAATGATGGATTCCGCTGGGGATAATGATGATAAACTCCGCTGGGGATAATGATGATAAACTACGCTGGGGATTAAAGGAACTTTGCCGAGGGCGGTCTTCCGTGGTTATTAGCTGAGGATAACCCAGTTATAAGTCCTTGTGAGGAAATAACTCTAAATAAAACTCGGGAGAGACGTCCGTACTCTGCAGGGGATGAGCTTTAAGACCTGCCGGGGAATGTTGTGTCCTTTCAGGATTGTCGGGGAGTCAACTCCGCTTGGGGAAAGTATTGCTGAATCTTGTTTTACTCTGCGGGGAGTTGAGATGATTTGGCCACATTTTTCAGTTGGACCCACCTTGGTACCTTGGCGGACAAAACAAACAGGCTGCATTAGACAACTTCACAGTGCCCCTGTCTCTGATGTCACCTGTAATCAATCTCTTGTTTCATATGCAAATATTTATGAATTAGCAATTTAATGTCAAATGCATATATCAAAAATGAACATTGGACGTTCTTCGCAAAACAAAACAGAAAAAAGAAAAACAATGGCAATTTGTATGGACAAGTGAATTTGTATTGATTTTTGAGTTTGCCTGTAAATAGGCGTTTTTGTACAAGAGGCTGACATCCTAGTAAGAGGACGCCGCCAAATAATATAGAGTTTACAATTTGAAAAAGGAAACAAAACAGCTATGTGAACAATCCCACTGGGTTCCAACTCTGCTATCGCCTTTATGTCTTCGAACGTCTCATCGCCTTGCTGCCTAATTGAAGATGAAGCTGATTGGTCGATGCCGAAATCTTGAGCCAGATAGTTGATGCCGAATTCCGGATGCGAAGTGATCCAATGAGACATAGTGTTACGCTTTTATCCCTAACTTTTGCCTGGACCGCCCTTTCGGGTTTTCAGTCCACCGGGATACCCATTTTTGCCCAAGCCGCCTTTTCAGGTTTTCGACTTGCCGGGTGCACAGATGTTTATTCATTTCATCCCTTATTTTTGCCCGAACCCTTTTGGTTCGCCGGGAAGCCCTTATTTTTGCCTAGGTATGTCAACCTAGCGGGTCCTTTATTTATGCGTAGTATTTTTTCACTATGTCTGCATTGGCGGGGTGAGGAAGGTCGTCACCATCCATGGTGGTTAGGATCATGGCTCCTCTTGAGAACACACGTTTAACCACAAATGGCCCTTCGTAAGTAGGGGTCCATTTGCCCCGGGGATCACTTTGAGGAAGGATGATGCGTTTGATTACCAGGTCCCCAACTTGATACTCTTGCGATCTGACTTTCTTGTTAAATGCCCTGATCATCCGTTTCTGATACGTTTGACCATGACAGATAACAGTGAGCCTCTTTTCGTCAATCAGATTTAATTGATCAAGTCGATTCTGGATCCAATCATCTTCATTCAAGTCTGCATCCTTCATTATCCGGAGAGAGGGTATCTGGACTTCAATTGGCAAGACTGCCTCCATGCCATAGACCAAGGAGAAGGGAGTTGCCCCGGTTGACGTCCTTGCTGAGGTGCGGTACCCATGAAGAGCGAACGGTAACATCTCGTGCCAATCCTTATAGGTCACTGTCATCTTCTACACAATTTTCTTGATATTTTTATTGGCTGCCTCTACAGCCCCATTCATCTTCGGCCGGTAGGGAGAAGAATTGTGGTGCTGTATCTTGAATTGTTCACAGAGTTCAGTGATCATTTTGTTATTGAGATTGGTACCATTGTCCGTAATGATTCTTTCCGGGACACCGTACCGACAGATCAGATTATGCCGGATGAAACGTGCCACGACGCTCTTGGTTACTGTGGCATAGGATGCTGCCTCAACCCACTTCGTGAAGTAGTCGATCGCCACCAAGATGAAGCGATGCCCATTAGATGCCGTCGGTCGGATCTCACCGATCATATCGATACCCCACATTGCAAAAGGCCAAGGTGCCATCAGGACATTCAACGGAACCGGAGGGATATGCACCTTGTCAGCATAGATCTGGCATTTATGACAAGTTCGGGAGTGTTGGTAACAATCGGCTTCCATTGTGGACCAGAAATATCCTGCCCGAAGGATTTTCTTAGCCATGGTGTGTCCACTCGAATGTGTTCCAAACGTGCCTTCATGTAATTCCATCATAATTTTCTCTGCTTCAGCCTTATCCACACAACGTAGCAGAGTTGAATCATGATTCCGTTTGTAGAGAATGCCGTTGCTGAGGAAGAATTTTGCAACAAACCTCCTCATGAACTTCTTATCATTGACAGATGCACCTTCAGGGTATTCCTGAGCTTCCAAGTACCTCTTCACCTCATGATACCAGGGTTTTTCAATCACCTTCTCAGCCTCCAGCTCACAGCAGTACGCCAGTTCATCCAACTTCCAGATAATGATTCGGGGAGCCTCATTGTCCCATTTAACTTTGAACATTGAAGACATCGTAGCTAGGGCGTCCGCTAGCTGATTCTCCTCTCTAGGGAAGTGTTCGAAAGTTATTTCTTCAAAGTGGGGGAGCAAGGTCGACACATACTCCTTGTAAGGAATAAGATTCGGGTGTTTCGTATCCCACTCGCCTTTGATCTGATTGATCACGAGAGCGGAATCTCCAAAGACACTTAGAAACTTGATCCTTAAATCGATTGCAGCTTGAAGACCCATGATACATGCTTCGTATTCTGCCATATTGTTGGTGCAGCTGAAACATAATCGGGCGGTGAGGGGAGTATGAGTTCCTTTGGGAGATATGATTACAGCGCCGACGCCGTTACCCAAAGCATTGGAGGCTCCATCAAAATGCATAGACCATCGGGATCCTTCCTCAGGTCCTTCATCTGGTCCAGGTACTTCACAGTCAGTTACCACCATGATGTCTTCGTCCGGAAAATCAAAGTTCAATGATTGGTAATCGTCCACAGGTTGGTGTGCCAAATGATCGGCCAGTACACTTCCCTTAATTGCTTTCTGAGTTGTATACTGGATGTCATATTCTGTCAAGATCATTTGCCATCTCGCTATTCTTCCAGACAGAGCGGGCTTTTCAAATATGTACTTGATGGGATCCATCTTTGAAATCAATAAAGTAGTGTGAGTCAGCATATACTATCTCAGCCGGCGAGCAGCCCATACAAGAGCGCAGCAAGTTTTCTCGAGCAGTGAGTAACGAGACTCACAGTCGGTAAACTTTTTGCTCAAGTAATAAATAGCGTGCTCTTTTCGGCCAGACTCGTCATGCTGCCCCAGCACACACCCCATTGAATTGTCAAGTACTGTCAAGTATAGTATCAGAGGTCTTCCTTCCACCGGTGGCATAAGAATGGGTGGCTCTTGGAGATATTCCTTTATCCTCTCAAAGGCGGCCTGACATTCATCATTCCAGCGTACTACTTGATCTTTCTTCAGCAATTTGAAGATTGGCTCACAAGTAGCAGTCAGATGTGAGATGAATCGGGCAATGTAATTCAGTCGTCCCAGGAAACCTCTGACTTCTTTCTCTGTTCTTGGAGTCGGCATCTCTTGTATGGCTTTTACCTTGGCAGGGTCCACCTGAATACCTTTATCACTTACAATGAAACCTAACAATTTTCCGGATCTTACCCCAAAGGTGCATTTGTTGGGATTCAACCTCAGCTTGTATAACTTGAGTCGGTCAAACAACTTCCTCAGATGGTCAAGGTGCTCCTCCTCAGTTTGAGACCTTGCAATCATGTCATCAACGTATACCTCAATCTCATGGTGGATAATATCATGAAATAAAGCAACCATGGCACGTTGATAGGTTGCCCCAGCATTTTTCAATCCGAATGGCATGACCTTATAATAGAAGGTGCCCCACTGAGTCACAAAGGTAGCTTCTCCATATCCTCTGGAGCCATCTTGATCTGATTATACCATGAAAAACCATCCATGAAGGAGAACACCTTGTGTTGAGCTGTATTGTCAACAAGGACATCAATGTGAGGTAGGGGGAAGTCATCCTTGGGGCTGGCCCTGTTCAGATCCCTGTAGTCAACACACATTCTGACTTTACCGTCCTTCTTCGGTACTGGCACCACATTGGCAACCCACTGAGGGTAAGAAGTCACTGCAAGGAACCCGGCATCAAACTGTTTCATAACCTCGGCCTTGATCTTTTCAGACATCTCTGGACGCATCCGTCGGACTTTTTGCTTTACCGGAGGGCAATCTTCCTTGGTTGGCAGGTGGTGAACTACAATGTCGGCATCCAAACCAGGCATATCTTCATAGGACCAAGCAAAAATCTCCATGTAGTCTTGTAGCATCTGGATCAATCGTTGCTTCACGCTGAGCTCTAGATTGGCACCAATCTTGACCTCTTTCCTATCTGTCTCAGTACCCAGGTTAATTGTCTCCACCGGCTCTTCATGTGGTTGAATAGCTCTCTCTTCCTGGAGTAGCAGTCTTGCGAGTTCACCAGGCACTTCGCAATCATCTTCACCTTCGTCTTCGGCCAAGTTGATCGGATTTTCGAAGTCATAACTGGCGGTAGCAGAGCTGTTACCAGTGAGATCCAGAGTGGATTGAAACCTGTATAAGTGAGTGTGTGTAAATATAGCTGTTTTGCAATATATATAACACAGAAAGGAAAAGAGCACAAGATTTGAAATGCAACAAACGTCCAATGTTTTGATTGATGATATATGAGAATGTCATACAAAAAGCCCTCACAAATGGAGCTACGATGCCCTGGGTAGGACACCGAGCCAACAAAGTTTTAACATATTGTTTGTTACAAATTGGAAATCAAAAGAAATTAATTACTGCGTGACAAATGTGATAGGGGTAAAATCCTTTGCCGTCCAGTTGCTTGGTCCGTTGCTGGTAGTCGGGTAGATCCAACTGTCAAATTCTGCTTCCTCTACATCCTCCTCGATAGCATTCACCCTTGAGCTGGAAATAAACACCGGGGCCTTTCTGATCTTCTCTTTGCGCACAGCCTTCTGAGCCTCTGCAGTAAAGCCCAACCCAAACTTGTCGTTCTTCTGAGTGAAGTCAGGAAGCTGACCCCAGTTTGCACAATTGCCTTTCTGAACCACAGCCCGGGCATCCCTTAGGGAAGCCATCTTCAAGGAAACATTCTCTTCGACTGTTGTCTCTGCTGCTGCTGAAATTGGATGCACCTCCTCGAAATGCTGAAAGGGGGTTTCAATAAACTCCCCGTCCATCTCAATGTATCTGAAGGAATTCAAATGGCTCACCATATATTCCTCTTCTCCTTGCACAGTGACGATCTTCCCCCTGACGGGATACTTCAGCTTCTAGTGCAAGGTAGAGGTCACTGCCCCAGCTTTATGGATCCAAGGTCGACCCAGTAGACAAGAGTATGATGGACGTATATCCATCACATAAAACGTAGAGTCGAACACCTGAGAGCCCACACGAATAGGGATGTTAACCTCTCCATGAACCATCCTTTTTGAACCGTCAAAGGCCCTGACGATGATATTGCTGGGCTTCAATTCCAGGCCTTCATAATCCAGACGGTCTAAAGCCTTTTTCGGTAGAACATTCAAAGAAGAACCAGTATCCACCAATACATGCGCCAGAGTAGTGCCCCTGCATTCGATAGAGACATGCAGGGCATCATTGTGGTCTCTTCCCTTCGCAGTCAGGTCAACATCTGAAAAACCCAAGCCATTGTCTGCTGTCAGATTTGCTACGCAATCAGTGAACTGGACTGCAGATGTCTCCTGTGGCACATGGGCCGTCTTGAGAAATGAGATCAAGGCCTTAGCATGGGCCTCGGAGCATAGCAATAAGGAGAGCATGGAGATCTTGGAGGGCGTATGCCCCAGCTGCTCGACAACATTGAAATCACTTTTCTTTATTATTTTCAGGATCTCCTCCATTTCTTGTTGGGAGGCCTCAGCATTTATGGGTATTGGTGCCTCCATCCGGGCAGGCTCTTCTTCAATCCCTTTGCCCCGAGCATTTGATGACTCGGCAGCAGGGGAAACAACTTGATCAGCAACATTAACAGGTACACTTGTAGGTGTTATAAGGAGGGGTCTTCGAATAGCGGGCGGTGCAATGTCAGGCGAGAAGAGCCTGCCACTGCGGGTGACCTTGGCTGGACCAGTGATATCGCAGATACTGGCGCCAGTGTCGAATTCTTGTTTGATTCCATTTACATATACGTCTGCCCCGTAATGCCAAGGGACAGCTTTATCAGATACGTAGGGGAGAGGCCCCGGAACAGTAATAATCACAGGTGCAACAGTCATGATTTGAACAGGCTTCTTCGGGGGAGCCTTGATTGGATTATTGAAGATGGTAACCACAGAAACTTCTTTTATCGGAACCAACTGAACAGTAGACTTCTTAAACAGAATCTCCTTGCTATCCATTAGGCTTTGGACGCCTAACCTCAGCAAGGGGCAACCAGACAGGGAAACAGCACAGAACAGGCAACCTTCACCGCAACCCGGAAATAAACCGGCCCGCAGTAGGTTCTTCTTAACGGTCTTCAGAGGGGTAACAACTTCATTTATCGAAACAGCATACATTTCTTCCTCAATGGCATTTACTCTATTCTGGGGCATAGGAGCAGTTACAACATTTGGTCTTTCCGGGGCTTCAAACTGAATTTCCTTTGCGTCAATCAGATCTTGCACTTTGTTTCTCAAGGCCCAGCAATCATCAGTAGTGTGCCCGGGACTATCAGAATGATAAGCACACCGGGCATTTGGGTTATACTTAGGAGACGCAGTGTTGACGAATTTAGGAGCTTCTTTGAGGGTCACCAGGTTGGTGGATAACAGTTGGGGTAAAACTTGAGATAAGGTCATACTCAGTCGGGTATACTGCCTCTTGGGCCTTTCGCTTCTTTGTTGATTGTACTGTTGAGGAGCAGCAACAGGTTTTGAGATGACCAAAGCATTGACGGCTTGGCGACTTTCGGGCTTGACTTGTCTTCTAGGACCATAGACGGCACTTGCTTCTTTCTTAAACGGCCTCTTCTCAGCACTTGTGGAGGCAGCCTTTTGTATCTTGCCTGGCCTGATGCCAGCTTCAATTCTTTCTCCCGTCAATATTAAATCTGTAAACCCAGCGGAGGAGTTACCAACCAAATGATTGAAAAACGGACCAGACAACGTCCCTAGAAACATATCAACCAGCTCTCGATCAGTTAACGGAGGCTGCACCCTGCCAGCCAAATCTCTCCATTTTTGAGCGTACTCTTTGAACCCTTCACCCGTTCCTAGAGACATACCCTGAAGTTGGGTACGCGTAGGAGCGAGGTCATAATTGTATTGGTATTGTCTGTAGAATGTGGTTGCCAAATCTTCCCAGTGTCGGATGCTGGTTCCATCTAATTGGTAGAACCATTCAAGCTGTGACCCCGAGAGGCTATCTTGGAAGAAGTGAATCCAGAGGTTCTTGTCCGCCGTGTAAGGTTGGATTTTCCTTACGTACGACCTCAGATGTAGCTTTGGGCAGGAGACCCCATCATACTTGGCGAAGGCGGGCGCCTTAAACTTGTGTGGAATTACTACCCCAGAAGATAACCCCAAATCTCCGAAATCCAGTCCCGGCACATTCTGAATTTCCATGGCGCTCAAGCGGTCCTCCAATTGTTTGTATCTGTCAGCAGCAGGTGGGTATTGTTCGTCGTTATAGTCCGTCTCGTTGTCGGAGACTGCGGGACTAGGAGCTCCTCCCCCTTGGGGACTGTTTTTCTCAGCAGAAGAAGTAGTTGGATCAACTTCATTATGGAGTGTATTCCCAAATCTGCGTCCGGTGTTAAACAGCGCAGTCCTCTTTTTCTTCTTCTTCTTCAGGAGTAGAGTCTTCAACTCTTGCTGACCCTGGGCTAGGCTTAGGACCATCTCTTGAAACTGTGCATTTTGGGCCTGAAGGGCCTTGATTGCTTGCTCACTGGAGGAGTCTGGATTCATGATGACTGTTCACACAAACAGCGAAGAAAATTAAGCAACCTGTGAAATAGGGTACCTGCTATGCATATGGCGCAATGGAATGCGTATGTTTTATGTTTTCAAAGACAAACAAGATTCAACTTTGTAGACAAAAAGGGAAACATACTTCATTAGATTAAAATTTCAATTGTTCAACAACTGGCCCTTAGGCATTACAGGAATGAAAAATACTGAAAAGGAAATAAAACTACAAAAGGAAACATCCACAGCTCATCAATGCTCCCATGGCCTCCTCTTTTCAGTGCTGATGTAGTTGTTCAGGACCCGTTCTTCCTCCAATTGCTTAGTCAGCCTCTGGATCTTCCGTTCCTGCTCGTTGAATTTTTCCCGATAGAAGTCCCGTTCTTCCTTTAGCTGTGCCCAAGATCTCTTCATGGTGTCAAAATCAGTAGGTATCTGAGGAGGGAGGACAGTTGGAGGAACCCCATCTTCAACAGGAGACTCAAGAATGAGAGGTCTAACAGCTTCGTAGGGCATACCTAATTTTTGAGCACGGATGCGGACCCATTTGCAATAGGGCTTCAATGGCAGAGAAGTCTTTGGTCCCAACTCATGTGGGTTGGCTTTGTGGATTTTGTCCCAAGCTCTAATGAATCCCTGGCGTAGTTTGTCACTGTCTGCCTGAAACTCAAAATGGAAGTGAGGAACCAGCATTTCATTAGGCCCATCTCCTCTGGCTCTTCCAAACTGACGGAGAGCTAAACAAGGATTGTAAGAGATTCCTCCTTGGATACCAATCAACGGGACATTAGGGTATTCTCCGCAACGGTCAATAACAGCTACCTCATCCAAACCTCTGAGAGTCCAAGTGATGTCATTATCAGTGAGAGACATTAACCTCCGAGCCCAACCTTTTCCTTCTTCATTCTTCAGCACGAACTTAGGAAGGTGCGAAATAAACCACCTTACTAGCAAAGGAGCACAACACCACGGAGTTCCTCGTTTTCGAGCAGTACGAGCATAGAGTTGTTGTAGAATATCTCCCAAAAGAGTGGGTATCGGATTCCGAGTAATGAAGATCCTTATGACATGGATACTGATAAAGGTGTCAGGGTTGGGAAACAATACCAGACCATAGATCAAAAGAGCCAGAATATCCTCGTACGCCTTGAAGTCCAAGTCATTCCAAAAATCATTAGCCTTGCCAACCAAAAATTTGACCAAAAAGCCTTTGATCCCATTTCTAGTTTCCCAGTTGGACAATACCTCGTCTTTGGTCAAGGGGAGAATTGCAGCAATCTCTTCAGGCCTAGGAGTCTTTTCCAAACCAGTGAATGGAGTTTGTTCCAAGACAGGGATCCCAAGCAAATAAGAAAATTCTTCTAGGGTAGGAACCAGCTGGAAGTCTTGAAAGGTGAAACAGTGGTACAGAGGGTCATAAAACTGGGTCAGAACACTCATCAGTTGTTGGTCCCATTTTGCAGTGATCAAGCCAAGGAGAGAACCATGTCTGTTGATGAAGGAAGAAGTGTTTGGAATCCTACCAACCAAATCCTTGAGTAAAACTGGTGGTTGAACAAAGTTGAGCCGGACAGTATTTCTACGCACGGGCATCATGATGTCCTACAAAACAGAGCAAAGATGAAACTCTTTTGTCTTTGAAATGGGTTAGTCCTTTATACAGGATGCATGCAATGGTATGATGGCATGATGCTATGATTAAGCACACCACAAGTATTCACTTAGGTAAATAAGGCACACAAGTCACACAAGACACCCTTAGGTTTCAAGCCAACATGAGTTTCAGGTATTACCCTCTTTTGGTTTTGTTGGTTAAAACCTGTCCTATTAGAAGTAAACGGGTTCTAGAGGATCTCAAATCATTGGCTACCCTCAATCGGTCATAACTCCAGCATCGCAATCTTTTCTCGCGGCCAGAACCATCTCGAGAGTTTAGCCTCAATGAGTGTAGCATACTGCTACTGTCCTAATAGCCAAGTTGGTCAATTTAGGGTTCTAAGGTTGGTTGGTGTTAAATGACCCCTTAGAAGACCTATATTCTCCCCGTTGCAACACAAGGGATATAGGTACAGACTAAGATGCCACACCAACGTAGCCACTGCTTCACCCATGTCGGTCTACGCCGGACAGGTCCCTCACAGATTATGCTACCTAAAAAGGGTATTTCCCAGATCCGGGTTAGGATCTATGAAACTCCGATGCAAAGCCCACAAATATAAAAGCAAACAAAGCAAACAATTGAAAACAAAGGTGATCTAAACCCTAAGGTTACTCCACTTTTAAAATTCTCCCCAGTAGAGTCGCCAGTTCTGTGATACGGTGGGAGAACTGACTTGAGGTTTTGCGTTTGTATTCGCAAATGTTGCGGTTAGCAAGAGTCGCCACCGAATTTTTATTTTATCCTAAGGAAAGGTTAAAAAGCACAGCAAAAACCTTTTGAGATGTTTTCTTGGGTTCGGGGAGTAGATTATAGAAAGGGAAGGTATTAGCACCCTTTCTATCCATGGTTATCCATGGGCTCTTAGTTACTTGCTTAGATCACTTGCCTTTTGTTTTCAATTGTTTTAAATGGTGCTTGAGTGTGTGGGTTTGAAAATATTTTGAAAAGAGACCAATGTGGTGGCAACCTTTGTAATGATCCATGTGGGGATGTATACAAAGGTGTATGTCTTTTGAAAAAGGTTTTCATTTGTTTTTTTGAAAGTTTGTTTGAAAGTGTTGTGGATTGTGATTTTTGAAAAGAAGGCAAGTGTTTTTGCAAATTGATTCAAGTAACTAAGAGGTTATCTACTCCTAAATTTCTCAAAAGAATATTGCTATGTTTTAACCCTTTTTAACAAGTTTGTTCCACCATTGTGTTTGGTGGACAACCTTATGTTAGGATGTGAAAGGGACAGGCGCGGGTCATCGTTTAGACCATAATTGCAACAGCGTTAAATGTCTTTGGGCAATTTTCTTTAAGGGACTTGATCATTTGTTTTTGTTTGTTTTTAAAAGTTTTATCGAGGGACTATGATCATTCAAATTGTTTGCTTTGCCCAAAGAAGTTTAACATACAATATGGCCCATTTATTTGAAGGCAACAAAGTGGAGTACCCTAGGGGTGCAAGTGTGAGATGTGTGTCCATTTTCATGCTTGTTTATCTTGAGATTAGGTCATAACTATTTTTTATCGTTTTTCGCATGCAAACCCTAATTCTAACATGTTATCATTAGAAAGCAATAAAGTGCGAAATTAAATTTACTAAGCTATTACAAAACCAAATATGGGAAGGGGGGTACAAATGTTCAAATGGGGAGATTGACAAGAATTTAAATCTAAATTATTACATCATTTTGAATATTTGCAATTTAATCAATGTACAAAAATTAAACAAGAATGCAAGATGCAAAAGAAATGTTTTGTATATATATGAAAAAATATTATTTATGTAAAAGAGAAAAAAAAATATTATTTTTGGAGTATTTTGAATTTAGGGCAAAAACCCTAATTTTATTAGGAAAAATGTATTATTGTTTAATTTAATACAAACATTTATTTATCATGTACAAAAAATAAAAAAAATAATGAAGTATATTATGAAAAAAGTATTTTGTATCAAATATTAATAAAAATGAAAAAAAATCAAGTATTTTTATATTTTAGCTTAAATGTATTAATAAACATATATCTATATATATATATTAATTCTTAAGTATGTATTATACACAAAATAATATATATTTAATATTTTAACAAAATAAATAAAAAAAAAACTATTTTTGTGTGAAATATTTTCAGAAGGTAAATAAAAAGATAAAAAATGTATTTACACTATTTTCCTATATTTATTCTAATAATAGTATATATATAATATTTATGTTCAAACAAGAGAAATAAACAAATAAATATGCAATAAATACAAAAAATGATGGAAAAAATATTTTTAATTTTTTAATGTCATGAGAAAAAATAAACAAAGTCAATCAAAAAAGAAAAAGTCAAAAAGAGTCAAAAATGAAGCAAATGGGCTCAGGGGGTTCATGAGTAATGAAGTGGTGCAAATAAGAAAAAATTTCCAGGCCCAGCCCAGAAGACCTGTCTTCTTCAACCTCTGAACAATATCCTTCAAGCAAACACGCATTTTTTATCTCTGGATTCCTGGACTTTCAAGCAAAACTCATAACATGAAAAGTGTAGAGCATCAAGAGACGGTTTCAACCATGTAAAGAACTTGACCTAACTCTCTAAGATGAGGGAGAATTTCTCCTCCCCCAATTTCTGACCTAACTTTTCATCAATGTTCAGACATGAAATTCTCTAAGCACACGAAATATAAATGAAATCTAATCATATGAGCATGTTCAGGGATATGATTGTGACATGTTTTCTTCACAAACCTAAAGCTAACAATGCCTAATAAGGGAGATAGAACTTCATGAATGTACCTGTTCAGTTGGAATCGAGCTTTGCAATGGAGGATGTTTCAGAGTGAAATGATGACTTGTATAGCTTCCTTGAAGTGTAAGGATGCTTTTCCAAGTCCTACTTTGTCTTGAAACTCCGTGAATCGAGCTAGTGAACTCCAACTGCAAAACAGAAATTTAAAAAATGGTGAAGTGACTTGGAGGTGTTACAGGTCAGGTTTCAAGTCATGGTTAGCTTGCATAGGTTGTAAGGAAGGTAGAGGAACAGGTTTGGGCAAGAATGCTTGAAGGGATTGAGAGATAGCACTCAATCTGCAGGGGTTGCCCTGTTTGAGCAGTTTCAAGGTGATTCTGAGATGGAGGGTGCTTGAGAGGTTTAGGACTCGTGCAAAAGCTTGGATATGTTATGTGTAAGGTGTTTGATAACTTCTTTCTTGTGTTTGTAAGCTGAAATGAGATATGATACAAGTTATGGACTTTTCTTCTATGTTAAGCAACAAAATGCCACTTGATGTTTTAGGTCAGTAGGGGACCTCTAATCCTGCAGCAAAGCCTCTCTTGATCAGAGCAATTTGTCCATAATCTTGTGCTAAAAGGATTTTGCTTGTACCTGCTTGGATTTCATTTTGACATAAAGCTAGCTTTTTACAAAAATGGATAAAGCACTTTATCTAGTTTAGGATTAATCTTGCATACAATGCTTGCACTCAAAGAACAACACTTTAACACATTGAATATGCATTAAATTATTGAGTATGGAATGGTTCAAGGACCTGTAATCAAGCCTAAAGCAAGCTGAGTTCAAATTTGCAAAGTTATGGGCATGTTTTGATGAAGAACAAAAGTGAATTTTTGCCAACTTGTGAAATTCGAATCTCTCAAGTTATGAGGTTGTTTGATGAGTTCTTGGACATTTTGGAAAGCTTGGAATGTGTACTACAATCCATCTTTGAAATGCAAATTAAAATTCCAAGTGGAAGGGTATGAAAAGTGGCCTTGAAGTGGGGTAGAAAACCTTGTCAAAATAGGTTAAAATTTCACTAAGTTAAAAATGGTTTAGTGCCCTTATTCAAAAAATTGTAACTTGAGATACAAGCTTCAAATGAGAAAACTTTGTGAATCAAAGTTGTAGATTATGCAACAAGCTACAATTTTCATGTTTTTACTTTTGTTTGAATCCAAATGGATCTTGGTGAAAAGGTGGGGCAAAGTTGGGAAAAAATTAGGGTTTTTCATAACTTAGAAAAATTCTAAGTTATGAAAAATTCCATTTTCTAACCCTAATTTGCATTTTGTGATTTCTTGGTGAACAAGTTTCATGATTTGGCATGTTTTGATGAAAAATGAATCTTGACTTTTGATTTTGACCAAAAAGTCAAAGTTTGACTTTTCAGTATACAGTCAAAATTGATCAATTGACTGGGAAATTCAACTGTCAATCTTGTGTACTTGGGATCTTTTGAGCTTGATGAATGTGTCAAGACCATTTCATTGAGTCCTTGAGTCCATATGTGAACTTGGTTTGCCATTGGCTAGGTCAAACAGTCAAAAATTGCCTTTGTGCAGTCAAAACCCTAAAAATGACCATTTTGCCCTTTTGGTGATCTGATCAAATTTCTTGGAGAATTGGGATCCAAACTTGATCAAATGGTCCATATGAGTTCAATATGTTGATGTGGGTCAATTTTCATGAGGTTTGACTGTCAATTGGCCACAGTTGACTTTTTCCCCAATACAGCTGGTTTCTAGGTCAACTGTCCAATTGACTGGGCAAAACTTGGAATCAAGACTTGAAACTTGGTATAGGTAAACTTGGGAGTCCAATATGAAGCATGAAAGTCATCTTAGGCATTTTAGGTCAAAACATCCTTAGGCAAACACAAACCCTAATTTGAGTCCACAGTGCAAGGAGAAGTCTTGAGCAGAGGAAACCCTAACTGGACCTTGATCTTCAAAGGTCTTGTGATGAGAAAATGTTGAGGAAATGGGAGGGCAAATTTTGGGGTACAACAAATGGGAATGAAAAGGAAAAGAAACGGAAGTTCTGTCAGACTCTGAAGAGGAGGAGGAAGAGGAAGACTACTCTAAAGAACAGTACCCTCCGGCTGATGATAAGTACAGACACCTGGAAGAGCGTTTAACCGCTATGGTAATATAGAAAGTACCATATCTAGACTTTGAGGAATTGGGGTTAGTGTCAGGAATTGTGATCCCACCAAAGTTTAAAGTGCCATTATTTGCAAAATATGATGGAGTGTCGTGTCCTAAAATGCACCTCTGATCATATGTCAGGAAGATTCAGCCGCACTCCGCCGACAAAGACTTGTGGGTCCATTTCTTCCAATATAGTTTATCCGGAACGCAACTCGACTGGTTTTACCAATTGGAAAAGGCCGATGTCCACAACTAGGAAGAACTTGTCGCAGCTTTCTATAAACAATACCAGTATAATGAAGATTTGGTGCCTACCCGTACTCAACTTCAGAGTATGGCTATGGCTTCAAATGAGGGTTTCAAATATTACGTGCAAAAGTGGAGAGATCTAGCTGGAAGGGTGTAACCCCCTCTGTCTGAAAGGGAGTTGGTAGATATGTTCTTGGGCACTCTATCAGACCCTTTCTTCAACCATCTGATCGGAAGCTCATCTGCTGGGTTTACTGAGTTAATTTTAACCAGAAAGAGGGTGGAAGCTGGTATAAAAAGCGGAAAAATTCAGAAGGACGCGTCTGCCTCTACAACTATGATAAAACCTTTCACTGGGAAGAAGGAAGTATTTGGTGTTTATTCACAAAGGAATCAAGGAAGAACTGAACACCGACCAGTGGTGGGGGCCGTTATGATCCTAAAGCCCGCATCTGACCAGCCGAGAAATAACCAGCCAAGGGTGGAAAGGCCATTCCGGAAATTCACCAGGATTAATATGACTCTAGCCCAGGTTCTGCCACATCTTCTGAAATTGAATCTGGCAACTTTAAAAGAGGCCCCAAAGAATCCCAATACTGCGTCCCCTCATTATCGCCCAAATGCCAGATGCACATACCATTCTTAAAGCCCAGGGCACGACACTAACAATTGTTGGGCTCTGAAGAACAAAATTCAAGACTTTATAGATGCAAAGTAAGTTGAGTTTGATGCACTTGAGAAACTGAATGTCATTTTCGCTCTGATGCCTAGGCATGGTCACAATGTCAATGCCGTCGAGGAAGATTTATTTGTTGCCACAATGGATGAACTGTTGACTCCGATCCCGATCATTAAAATGAACTTGTTGAAAGCTGGTGTATTCCCAGGTTGTAAGGAAAACTGTCGTCATTGCTTATCCTCACCCGCCAATTGCCCTCTGTTGAAGACGGGTATCCAACGCCTGATTGATAATCAAGAAATTTTGTTTGAGAATGTTCCCGTTTTACCCATTCTTGTTAAAGACATTTCAATCATAACCATCTCCGCCAATCCTTCCAGGGTCCCTAAAAGCCCGTTAAGATTACACCTGCTCCAAAAACTACTCCACTTAAGATCACAATGCCCGGGCCGGTCCCGTATGAGTCAGATAGAACAGTACCATGGAATTATGGTGGAGAAATCTACTACCATGGTATCAAACAAGATGAACTGACTGCCGAAGAAGAGAGCTCTGAAGAAGAAAAATCTGACATTAGCAATATTGTCAGAACTAGCAAGATTACCCGTAGTGGTAGAATCTTCTCTCCAGAGATTTCCCCTTCAAAGGCAGTTTTTGGACCCGTGGCCGTTCCGAAGATTACCTCTGCACCAGTGATTATACCTGCAAGCGTACCTACCGACAAAGACGACACAATTCCTGTCCCTACCAATACTTCTACTGTTGAGAATAGAGGAAAAAGCATGCAAGAAGAGCCTGTCCGGACGAAGGCTCAATCACTGGCTATCCTTGAAACATCCAAGAAGGAAATGGAAGAGATCCTGAGGATAATAAAGAAGAGTGACTATGATGTGGTTGAACAGTTGGGGCAAACCCCCTCCAAGATCTCCATGCTAGCATTGCTGCTGTGCTCTAAGGCACATGCGAAAGCTCTAGTAAAATTTCTGAAGACAGCTCATGTGCCACAAGAGACGTCTGCTGACCAATTCCAAGATTGTGTGGCCAGTTTGACAGCTGATAACGACCTGGGCTTCTCTGATGCTGATTTGACACCCAAAGGGAGAAAGCACAACGAGGCATTGCATGTCTCTGTAGAGTGTAGAGGAACAACTCTGGCCCATGTCTTGGTATACACAGGTTCATCTTTGAACATCTTACCGAAGAAAGCTCTTGACAGATTGGATTGCGAAGGGCTAACGTTGAAACCCAGTAACATAATTGTGAGAGCATTTGATGGCTCGAAGAGGATGGTCCACGGGGAGGTGGACATCTCGATGAAGGTGGGAACTCAGACTTTCAGCTCGACCTTCTATGTGATGGACATTCGCCCCTCTTACTCTTGTCTGTTAGGACGGCCTTGGATCCATAATGCTGGTGTTGTCACCTCTACACTACACCAGATGCTGAAGTACCCACTCCAAGGAAAGATCATAATTGTCCATGGGGAGGAAGAGTACATGATTAGTCATCTAAATTCCTTCCGATGTGTGGAGTTGGATGACGAGTTCATTGAAACTCCTTTTCAACATTTCGAAGAGGTCTCTCAAGAAGTAGCGGAAACCAAGGCAATATCCTCGATTCCCAAGATCACATGACCTCCGCTTTGGATGTCATCTCTAAAGGACGCAGAGGCAATAATAGAGGAGGGTGGATGCACCATCTGGGGGCAGCTTCCAGACATTCTATATAAATCAGACAAGTTTGGCTTGGGGTTTACTTCAACTTCTCAGAAGGCTGTGTGCCATGCCCGTGCCGGAGGGCCACCTTTGAAGATTAGCAACCAAGGGGTCAATGCAGTAGAAGACAATGAAGAGGATGGCAGCTTGGAAGATTGGATATTTCCTACTGATAACGGAGGACTTCGCAACTGGGAAGCCAGAGACTTTGTCCCAATAACTTTCATGTCTCAGTAATTTATCTTTTACATTTCTGTTGGACTTGTAATATTCACGAACAATTCACACTTTAAAAACCTTGTGTCTTACCCGAGGCACAATGGTCCATTTGTAAGGGTTTTTATTTCATCTTCATATGACATTCAATGAATCATGGACGCTTTTTCACATACAAATCTTTTGTGCTCATTGTCTTTATTTTACATTTTATTGTTTAAAGATGGCTATACCCTTACACACACCCACACTCACAAATGCAGGTACCCCTCCATTCCGGATCCCATGGCCTTTAGTGACTCTGAAGATCCAATCTATCAAGCCGAGTACGAAGGTGAGGAAGATTGTGAAGTGCCAGGGGAATTAGCCAGACTACTACAACAAGAGGAAAGAGTTATTCAGCCTCATGAGGAACTGTTGGATACAATCAACTTGGGTACCGAGGAAGATAAAAAGGAAATCAAAGTGGGTGCCAATCTAGAGCCGAGTGTCAAGGAGCGTCTAATTCAGCTATTGCATGATTATGTTTAGATCTTTGCCTGGTCATACGAAGACATGCCAGGACTTGATACAGACATCGTGGTACATCGTCTACCCACAAGAGAAGACTGTCCACCAGTGAAACAAAAAGTCCGCCGAATGAGACCTGACATGTCAGAAAAGATCAAAGCGGAAGTCATGAAACAGTTCAATGCTGGATTTTTGGTTCAATGCTGGATTTTTGGTTGTTACTTCCTATCCTCAATGGGTTGCCAACATCGTTCCTGTGCCTAAAAAGGAAGGTAAAGTACGGATGTGCGTGGGTTATAGAGATTTAAACAGGGCCAGCTCTAAAGATGATTTTCCACTTCCCTGCATCGAAATCCTGGTTGATAATACGGCCCAACACAAAGTGTTTTCCTTCATGGACGGATTCTCAGGCTATAACCAGATCAAAATGGCCCCTGAGGACATGGAGAAAACTACATTTGTCACACATGGGGCACGTTCTGCTACAAAGTGATGCCATTCGGACTGAAGAATTCCAGGGCAACCTATCAACGCGCCATGGTAGCTTTGTTTCATGATATGATACATCATGAGATAAAGGTCTATGTAGATGACATGATATCCTGATCACAAACTGAATAAGAGCACCTTGATCACTTGCAAAAGTTGTTTGTAAGATTAAAGGAGTACAAACTAAGGTTGAACCCAAATAAGTGCACATTCGGAGTCTGGTCCGATAAACTCTTAGGTTTCATTGTCAGCAATAAAGGCATCGAGGTTGATCCTGCCAAGGTTAAAGCGATACAAGAAATGCCTGCTACTCATACTGAGAAGGAAGTCAGAGGATTCTTGGGACGCCTGAACCATATTGCCAGATTCATTTCTCACCTAACATCTACTTGTGAACCAATCTTCAAACTGTTGAAGAAAGATCAAGTAGTCAGATGGAATGATGAATGCCAGGTTGCTTTTGAAAAAAATCAAAGAGTATTTACAAGATCCTCCTGTCTTGATGCCACCAGTCGAGGGAAGACCACTAATCATGTATCTGACTGTTTTAGAGAACTCAATGGGGTGTGTATTGGGGCAGCATGACGAGTCTGGCCGAAAAGAGCACGCTATTTACTACCTGAGCAAAAAGTTTACCGACTGTGAAACCAGATATTCACTGCTCAAGAAAACTTGTTACGCTCTAGTATGGCCTGCTCGCCGGCTAAGACAGTATATGTTGACTCATACCACTTTGCTGATATCTAAGATGGATCCGATGAAGTACATCTTTGAGAAGCCTACTCTGTCTGGGAGGATAGCTAGATGGTAGATGATCCTAACAGAATATGACATACAGTACACTACCCAAAAAGCTATAAAGGGCAGTGTACTAGCTGATCATCTTGATCATCAAGCTGTAGAAGATTATCAATCCATGAAGTTTGAATTCCCGAACAAAGACATCATGACATTAGACAATTGTGAAGAAATCATACCCTATGACGGACCTGGACAAGGATCCCGATGGACCATGTTCTTTGATGGGGCATCCAATGCACTTGGTAATGGTATCGGCGTTATACTCATATCTCCAAAAGGGTGCCATACTCCTTTTATTGCCAGACTTTTCTTCAATTGTACGAACAACATGGCGGAATACGAAGCATGCATCTTTGGTCTCAAGGCTGCCATAGATTTGGGAATCAAATCTTTAGTTGTATTTGGAGATTCAACTTTGGTTATCAGTCAGATCAAAGGAGAATGGGACACTAAGCATCCAAACCTTATCCCTTACAAAGAACATGTTTTGACATTATTACCACATTTTGAGCAGATTACCTTCGAGCATTTCCCGCGAGAAGAAAATCAGCTAGCAGATGCTCTAGCCACAATGTCATCTATGTTTAAACTTAATTGGGATAACGAGGCTCCCCAGATCACCATTGAACGAATGGGCGAACCAGCACACTGTCACGAGATTAATACTGAAGAAGTAGTGGACCAGCCTTGGTTTCATGAAGTCAAAAGGTATCTCGAGGCTCAAGAATATCCAGAAGGAGCTTCAATCAATGATAAAAAGTTCATAAGGAGATTCTCTGCTAAGTTCTTCCTAAGTAATGGCATCCTGTACAAACGTAATCATGATTATATTCTTCTTCGTTGTGTAGATAAGATTGAAGCTGAAAAGATCATGGCTGAATTACATGAAGGTACCTTTGGCACTCACTCTAGTGGGCATACGATCACAAAGAAAATCCTACGGGCAGGCTATTATTGGTCTACCATGGAAGTAGACTGCTATCGACATTCCCAGACCTGTCATAAGTGTCAAATCTACGCAGACAAGGTACACGTACCTCCGGTTCCTCTAAATGTCTTAACAGCTCCTTGGCCCTTCGCTATGTGGGGAACCGATATGATTGGGGAGATCAAGCCTACAGCCTCCAATGGACACCGCTTCATTCTAGTGGCCATTGACTATTTCACAAAGTGGGTTGAAGCAGCTTCCTTCGCATCCGTTACTAAGAATGTTGTTGCCCGCTTCATCAAGCAGAATCTTATTTGCCGGTACGGTATCCCAGAAAGGATCATCAGTGATAACGGTACGAACCTTAACAATACTATGATCACCACCTTGTGCGAGCAGTTCAAGATTCAACATCACAATTCATCCCCCTATCGGCCAAAGATGAATGGTGCAGTCGAAGCTGCTAATAAAAACATTAAAAAGATCATACAGAAAATGATAGTCACCTACAAGGACTGGCATGAGATGATACCGTTTGCTCTCCATGGGTACCGTACCATGGCTGGCACATCAACTGGAGAAACACCCTATTCTTTGGTTTATGGCATGGAGGTTGTCTTGCCTATTGAGGTTCAAATCCCCTCTTTAAGAATTATGAAAGATACAGGTTTGAGTGAGGACGATTGGGTCCAGACCCGACTTGATCAACTGAACTTAATTGATGAAAAAAGGCTTACTGTTGTTTGCCATGGTCAGATGTATCAAAAACGGATGATCAAGGCTTTCAACAAGAAAGTCAAACGCCAAGTATATCAAGTTGGAGATCTAGTGATCAAGCACATCATCTTGCGAAAAGTGATCCCAGAGGCAAATGGAATCCTACCTATGAAGGACCATTTGTAATCAAGAACATTTTTTCGGGTGGGGCAATGATCTTAATCACCATGGATGGCGACGACCTGCCACACCCTGCGAATGCAGACATAGTCAAAAGATACTACGCATAAGAGACCCACTAGGTTGACACACCTAGGAAAAACAAGGGCATCCCGACGAACCAAAAGGTTCGGGCAAAAATTAGGGATAAAACAAAAAAATCTGTACACCCGGCAAGTTGAAAACCCGAAAGGGCGACTTGGGCAAAAAAGGGTTTCCCGGTGGACTGAAAACCCGAAAGGGAGGTCCAGGCAAAAGTTAGGGAATTAAAGCGTATGACTATGTCTCGTTGGATCACTTTGAAGACAACTTCAATCTCTTCACTGACAAACTCGGAGTTCTGATCAATTCAATCATCTTCGGACGAAGCAACAAATAGACAAGATATTCGGAGATACGAAGGCCATAGAGGAATGGGAACCCCATGGGATTATCACACATAGTTGTCTTTCTTTGTATAAACTTTTTCTTACTTTTACGGCACCATCCTCTTACTAGGATGTTTGTCTATTTTGTACAAAATACTTATTCAAAGTGAATACAAAGATATCTCTTTAAAGTACATAAAACTATTTGTCCTTTTATTTTAGACTTGTGTTTTATTTGCAAAAACGTCCAATGATTCATTAATGAACATATGCATTTGAACATAATTACTGTTTACAAATAAACAAAATGAAAAAGAACAATTACTGACAGGTTAAAAGAATAGGAAAACGTCTTTAGGCTATTCCATGAGCAATCCCTACAGTACGTCATTAAGATCCCCAGCGGAGCTGAAACTTTAAACTATTAATCCCCAGTGGAAACCATCCAGTTTCTCCAAATTCCCCAGTAAGTTGTCTTGAAGCCTGAAAATCAATCGGGTAACGACTAACTTCCGTTTCTCCCTAACCTAGGATAACTCCTCGGTAAGTCGGAAGACGACCGAAATTCCTGAACTTTTCCCAGACAGGAATAAGCTTTTTCCCCAGAGTGTTCAATGCTCCCCAATCGAATAAAGACTCCCGTCATTAATCCCCAGTAGAAGTCATCAAAGTTCTCTGGATTCCCCAAGCAGATTCCTCAAGCAGTACACGACATTACTCTCACGACAAATTTTTTGTCAATACTCCAACATTAAGACATGAAAAATACACATATCCTCAGCAATACAGCAAATCAGCTTACATGCGCATACATTACATCCACATATCATAAACATTGATAAAACACATATATTGCATCATACATTTCACGCAACATAACTTTGTGTTTCAGCTAACATTTTACCCTTTTCAGGATAATATTAACAAGCTACCATTAACAATATGCAATCTAGATACAGTACAGATACACTCCAGACACGGTTGCCATTCTGTTACTCATTCAGATTCAGCTTTCAGATGCAGTTCAGATACGCTCCAGACACGGATGCCATTCTGACACTTATTCAGGTTTCAAGTTCATGATATAGTCCAGATACGCTCCAGACACGGAAGCCATTCTGTTACTCATTCAGATTCAAGTTCAGATACAACTCGGATACGCTCTAGACATGATTTCCATTTTGTTACTCATTCAGATTTCGACTATCAGATACAGTTCAGATACGCTCCAGACACGAATGCCATCCTGATACTCATTCAGATTTTCAAGTTCAGATACACTCTAGACAGGATGCCATCTTGATACTCATTCAGATTTTCAAGTTCAGATACGCTCCAGACACAGATGCCATTCTGATACTTATTTAGATTTCAAGTACAGATACAACTCAGATACGTTCCAGACGCGGACATCATTCTGATACTCATTCTTTCAGCTTACAAGTTACAATTCAATAAACATTCTTGGATGGCATCTACAAGCCCATCTCCAACAAGATTCTATCACCTCTCCAAATGGCATCTTTAAACCCATTCCCTCAACTACACTTTTTCAAGTGCAAATTTATGGGCACTCTAGTGTCCAATCATCTTTTACCTTCGAGTCAAGAACGACAAAGCTCGCCAATCTAACTCTTCAGGTTCAAGAAGATTGAATAGGGGCAGCTGTTGTACCCCAAAATTTGCCCTCTCATTTATCAAGACTTTTCTCACAAGACTTCTTTGACTCAAGACAAGATTAGGGTTTGGTCAACTCAAGACACCTCATCTTACACTGATAACCCAAAATTGGGGTTTGAGTTTGCACAAGGATTTTTGGACCATCAATGCTTCATTTGACTTTCATACATCATTTTGGACCCCTAAGATTGCTCATGAGAAGTTTCAAGCCTTGAACCATATTTTTGATCAGTCAATTGGACAATTGACCTAAAAATCAGCTGTATTGGGGAAAAAGTCAACCATGGCCAATTTATAGTCAAACTTCATAATTTTTTATCCACATCAACATTTTAGACTCATATGTACCATTTGATCAAGTTTGGATTACAACTCCTCAAGAAATTTGAGCAAATCATCAAAAGGGCAAAATGGTCAAAATTAGGGTTTTGACTGAAAAAGGGCAATTTATGATTTTTAACCTAGCAAATGGCCAATTGAGTTCAAGCATGATTTAAATTATTCAATGGCATCATCTTGACTTAATTACATGGCTCAAAACTTTTCAAATTCATTGGATTGACAAATGAAATTTGCAGTCAACTGATCAAAAGTCAATTGTATACTGAAAAGTCAAACTTTGACTTTTTGGTCAAAATCAAGTACCAAGAGTCATAATTCATCAAGATATGTCAAAATGTGAAACTTGTTCACCAAGAAAACCAAATTTGAAAATTAGGGTTTGAATTTGAAAATTTTCATAACTTAGAAATTTTCTAAGTATAAAATTTTTCTTATTTTTTCTCAACTTTACACCACTTTTTCACCATGATGCATATTGATTCAAGGAAAGTTCCCAACATGAAAGTTGTAGACCTACATGAAATATACAACGTTTCTTTACAAACTTTTCCCTAAAGATGCTTGTATCTCAAGTTATAAATTTGTGAATACATGGTCATGAACTTCTTAACTTAGTGAAATTTTGCCCTAATTTAGGCAGGTTTTGGACCCAACTTCATGGCAATTTTTCACATAGTTCCAAGAGGTATCTCAAAATGCATTTCAAATATGGATTATACAGAACATTGCAAGCTTTCCAAAATGTCCAAGAACTCTCCAAGATCATTTTTGAGTAGGGAGAATCGAAGAGAGGAAATTGGCATTTTTCACTTTTTGTTCAAGCCATTTCATGAAGAACCAAGTTGCAAATCAATCCTATGCTGGCTATTTCATGATGTACAGGTCCTAAAATTGTTCCACACTCCTTAATTAAATGCTTACTCAGTTGACAAAGCCTTTATCCATGCTTTTGAACCTTTATCCAACTTGTAATTCCATTTATGGCAAAAAGGTTCCATTGCCATTTTGAAAAAGAACCACTTTTGCAAACTTTACAATTTTGAGCTTTGAACCTGTCCCCTTGATGCATACAAACCACACAGGTCTCAAGAAATTTGTACAAACTCATACCAACCCTAAGCAAGCTGGTACAAGCATGTGAAGCTTTGGTCTTGTCACTTTGCTTCAAGTACAAGAAAGTTGGCAAAAAGGCTAGGGTTTGCACAACTTATAGAGAGCTGACCTAAAACCATTTGAATACTAATATACCAACCATATGCAACAATATACACGCTTAGCCAAGACCTGAAACTCTCTCAAGCTAAAAAACACCCAAAACCTGTCCAAAACTGCAGATTCTGCACAAGCTCACCCATCTTCCATTTTACTCGTGCGTTTTGAGTTTGGATCATTCAAACACATTACATACTTGATACCTAGTCAATCCAGACCATCATCACTATTCTGTAATCACTCCTCCACCATCTGCCATTGTTGAGTTATGAGTTTGTAGTTTGACTTGTCCAAAGTGTTCCAGCCACTTTCAGAGCAAGGCAAGGTTTGGAATAGATTCAGGGAAGCTCAAGGAAGCTCAAGCAAGCATCAGGCCTCCATTAAAGTCACTCCATTTTCATACACGATTCCAACTGAAAGAGGTAAAATCTCAAACTCTATCTCTCTGTACAGGCTACCATAGGCCATGATTTGTGAATAAAAAATGTAGTCCTCGTCATAACGAAGCTGTACATACCATTATCTTGCATTGATTTTACTTGTGCTAAGAGAATTTGGAACTTGAAATCTTTGAAAATATTAGGTCAGAATTTAGGGCTCTTAAAATTTTCTTTGATCTTTGATAGTTAGATTATATAGCTTACATGGTTGGAATCGTGAGTTCAAGCTCTACATTTTTCATGTTATAAGTTTTTATTTTCATGGAAGTATGAGGAAGTTACAAGTGATCCGGCCAAGGCTTGAGGAAGAAGATGAAACAGGACAATGACGCGTTTTGTAATATGTTATTTTCGTTTTAGTAAAGACAATGGATGTATGACCACCCCAGTGGCAAAGCAGCGCGCTGGTGAGACCCATGTCCCGGGTTCGAACCTGCGCGCTACTTTTGTTTTTTGACATTTTTTTCTTTTCAGTTTTTTAACCCTTTTTGCAGGTTGGGCTTGTTTTTGGGCTAGAGCTTTTTTTTTTGCTAATATCATCACCACTGACTTGCTTCATCACCCCCTACTAACTTTCCTATTTTTATTTTTATTTTGTTTTATGTTTATATTTTGCATATTAAATATTTTCCCTAATATAAAAAAATCCAGAAAAATATAAATTGATAATATTACACTTTTATTTTTTTTACTTTTATTTTTTACATAAAATATATTTTATTTTAAATAGGATATCACTTATTTTCTTAATAAACTTGTAAAAATAATTAACAATATTTATTTCAATTTATTTTTCATTTCATACTTATAAATACTTATTTTTGCATATATATTTAATTTTAATATTTATATACAATATTATTTATTATTTTATACAAGAAAAATGCACAAAATAATAATATAGAAACTTTATTTTCTTTTAAATAAAAAAATTAGGGTTTAACCCCTTTCAAAAATTAAATCTTTTTCCTTATATTTTTTTTAAGGTTTAGATTAAAATCTCTTTTACATGAAAATAAGACATCAAAAAAAATCTTTTCTTTACATGTACATTGCATTAAATTTTAAATATTGTATTATATTTATCTTAATTCGCACAAATTCGATTTGGTTGTAATAATGTATTTAGCTTTATATTTGTGCAAACCCCCATTCAAACTTGTATTCCCCCTTCCCATAAATTGTTGTAATAGCTTAGAAATATTTACATTACGCAATTTATCGCTTTATATGCCATGATTAATAATTAGGATTTGTATGACAAGAACAAAATAAAACAAAATAAAACACCCTAAATACAAGACAAAATCAAAGCATGAAAATGATACACTTTGCACACAAGCACCCTTAGAGTTTCTCCCACTTGGTTTCCTAAAACAAAAATGGCCATGTTACGCATGCGAAGTATCTTGGCAAAACAAAACAAATTTAAGATCATAGTCCCTCGATGACGCTATTCAAAAGTTGCCTTACAAAATGATCTTGGTCCCTCAAAAATGCTAAGATACTTTGCAATATTGCTAATCATGGTTATACGATGACCCACACCCGTCCCGTTTACATCCAAAGAAAGAGTTGCTTACCAAATCAATGGTAAGCCAATAATATCAAAAGAATAGAAAATGCATAAGAAAGACATTTGAGTAGGTAGATAGCTTCTAGTTACTTGCTCCATTTCAAACAACAATCCTTGCTATTTTCAAAAACAAACACACACATTTCAAAACATCTTATGATTATTGAAAACATTTTCAAAAGACAAACATCTTTGTATATATTCTTACGAACGAGAATCATTACAAAGATTGCCTAAACGAATGGCCTCTTTTACAAAATACTTTTAAAACCACACCAAACACCATTTCAAACAAACCAAAGCAAGTGATCTAAGCAAGTAACTAAGAGCCCATGGAAAATCATGGATGAAAAGGATGCTAGCACCTTTCCTTTTCATAATCTACCCCCCGAACTCAAGAAAACATCTCAAAGGTCTTTTTCTGTGCTTTTTCACCTTTCCTTTTGGATAAAAGAAAAGTCGGTGGCGACTCTTGCTAACCGCGACATTTGCGATAAAATGCAAAACCTTCAAGTCAGTTCTCCTACCGTATCACAACTCCATTTGGTAATAAAGTTGTGGTATTCGGTGGGCATTTTAGGCAAATTTTACCTGTTATACCAAAAAGAACCAGGCAGAAAGTTGTGCATAATACAATAAATTCATCATACTCATGAGATTCATGTCAAGTTCTTACATTAACAAAGAATATTAGACTTTAATGGTCAACCAATTTCATATAATGATGAGCTAAAGCAGTTTTCTTATTGGGTTTTGGTGATGGTTTAATTGAAGATTCTAATGACAATAATTTTACACTTGATATCCCACAAGACTTGCTTATTACAACAAATAACACTCCTCTTGCAACAATTGTTGAAAGCATATATCCTTCTATTTTAGATCATATTAACGAGGTATCTTTTTCCCAAAGTAGGGCTATATTTGCTTCAAAAAATATAGTTGAGCTATGATAGTCCATATTCATCCAATACAAAGATTGATGTAGTCGATGAAATTCACACACTAGAATTCGTGAACACCATTAATATTTCTGAAGTTTCAAACCACAAGTTGAAATTTAAAGTTAGGGTACCACTAATGTTATTAAGAAATATTGACTAGTCTTTAGGATTGTGCAATGGGATTCGATTGATAATCACCAAGATGAGAAAATATGTTGTTGAAGGAAATGTTATATCAGGAAGTAATGTTGGAGATAAGGTCTTTATACCTAGGTTGTCCTTGACAACATCTGATATCAGAATTTCTTTCAAATTTCAACGAAGACAATTTTCATTAGTTGTTTCTTTTGCAATGACAATTAATAAGAGTCAAGTTCAATCACAAAGGATTGTTGAAGTTTATATTCTTTCGCCTGTTTTTTCACACAATCAGTTATATGTGACAATTTCAAGAGTCACTTCAAGACACTATAAGAAAAACACGTTTTTGCTGCTAGAATTTAGTGTCGGCCCGGTACTGACGCTAGTAGTATTCCGACCAATAAAACCGACACTAACAGTGAAAAATCATGTTGTGGATTTATTTTATTATGTTGTTAACTATTGCGTCGGTCTCGACCGATGCAAATTTGTGTGCGAAAAGTTTTGGTTTCCCTCTTTTAATTTCGTCTGTTTGCCTCATTTTTTAATTATGATTAATATTTATAATTAATAATTTATGATTATTGATAAAATAATTATATATTAATAAAATAAAAAATAAAAAAGTGATGAAACCATTCTCCACTCATTTGATGCTTACGGTGCTGAGCTTGCCCTTCGCAACCATTCCTCTGAATCCAAACCCTTCGCAACCATTCCTCCGAATCCAAACCCATTTCAGGTAAGAAGAATCCTTTCATTCCTCATCGTATCTTTGCATCCCTAATTTCTTTTTCATCATCATATCTCATTGCAATCCTAATTTCTTCAACAAATTGTATCATTTCCAGTAAATCGAAGAGTTCAAAGGAGAAAATCGCTTCAAGGTTTGATTGTCATACTAGAAATTGGGTTAAATTATCATCCTAGACTAATTTTAAGCAAAGTCTAATCATTAGTCTTCAAAAAATAACCGAGCTCATTGATGAGTTTTAATTATGAGTTTTGGATTATAAGTTAAAGTTCCAGAAAGACAAATGGTATATGAGGTAATAGTTGCTGGCATTGACTACTGATAAGTATGTATTTTAGTTGTTTGTTTCTACAAAATTAGGTTTTATGGTCTTATCATTAAATCTTTGAGATCTAAGAATGAGGCAAAGTTTACTTGGAAATTGTTGTACATGTTTATGAGTATAATCCTCATTTTGAGTTGAGGTTAGGGACTACATCTATTCATATTTTATGTTGTGTGTGCTTAAATTTTATTGTAATTTCAATTGTTTTGAATATCTTCTTTGTGAGTTTCTATGGCTAACTGATGTACACGTGTAGCACAAGTGAAATGTGTAGCATTAATGAAATGTTTGTTGTTTCCAATTTTAAATTTGTCTGTACAGTCCTACCAAATTGATTAGATTGTTGTTAATTGGTGGAAGTAGATGTTGGATACTTGATTTTACTATTATCAACTAATAGTATTAAGTAAGTTTAGTTCGTTATATCTTCACTATTAGCCGAAGTACGTGGAAGTGTATATCTAGTTCTTCTATTCTTACTCACTATGTTTTCATTTTGTGTGTCTCTGCTGGAAGTACGTGGAAGTGTATATCGCTTCTTTAAACCTTCAGGTAATCCAGTCACAAAACCTTTCTATGAATATAAACTCTTGATAAGTTAGGATTTCTATTTGAGACGTGTTATATTATGAATTAATGATTTTGTTTAATTGTTTGTTTCCAACCTTCGATTCTGCGATTCTTTGATGAAAGGGAAACGGTTGGCAGAAGATCTGAAACGAACATGTATGCCATCTATTCCTGACAGTGTTTAGTGAGAATTAAAATTTTGTATCTTTGTTTTGTTGTGTTTTGATAATGTGTTGCAAATGTTTTGCTGATAATCTGTTTTTTGTATGTGAGAATTACAAATGTTCCTTAATTTTCTCCATAAAATCTTGTGTATTGATAGTATGTGAAGTGCATATTGTGTGTCCCTAACACCTAGTAAATGTTGGTAGGTTTTACTAGTCTAAGTTCATGGTATTATTTATTTTGTGATTGTGATGACTAATAATTTGATTTTAAGAACTATCAGTTGATTATCTTAAACTATGTAAAGGGGTAATTTAAATTCATTGTGATGTTTAACAACAACAAATTTGTGGTTTACAAAGCATTTGTTGACATACGGTAACTCAAAAAAGGATACGCACTATAATAAGTTGAGAACAGTAATTGTAGCTTTATTGTTGAACTCCCATGGAGATGTTGTCCATGATATCTGATTAAACAGCATAGTACAGTCTAGGAACACTACTCATGTAATGTGACATACAATTGTTCAATGTATACCAAGCAAAGTAAATTGAATGCAATTTCATACTCATGTAGGAGTTTGATTTGTCAATGAAAATGTTTTGTTTTTAGTTACTCTTAAGTTTAACATGTTGTTTACATTTAAATTTTCCTAGTATAATGATGAGTTGGTTTCATATAAGTTATTTGTATCTTCTCTCAAATGGTTTAGTTTCATATAAGTTATTCTTCTGTTGCAACCTTTATGTTCAAGCTTGGAAATATATGATTCAATATTGAAGTTGTTTGTTGAGACTTATCTTTTTCCTTTAGCGCACTTCTTCAAAATTTACTCTGGTAAGTCTTTTTTTTCTTTATATGCATTTTCCCATCATTTTTATTACTTACAATTATTTACTTTGTGTTGGTAGTTAGACTAATGAGCTCTTATACAATAATAAGATGCAAAAATTGTTCTGCCACCAAATACTATATTTTGATTTTGTGGCACTACTCACATATTTGAAGTGGACACAGTTAAAATATTTTTAGGTTTTTATGTTTTAAGTTAAAATCATTTTTTATATGTTTAAATCTATGAACAATTTCTTTTGTTAATCTCCCGACCCTAATGCCTTTGGGCAGCTTGACATATGATCGAACCCAAATATGGATAACTAGATATAGTTAGCTAACTAGTCATTCTATTATTATATTATGTGTAGCTTTGGACTAACCATATAAGTCAATTGAACAAATGAAGATTAGAAATTTATGTTTGTTTTTTATGTAGAAAATGGATCGAAGTTGGATGTATGATAGAGTAAATTCCAATAGGTATAGATTGAAAGATGGATTTGTTAGTGGAGTTGAAGATTTTGTCAATAAAGCCATGAATCGACAAGAATTTTTAAGGGAGGGAGGGATAAGGTGTCCTTGTGTAAAATGTGTCTGCATTCCCTTGAAGACGCCTAGTGATTTTATACACCATTTGTACAAAGATGGCTTTTTGCCCAACTATTATACATGGACCGATCATGGAGAAGAGAATCAGAATGTAGACGTTGATGGTCATTTTAGTAGTGGCAGGAATGTTGGTGGGGATAATCTGGGTGATGAAGAGAAATTTGATGCAATGAATGAAATGGTCTATGATGCTAGTAGGCAATTTGTTAATGTCCTCAATGTGAATGGAAAATAAAACTGTTAGCGAGGGTGAGGTACCAAATGAAGAAGCTCAGCGATTTCATGATGTATTGACCTTTGAAACCAACCCATTTATAAGGGAGCTTCTTTCTTAACCCAAAATATCTATTTCAGTTAAGTTGTTGGCTTCCATGTCTAATTGGCACGTTTCTCAAAAGGCCATGGATTTTTTCACTCAAATGCTTATCGATGTTTGTCCAACAAAACAATCCTTACCTGAAAACTGTTACCAAGTGAAGAAATTGGTGTCTAAGTTGGATTGAAGGTTAAGAAAATTGATTGTTGTGTGAATGGATGCTTATTATATTTTAAATAAGACAACACTTTAACTAAGTGTGAAGTTTGTGGAGATGCTAGGTATATTCCTCGAAAAAGTGGCATGGAAAAATACAAAGACGTGTCAGTGAAGAGAATGTTCTATTTTCCAATCATTCCTAGGTTACAAAGACTTTATACTTCAAAGGAATATGTAGCTCAAATGAGATGGCACCGTGAGAACACAAGTAATCCAAACATTCTGCGTCACCCATCTGATGCAAAAGCATGGAAACACTTTGATGAAGTTTATCCCGATTATTCCAGTGACCCAAGAAATGTCATATTAGGTTTATGTACCGATGGGTTTACACCTTACATTCAAGCCTCTAGTTATTTGCATTCATGTTGGCCAATAATAGTCACACCCTACAATCTCCCTCTCGAAATGTGCATGGCCAAACCATACATGTTTTTGACTTGTCTTGTACCTGGACCGTACAACCCAAAAGTTAAAATAGATGTATACTTGCAACCTTTAATTGATGATTTGTTGCGCTTGTGGAAAGATGGCATTGTGACATATGATATCTCTATGAAGCATAATTTTGTAATGACAGCGCATTTAATGTGGACAATTAATGATTTTCCAGCATATGATATGTTTTTTTGGATGGGAGACACAAGGTAGATTAACATGCCCTTATTGCTTGGATAGTACAGAGGCTTTCACCTTAGGATTTGGGGGAAAACAATCTTGGTTCGATTGTTATCGTTGTTTTTTACCAATGAATCATCTGTTTAGAAAAGTTAAAAAGAGATTCACCAAAAACATGATTAAGAAAAAAATACCACCTTTCATGTTTACCGACCATGATCTCTAGGAAGTCGTCCGTGATTTTCCAAAAGTCACAGACAATGCTTGGGCCACCAAATTTCCTAGGTATGGGAAACAAAATAATTGAAACAAAATAAGTATATTTTGAGATCTTCCATATTGGAAGGACAACTTGTTAAGGCACAACCTTGATGTGTTGCACATAGAGAATAATGTATTTGATAATGTATTTTACATTGTCATGAATGATCCTACAAAAACAAAGGACAGTGAGATGGAAGGATTGTATTTAGTGAAAAAAATCTGTACGTGAGGATTTAGAGATATGTCCTCTACCTAATGGAAACATGGCTAAGCCAAAGGAAAAAAATTCGTTGACATCCGAAGAGGCAAAGCTAGTCTGTAGATGGATTAAGGAACTAAAAATGCATGATGGCTATGCCTCAAATATTTCTAGGTGCGTTAATGTCACCAAAGGTATGTTAGACTACGAAATCAGATCTAGAGGGGGTGAATATATCCCCAAATAAAAACTACCTCTCAAAATGGTTATTTAAAACTTATTCGAAAAACAATGTTGAGCGGAAGGTTCTTGGCTTAGATCAATATAGTAGTCTAAACGAACCTAGTTATTAGAAACTCTGATATACACGATCCATATGGAATTAACATAATGATAAAAACAATCAACATAATAATATCTCAATTAACCGTTTAATATCCAACATAACAATTTCCTATTTCCAATGAAATCATATTAACAACATAACATGACAATTTATCGAACATGTGACGCGTAATCAATTTTTTCAAAATTTTCTTTGAGATTTGTTGATATGCAAAAGCACTTACAATCAAAGTGATTATAAGCTAATCAACAAGGAAATTTAATCTTTAATAATCAAATATAAATTCTATATGAATCAATCGATTAAATAATACATTCAACACATTGCATATAGAGAGTAAATGAAAGTAAGAGATAGAACATTGCAATTTTCCTTTGAGTTAAACAAGCTAAACAATTTGTCAAACACTTGGAGTGCAATTAAAGTTTTAGAATTTTCCTTTTTGTCGTGTTGATAAAAAAATTACTTATAATCAAAAGTGATTATAAGCAACTCAACACACAATTCAAAACAAAAACAGTTTTGGAAAAATTCCTACGCGTCGATAAATTACTCAATGTTATTTGACAAATCAATGTATGAAGATTAAAACAAGTAAATCAATAAAATAAAAGAGACACAATGATTTTTTTAGGAAGTTCACCAATTATCCTCGCTATGGCTACATCTCCCCCCAATTCTAAATTTAGAATTAGGATGATTTATTACATTGCAAAAGTATGGTTATAAGAGAAGTGTTCAAGAGCAATCCTACAAACCCTAATCATTTGATGTTGATTCAACTTCTTCTATTCTTTTGATCTTCAACAAGACTAAGAACGCAATAGATTCAACATATTATTCGCTTAAGATACTTCTTTGCAAAGATTTCAAACACTCTAAGGTTTCTAGCAAAGATTTCAAACACTCCAACGTGGTTCACTCTAGAGAATCTGATTTCAATCTATCAAAACAATATCTTCAATTCTATCTGGCACTTTAAGCTACTTCCTTACAAAGATTTCAAACACTCCAAGGTTCCTTGCAAAGATTTTAAGCACTCCAAGGTTGTTCACTTGATCGTGATTCCCTCTTGAACGATATTGCACGAAAACCCCCAAATCAACCAATGATCTTGAAGGAAAAACCCAATGTTTTTCTTGGATGAAAGCCCCTACAAAACTCCACCCAATACACAATTGGACACTATCAATCCTCGTCTATATGGAACCTCAATGGAACATCGCTAAAATTTAATGTCAGTGTGTATGCATAGATTGGAGATTGAAGATGAAGAGAGAAATTGGCTAATTTTATGGTTTCACCAAGTTGGAATAATGCATGAAATAGTATTTATAGTTTTGAAAAGAAAGAAACATTTGAGACATTAATAATCCCTCATTTTCAACATGATCGCGAATGTAATTCCCCACACATGTGTTCCTTCCTTGAGCTACTATATTTGGAGTATAGGAAAGTAATTCAACTTCCCATAAGACTCGTTTCAAACATTTCCTGCATAAACTTAGAGAACTTTTTGATAAGTTACATGTTAGTAGAATCAAATATGATATAATGTTAAATTTGTTATGCTTGATGTTTAATTAAGATAAACATTGTTATGTACACATAAGTGTTTATAAGAAATACATGAAAATATAATATGATGAGATCATTTCAAGTATATAAATTAATAAGTCACTATCATTATAAATTAAGAATTATGTTGCAAATGAGGAATTTTTTTTTGAATAACCAGGTATTAAAAAAAATTTTCGCAAATAACCACGTTTCGGAAAAAATTACGCAAATAACCATGTTTCAGATGACTCTCCAAAGGAGGAGCCATCTCACTTGGCGCCTCCACCAACATTTTTGCCCTAGGCGCCATCTCACTTGGCGCCTCCTCTCTCTTTTAGCCAAGTGAGATGGCGCATGCTCTTTAAAAGTGAGAGGAGGCGCCATCTCACTTGGCTCTTAGGGTAAAATTCTGTTTTTATAAATAATTCGTCCGTTTCTTCGTCATTTCTCACACTTTCTCGCATTGTTTTCTTATTTTTTACTCTGTTATTTGCGTCATGACATCGCCCATGATTTTTACCAGAGATGGTTACGTTATCTTCTCCATCACGAAACCTGCGATGAAAATGAAATTCTGGCACATTCACTCCATGGAGCGTCTGAAGCGGGAGTTGATGCGATGGCTAGATGGAGACATTATGGAGGGGGAAATTCGTAGGATCCAGCGAAGACGAACAACAACCTCACATGTGACTGGAAGACCTAACGTATGGTTGGAGGAAGTCAAAACAGACAGTGACGTAATGTTGATGATGCATGGGTCCGATGAAATTGTTTTAACAGTTGTAATTTTGTAGACGGAATATCGTGTTTTTTTCTTGTACGCGCAATATTTATTGTAGCAAATACTGTTAACGAAAAACTCTAATGTTTACAACATAATTAAGGAAAAGATTTTATGTATTACAATTTTTATGTGGTCGAGGCAGACGCCCGATTCAGACAATTTTTGCGATTGTGTCCGACCTGACGGCATAAACCACACTTTCTTTTCAGCTTGTCAAGGTCGTCCATTTCGGTTGTGATGCGCTTACTTTTGGGACGACCCTTCTTGTTCCTTCGTATTTGGTCATTGTGTCACACTATTTCGCCGTCGTATGCAGACCAATAATCTGGTTTTACTACCAAAGGAAAGCTGTTGTTGTAAATGTTGAGCAACGTTTCAGATTTGTAAATGTGTGACAGAAGTTGTAGCGCGTCTTGATGGGTATAAGCACAAGCGGCAATGACATGAGAGTAAGACATCCAAAAGGCTTGAAACTTGCCACAATCGCACCAACGAGAAGGTAGTACAACCCTATATTCTTGTCTTGGCAGACCTTCGTTGTGGTCGATTGTCTCTTTCACAATGAAGTTGTGGCTGTGTCGGTCAAACCGTATAACCATATGAGTGTTGGCTTTGGCACTTTCTGCCTTAATGTACTTCATGCAGCTTTCACTCCATAGTTGTCTAGATTGCAACACCGCATTCCACATTTCACCTCTTTTGGCAAACAACCAAGCCATCCTAAAATACGTAGATTTTAACAAAGCAGTGATCGGAAGGTTTCGTATGCCTTTGAATACCCCATTCATCGATTCAATAAGATTTGTTGTCATGTGTCTCCATCTTTGGCCATTGTTGTATGACCTAGTCCATTTTCCCACCGGAATATTGTCGATCCACCTACCGGCTTCCGAATTTGACAAACGGATCTCGTTGCGGTAATATTTGAACGTGAGTTGTGTCAATGCATATCCCGCATTCATAACCGCTTTCCTTAGTGTTTTGTCCTTGATCTCCCTCGTGAAATTTTGGACGATATGCCTAACGCAATAGACATGCGTAGAATGAGGGTCATGTCAACCGTTTGCAGGATTATTGTAGGCACTTTCAATGGAGGCATGTCTGTCCGAGATCAAATAGAGATCTGGTTGAGGAGCCACGTGTGTTCATAGGTTTTTCAGAAAAAAGCTCCAAGCACCACCGACCTCCCCCTCGACTAGGGCAAAGGCAATTGGGAAAATGTTGTTGTTGCCATCTTGTGGAACTGCCATCAGTAGCGTGCCTTTGTATTTCCCATACAACCAAGTCCCATCAATTTGTATAATTGGTTTACATGATGCAAACCCTGTGATGCAAGGTTGAAATGCCCAAAACACTCGACTGCATATTCCGTTTCCGTTTAGTTGACTACCATCTTGGGCGTATGCTGGCACTGTTTCCAGAATGTAAACAATACCCGGAGAATAAGTCTTGAGTGCATTCAGGTAGCGAGGAAGTTCTTGGTATGACTCCTCCCAGTTTCCGTACACATTTTCAATCGCATTGGTCTTTGCTAACCACGCCTTACGGTAAGACGGAGTATAGTTAAAAACCGTGGTGATGTTGGAGATGATGGTTTTCACCTTCAAAGATGGGTCGTTGCTGACGAGTGGTAGGATTTCTTGACAAATGAGATCGTAATTAAGTTTTCGATGGTCCTATGATTGGGTAGAACTGACACAAGTGTGGGTAGACATGGAACCTATGACCCAACAATCACCTCTTAATCTGTATGATGCAGTGAGCTTGAACATACAATCAGGGTGGACACACTTGATCTTGTACCTTTCTGGGTTGACACGGTCCACCTTAAAATCGACCGAGTTGAGCATGTGGAATTTTTTTATGGCTCTGATGCATTCCTCTCTGTTACGAAACTTGTCCTTCTCTTTTAAGTTTTCATCCGACTGCATATACGTATTGAAAAATAAATCAGAAGATGGTTTATCTCCGCCCATGTTGAAGTTTGTCATGTGTGGAGGTGGTGTGTAGATCTCGTTTGCAGGAATACCAAGTATCCTATCGTCTTCAGAATCATCATTCACCACTTCATCAAACTCTAACTCGTCATCTTCTTCTTCATCAACTGCATCTACCTCTGCTTGTTCGGTCTCCAAAGGATCAACCACTTGTGTCACCTGAGGCTCTCGCAGCATAATGTACAACTCAATAGAGGCGTACCCAGAATACACATGACTAGAAAACATATTCCGAGGATCCTCGTCATCTTGAACCTCAACCTTATAAAATATTATTTGGTTGTTACCAAAAAAAAACTGGATTCTGATAAAATATTTGTGTCACCGGGCCTCGTCTAAATTTGGCCTCCAATCGTTTTTTGAAGTACGAGAAATTAGCTTTCCCGTTTAAAAGAAATCGGATGTTGTCTGTGTCTCTAAACAAAAACCCAGAGGTGGGACAAATGTATGTCTCACCGTTGAAATGTGCATTGATGACATATTGGGGTGCAGAGGCCATTGCGTATGGTTGTTTGAAGGTTTGAAGGTTGGAATGTTTGAAGTTTATGAGTTATTCTAAGGTTTGTATGTTTGATTGTTTGAAGGTTTGATTGTATGAAGGTTTGAAGGTTGGAAGGTTTGACAGATTAAGTGAATCAATGTTTTGATAAATGTAAGACTAAATAGGTCATACTGAATTTGAATTAAGTAAGGCTGTAACCTCCAAGGCTGCCACCTAGCCTGCGCCTACTCTGCATCTACACTGTAACATGTAAGTCTCCTCCCATCACCTCCAATAGTGTTACATGCATTCAGGCATGACTTCTACAAGGCTGTCACCTAGCATGCGCCTACTCTGCAATCCGTGCCACCTCTTATTCGCCAATGGGGATGGCGACACCTTTCATTTTTGTACTCTTTCGCCAAGTCCAATGGCGCCTCCCTTAATGTCCAATCGTGTTACATGCATGCAGAGATGCCACCTCCAAGGCTGCCACCTAGCGCGCGCCTACTCTGCACCTACACTGTAACATGTATGTCTCCTCCCATCACCTCCAATAGTGTTACATGCATTCAGGCATAGCTTCTCCAAGGCTGTCACCTAGTCTGCGCCTACTCTGCAACCCGTGCCACCTCTTATTCGTCAATGGGGATGACGACACCTTTCATTTTTGTATTCTTTCGCCAAGTCCAATGGCGCCTCCCTTAATGTCCAATCGTGTTACATGCATGCAGAGATGCCACCTCTAAGGCTGCCACCTAGCCTGCGCCTACTCTGCACCTACACTGTAACATGTATGTCTCCTCCCATCACCTCCAATAGTGTTACATGCATTCAGGCATGGCTTCTCCAAGGCTGTCACCTAGCTTGCGCCTACTCTGCAACCCGTGCCACCTATTATTCGCCAATGGGGATGACGACACCTTTCATTTTTGTACTCTTTCGCCAAGTCCAATGGTGTCTCCCTTAATGTCCAATCGTGTTACATGCATGCAGAGATGCCTTCTCCAAGGCTACCACCTAGCCTGCGCCTTCACTGCAAGATTGACACTTATCATGCATGCATGCACCAGCTACCACCTAACTTACTCTAGGAAATTTTTTTGCCTATAAATACAGAGCATAACATACTTCTCTCGCACCCACAATCGTCTCACTCTCTGCTACAAAGTCTTTCATAATCTCAGGCATTTTCAACAATGTCTCTTCTCACAATGGGGGATTCTCACAGAGGCACAGGGGACAATATTGCAGCATTTGTAAGTTTCTTTTATAGTTATACATTTTTTATACTTCTGGTAATGCTTTGTTCATCTTACTTAATCTTACACCTTTACATTATTAACTCAGGATACCAAAAGATTCAGAATCCGGTCTCACAACTACCTGGCTCCCGACCCATTTATCGTACCATATCTGGAATACGCAGATTTCAGACATGTTATAAAGATCTCCAACTGCACAATAGATTCAAAGTTCATACTTGCCATGTTGGTAAGGTGGAGACCAGAGACCCATACATTTCACCTACCAATAGGTGAATGTACCGTCACGCTAGAGGATGTGTACATGTTACTGGGTCTCCCTGTCGACGGTAAGGCCGTTAACGGGTCGGTTCAACAACCCAATTCTCTGTGTGAAGAATTGTTAGGGAGAGATATGGTTGAAGGTGGTGGTGCGAGAGGTCAGGGTATACTACTAACTGAGCTTAAAAATCATTATGCAACTTTGGAATTAAACGAAAATTCCTCCGAGCAAGACAGGGTAATAAAAGTTAGAACTTATCTAATGATACTATTTGGAACCTTTTTATTTCCCGAAAGCACGGGAAATAGTGTAAATTTTATGTATTTAAATTTACTTAGAGATTTCGAAAAAACTAGAAAGTATAGTTGGGGTTCTGCTGTTTTAGCCCACCTATACAGTTCCTTGTGCAAAAATGCAATCAAGGAAAAATGTACATTTTATGGCTGCACTTTTTTACTTCAAGCCTGGGATTGGTGGAGGATGGAGTCCCTAAACCCCGTCAACAACAACACATTCGTTTTCCCGTACGCAACAAAGTAAGTCATCTAGTTATATCATTTATTACTGTTCATCTCTTCACCAACTATATGTTAAAAATAAAATATTTTTCATTTCCTTTAGGTATTGCGTGATGGGTATGGATTACAGCAAGAATCCAAGATTCAATATCGCACTATACCGCAATCTATTGGATCACCTAAGCCCGGATGATGTACGTCGTACCTTTCAACTTTCCTACTTTTAAATTATTTATGTATTACGCTTTCATTAACCTGATTTAATTTTACGCGCAGTTTGTCTGGAGACCATATTTGGATTTGGGCCATGAACCAAACCCCGAGGATGCAAAAATTTGGAGCGCCAAGACTGCAATCATACGATTCAATGTTGTGGAGATGCACCACAACGACCGTGTGAAGATGCAGTTCGGAATGCATCAAGAAATACCCAGTGATCCGACTTGTTTGTCCCCGTGGCATCTCAAAAGGGTCAACGCCCAGTGGGGTCTTACCAACTGGAAAGAATTTTCTCTAGAATGGTGTAAGATGTGGCGGAGGCGTCACCGACATGTATTGCAATTCCCGGTTTTCCTCAATCATGGTAATATGCGACACACGGATTAGTATTTCTCTTGGTACAGGTCAGTTAGTAACCTTGAAATGCACGCGCCTCATCTAAGGTATTTGGTTGACCCACGAACACAATGGGCACAACCCTCGTTTCTCCAACAACAAACCCAACACACATCAACCTCCCACCAACCCCTCAGACGAAACCGAACCACAAGCACCCAACCACAGTCCCCACCACAACACAATTACACTCAAATGCCCCACAACCAACCACAATCACCACCTCAGTACCAATACCCCCATATGCCTCACAGCCAACCGCAATTCCAATCACAATACCAACACACCCGCATACCCCACACACAATTTCAGTCTTCTGTATATCCCAATATGGGCCCGTCAACATCCAGCCTTAGCCCTAATCTAGGAGTGTCGGAAGATTATGAACCAACCGACCCAACTTACCATTAACCACAGTATCACCAAACCACCCAACATCCTCAATACCAAACACCCCAGGATCCATTTCCTTTCTACCCCCCGTACTCAGACGATCAATGCTACAGACCCACCATGGAACCCCACCCACTGCCAACACGACCAAACTTTGAGGGTATGGGTAACCGACTGTACCAAAGCGAATCTTCTAGATATGGAGATCTGACTGATTTCATAGATCCAGAATGCATTGACTTCGTTGGGCCATCGACCCTTCCACAACAGGAAACACGACGACACCCAGCACGAGAAAGGCGAGGACGGGGATGCGGAACTGGGGGTCATTATCGGGTTCTGGGAGACCACTGATTAATCTGTTTTTTTTATCTGTATTTTTTTATGTAATTCTTATGGGTGTAATAATCTTTTGTAAATAAAAAGTCAATTTTGTTGATCCTATATCTAATACGCAACACACCAGATTGAAAAAAAAAAGCGAACATTGCCCTAGAAATGCACTTAGGCGCCATCTCACTTGACTTAGGGCAAGCCCTAAGCACCTAGGCGCCAAGTGAGATGGGGCCTCCCCTAAAATAATAGGTGTAGGCGCCAAGTGAGATGGCTCCTCCTTTGGGGAATCATCTGAAACATGGTTATTTGCGTAATTTTTTCCGAAACATGGTTATTTGCGATTTTTTTAAATACCTGGTTATTGCAAAAAAAATTCTGCAAATGAGTGGTCATAATATATATACCATACACCAAGTATGTCATGTATTTAGATAAATAAATAAGTAAAAAAGAGAACTTACTAACAAATCAGAAGTTAAATTCGATACTATTTCATCGTACAATATGACGTAGGATGCACTTGTATTTCACATAGAGCTCTCGAAAGAAAGTTGCAGCAAATGCAAAGTGTGCCACAAAAGTTTTAGAACAACACGATCTTACCACTTTTCACTTTGACAAAGTACCCAAAAGAATACCTTGTGATGAATCCAAGAAGGTCATTGATTTGATGAACATTCATTTTCATTGAATTTTCATCTTTATCCTTTTCATGTTAGTTATCTTTCTCCTCCTCATGTTTCACTGATTCGGGTTGATCAATTTCTTCTTCGGCGTCATTGAGTGTGTCTCTTGAAAATAAACCTACATCATGAGATTGAAATACCTTTTTCGAGTATTCTCAGATGCCAGCATCAAAAAGTAACTTACGCATCTTTTACTAATAAAATAAAACTTGTTATTGCTTTATAGATTACATAATCCATCATCTTGTCCCATATACAATAGAGTTATAATAAGTCCATTTGACTTGAACCACCATAAATGAGAATCCATATTCTCTTTATAGAGTCAAAATAATGTTCCTACAAAACTGCAAGACAAGCTAGGTACCAAATCTTCATTGAGTTCTTGTGGGTAAGTGAAACAATTGGTTGCATTTGGAGAATCTTACAACCATAGTGACAATTTAAGTTTTCCCCATCACTAAAATCACTATCGTATACGTGCTCACAATTTGAAGACCATGAACTTGACGCCTTAAGAGCTTTAGGCTTTGTTCTTTCCTCCTTATCTGTGTCTTTATCCTTTTTCTTCTTCTTCTCACATTTTTCTCACGCTTGTCCAAGCAAGTAAGTTCTTGTTCATGTTCATCAAATTTACCAATCAATATAATGAGATACATTGTTGTAAGATCATTAGCTTCCTTGATCGCGGTGATATTTGGTTGCTAATTCCTAATAAGACATCTCAAAACTTTGTTAGTAGTAATTGCATTTGAAATAGGCATACCAAGTGCGTTCAAACAATTAATGAGATTTGATGAATTTTTCTTATCATCATTCTTCCATAGTGATTCCGGCTTAGATTGTGACAACACCATTAACATTGAATTGAGTAATGGCGTCACACATACCTTTGTCATATGAATTAACATGAATGTGCATACAAGCTTTCCAATAACTATAGTTTTATTCTGGAAAAAAATTGGGGTTGTTTTGAAATCCCCTTTAGGTTCGTACGCCACTTTCTACTAAGAGTTTCGAAGCACAGAATAAACCGGAGCTCTGATACCACTTGTTAGACTATGGAGCCAGATCTAGAGGGAGGTGAATAGACCCTCAAATAAAAAATAACTTTCAAAATGGTTATCTAAACCTTATTTGAAAAACAATACAGAGCATAATGTTTTTGGCCTAGATCAATATAGTAGTCTAAACGAACATAGTTATTGGAAATTCGGATATGCACGAGCCATATGGAATTAACATAATGATAAAAATAATCAACATAATAATGTCTCAATTAATCGTTTAATATCCAACACAACGGTTTCCTATTTTCAATGAAATTATATTAAAAACATAACATGACAATTTATCAAACATGTGGCGCGCAATCAATTTTTCAGATTTTTCTTAGAGATTTGTTGATATGTAAAAGCACTTACAATCAAAGTGATTATAAGCTAACCAACAAAGCAATTTAAACTTTAATAATCAAAGAAAAATTCTATACAAATCAATCGATCAAATAATACATTCAACACATTGCATATAGAGAGTAAATGAAAGTAAGAGATAGAACATTGCAATTTTCCTTTGAGTTAAACAAGCTAAACAATTTGTCATGCACTTGGCGTGCAATCAAAGTTTCAGAATTTTTCTTTGTGTTGTGTTGATAATAAAAAACACCTATAATCAAAAGTGATTATAAGCAACTCAACATACAATTCAAAACAAAAACAATTTTAGAAAATTTCTATGCGTCGATAAATTACTCAATGCTATTTGACAAATCAATGTATGAAGATTAAAGCAAGTAAAGCAATAAAAGAAAAGAGACATGCAGATTTTTTTAGGAAGTTCACCAATCGTCCTCGCTATGGCTACATCTCCCTCCAATTCCAAATTTGGAATTAGGATAATTTCTTACTTTGCAAAAGTATGGTTACAAGAGAAGTGTTCAAGAGAAATCCTACAAACCCTAACTATTTGGTGTTGATTCAACCCTTTCTCTTCTTTTGATCTTCAACAAGACTAAGAACACAATAGATTCAACATATTCTCCACTTAAGCTACTTCCTTTCAAATATTTCAAACACTCCAAGGTTTCTTACAAAGATTTCAAACACTCCAAGGTTATTCACTCTAGAGAATCCGATCGCAATCTATCAAAACAAGATCTTCAATTCTATCTGGCACTTTAAGCTACTTTATCTCAAAGATTTAAAATACTCCAAGGTTCCTTGCAAAGATTTTAAGCACTCCAAGGTTGTTCACTTGACCGTAATTCCCTCTTGAACGATCTTGCACGAAAATCTCCCATCAACCAATGATCTTGGAGGACAAACCCAATGTTTTCTTGGATGAAAACCCATACAAAACTCCACCCAATGCACGATTGGACATTAACAATCCTCATCTAGATGGAACCCCAATAGAACATCTCTACAATGTAATGTCATTGTGTATGCATAGATTGGAGGTTGAAGATGAAGATAGAAATAGGCTGATTTTATGGTTTCACCATGTTGGAATAATGCATGAAGAGTATTTATAGTTTTGGAAAACTTTGGGCAGAGAGGGATAATTTCAGAATAAAAGAAATTAGAAAACTAACAAAGTAAAAAAGTATGTGTCGAATCAAGATCTGTATGTGTCGACACATACATGATATTTTGAAAGCATGTGTCGATCTAAAAAGGTCTAGGTGTCGACCAAATAGTTACAGAGGCTACAAGCTTTAATATGATAGTAAATGTGTACCTGAAAAATGACTGTGTCGACACATAAAATAATTTTTTCCACAAATTCAAAAAAACTTCAGTATGTGTCGACCTAAAGGGTGCATGTGTCGGCCTAAGGCTTACAGAAGCTACAAGCTTTAAAAATGCATTGCATGTGTCGACCTGAAATAAGTATGTGTCGAAACATGTGAAGGCGTGAAAACACAAGAAATAGGGAGTTTGAATTGGGTTTTTAAAACAACTATTATTTTAAGAATATTCCCCTTTAAGTTAAAATATTTTTTCTTCACTCTTGATAATAACAATAAGTAAGAGCATGAAGTAAAGAACAATGTATGTGTGATATGGTGGGAGAACTGACTTGAGGTTTTGCGTTTGTGTTCGCAATTGTTCGGTTTAGCAAGAGTCGCCACCGACTTTTTATTTTATCCTAAGGAAAGGTCAAAAAGCACAGGAAAGACCTTTGAGATGTTTTCTTGGGTTCGGGGGGTAGATTATGAAAAGGGAAGGTGTTAGCACCCTTTTCATCCATGGTTTTCCATGGGATCTTAGTTACTTGTTTTAGATCACTTGATTTTTCTTTTCAATTGTTTGAAATGGTGCTTTGTGTGTGGTTTTTGAAAATGCTTTGAAAAAGAGGCCTTGTATAGGCAACCTTTGTAATGATTCTTGTTGGAATATATACAAAGGTGTGTGTCTTTTTGAAAAGATATTTCAATGTTTTGAAAGTTTGTTTTGAAATTGTGTTGTGAGGTGTGTTTGAAAGTAGCAAAGATATTTTGCAAGCTTTTGATCAAGTAACTAAGAGTTGTCTACCCTATTTTACTCAAAGACCTTTCTTATGTTTTTAACCCTTTTGACAGTGTCGTTTCACTATTGCATTTGGTGAACAACCTTGTGTTAGGATGGTAAACGGGACAGGCGCGGGTCATCGCATACGATCATTGAAAGTAACTTGTGAGACGCTCTAGCAATTTTGTAAGGGACGAGATTGTTTTATTGAAGGCAACATCGAGGGTCATCGAGGGACTACGATCTTTGTTTATCGAAGGGTGCATTTGCTAGAGTGTCTCATACTCGAGGGACATGATTGCATCTTCCGAGGCAACAAGCGAGGTTACCCTAGAGGTGCATGTGTGAATGGTGTTTGTCATTTTCATGCATTTGTCTTGTATTAGGTTATCTAGCGATTGATTTTGAATCTTGCCATACAAACCCTAATTACTATACAGTATATTGAAAGCAATAAATTACGGGATTTAAAAGTCTAAGTTATTACAAAAAAGTATTTGGGGATGGGGGTACAATTATTTACAAATGGGGATGAGTCTCATAAGAATAGTAATGTCCAAATGTGTGTTACAACCAAATCGAATCGTCGCAATTCAATGTAAAATTATAACAAATTAAGGAAAATCAGTAAATTATGAGATGCATGTATTTATTTACAAATAAACAAATAAAATTTAACCTAATAAAGATTAAGTATTATTATTATTTTGTTTTATGTTTTTTAGGAACTTATGTAAAGAAAAGTTTTAAAGAAAGATTAATTAAACAAAGATTCTAGTATTTTTTGTACTTAATTAAATGTAACAAATATTAAAGAAAACTACTTTGAGAAAATCAAAACAAAATTTAATCTACTATTGATTTTTTTATTATTAACAAAACAAATTATTTTAGAATGAAAATAATTAAAAAGAAAGGTATTGGTTTAAAGAAAAGAAATTTAAAGAAAAGAAAAAAAAAAGATGGGCCTAAAAAGTATTGTGGCCCAAATGAAATGGAGAGGAACAAAAGGGGGGGGGGGGGGGGGGGGGGGGGTTGCGTGCTTAGAAAAAACGTTGGGCTTTAGGCAATTTGGGGCGAACAGGCCCAACTGAAATGCTTGTACAACATTTTAGGGGTTTGGTTTTGATTAGGGTTTGCAAGTTTGGTACACAGCGGCGCCGCTTCGTTCTTCTTCTCCTCTCTTCATCTTTCTCATCCACATGCGCTTATGATTCTTCCTCAAATTTCCAAGGCCTAACCCTCTCACCTCTTCACGATAATCCAAGGCCTTTGCTTCGAAAGGTATGGTTCACTTCTTGTCTTTGGGGTTTTTACAGTTTGGTTGCATTTATTTTGTGTTTGCTTGCATGTTTAGTTCTTTAACCTATGATGTTTATGAATATGATACAGTAAAAGGGATTGAGAAGACTTACCTTGAGCGTTTTGTTTCTGAAAAAAAGATGGAGGGAGAGAGATGAGAGTTGGTGGCGGCGTTCCTGGTGGCCGGAGGGGAGGAGAATGAGATGAACACGCTTCTGGTATTTTTTGTTGTTCTTTTGATTTGGATGTTGTTTGATGATGATGATTTTCTGAGAACTGTTTTTTCTTTGTTGCTTCTGAACCTCTGAACTTCTTCCTTGGTTATTTGATGTTTTATGATGATGATTATTCTGAAAACTGCTTCGAAACTTTTGTTGATGTTGATGATGATCTTGATTCTGAAACAAAGTGCTTTGCTTCTGAATCTCTTCCTCTTTTTTGGCTTGTTGATGATGATTTGATTCTGAAACTGTATTGTTTTTGATTTGCTTATGAACCTTTTCCTCTTTCTTGGCTTGTTAATGATGAGAAACCTCTGAAAACTGTTTTTTGCTTCTGAAATTCTCTTCTCTTCTCTTGGAATGATGTTGATGATGAGTGATGAAATCACTTCTGAAACAGACTTTTGTTGGCTTGATTTGAGTTTGTTAATTTGTGGTTGTTTTTGTGTTAATGATGATTTTGATTCTGAAACTCTATTGTTGGCTTGTTCTTTGTTGGTTTTGAAGATTAATGTTTGCAGGTTGCTTTGAGTTTCTGGTTACAGGCTGTGTGTTTTGTTGATTGGCTTGTTGAGCTTGTAGTTCTTGGGCAAGCTTGCAGGTTTATGGTTTTGAGCAGTTTGTTTGCACAGGTTTTGGGTTGCAGGTTGTTTAGGCAGGTTGTTTTGGTTTGGCATATTTGCAGGTCTGAGCAAACTTGCAGTTTGTGTGTTTTGCAGTTGAAACTGCAGGGTTTTGGAAGCTAACAGTTTGGAAGGGTTTGGCAGGTTTTGGCCATTTGATGAGCTTGTAGTTGGAGCCAGGCTTGTGGTTTAAGCAGTTTTGCCAATTTTCAAGCTGTGCAGGTTTTGGGCTTGTTGTTTGAGCAAGCTTGTGGTTTGTTTTCTGAGTTTGTGTTTAGGCTTATGCAGATGTTTAACAGGTTTTGGCCTGTTTGCTTGGCTTACAGTTTTGTTGGTCAGATAGCAGCTTGTGCAGGTTTTTTGGGGCCAAGTATTTCTCTCCTCCCCTGAACTTTTATGCAGTTTTTCTTTTATATCTTTTTTGCTCTTCTTGTCTTTGACAGCCTGCTTTAGCCAAAACTGCCAACTTTTCACTAAAGGTCCTCTCTTTCTCTCTCTTCCCCATAAGCACTTTTGCTTATTATTTTAAATTCTGAAAAGTTTGTCTAGGCTGGAAAATGATGATGGCTATTACAAGCCTCTTGCTTGTCAACATGTTTTCCTCTGCATTTACCTGCTATTTGATTTGCCATGCTGCATTTTCTGCTGTACCTTCTGTACTTGTATGCTTTTGCTAGTTGGTTTTCTTGACAATTTTGCATTCAGTTTGGGTTTGCCATGTTTAGTTAGCTTGCTATGCTTGGTTACTGCAGTTTGACATTCAGTTTGGTTTTGCTTTAGTATGCAGCCTTGTATAGCATGGCCCATGTTTTTGCATTTGAACCAATTGTATGCTTGCATTTTATTTTTTTACTTTTCTCTTTATGAACCAAGAAGAGCAATCTTCTTGTGATTTGCAAAGAGAAAAATAAAAACATGATGAAAAAATAGCATTCTGATTCCGGCCGACAAACTTTAATGATGATTTTCTTTTCTTTCTTTTCATTTGAAAATTCTTGTACTAATTTTCTTTTCCTTCTCCTTTTGCAGGTGCGTACTAATTGGACGATAGAGGAAGCAGTAGAAACCAAAGATCTTAAGTATGGGAGCACTGAAGCTTTAGAAGATTTAGGCTTAGATTAGATAGGCTCCTTTTTCATTTATTGTAAATATTTATTTTCTTTTAAAATACTATAAGTTGTAAAACTTACAATATTTAAAAATAATAAATTATTCTTTTGTAACAATATTTGAAAAATGAATAAAAGAGTCTTTATCCAAAATAATTATTTCTACTGTCAACTATCTTTCAATTTTTCCTCTTCACTTTTATATTTAAGATTCCTGATTAAAAATAAACTGAAACGGTATTCCAGCATTTTTAATACAGACAACTTAAAATCCAAGTAATCCATAAAACTCTGCAATTTCTTTGCATCAGTATTCCAATCAACATACGCGTTGTGCATTCCAAACAAACAAGCATTTCCATTAACTGGCAAACATTTCACTCCACTAACAAGCAAATGCCTTAATGTTCCAAACAAAAGTCTCAGCTCTTATCCCAGATAATTAGGTTTTGAGAAACAACCAGTAAACTTGAACGATCGTGAAAACAATGTAACAGTTAACTAAATTTCTGAGGATTCAATTTCTTCTGAGAAATGCGAGAGAAAACCCTAATTCTGGATTGTCTGCTAAAGAAAAGTCAGTTTGATCGATTCTTGAGCTAATCTTAAAAATCAGAGAAAACCCTGGGATTGTGATGTTCTTGTGAAAAAGGGAGGGAAAATTTTGGGGTACAACAGTTGCCCCTGTTCAATCTTCTTGAACCTGAACAGTCAGATTGGAGAGTTCTTCGTTCGCGACTCGAAGGTAAAAGATGATTGGACACTAGAGTGCCCCTAAATTTGCACTCGTCAAAGCATAGTTGAGGGAATGGGCTTAAAGATGCCATCTGGAGATGTGACAGAATCTTGTCGAAGATGGGCTTCAAGATGCCATCCAAGAACGTTTGTTGAACTGTATGTTGTAGGTGAAAGAATGAGTATCAGAAATGTATCTATGTTTGGAACGTCTCTGAGCTGGGGGTCTGAATAAGCAATAGATTAGCATCCGTGTTTAGAGCTTCCGTAAACTGTTTTCAGTGAGCTGGGGTCGAAGCTTGCTAATCTTATCCTGAAAAGGGTAGAATATTAGCTGAAACACAAAGTTATGTTGCATGAAATGTATGATGCGATATATTTGTTATGTCAATGTTTATGATATATGAATGCAATGAATGCGCATGTAAGCTGATTAATCGTCTTGCTGAGGAAGATAAATCCTGGATAGTTGGAGATAATAAAATCTTTGACCGCTGTCGGGGAAAATAAATCCTTGACTGCTGCTGGAGATTGAAAATCCTTTGATCGTTTGAGAATGAGAAGCCCTGGGACCACTGTTGAAGAGTATGTGTATCTTCAAGCTTTTCAACCTCTGTGGGGAGAAGTTATACTGCTTGGGGAAAGTCAGGAGTTTGGGTTGTATGCCAATCTACTAGGATTCCTGTTTTGTCATTTGAGGAGAACTCCGCTAGGGAATATCTGAAAACTCTGTGGAGAATTGAGAATGAGAATCTTCATTCTGCTAGGGGAATTTGTACTGAGGAGCCGAGAACGAGAATCTTCGACCTGCAGGGGATTAGAAATTCTGTGGGGAATAGCCATACTGTAGGAGAGTAGCTATCCTACTGGGGAACAAGCTCGAGATTCTGGGAAAGGCTTATTCCTGTTTTTAGAAGTTCAGGAGTTGAGATCATACGCCACTTTGAGAATGAAAATCTTCGTTCTGTCGGGAATATCAGAAACTTAGGTTATATGCCACTTTGAGAATAAGAATCTTCATTCTGTCGGGAATATCAGGAACTCAGGTTATATGCCACTTTGAGAATGAGAATCTTCATTCTGTCGGGAATATCAGAAACTTAGGTTATATGCCACTTTGAGAATGAGAATCTTCATTCTGTCGGGAATATCAGGTTATTGGGTGTATATACCACTTTGAGAATGAGAATCTTCATTCTGTCGGGAATATCAGGAGGTTAGGAGTACGCCAATCTACTGGGGAAGCAAAATGAGAATCTTCATTCAGGCGTTTGGGTCATAAGGTTGAGTGTATGCCAATCTACTAGGGAAGCAAGAATGAGAATCTTCATTCAGGCGTTTGGGTCAGAAGGTTGGGTGTATGCCAATCTACTAGGGAAGCAAGAATGAGAATCTTCATTCAGGCGTTTGGGTCAGAAGGTTGGGTGTATGCCAATCTACTGGGGTTTTAAGGATGATAATCTTCATTCTGTTAACGGTATCAGGAGCTTGGGAGTATACCAATCTTTTGAGGTTTCAAGGATGAGAGTCTTCATTCTGTTAAGAGAGACAAAATTTTAGGAGCTTCATTTGTCCATTATTCTGCTGGTGGGTTGTTTCTGTTGAGATTTAGGCACTCGTCCGTAATTCAACTGAATTAAAAGCTTTGTCGAGATTTAGGAACTTGTCCGTAATTCGACTGAGAAAAAAAAGCTCTGTCGCTTTAATTTGATTGTACCTTTCCTGAAAGGTAAAGGTTAGTGGCATATATCAAACAACGATGTCTTCAAAATAAATGAGATTGCATTGCATGATGTCCTGATGCACAGAGGTGTAATGTTTTTCAACACGACCTTTCGCTGGGGAAAATAAATCCCGAACTGATGAAGGAGAAAAGAGTTGGATTCTTCATCTCTGATAGTGAAGAAAAAATCAGAATAAATCGCTGAGAGATTTATCTGACATATCAAAAACCCGGAATATCTTCCACTGGCATAAGAATCAGGGAGATCTTAGAGAGGGTCTTGGGTTAACTTTGATTCAATCGGATGATGGAGGAATCTTTAACGACTGTAACTCCAACAGGTGATGAGGGAATCTTCGACGACCATAACTTTCAACAGGTGATGAAGGAAACTTCGACGACCGTAACTTTCAACAGGTGATGAAGGAATCTTTAACTGCCGATCAATCTGCGTATGTTATGGATGTTGTTGAAATGTAATTTTGTTTTGGAGAATAAATCCTTGACAAGTGTTGGGGAAATAAACCCATGACTGTTGGTCTTCTAGAGAGGTGATAAACTTCTCGAGGATGCTTGAATTCCTATTCAGAAAGATTTTGGAGAGATTCGTCACTGCCCCTAGTATCAAATGTTTGTGAAACTGCCAGGAAACTTGGACTGAACATAACCCTTTGAGGAGATTGACGTTTTAATGCCCCAAGTTATGGTAATGGAGACTTGCCCCAGGTTTATCTGCAATTGAGAGATTTCTTGAAATCTTGACTGGACTGTCCCAAGTTTACTGGGCTTTGAAAGATTTGTTGAAATCTTGATTGGACTGCCCCAGGTTTACTGGACAATACCAAACCAAGTCCCCTTTTGTTGATAGGAGATTTTTGCCACGGGAGTGCCATCCCACTTAAAGTGATTTTATTCACTGAGAGAGATTTTTGTTCATTCGAACATTTACTGTGTGAATTTCTTTGCTGTCAAACAAATAAACATGTGCAAACAACAATATTCAAATAATGCAAAGTTTATGCTTGTCTTGAATTTTTTTTTGAAAAATGCGTTTTTTAGCAGAAAGCTTTTTATAGGAAAAATTCAGCTCAAGATTTAGAGCAATGCCTTACAGGAGTCAGGATACCTTTTGGTAACAGTATGCTTTCGAACTAACCCATACTTCAATTAGGACTTTTGAAGGGTTGTAACGTGGCTTGGTTCACGGTTTAAGAAACAAAGAATAAAGGCTCAAAGTATATTTGTACCCACCCGCTCTTCGTGATGTTCTTCAATCCTAAACTCAGTTAATTGTGCGTCAAACTCTATTCGAGTTTGGAACGATGTGTTGGTGATGGTCCACATAAGTTGAATTTTGAAGACAGTCATCATCATCATTTTTTTTGCAACATTTTTCATGTTGTTTAGGATTTTGTAATGACCTCTTTCTTTTGATTTGTTATCCCTAGTTTTTGCCTGACTGTTCTTATTTTCGAGATTACAGTCAACGGGATGCCCTAACTTTCTTAAGCCTCCTTTGTAGGTTTTGGCTCAGTGGGTTTTTCTCTTAGAGAGATAATGACTGCTTATGGGGTAATGAACCATCAGTGCCTTTTGGTTCCAAAGGAATGTTTTGATGTCATTCGTTGTATTACGAACTGAGAGTTTGCGGCTAAGCGCACGTTCTGAATTAACTGAGAGACTACACTGCCCCAGGTTTAAAGGTTTCAATTTATGTTTAAAATAGAAAACTTCTACTTCTTTGGATCGAAGGGGTTGACTAGGGATTATCTTCCTTATAACTCCAGTGTTTAGGAATTGAAAGAAACGCATGTACATCATCAGCAAGGTCTATCCAAAAGCATACTGTATGAGATTATGGCATTGTTTTCGTCATCCTCCCTCTAAAGACTTATAACTTTTAGCAAGAGTTAAATATCATAAAGAAAGTAGAGAGCATATTTCAAGAATAGTGAAAACGAATGGATGAATTAAAGACAAACATATGCAATGCATTAATGAAACAGAGTCTGACATCAACAGATAACTGTTTGAATAACAAAAGAAATTACAACTTGAAAATTCAAATGAAACAAAAATCTCTTAGTTCGAACTTGTCATTTCGGGTGGAGAACCCTCAGCGGAAGATTTTTATCTCGCCATCCGGCATGAATTTCAGCACTCCTCTGTCAATCAAATCTTGGATTTTGTTTTTCAAAGCCCAACAGTCATCTGTGTCATGTCCAGGACTATAGGAGTGGTATACACAAAATGCGTCGGGGTGATAGCCAGTAGCAGAGGTATTGGGATTCCGAAGAGGATCCTTTAAAGCAGTCAGATTGACCTCCAACAAGCATTTCAGTATTAGAGATGATGGTATGTCAGTCTCAGTGAAATGTCTTCCAGATGTATTTTGCTTACGCCGATTTCCCCATTGACGCTGGCGAGGTTGTTGCTGGGCTTGTGACCCTGAAGCAAGCCGAGGAGCCTTTCCCTTGTCTTCTTGTCTCAAAGGAAGCTGAATGGTGACTTGATCTTCAACCCTAGTTGTTTTCCCCACTTGGTTATCTTGAAGCAGTTTGTTGATGAGGACCCTGAGCTCCTCTTGTCTTTGAGTCAGGTCTTGAATGAGAGCCATCTGGCCCACCAGTTGTCCCATCATCTAGATCTTCATTGTTGCCAACTCAATCGGTAGCCCTTCCAACTGATCATTCCTGATGCCGCCTGGATTCCCTAGGACCATGCCCCTTGTGAGGAGAGCTTTCACCTCTTCTTGCCCCTGGGACAGGTTCAAGAACATTTCTTGAAGTTGAGCGTTTTGAGCCTGGATATCTTCGACAATCCTCTCTAGAGCCATCTCTACTGAAATAAACAGTAGGAGAATAAGGAAACCTGAAAGGGAAAACCTTTCATGATACAATGCATGATATGTGGATGCATATTTTCAAGAATCTCGCGGGTTAAACACAAGAAAATGTTAAAGGTTGAACTTCGATCAACATCTTTGATTGGAGAACTTTGTATCGGTGGATGTCTTTCCACGAGAATCAAGCTCACCATGTCAAGTGGGTCATATCCCTCGATTCAAGTTGTTGTACTTGATCTTCGATGGTGTTTGTTTATAGGAAAATGAATCCTCTTGCCCTTTGGTAGATGTCTGGTTCAACGTGACCCTGCATCAAAGACCCTCAAGATCCTTGAAATGGTTATTGAAAATGCTATGGTATGATGTTATGATGTTATGTACAGGTATGCAAAAGTAAGCAAGTGTATATACAGGTAATCACATTCACACAAAGTAGACAAGTCCTTAGGTTTAGGCTTGCATGGAGTTCATAGGTAAGTACCCTCTTTAGTTGGCTCAACCTGTCCTATAAATAGAAACCGGGTTCTAAGGAGCTCAATATCACTGGATTATTTTCTGTGTTCATTGTTTCAGTTTAGCCACTTTACTGGCGACCGAAATATTCCAAGAAAACAATCCTCAATGAGTGTAGTATCGAGTATCTACCAACTTTGGACTGCACCAAAGCCGGTCACCTCACTATCCCTAAAAAGGCCAAGATGGTCAAGTAAGGTTCTAAGAGTTCGTTAGTGCTTTATGACATCACTCAGTGGCCCCGTATTCTCTTTGATTAACTCAAAGGCTACCGGTACCCACAAATATGTCACACTAATGTAGCCACTGCTTCAACCATGTCGGTATACCCCGCACAGTTCCCTCACAGTTTATTGCTACTTACCTAAAAGGTGTCCCCAAATCCGGGTGTAGGATTTAAACCCAAACAAGGAACCCGACATGTAAAGCAATCAAGGCAAACAAGATAAGCATGCAAAGGTGATCTAAAACCCTAAGGTAACCCCCACTTTTAGAATCAATATCCCCAATAGAGTCGCCAATTCTGTGATACGGTGGGAGAACTGACTTGAGGTTTTGCGTTTGTGTTCGCGGTTGTTAGGTTTAGCAAGAGTCGTCACCGACTTTTTATTTTATCCTAAGGAAAGGTCAAAAAGCACAGGAAAGACCTTTGAGATATTTTCTTGGGTTCGGGGGCTAGATTATGAAAAGGGAAGGTGTTAGCACCCTTTTCATCCATGGTTTTCCATGGGCTCTTAGTTACTTGTTTTAGATCACTTGCTTTTGCTTTTCAATTGTTTGAAATGGTGCTTTGTGTGTGGTTTTTGAAAATGCTTTGAAAAAGAGGCCTTGTATAGGCAACCTTTGTAATGATTCTTGTTTGAATATATACAAAGATGTGTGTCTTTTTGAAAAGATATTTCAATGTTTTGAAAGTTTGTTTTTAAATTGTATTGTGAGGTGTGTTTGAAAGTAGCAAGGATATTTTGCAAGCTTTTGATCAAGTAACTAAGAGTTGTCTACCCTATTTTACTCAAAGATATTTCTTATGTTTTTAACCCTTTTGACAGTGTCGTTTCACCATTGCATTTGGTGAACAACCTTGTGTTAGGATGTTAAACGGGACAGGCACGGGTCATCGCATACAATCATTGAAAGTAACTTGTGAGACGCTCTAGCAATTTTATAAGGGACGAGATCGTTTTATCGAAGGCAACATCGAGGGTCATCGAGGGACTACGATCTTTGTTTATCGAAGGGTGCATTTGCTAGAGTGTCTCATACTCGAGGGACATGATTGCATCTTCCGAGGCAACAAGCGAGGTTACCCTAGAGGTGCATGTGTGAATGGTGTTTGTCATTTTCATGCATTTGTGTTGTATTAGGTTATCTAGCGATTGATTTTGAATCTTGCCATACAAACCCTAATTACTATACAGTATATTGAAAGAAATAAATTGCGGGAATTAAAAGTCTAAGTTATGACAAAAAAGTATCCGGGGATGGGGGTACAATTATTTACAAATGGGGATGAGTCTCATAAGAATAGTAATGTCCAAATGTGTGTTACAACCAAATCGAATCGTCGCAATTCAATGTAAAATTATAACAAATTAAGGAAAATCAGTAAATTATGAGATGCATGTATTTATTTACAAATAAACAAATAAAATTTAACCTAATAAAGATTAAGTATTATTATTATTTTGTTTTATGTTTTTTAGGAACTTATGTAAAGAAAAGTTTTAAAGAAAGATTAATTAAACAAAGATTCTAGTATTTTTTGTATTTAATTAAATGTAACAAATATTAAAGAAAACTATATTGAGAAAATCAAAACAAAATTTAATCTATTATTGGTTTTTTTATTATTAACAAAACAAATTATTTTAGAATGAAAATAATTAAAAAGAAAGGTATTGGTTTAAAGAAAAGAAATTTAAAGAGAAGAAATTTAAAGAAAAGAAAAAAAAGACGGGCCTAAAAAGTATTGTGGCCCAAATGAAATGGAGAGGAACAAAAGGGGGGGGTGCGTGCTTAGCAAAAACGTTGGGCTTTAGGCAATTTGGGGCGAACAGGCCCAGCTGAAATGCTTGTAAAACATTTTAGGGGTTTGGTTTTGATTAGGGTTTGCAAGTTTGGTACACAGCGGCGCCGCTTCGTTCTTCTTCTCCTCTCTTCATCTTTCTCATCCACATGCACTTATGATTCTTCCTTAAATCTCCAGGTTGCCGGAGCGCCACCCTAACCCTCTCACCTCTTCACGACAATCCAAGGCCTTTGCTTCGAAAGTTATGGTTCACTTCTTGTCTTTGGGGTTTTTACAATTTGCTTGCATTTATTTTGTGTTTGCTTGCATGTTTAGTTCTTTAACCTATGATTTTTATGAATATGATGCAGTAAAAGGGGTTGAGAAAACTTACTATGAGTGTTTTGTTTCTGAAAAAAAGATGGAGGGAGAGATATGGGAGTTGGTGGCGGCGTTCCTGGTGGCCGGAGCGGAGGAGAATGAGATGAACACGCTTCTAGTATTTTTTTGTTGTTCCTTTGATTTGGATGTTGTTTGATGATGATGATTTTCTGAGAACTGTTTGTTCTTTGTTGCTTCTGAACCTCTGAACTTCTTCCTTGATTATTTGATGTTTTATGATAATGATTATTCTGAAAACTGCTTCGAAACTTTTGTCGATGTTGATGATGATCTTGATTCTGAAACAAATTGCTTTGCTTCTGAATCTCTTCCTCTTTTTTGGCTTGTTGATGATGATTTGATTCTGAAACTCTATTGTTTTTGATTTGCTTCTGAACCTCTTCCTCTTTCTTGGCTTGTTAATGATGAGAAACCTCTGAAAACTGTTTTTTGCTTCTGAAATGCTCTTCTCTTCTCTTGGAATGATGTTGATGATGAGTGATGAAATCACTTCTGAAATAGACTTTTGTTGGCTTGATTTGAGTTTGTTGATTTGTGGTTGTTTTTGTGTTAATGATGATTTTGATTCTGAAACTCTATTGTTGGCTTGTTCTTTGTTGGTTTTGAAGATTAATGTTTGCAGGTTGCTTTGAGTTTTTGGTTACAGGCTGTTTGTTTTGTTGTTTGGCTTGTTGAGCTTGTAGTTCTTGGGCAAGCTTGCAGGTTTATGGTTTTGAGCAGTTTGTTTGCACAGGTTTTGGGTTGCAGGTTGTTTAGGCAGGTTGTTTTGGTTTGGCCTATTTGCAGGTTTAAGCAAACTTGCAGTTTGTGTGTTTTGCAGTTGGAACTGCAGGTTTTTGGAAGCTAACAGTTTGGAAGGGTTTGGCAGGTTTTGGCCATTTGATGAGCTTGTAGTTGGAGCCAGGCTTGTGGTTTAAGCAGTTTTTCCAGTTTTCAAGCTGTGCAGGTTTTGGGCTTGTTGTTTGAGCAAGCTTGTGGTTTGTTTTCTGAGTTTGTGTTTAGGCTTATGCAGGTGTTTAGCAGGTTTTGGCATGTTTGCTTGGCTTACAGTTTTGTTGGTCTGATAGCAGCTTGTGCAGGTTTTTTGGGGCCAAGTATTTCTCTCCTCCCCTGAACTGTTATGCAGTTTTTCTTTTATATCTTTTTTGCTCTTCTTGTCTTTGACAGCCTGCTTTAGCCAAAACTGCCAACTTTTCACTAAAGGTCCTCTCTTTCTCTCTCTTCCCCATAAGCACTTTTGCTTATTATTTTAAATTCTGAAAAGTTTGTCTAGGCTGGAAAATGATGATGGCTATTACAAGCCTCTTGCTTGTCAACAGGTTTTCCTGTACATTTACCTGCTATTTGATTTGCCTTGCTGCATTTTCTATTGTACCTTCTGTACTTGTATGCTTTTGCTAGTTGGCTTTCTTGACAATTTTGCATTCAGTTTGGGTTTGCCATGTTTAGTTAGCTTGCCATGCTTGGTTACTGCAGTTTGACATTCAGTTTGGTTTTTCTTTAGTATGCAGCCTTGTATAGCATGGCCCATGTTTTTGCATTTGAACCAATTGTATGCTTGCATTTTATTTTTTTACTTTTCTCTTTGTGAACCAAGAAGAGAAATCTTCTTGTGATTCGCAAAGAGAAAAATAAAAACATGATGAACAAATAGCATTCTGATTCCGGCCGGTAAACTTTAATGATGATTTTCTTTTCTTTCTTTTCATTTGAAAATTCTTGTACTAATTTTCTTTTCCTTCTCCTTTTTCAGGTGCGTACTAATTGGACGATAGAGGAAGCAGTAGAAACCAAAGATCTTAAGCATGGGAGAACTGAAGCTTTAGAAGATTTAGGCTTAGATTAGATAGGCTCCTTTTTCATTTATTGTAAATATTTATTTTCTTTTAAAATACTATAAGTTGTAAAACTTACAATATTTAAAAATAATAAATTATTCTTTTGTAACAGTATTTGAAAAATGAATAAAAGAGTCTTTATCCAAAAGAATTATTTCTACTGTCAGCTATCTTTCAATTTTGCCTATTCACTTTTATATTTAAGATTCCTGATTAAAAATAAACTGAAACGGTATTCCAGCATTTTTAATACAGACAACTTAAAATCCAAGTAATCCATAAAACTCTGCAATTTCTTTGCATCAGTATTCCAATCAACATACACGTTGTGTATTCCAAACAAACAAGCATTTCCATTAATTGGCAAACATTTAACTCCACTAACAAGCAGATGCCTTAATGTTCCAAACAAAAGTCTCCGCTCTTATCCCAGATAATTAGGTTTTGAGAAACAACCAGTAAACTTGAACGAGCGTGAAAACAATGTAACAGTTAACTGAATTTCTGAGGATTCAATTTCTTCTGAGAAATGCAAGAGAAAACCCTAATTCTGGATTGTTTGCTAAAGAAAAGTCTGTTTGATCGATTCTTGAGCTAATCTTAAAAATCAGAGAAAACCCTGGGATTGTGATGTTCTTGTGAAAAAGGGAGGGCAAATTTTGGGGTACAACAGTATGTTTATACTAGTTCACTTGAAAATTATCAAGCTAGTCGAGTCCATCCACCAAAGTGATTTTACCTCACTCAATCGAGGACTTAATCCACTATAACCAAACTAATTACAATCTGCACAAGCTACCTGCAAGTGACTAACAACCTCTAGATTCACAAGCCCTAAACTTCTTAAGGATTCAGACCTACCCGGTCCCTTAAGGAATATCAACTAATAATCTACATGATTATTACAATGCACAAGCTACCTGCAAATGACTAACAACTTATAAAATTCGTAAGCTCTAGACTTCTTAAGAATTCAGACCTACCCGGTCCCTTAAAGAATATCAAACAACAGTTTAAATACAAGTTTTGTTCACAAGAGTATTGCTTCTAAAAAGTTGAATATGTAAACTATTTTATGAACACTGACTTAAGAATGTGAAAGCAATGAACAATGTTTGCGCGTGAATATTCAGTAGTTATCCTTACTTTCTTTCTTGGTATTCAAGCCTTTATATAGCCATTAACATAATGTACACGTTGGGGGATACTCCTGGAATTTCCATAAACATTGGCATCTTAAACAGTAACATGAGGGACAAGATCGTGCGACGCGTCTGTCCTTTCATGGTAGTGGAATGAAACATTGATTGTACCATGTTAATGTTATCTTCTTTCCTTCTGCACTTCATAGGCTTTTGCGAGCATGAGTTTAGAAGCGAGAACATAACATAAGGTCATAAGAACTTCAAGACTTCAGAGTCTTTAAAATTGCGTCTTTAGAGTTTTCAGCACTTGGTTATGAGAACCTTTTCTTCAAACCTTGGGTCTTTGGAACTTCAAGTCTTTAGAATCTTTAGACCTTATGTCTTTTAGAGTATTCAACACTTGGTCTTCAGAACCCTTATATTTAGAACTTCATTAATAGAAACACAAGCTTTCAGCATATGGACTTCAGTAGAAACTTTGTCTTCAGATCTCCTAACTTTGTCTCTTTGGAACATGTTGTCTTTAGAAGCTTCAAGTCTTCAGCATCTAGACATAAGTAACAACTTTTGTCTTCAGATCTTTTGACTGGTTTCTTCAGACAAATATCATAGTTTACACTTCAGAGCCTTCTGGAGTGTCTTGCTACTGTCCAACAGAACTTGTGTAGCATAGAAGTGGAATCGTATCTCTTCTAATGTATTGGCCACGCCACCTATCAGAAGCAGAACCTGTTTGTTAAGTACTAAACAATAACAAACATTAGTATAACAAAATTGTTCATACAAATTATACTCATTTTTTATTATTGTACCCCAAAATTTTCCCTCTCACTTATCAAGAATTTGCTCACAAGATCTCCTTAGCTCAAGACTGCACTAGGGTTTAATCAGCTCAAGACACCTCCTTAAGCACTGATGACCAAAATTAGGGTTTGAGTTTGCACAAGGATATTTGAGCTTACAATGCCCCATATTACTTTCATGGATCATCATGGACCCCCAAGATCACTCATGTCAAGTTTCAAGTCTTGGATCACATTTTTGATCTGTCAATTGAGCAATTGACCTACAAATCAGTTGTATTAGGGAAAAAGTCAACTATGACCAATTTACAGTCAAATTTCATACTTTTTGATCCACATCAACATTTTAAACTCATATGTATCATTTGATTAAGTTTGGACCACAACTCTCCAAGATATTTGATCAAATCTCCAAAAGGGGAAAATGGTCAAAATTAGGGTTTTGACTGGGAAAGGACAATTGCTGATTTTTGACGTAACAAATGATCAATTGTTTTAAGGCATGATCTTAAGAGTACAATTGTATTATTTTAACCTAATGACATGGTTCAAAACATCCCAAGTTCAAAGGTTTGACAGATGAATTTTCAGTCAACTGATCAAAAGTCAACTATATACTGAAAAGTCAAACATTGATTTTTTGGTCAAATTCAAATGCCAAAGATCACAATTCATTAAAACATGTCAAAATATGAAACTTATTCATCAATAAATCAAAAAGTTAAGATTTCATTTTGAAAAGTCAAAATTTCTAAACATAGAAATTTTTCTAAGTGTTGGAAATTTCTTATTTTTTTCATAACTTTGAGCAAAATTTTCACCATGATGCAAGATGAATCAAGATAAACTTCCAACATGAAAGTTGTATATCTATATGAAATATACAACTTTGCTTCACACAACTTCTTATAAAAGTGCTTGGATCTCAAGTTATAATTTTATGAATATGTGGTCATGAAACTAAACACTTAGTGAAATTTTGCCCTATTTTGGTCAGGATTTTGACCCAACTTCATGGCACTTTTTGCATATAGTTCCAAGGGGAATATTCAAAAGAAATTCAAATATGTGTTTTAGAGCACATTGCAAGCTTTCCAAAATATCCAAGAACACCTTGAGATCATTCTTGAGTAAGGAGAATAGAAGAGATGAAGTTAGGATTTTATCACTTTAATTACAAGTCATTTTAGTGATGAACAAGATTCAAATTCAAAGTTGTGCTGCATTAACTCTACTTTGCAGGAATCAAACTTGTTAGGCACTCCATAATTAATGGTTTACATAGCTGTTAGAGGTCTCACTTCAAGCATTTAATGCATGGACATGCTTTATATCCATTTTTGGAAGAAAGGTTACGTTGCCATTTTGATAAAGTGACTTTTTGTACAAGAACTTGTTCTTGAGCCTTGCACTTGTTCTCTCATGATCAAACAAGTCCTATAACTCATGAGAAATATTTAAAACACTTACAATCTCCCATCCCATGCTTATACCTCTTCTTGAAACTTGTTTCCCTCTTTTCTTCAAAATCAAGTAACTTAGCCAAAAGCTAGAAACTTGTACTTCTGATTGTCCAAAGCTCTCAAACACTTTTTTCTTATACATACAAAAACCATTTGACACAAAGACACGAATGCTAAAGCCTTGAAAAGACCTAGAACTCAGAAACACATTTCATATTTCCATTTTCACACAAACTGACCAAAGCCTTGAAATTAACAATCTACTCGTGCGTTTCTTCACCTTTTAGTTTCTAAAGCTTCTAAACATCATATAGAGTTGATCCCACACCCTGTTACAGAACTGTAACACCATTAACACCATCCTCCATTTTCAAAAACAGAACTCTGCATATTGACTTCTCCAGACCATTTCAGCCATCCATTGCTCAAGCTAATCATCGCATTAGCTTCCTGGGACCTCAAGGAAGCTAACCTGATCATTACCATCACTTGAAACAAGCTCAAACTGAAAACACGATTTCCGGTTTTGAGGTAAGTTTTCTTAACTTTGAACTCTTCATACATGCATCATTAATGATTTATTTGTGAACAAAACATGTAGATATCATTTCCCTAAAGCTAACCATGTCCATAGTTTCCATTAATTTTGTTTGAGCTTAGAGAATTTTAGGATTGGAATTTCTGAGATTTTTAGGGTTCAGAATAGGGCCATTAAAATTCATGCTTATCTTTGATCTATAGTTTTAATGCATTATATTTCTGAAACCATGAGAAAATTTGCTACAAGTTTCATGTTTACAGTTTTCATTTTTGATGAGAAATGAGCAAGTTACAGTTGGTCTGGCTGGAGGTTGAAGATGAAGTCATCAAGGCGTGTTTTGCTTTATATATTTATTTATTTTCCTATGTTAACGGATGTATAGCCACCCCAAAGGTAGAAGCGCGCGCCTGTAACCTTTGGGACCTGGGTTCGAGCCCAAGTGGTACTCTTTTATTTTAATTAATAGATTTAGGGTTTTGTTTAAAAATATTTTCTTAACAAATTTAGGGTTTACTTTTCATCAATTATTTTTCTTTTAATTAATTATATTAAGACAAAATCCCTTTTCTCTAAAAATCCAAACAAATATCCATTTACTTCACATTTTGCATTTTTTGTTCATTTATTCATTTTGTACATTGTATTCATTTAATTCCTTGTATATTGATATCCATTCAATATGGTTGTAATAGACTAATTAGGTTTAAATTCTTGCAATCCCCATTTTCAATTTGTACACCCCCTCCCACAAATGTTGTAATAGCGTAGTAACTTTAAATTCCGCAATTTATCACTTTTATATACAAATGCTAGTAATTAGGGTTTGTATGGAAACACTAAAACCAATACTTAGAAAACCCTAATTCAAGACAAAAACAAGCATGAAAATAATACACTTGCACATAAGCACCCCTAGGGTTATTCCACTTGGTTTCCTTATACAAAATGGTCATATTACGCATGTAAGGTATCTTAGCAAGAACAAGCAAATACAAGATCATAGTCCCTCGATGACGCTATCTAAGTTGTCTTTCAAATGATCTTAGTCCCTAAAAATAATGCTAATATACCTTGTGACATTGCTAATCATGGTTATACAATGACCTATGTCTGTCCCGTTTACATCCAAAGATAGGGTTACTTACCAAATTAATGGTAAGATAACAATGTCAAAGAAAAAGAAAATAAACAAGAAATACTTTTTGAGTAGGTAGAATGCTCCTAATTACTTGCTCAATTTTAAACAAAATATCCTTGCTATTTTCAAAACAAACACTTACACTTTCAAACATCTTACAAATTTAAAAACATTTTCAAAAGATCAAACATCTTTGTATACATTCTTACAATAAGAATCATTACAAAGATTGCCTAAACAATGACCTCTTTACAAAATGCTTTCAAAAACCACACCAAGCATAATTTCAAACAAAAAGCAAGTGATTTAGCAAGTAACTAAGAGCCCATGGAAAACCATGGATGAAAAGGGTGCTAATACGTTCCCTTTTTATAATCTATCCTCGAACTCAAGAAATAATATCAAAGGTATTTCTTGTGTTTTTCACCTTTCCTTTTGGATAAAAGAAAAGTCAGTGGCGACTCTTGATAAAATGCAACATTTTGTGATCAAACGCAAAACATTCAAGTCAGTTCTCCCACCGTATCACAGAACTGGCGACTCTGCTGGGGATATTTTTAAAAGTGGGGTTACCTTAGGGTTAGATCAAATTTACTTGCTTTCATTGTTTGATTTGTATGCTTTACATTATGGCTATTTGTTTGGGTTTGAATCCTCTACCCGGATTTGGGATACCTTATAGGTAAGTAGCAATACATTGTGGAAACTGTACGGGGTATACCGACATGGTCTAAGCAATAACTATGTTAGTGTGACATATTTGTGGGTACCGGTAGCCTTTGAGTTAATCAAGGAGAATACAGGACCGCTGAGTGATGTCATGAAGCACTAATAAACTTTTAGAACCTTTACTTGACCAACTTGGCCTTTAGGACGTATTGAGATGACCGACTTTGGTGCAGTCTGAAGTTGGTAGATACTCGATACTATACTCATTGAAGTTTTATTTCTTGGGATATTTCGGTCGCCATTAAAGAGGTTTGTGCTGAAACAATGATCAAGGAAATAAACCAGTGATATTGAACTCCTTAGAACCCGATTACTATTACTAGGACAGGTTTGAGCCAACTAAACTTCAAGAGGGTACTTACCTATAAAACTCCATGCAAGCCTAAACCTAAGGACTTGTTTGCTTTGTTTGTATATAAATACTTGTACATAACATCATGGACATCATAACATCATACTCATTCACTAACCATTTCAAGGGTCTTGGGATTTATCTTTGTTCTTGTTTTGTAGGATATGGATTCTCTTCGCATGAAAACTATCCAAGTCAATCTTGTAAGGATTCCTTCATAACTTAAGGAGCTAGCTTCAAGAATTCTTAAAAACTCTTCATTCACCGAGAGACATGGTTGCCTACTCAACTTGGTCACCTCTAACACAGATGAGGACATGATGAAGGTGCTCTTTCAGTTCTTTGATCCTTTACACCATTGCTTCACATTCCCCAATTATTAACTTGTGCCTACTTTGGAAGAATTCTTCCGACTCTTGAGGATTCCCATTCTCAATCAACTACCTTTCAACGGTACGGAAAGAAACCCAAAGCTAGAAGAGATTGCTCAAGCTTTACACTTGCACTCATCTGATGTCACAACTCATTGGGAAACAAAGAGTGGTGTTAAAGGTTTCCTAGCAAAGTTCTTGTTTGAGAAAGCCCAAAACTCTTGGAACTCCTTGGATTTGCAAGCCTTTGAGGAAATTGTGGCTCTCCTCATTTATAGGATGATTTTGTTTCCAAATCCTGACCAACTCATAGATGTGAACGCCATCAAAATCTTCATATCCCGCAACCCGGTGCCTACTTTGTTAGGGGACATCTTACATTCTTTTCACACTCGCACTATGAGGAAAAGAGGTGTCCTTATGTGTTGCACTCCTGTCTTGGCAAGATGGTTTATTTTTCATCTTCCCCAATCTGTATTAAAGAACGAACAAGGTTCAAGGTGGTCATAAAGGTTGATGATGCTCAAACATTCAGACATTCATTGGTGCTCCCGATCCATAGAGAATGTTACTATTGTCGACCGTTGTTGAGAATTTCCTAATGTCCCTTTACTTGACATTATGGGAGGTATCACCTACAACCCCCACTTAGCCTTAAGACAATTTGGTTACGCCCGAAGGGATGGCCCTCATGAGATGCTGATTCAAGGTTTGGTATTTGACTACGACAATGACGATCAAGGTCTTCGCCAGAGATTTATCCGAGCTTGGAGGATGTTGAACAAGGTAGATAGCAAGACATTGGGGCATAATAATTCCATCCTTCTTGAGCCTTACCTTAAATGGGTACGAACTCGTGCTCAAAGTCTGATGATGCCTTATCCCTCCATTCTCCCGGTAATCATTGAGCCTGTCATGGAAGGAGATGTTCCATACACAATCCTACATCCTGACATGCCCACCTCTCTTGAAGACTTACAAAGAGATTGGATACAATTCAAGGGGGAGTGAGATACTTTCGAAGCCCAATTCTACGCAAGCAAGAAGAAGGTTTTGGAACTCACTAAGCAACTTCATGAGGAGTAGACTCTGAATGCCTACATTGCACCAAAGAGGATGCGTACTACCTTTCTATCTTAGAGTTTTTGTATTTGTTTTTTCCATGGAGGCACTGATGTACTCAAGCTTTAATTTATTAATATAACGTGTGTTTCCTTTTTTGTCTAAAACAAATTTGAATCTGTAAAATCCTTGAAATCATTGCATATGCATTTACTATTCATCATAACACAAACAGGTTTCTTGCAACAAGTCTCCTTATCTATCTACTGTTTATTTCAGTAAGATGGATCTCGAGCAGACGGTGAAGGACCTCCAAGCTCAGAATGTATAGTTTCAACAGTTGTTCTTAACTCTAGCCAAAGGACAAGAAAATTTGAAGACCTTGCTGGTTGAGGAGAAGAAAAAGAAGATAGAGAAAATAACCGGAGTTCTAAACATGGGAAGAAGATTCCAAGGGAAAGCAAGAAGGACCTTGGACTTTGCAACGACATCCGATGAGAAAGACATTCAAGATGGGAAGGGCAAAGAAACAATTGTCCAGTCAGAGTCAGAAGAGGAAGAGGAAGAAGAAGACTATTCTGAAGAACAATATCCTTCAGTCGACGACAAGTATAAGCATCTAGAAGAACGATTAAGTGCAATGGAAATCCAAAAGTGCCTGGATTGGACTTTGAGGAGTTGGGATTAGTATCAGAGATTGTCATTCCTCCAAAATTCAAAGCACCTGTGTTCGCCAAATATGACGGAGTCTCATGCCCAAAAATGCATCTCCGATCCTATGTGAGGAAAATCCATCCCCATACCGCTGACAAGGATTTATGGGTTCACTTCTACCAATACAGTCTGTTTGGAACTCAACTTGATTGATTTTATCAGTTAGAAAGAGCCAATATTCATAACTGGGAAGATCTTGCTGCAACCTTTTACAAACAATACCAATACAATGTTGATATTGCATCCACCCGTACTCAACTCCAGAGTATGGTCATGGTTTCAAGTGAAGGCTTCAAGGACTATGCGTTAAAATGGAGGGACTTAGCAGGAAGAGTCCATCCTCCCCTATCTGAAAGAGAGTTGGTAGACATGTTTTTGGGCACCTTGTCTGGCCCCTTCTTCAATCACTTAATTGGGAGTTCATTGGCAGGTTTTACTGAATTGATATTGACCGGAGAAAGGTAGAAGCCGGGATAAAGAATGGGAAAATTCAAAAAGATGCATCCTCTCCTACTGTAAGGAAGCCATTCATCGGAAATAAAGAAGTGGTTGTTGTATATCCTCAGAGATATAGATAAGGCTGAACGCCGTCCAATGGTGGGGGCTGTCATGATTCCTAAACTTGCGCCTGATCAACAAAGAAACAACCAACAAAGAATGTAAAGACCAATCAAACAATTCACCAGAATTAATATGACACTATCTCAAGTATTTCCACATCTGTTAAGATCCAACCTAGTGACTTTGAAAGAAGCTCCAAAGAATTCTAACACAACCTCTCCTCACTATCATTCAAATACCCGCTGTGTATACCATTCTAAGAGTCTCGGCCATGACACTAATAACTATTGGGCTCTAAAGAACAAAGTACAAGACCTCCTTGAATCCAAGGAAATTGAATTCGATGCGTCAGAAAAGCCCAATGTCATTTATTCCCCTATGCCCAAGCACGACCATAATGCCAATGCCGTTGAAGAGGATATGTTTGTTACTTCAGTTGATGAACTTATGACCCCACTCCTAACTATTAAAAAGAAATTATTGAATGCCAGTGTTTTCCTGGGCTATGGTGAAAGCTGTCATTTCTGTTTGTCCTCATCAACCAGCTGTCCTTTGTTGAAAGTAGACGTTCAGTGCCTAATAGACAACAATGAAATTTTATTCGAAAAGACTTATGTTCCACCTGTTTCTTATAATGATGTTTCCATTGTTACCGTTTCCGCCAATTCTTCCAGGTTCTCCACCAAAAGACCCGTTAGAATTACATCAGTTCCAAAAGTAGCTTCTTTAATAATTACAATGCCTGGACCAGTTCCGTATTCGTCAGACAAAACCGTACCATGGAATTATGGAGGGGATGTCTACTACCACGATATCAAGCAAGATTGGCCAGCTGCTGAAGATTCAAGTTCTGAGAAGGTTGACTCCAATATCAGTAATATTGCAGGGATTGGCAAGATTACCCGAAGCGGAAGGATTTTCTCTCTAGAAATTGCTCCCCCAAAGGTTATTTCTGGACCCGTAATCATTCATGTTGTTATTTCTCCTCCAAAGGCTGTTCCCAGTCCTACAATCATCTCAACTAATACTCCAACTGACAAAGCTGATACAACCCTTGTTATCACTCCTACTGACATTCCTGCTGGCGAGTCAACTGAGACTCGAGGTAAAAGTATTCTGATTGAGCCTGTCTGAACGAAGGCACAATCATTAGCTATCCCTGAGACCTCCCTGAAAGAGATGGATGAAATTCTAAAGATCATAAAACGAAGCGACTACAATGTAGTTGAGCAACTGGGGAAAACTCCATCAAAAATTTACATGCTGGCTTTATTACTATGTTCTGAGGCTCATGCAAAAGCCTTGGTAAAATTCCTTAAAATTGTCCATGTACCCCAAGAAACATCTGCCGATCAGTTCCAAGACTGTGTAGCCAGCTTGACTGCAGACAATGGTTTAGGTTTTTCGGATGCTGATTTAACGCCAAAAGGGAGGAAGCATAATGAGGCATTACATGTCTCAGTGGAATGCAGGAGCACGACTCTGACTCATGTCTTGGTTGACACCAATTCGTCTATGAATGTGTTGCCTAAAAAGGCTCTTGATAGGCTTGATTGTAAGGGATTGACATTGAAACCAAGCAACATAGTAATGAGGGACTTTGACGGCTCAAAAAGGATGGTGCATGGGGAAGTGGATATCCCCATAAAGGTTGGAACCTAAACATTTGATTCAACTTTTTATGTAATGGATATTCGACCTTCATATTCCTGCTTGCTAGGCCGACCGTGGATCCACAATGCTGGCACTGTTACATCTATGTTGCACCAAATGCTAAAATATCCAATTCAAGGGAAAATCATCACCGTTCATGGAGAAGGGGAGTATATGATCAGCCATCTCAATTGCTTCAGATATGTGGAGTTAGATGGTGAATTTATTGAAACTCCATTCCAGCACTTTGAAGAAGTCCCATAAGATGTGGCAGTATCCAAGGTTGTGTCTCAAGTTCCCAAGATCACAAGGCCTCCGCTCAGGATGTCGTCTTTGAAGGACACCAAGGCAGTGATAGAAGAAGGTGGGTGCACTATTTGGGGACAACTCCCAGATATCCCATACAAATATGACAAGTTTGGTCTGGGTTTCACTTCAGGTGCCCAGAAGGCTGTACGTCGTGCTCGTACCGGAGAACCACCCTTGAAGATCAGCAACCACCAAGTTAATATTGTGGAGGATGATGAAGACAGCTACAACCTGGAGGATTGGATTTTCCCAACTGTCAGTGGAGGGCTCAGCAACTGAGATGCTAGAGATTTTGTCTCGATCACTTTTATCCCACAATAATTTGTCTTTACATTTTGTTAGATCTGTAATATTAAAACAATTCAGACTCTTAAAACCTTGTATCTTACCCGAGGCATAATGGTCCATTTGTAAGGGTTATTATCTCATTTCCACATGAAATCAATGAATCATGAACGTTTTTGCATACAAACTTTGTGCTCATTGTTTTTTTTTTACATTTTCATTTCTTTCAAAGATAGTTATGCTCTTACACACACTCACACTCACAATGCAGGTCTACATCCATTCGGGATCCCATGGGTAACGGTTCTGCTATGGATTTTTGTGACTCTGAAAATCTAATCTACCAAGCCGAAGACGGAGGTGAGGAAGATTGTGAAGTACCAGGGGAACTTGCCAGATTACTACAACAAGAAAAGAGAACCATTCAGCCCCACGAGGAACCAGTGGACACCACCAACCTAGGTACCGAAGAAGACAAAAAGGAAGTCAAGGTGGGTGCCAATCTGGAACCAAGTGTCAAAGAGCATCTGATTCAGTTGTTACACGAGTATGTTAAGGTCTTTGCCTGGTCGTATGAAGACATGCCAGGACTTGATGCAGATATTGTGGTACATCGTCTACCTACAAAAGAGGATTTCCCACCAGTAAAACAAAAGGTTCATCGTATGCGACCAGATATGTCGGAGAAGATTAAAGCAGAAGTCATGAAACCGTTCAACGCTGGATTCTTGGTCGTCGCCTTCTATCCGCAATGGGTGGCCAATGTTGTTCTCGTGCCCAAAAAGGACGGCAAAGTACGAATATGCATGGACTACAGAGATTTGAATAGGGCAAGCCCTAAGGGTGATTTCTCGCTTCCCCATATTGACATTCTAGTTGATAATACGACACATCACAAAGTGTTTTCCTTCATGGACGATTTCTCAGGCTACAACCAAATCAAAATGGAGCCTGAGGACATGGAGAAGACGACCTTTGTCACACACTGAGATACATTCTGCTACAAGGTTATGCCATTCGGATTGAAGAATGTTGGGGTAACCTATCAGCGCGCCATGGTAGCTCTATTTCACGACATGATACACCACGAAATAGAGGTATATGTGGACGACATGATAGTTATACCTCAAACAGAAGAAGAGCATCTTGATCATTTACAGAAACTGTTTGAGAGGCTAAATAAATACAAGCTGAGATTAAACCCAAATAAGTGCACATTTGGGGTGAGGTCTGGTAAACTCCTAGGCTTTGTCGTTAGTAATAAAGGTATTGAAGTAGATCCTGCCAAGGTGAAAGCGATACAAGAGATGCCTGCTCCTCGTACTGAAAAGGAAGTCAGAGGATTCTCGTGACGCTTAAACTACATTGCCAGATTCATTTCTCACCTGACAGCTACTTATGAACCAATCTTCAAGTTACTGAAGAAAGATCAAGTAGTCAAATGGAATGATGAATGCCAAACTGCTTTTGACAAGATCAAAGAGTATCTACAAAAGCCTCCTATTTTGATGCCACCAGTCGAGGGAAGACCATTGATCATGTATCTAACCGTTTTGTAAAATTCAATGGGGTGTGTGCTGGGGCAGCATGACGAGTCTGGCCAAAAAGAGCACGCTATTTATTACCTGAGCAAAAAGTTTACCAACTATGAAACAAGATATTCACTGCTCAAGAAAACTTGTTGCGCTCTGGCATGGGCTGCTCACCGGCTAAGACAGTACATGCTGACCCATAATACCTTGTTGATATCTAAAAAGGATCCAATAAAATACATCTTCGAGAAACCTGCTCTCTCTGAGAGAATAGCGAGATGGCAGATGATCCTGACAGAATAAGACATACAGTACACTATCCAAAAAGCAATAAAGGGCAGTGTACTGGCTGATCACCTTGCTCACCAAGTTGTGGAAGACTACCCGTCCATGAAGTTCGAATTCCCATATGAAGATATCATGTTGGTAAACAACTATGAAGAATTCAGGCCATATGACGGACCTGAACAAGGATCCCGATGGACTCTGGTTTTTGATGGGGCATCTAACGAACTCGACAATGGTATTGGTGTTGTACTCATATCTCCTGAAGGATGTCATACTCCCTTTACTGCAAGACTCTGCTTCAATTGTACAAATAACATAGCGGAATACGAAGCGTGCATTTTTGGTCTCAAAGATGCCATAGATTTGGGGATCAAGTCCTTAAATGTATTTGGAGATTCATCTTTGGTTATCATCTAGATCAAAGGGGAATGGAACACCAAGCACCCTAACCTTATCCCTTACAAAAAATATGTTTTGACATTGCTCCCACATTTTGAGGAGATTACCTTCGAGTATTTCCCACGAGAAGAAAATCAGTTAGCAGACGCACTAGCCACGATGTCATCTATCTTTAAACTTAAATGGGATAACGAGGCTCCCCAGATCACCATTAAACGAATGGATGAACCATCACACTGTCACGAGATTAATACTGAAGAAGTAGTGGACCAGCCTTGGTTTCATGAAGTCAAGAGGTATCTCGAGGCTCAAGAATATCCAAAAGGAGCTTTAGTAAATGATAAGAAGTTCTTAAGGAGATTCTCTGCTAAATTCTTCCTTAGTAATGACATTCTTTACAAACGCAACCATGAATCTGTGTTACTTCGGTGCGTAGACAAGGTTGAAGCTGAAAGGATCACGGTCGAGTTACATGAAGGCACTTTTGGCACCCATTCCAGTGTGCATACGATGGAAAAGAAAATCCTACGGGCAGGCTATTACTGGTCTACTATAGAAGCAGATTGCTATCAACACTCTCGAACTTGCCACAAGTGTCAGATTTATGATGGCAAGGTGCACGTACCTCTGGTTCCTCTGAATGTCTTGACGGATCCTTGGCCCTTTGCTATGTGGGGAATTGATATGATTTGGTAAATCAAGCCAACAACATCCAATGGACACCCTTTATTTTAGTGGCCATTGACTATTTTACCAAGTGGGTGGAGGTAGCTTCTTTCGCTTCTGTTACCAAGAATATTGTCGCCCGGTTCATAAAGAAGAATCTCATATGTCATTACAGTATCCCGGAGAGGATCATTACAGACAATGGCACGAACTTGAACAATACTATGATCACCGTCTTGTGCGAGCAATTCAAGATCCAACATCACAATTCTCCCTCTTACCGGCCGAAGATGAATGGTGTTGTCGAAGCTGCAAATAACAACATTAATAAGATCATACAGAAAATGACAGTCACATACAAAGACTGACATGAGATGATACCATTTTCTCTCCATGGATATCGTACCATAGCTCGCACATCAACCGGGGAAACACCCTATTCTCTGGTATACGGCATGGAAGCTATCTTGCCTATTGAGGTCCAGATCCCTCTCTGATAATTATGAAGGATGCAGACCTGAATGAAGAAGATTGGATCCAAACTCGACTTGATCAACTAACCTTGATTGACGAGAAAAGGCTTACTTCTTTCTGTCATGGTCAAATGTATCAAAAACGAATGATCAAGGCTTTCAACAAAAAGGTCAGACGCCAAGTGTATCAAGTTGGAGATCTGGTGATCAAAGGTATCATACTGCCGCAAGGTGATCCCATGGGCAAATGGACTCCTACATACGAAGGACTATTTGTAATAAAAAACATATTCCCTGGTGGAGCAATGATCTTAACCACCATGGAAGGTGACGACCTACCGCACCCTGCGAACGCAGACATAGTCAAAAGATATTACACATAAGAGACCCGATAGGTTGACACACCTAGGCAAAAGAAGGGCATCCCGGAGAATCAAAAAGTTTCGGGAAAAAATTAGGGATAAAACAAAAAAAATCTATACACCCGGCAAGCTGAAAACCCGAAAGGGCGGCTTGGGTAAAACAGGGTATCCCGGTGGACTGAAAACCCGAAAGGGTGGTCCAGGCAAAAGTTAGGGAATTAAAGCATACGACTATGTCCCGTTGGATCACTTTAAGGACAACCTTTGGCTTCAACTGACAAACTCAGAGGTTCTGATCAATTCGATCATCTTCGGACGAGGCAACAAATAGACAAGATGCTCAGAGACATGAAGGCTATAGCAGAATGGGAACCCCATGGGATTATTGCACATAGCTATCTTTTCTTTGTATCAAATTTTCATTTTTTACGACGGTATTCTCTTACTAGAATGTTTGTCTCATTGTAAAAAATACTTACTCAAAGTCAATACAAAGATATTCCTTTGAAAGTGCAAAACTATATGTTTTTCTTCACTCTTGTGTTTTGTTTACAAAAACGTCCATTGATTTATTTTTGAACATATGCATTTGAACATATGCATTTGAACATAATGACTGTTTACAAATGAACAAAATAAAAATATGATCACTGATGGCTTTAAAGAAGTAAGGAAATCTCTCTAGGCTATAAAAATCACCCGCATTGTGCAATTCAATCCCCAGTAGAAGTCATCCAATTTCTCTGGATTTCCCAACAGGATTTTATAAGCAGTACACAACATTTTCCTTACAACAGAGTTTATTTCTCTAAGTAGAAATTCATCAACACTTCAACTTCACAACACGAAGATTTACACTTCATATCCTCAATAACAGTCAGGAATTTATTTTTCCCAATCCAACGACAGTGCAGCAGATTAACTCACATACGCATACATCACATCTATATATCATAAACATTGATAACACGAATGCATCATACCATGCATTTCATACAACATGACTTTGCATTTTAGTTAACATTTTACCCTTTTCAGGATAAGGTTAACAACTACCATTAACAATGTTCAAAGTTTTCAGATATAGTTCAGATACGCTCCAGACACGGATGCCATTCTGATACTCATTCAGATTCAACTTTCAGAGACAGTTCAGATACGCTCTAGACACGGATGCCATTCTGATACTCATTCAGATTCAACTTTCAGATACAGTTCAGATACGCTCCAGACACGGATGCCATTCTGATACCCATTCAGATTCAACTTTCAGATACAGTTCGAATACGCTCCAGACACGGATGTCATTCTGATACCCATTCAGATTCAACTTTTAGATACCGTTCAGATACACTCCATACACGGATGCCATTCTGATACTCATTCAGAGTCCACTTTTCAGATACAGTTCAGATACACTTCAAACGCGAATGCCATTCTGATACTCATTCAGATTCTCTTTCAGATTCAACAATCACTTTTGGATGGCATCTACAAGCCCATCTCCAACAACTCTCTATCACCTCTCCAAATGGCATCTTTAATCCCATTCCCTCAACCATCACATCACCAAGTGCAAATTTCTGGGCACTCTAGTGTTCAATCACCTTCCACCTTCGAGTCACGAATGACAAAACTTGCCAATCTAACTCTTCAGGATTAAGAAGATTGAATAGGGGCAGCTGTTGTACCCCAAAACTTTCCCTCTCACTTATCAAGAATTTTCTCACCAGATCTCATTAGCTCAAGACTGCACTAGGGTTTGATCAGCTCAAGACACCTCCTTAAGCACTGATGAAAAAAATTAGGGTTTGAGTTTGCACAAGGATATTTGAGCTTCCAATGCCCCATATGACTTTCATGGATCATCATGGACCCCCAAAATCACTCATGTCAAGTTTCAACCATTGGATCACATTTTTGATTAGTCAATTGATCAATTGACCTAAAAATCAGTTGTATTAGGGAGAAAAAGTCAACTATGGCCAATTTACAGTCAAATTTCATAATTTTTGATCCACATAAAAATTTAAAACTCATATGTATAATTTGATTAAGTTTGGACCACAACTCCCCAAGAAATTTGATCAAATCTCCAAAAGGTCAAAATGGTCAAAATTAGGGTTTTGACTAGGAAAGGGCAATTGTTGATTTTTGACCTAAAAATTGATTAATTGGTTTAAGGAATGATCTCAAGAATCCAATTGCATAATTTTCACCTAATGACATGGTTCAAAACATCCCAAGTTCAAAGGTTTGACAGATGAATTTTCAGTCAACTGATCAAAAGTTAACTATATACTGAAAAGTCAAACTTTGACTTTTTGGTCAAATTCAAATGCCAAAGATCACAATTCATTAAAACATGTCGATATATGAAAATTATTCATCAAGAAATCAAAAAGTCAAGATTTCATTTTGAAAAGTCAAAATTTCTAAACTTAGAAATTTTTCTAAGTGTTGGAAATTTCTTATTTTTCTCATAACTTTGAGCAAAAGTTTCATCATGATGCAAGATGATTCAAGAGAAACTTCCAACATGAAAGTTGTAGATCTCCACTAAATCTACAATTTTTCTTCACACAACTTCTTCTAAAAGTGCTTGGATCTCAAGTTATAATTTTATGAATATATGGTATGAAACTAAACACTTAGTGAAATTTTGCCCTAATTTGGTCAGGATTTTGACCCAACTTCATGGCACTTTTTCATATAGTTCCATGGGGAATATTCAAAAGCAATTCAAATATAGGTTGTATATCACAATAAAAGCTTTCCAAAATGTCTAAGAACTCCTTGAGGTCATTCTTGAGTAGGGAGAATCGAAGAGATGGAGTTAGGATTTTATCACTTTAATTACAAGTCATTTTAGTGATGAACAAGATTCAAATTCAAAGTTGTGATGCATTAACTCTACCTTGCAGGCTTCAAACTTGTTAGGCACAACATAATTAATGGTTTAAACAGCTGTTAGAGGCCTCACTTCAAGCATTCAATGCATGGTCATGCTTTATATCCATTTTTGGAAGAAAGGTTACATTGTCATTTTGATAAAGTGACTTTTTGTACAAAAACTTGTTCTTGAAACTTGCACTTGTTCTCTTCTGATTAAACAAGTCCTATAACTCATGATAATAGTTTCAAACACTTACAATCACCCATCCCATGCTTGTACCTCTTCTTGAAACTTGTTTCCCTCTTTTCTTCAAAATCAAGTAACCTAGCCAAAAGCTAGAAACTTGTACTTCTGATTGTCCAAAGTTCTCAAAAACTTTTGTTTATACATACACAAACCATTTGACACAAAGACATGAATGCTAAAGCCCTGAAAAGACCTAGAACTCAGAAACACATTTCATATTTCCATTTTCACACAAACTGACCAAAGACTTGAAACTAACAATCTACTCGTGCGTTTCTTAGCATTTTGGTTTCTAAAGCTTCTAAACATCATATATAGTTGATCCCACACCCTGTTACAGAACTGTAACACCATTAACACATCCTCCATTTTCAAAAATAGAACTCTGTACATTGACTTCTCCAGACCATTTCAGCCATCCATTGCTCAAGCTAATCACTGCATTAGCTTCTTGGGACCTCAAGGAAGCTAACCTGATCATCACCATCACTTGAAACAAGCTCAAACTCAAACCACGATTTCCAATTTTGAGGTAAGTTTTCTTAACTTTGAACTCTTCATACAAGTATCATTAATGATTTATTTATGAATAAAACATGTAGATATCATTGCCCTAAAGCTAACCATGTCCATAGTTTCCATTAATTTTGTTTGAGCTTAGAGAATTTTAGGATTGAAATTTCTGAGATTTTTAGGGTTCAGAATAGGGCCATTAAAATTCATGCTTATATTTGATCTATAGTTTTAATGCTTTACATTTCTGAAACCGTGAGGAAATTTGCTACAAGCTTCATGTTTATAGTTTTCATTTTTGATGAGAAATGAGCAAGTTAGAGTTGGTCTAGCTGGAGGTTAAAGATGAAGCCATCAGGGCGTGTTTTGCTTTATATATTTATTGATTTGCCTATGTTAACGGATGTATAGCCACCCCAGTGGTAGAAACGTGTGCCTGTAACCTTTGGGACCTGGGTTCGAGCCCTAGTGGTACCCTTTTGGATTTTTCACATTTTCTTTGTTTTCTGATTTTCTTTTTTGCACACGCTGGGCTTCCTTGGGCATGTTTATTGTTTTTTCTTCTTTCTAACCCCCTGCAGGTTGTTTGCGCCCCTGACCCAAGTTTATTCATTTTCTTTTTTTTTTTTATTTCATTTTTATTTTCTTAAATATTTTTCCTAATACTAAAATCACAAAAAATACAAAAAACAATAGATTTATATTTTGACATAGTTTATTTTATTTTTCTCACAAAAAATATTTTATTTAACTATACTTTATTTATTTTTACTAAACCAGTCTTGTAAATTTAAATTAAAACTAGGTTATTATTTATTTTCTTTCACACTAATTAAAATATATTATTTTTGATATAAAAAAGACTAAAAATATATTATAATGCTATAAATGTTTTCAAGACAAAAATACCAAAATCCTTTTCTTATAAACTTAATTTCTTTTGTTTTGATTAATAGATTTAGGGTTTTGTTTAAAAATATTTTCTTAACAAATTTAGGGTTTACTTTTCATTAATTATTTTTCTTTTAATTAATTATATTAAGATAAAATCCCTTTTCTCTAAAAAATCCAAATAAATATCCATTTACTTCACATTTTGCATTTTTTGTACATTTATTCATTTTGTATATTGTGTTCATTTAATTCCTTATACATTGATATCCATTCAATATGGTTGTAATAGACTAATTAGGTTTAAATTCTTGCAATCCCCATTTTCAATTTGTACACCCCCCCCCCCACACACACACACACAAATTTTGTAATAGCGTAGTAACTTTAAATTCCGCAATTTATCACTTTTATATACAAATGCTAGTAATTATGGTTTGTATGGAAAGACTAAAACCAATACTTAGAAAACCCTAATTCAAGACAAAAACAAGCATAAAAATAATACACTTGCACATAAGCACCCCTAGAGTTATTCCACTTGGTTGCCTTATACAAAATGGCCATATTACGCATGTAAGGTATCTTAGCAAGAACAACCAAATACAAGATCATAGTCCCTCGATGACGCTATCTAAGTTGCCTTTCAAATGATCTTAGTCCTCAAAAAGAATGCTAAAATACCTTGAAACATTGCTAATCATGGTTATACGATGACCCACACCCTTCCCATTTACATCCAAAGATAGGGTTACTTACCAAATCAATGGTAAGATAACAATGTCAAAGGAAAAGAAAATAAATAAGAAAGACTTTTTGAGTAGGTAGAATGCTCCTAATTACTTTCTCAATTTCAAATAAAAATCCTTGCTATTTTTAAAACAAACACTTTCACTTTCAAACATCTTACAATTTTGAAAACATTTTCAAAAGATCAAACATCTTTGTATACATTCTTACAAACAAGAATCATTACAAAGATTGCCTAAACAATGGCCTCTTTACAAAATGCTTTCAAAAACCACACCAAGCATAATTTCAAACAAAAAGCAAGTGATCTAGCAAGTAACTAAGAGCCCATGGAAAACCGTGGATGAAAAGGGTGTTAATACCTTCCCTTTTCATAATCTACCCCTCGTACTCAAGAAATAATCTTAAAGGTCTTTCCTGTGCTTTTTCACCTTTCCTTTTGGATAAAAGAAAAGTCGCGGCGACTCTTGCTAAACCGCAACATTTTGCGATCAAACGCAAAACATCCAAGTTAGTTCTCCCACCGTATCACAGTTATCATCAAAACTCAGAGATAATATTGTAGAACCAAATCTTGTTCTTACAACTGTAGTTGAAAATCATGTAAAAACTTATTTTTTATTGACTTGAATCAATTTATAAATGCTTTTTGATGGTTCCTAAGACCCTCTAATGCAGGGGAGTGCAACAAGACATAAGGTTACAGTCCACCATACTGAAATGCTAGCTTTCCGAGTTTTGACAACATGCAAAATATCTAATAGTGAAGTTGCACTCACAAACACCCTTTTTTTGATGATGGCAACACTTGCACCGATGCATTTCATGTAGTTATAAAAGACTCCCCCTGACTTTATGATTTCCATCTTCATCTCGCATATTATTCTCCCCCTTTTACAATTTTTGTACCTTAAAATTTTCTTTCTCTTTTCTCAAGACATTTCTCACAAAGATCTTCAAAAGCTCAAGCTTGCACAAGGGTTGACTAGGTCAAGCCATCTCCTCAACACTAATACTTCAAATTAGGGTTTGAGTTTTCCCAAAGACAATTTGACTTCTAATACTTGAAATGAATTTCATGGATCATTAGGGACCGAAAGATTTCTCATATCAAGTTTCAAGTCTTGGATCACAAAATTGCTCGGTCAATTGATCAGATGACCTGAAAACAACTGTATTGGGTAAAAAGTCAATTGTGGTCAACCTACAGTCAAACTTCAAGATTTTGGACCAATATCAACATTTTGAAGTCATATGTATCAATTGACCAAGTTTGAATCACAATTCCCCAAGAAAATTGTTCAAATCACCAAAAGGGCAAAATGATCAAAATTAGGGTTTTGATTGTATTTGACTGATCAAGGTTTTTGACCTAATACATGATCCAATGGTTTGAAGAAAAATCTCCAGAATTCAAATTCAACATATTGACATAATTTCATGGCTCAAAATATTTCTCAAGATCAATTGATTGATAGTTGAAATTCAGTCAACTTATGAAAAGTCAACTAATACACCAAAAGTTAAACTTTAACCTTTTAATCAAAATTGAGTTTCAAAGATCACATTTCATTAAGACATTCAAAAATATGAAACTTGATCATCAATAAATCAATAAAGTCAAAAGTCATTTTGAAAAGTCAATATTTTCAAGACTTAGAAAATTTTATAAGTGTTTTAAGTCTTACTTTTTCATGACTTCATGCCAACTTTTCACCAAGATGCAAGATGATTCAAATAAAATTTTCAACATGGAAGTTATAGGTCTTGATGAGATCTAAAACTTTTATTTACTGATCAAGTTATAAGTGCTTAAATTTTTAGTTATGAATTCACAAAGTCATGTACTTTGTATAAAAACACTTAGAGAAAATTTGACCTAGTTAGGCATATTTTTAGTGCCAACTTCATGGAAATTTTTCACATAGTTCCAATTGGATTCTTCAAAAGTGAAAAACATGAAGGCTGTAGAGTATGTTCCAAGCTTTCCAAAATTTCCTAGAACTCAATAAGATAATTCTTGAGCAAGGATAATCTAAGATACGAACTTAGGGTTTCAAACTTGAATTACAAGTCATTTCTTCATGAAGAACCTTTTGATCCAATATTAAACATGCTGCATAATCTTGTTCCATAAGCCCATTAACCCCTAACTCTACCTTTAGTCATATGATTACACAAAGTTTTATGCCATAATCCAAGCATTCAATGCATTGTCCATGCTTAATACCATTTTAGGAAGAAAGACAACATTGCCATTTTGGAAAAGTGGCTTTAATCACAAAGTCCACTCTTCTTGAGCCTCTAACTTGTTGTTTTGAACACACACAACATGTAAGATCATAAGCAACATATTTAAAGCTTCTAAGCCACCCTATAAACAAGGTACTTGTGCATTAGAACCACATTTTTCAAGCTTTCTTCAAAAACAAGCAAAAATCCACAAACATGTGATTCTTGATTTTTGACTTCTCCAAGCTTCCAAACCTCCTCTCTATAAATTGAACCATCATCTGCAACATAACACACGAATTAACAAGCCTGAAAACTCACTCAAACCCCCTCAAGCCAGAAATTGCCTCAAAACACCGTTGTTGTGCAGATTTTAACTTTACGCGTCAAAATTCCATTTCACTCGTGCATTTCTTGGCCAAACCATTTCAAAAGCTTTTCTATCTCAAATATAAGCCATCCCAATACTTGTTTTCAAACTGTAACATCATTTTCACTATCCTCCATTTTTAAAAACAGAGGTCTACACTTGGACTTCTCTATAATAATTCAAGCGCTCTCAGCTCAAAGTAACCATTGGAATAGTTTTCTGGAGGTTTAAGAAAGCTAACCAGGACACTAAAACATCTTGAAGTGAGATCTAACTAAAAACACGATATGCAGTTTTAAGGTAAGTTTTCTGATTTTCAATCTCTTCATATAGGCATTGTTAGCTTTTCATTTTCAAAGATAAAATGTAGACATCATAACCCTGAAACTAACCATGTCCTTAGAATTCATTTATGTTGCATGAGTAGTGAGAATTTTAGAGTTGAACTTCCTGAAAAAAATTAGGTTATAATTGGTACTAGTCAAAATTCATGCTCATCTTTGAGCTATTGTTTAAGTTATTTACATTTCTGGAATCATGGTGAAATTTCTAACAATTTTGATGTTCATACTTTTGAGAATGGTTGAGAAATGAATGAGTTGCAGAGGCTCTGGCTGGCGCAAGGAAGAAGATGAAGTTTATCATTAGAACTGGTTTTGTAATATATATTTATGGTTTGATATAAGACACCGAATATATAGCCACCCTAGTGGTAGAGAGTACACATTTTAATACCAAGGGTCTGGGTTCGAGCCCCAGCGCTGCCCTTTTTCATGATTTTCTTTTTTTTTTTGTTACAAGCCAGCGCGCCTGGGCCTAAGGTCATTGGGTCTAGCTTTTTTACTCAGCAATACCCCCTGTTTCCTTTTCAACTACGCAGCCCATTTGTTTTTTTTTATTATTTCCTTTTTCAGATTAACAAAATATATATTGGGCCTAATCAAATAGAAAACAGTTTTTCACTCATAAACACCCTTTCTCATTTTACACCCTCCTGGCTTTTCTTTTTATTTTTCCATTTTTATTTTTCTTTTCCTTATTTTTATTATTATTAATATTATTATTATTATTATTATTATTATTAATCAAAAATCCAAAAATATTTTATTTGTTTATTTACATATTTAAAATACTTTTTATTTTATTCCATTTAAAGATAAAAAGACCAAAAACATTTTCTTAACAAATTTAATTTCTTTTCTTAAATTTAAATAATAATTAGACTTAGAGTTATTTTATTTTCTTTTTAGTTAAAATTAATTTAGAACTAAGGTTCCTTTTAATTAATTAACCTTTTATACTAGTTTAATTAATATAAAATCTTTTTCATACAAAACCTTAAAAAATTTGCCTTCTCTTAAACAATTTATTTTCTTTTCTTAAATCAATTTGGTTTAGTTTTTATTTGAATTAGCCATTTTATTTTCTGTTTTACTTAATCTAGTTAGAATTAAAACCTTTCAAAAACATAAACAGAAAACAATTTCTTCTTTCCTTGTATATTATTTCACAATCTTGTACATTATTATTCAAATTCAATATGGTTGTAATAGTAATTAGATTTTATTTACTTGTATCTCCCCATTTGTAAATTTGCACCCCCATCCCCAATGATGTAATAGCGTAGAACTTTACATTTTCTCAATTTATCATTTTCAATATGAATGCTAGTAATTAGGGTTTGTATGGTAAGACTAAAATCAACAAATAGCAAAATTCTAAGATAAAAAATGCATGAAATCAAAACACTTTCACACTTGCACCTCTAGGGCTAACCTCAGTTGTTGCCTAAGATAAAAATAGTCATGTCCGTTGAACGTGGGATACTTTAGCAATGACCATCAAATACAAGATCGTAGTCCCTCGATGACCCTTCAAATGTTTCCTTCAATAAACGATCTTAGACCCTTACATAAATTGCTAAGGTATCCTACAATGTTGCTTTCTATGACTATACAATGACCCACGCCCGTCCCTTCACATCCAATGATAGGGCTTCTTATCAATCAATGGTAAGATAGAAATATCTAAAGAAGGAGGAAAATAACAAAGATTTCTTTTGAGTAGGTAGAACGTTCATAGTTGCTTGCTCACAAAAATTTCAAAAACAAAATAACTTTCAACACACATACACTTTTCTTGAAATATTTTCAAAGTCAAAAATTTGTATACATTCTTATAGAGACGAGAATCATTACAAAGTTTTCCCAACGATGACACTTTTCAAAATATTTTCAAACAAACACATTCACAAAAGCATTTCAAAAGTGAGCTAGCAACTAAGATCCCATAGATAACTACGGATGAAAAGGATGCTAACACCTTTCCTTTTCATAACCTACCCCCCGAACTCAAGAAAATTCTCAAAAGGTATTTCCTGTTCTTTTCACCCTTTCCTTTATTGGATAAAAGAAAAGTTAATGGCGACTCTTGCTATCGCAATAATTGCGATCAAACACAAAACGCCCAAGTCAGTTCTCCCACCATATTACAGAACTGGCGACTCTGCTGGAGAGATACTTAAAAGTAGGTTACCTTATAGACTAGTTCACATTTAAATGATTTCATTGTTTGATTTGCTTGCTTTACTCTTAAATGGTTATTTGGGTTTTGTATTGATCTTCTACCCAGATCGGGGAACATTATTAGGTAAGTAGCAATAGGTCGTGGGGACTGTGCTGGATATACCGATATGGTTGAAGTGATGGCTACGTTAGTGTGACACATTTGTTGGTACCGGTATCCCTTGAGTCCAGTCAAGGAGATTTATCTTTCTTTTGTTTTGTAGGACATGGCTTTCACTCGCAGGAATACTATCCAACTCAACCTCGTAAGTGTGCCTCCTCAACTCAAAGAGCTAGCGTCAAGGATTCCTGAGAATTCTCCGTTCACCAAAAGACATGGTCGACTTCTCAATCTGGTTACCTCAAGCCTTGATGAAGACATGATGAAAGTAATCTTTCAGATCTTTGACCCTTTACCCCATTGCTTTACATTTCCTGATTACCAATTAGTTCCCACCATGGAGGAGTTTTCTCAACTCTTGGGAGTGCCTATTCTTAACCAATTACCCTTCACCGGTATTGAGAAAGACCCAAAACCTGAGGAAATTTCTCTAGCTTTACATTTGCAATGGCCCGACGTTGTGGCAAATTGGGAAACAAGAAGTGGTGTTAAGGGTTTTCTAGCCAAGTTTCTGTTTGAGAAGGCTTAAATCTTTTATGATGCTCTGGATTTGCAAGCTTTTGAAGAGTTTTTGGCCCTTCTAATCTATGGGATGGTACTATTTCCTAACTCGAACCAACTCATAGATGTGAATACGGTCAAAGTTTTTCTATCTCGTAACACGGTGCCTACCTTACTTGGAGACATTTTGCACTCTCTTCACACTCGCACCATGAATAGAAGGGGAATTCTTATGTGTTGCACTCCTTTGTTGACTAGGTGGTTTATTTCGCACTTTCCTCAATCTATTTTAAAGAATGAGCAAGGCATGAGATGGCCTAGTAGGTTGACGTCACTCTCGCATTCAGATATTCATTGGTGTTCTTAGTCTTTGGAGAATGTTACCATCATTGATTGTTGTGGGGAATTCCCTAATGTCCCTCTCTTTGGCATTAGGGGAGGTATCACTTATAATCCTTGCTTGGCTCTACGACAGTTTGGGTATGCTCGGAGGGATGACCCTCATGACGCGTTTGTCCAAGGATTTGTATTTGACTAAGAGAACGATGTCCAAGGTTATCGTCGAAGATTTGTACGAGCTTGAGGCATGGTGAAAAAAGTTAATAGCAAGACATTGGGGCATAAGAACTCCATTCCTTTGGAGCCTTATCTCAAGTGGGTGCGAGCTCGTTATCAAAACCCCATGATGCCATATGAGGCCATCCTACCTATCATCATGGAACCTATTGCCGAAGGAGATGTTCCCTACACTATTCTTCATCCTTACAAGCCTAATACTCTTGAGGAATTGCAAAGATTATGGATTCAACTCAAAGGGGAGCAAGACACCTTTGAAACCCAATTCTACGCAAGCGTGAAGAAGGTTTTGGAGCTCACTAGACAACTTCATGAAGAGCGAAGTTTGAACGCCTACATTGTACCAAATAGGACGTGGTCATGGGAAACTTGAGTCCTTTTTGTTTTAGGAGTTTATTTTGTATTATTTTACTTCTTCCATTGTAAGCCCAAGAGGCATTTGTTGTAACCGTTTGAACTTATTAATACAATTAATATTATTTCCTTCTTTATTTAAACAAATTTAAATCTGAAAGGTCTTTGAAAACATTTTCATTCACATTACATGCACCATAACATAAACATATCTTCCGACACAGGTTTCCTCATCTTTCTACTGTTTATTTCAGTAAGATGGATCTCGAGCAGACTGTGAAGGACTTGCAGACACAAAATTCTCAAGTTCAAGAAACCTTGCTCAACTTAGCCAAAGGGAAGCAAGAACTGATGTCACTTCTGGTTGCGAAGAAGAAGACCAAGAAGAAGGATTTGATCAACATGGGGAAGAGGTTCAAGGGTCTCGTAAGACAAGTTCAAGTGGTAGAAGAATCCTCCGAGGAAGATGAGAATTAGGATGAAGAGGCAAGGAGCACCCATGCTGGGGGTGGTAACAATCCAATCTCTGAGGATGAGGACATTTTTGACGAACAATATCCACCGGCTGAAGACAAGTATAAGCAACTAGAATATAGATTGAAGGATGTGGAAGTTCAAGCTCTATCTGGCTTGGATTTTTGTGATTTAGGTTTGGTGCCTGGGGTAGCCATTTTCCACAAATTCAAGATTCCAATCTTTACCAAGTACGATGGTTTCTCGTGTCCTAAGCTTCACTTTAGATCTTACGTCCGCAAAATTCAACCGCATACCACTGATAAGAAGTTGCGGATGCACTTCTTTCAAGAGAGTCTGTCTGGGACTTAATTGGAGTGGTTTTATCAGTTAGAAGGTTCCAACATCCATACCTGGGAGGACTTGGCCATCAGCTTGTTCCGTCAATATCAATACAATGTCGATCTGGCACCAGCTAGGGTGCAATTGCAAGGTATGACCATGGATTTCAATGAAGGCTTCAAATAATACGCCTAAAATGGAGAGACTTGGCTGGTAGGGTGCAACCACCTTTAATTGATAGAGAATTAGTAGATATGTTTATGGGGACATTGAATGGACCATTCTTCAACTTGCTGATTGGGAGTTCGTCATCCGAATTTACTTAATTGATCTTAACTGGTGAGAGGGTTGAAAGCGAAATTAAAAGCAGGAAGATACCTATGGCCTCCACCTCAAATGCAGTGAAAAAACCATTTACTGGTAAAAAAGAGACTAATGTTGTGTATGGATCAAGAAGTCGTGCTAAGACTGATCGCCATCACTCAGTGGGGGCAGTTTTAATTTCCAATCCTACATTTACTCAATCACAATAAGAGGGTAGGCGTAGGATAAAGTTTTAAGAAAGACAATATACCAAGAATGGTATGTCCTTACCACAAGCCCTACAACATTTACTGAAAGCTGAGCTCATTTCCCTAAGAGACCCTCCACAAAATCCCAATACATCTTCACCTAAATACAACCCTAATGCCAAATGTGTTTACCATTCAAACATCCCCGGATACGATACCAATGATTGTTGGTCTATAAAGAATAAAATCCAAGACCTGATTGATAACAAGACAATTGAATTCGACCCTCCGCCAACTCCAAATGTGATCACCGCACCCATGCTAAATCATGGTAAGGGTGTCAATGCTATTGAAATTCCACTTTTGTCGCCTGCGTCAAAGATTTAACCACTCCCTTGAAGACTATTAAAAAGAATTTGTTGAAAGTTTGGGTATTCAATGGTGTGATACGGTGGGAGAATTGACTTGAGGTTTTGCATTTTATTGCAAATGTTACGGTTAGCAAGAGTCGCCACCGACTTTTCTTTTATCCAAAAGGAAAGGTGAAAAAGCACAGGAAAGACCTTTGAGATTGTTTCTTGAGTTCGGGGGGTAGATTATGAAAAGGGAAGGTATTAGCACCATTTTCATCCATGGTTTTCCATGGGCTCTTAGTTACTTGCTAGATCACTTCCTTTTGTTTTGAAATTGTGCTTTGTGTGTTTTGAAAGTATTTTTGTAAAAAAAGAGGCCATTATTTAGGCAATCTTTGTAATGATTCTCGTTCGTAAGAATGTATACAAAGATATTGATCTTTTTGAAAATGTTTTCAATTTTGTAAGATGTTTGAAAATGTGTGTGTTTGTTTTAAAAATAGCAAGGATGTTTGTCTTGAAATGGAGCAAGTAATTAGGAGCAATCTACTTACTCAAATGTCTTTCTTGTTCATTTTCGTTTCCTTTGACATTGTTGTTTTACCATTGATTTGGTAAGTAACCCTATCTTTGGATGTTAACGGGATGGGCGTGGGTCATCGTATAACCATGATTAGCAATGTTGCAAAGTATCTTAGTATTTTCGAGGGACTAAGATCATTTTATAAGGCAACTTTGAATAACGTCATCGAGGGACTATGATCTTTTGATTTTGTTTGTTTTACCAAGATACTTTGCATGCATATCATGGCTATTTTTGTATAAAGCAACCAAGTGGAGAAATCCTAAGGGTGTTTGTGTGCAAGTGTATTGGATTGCATGCATGATTTTATCTTGAATTAGGATTTTCTATTTCATTGATTTTATCTTTCCATACATATCCTAATTACTAATATTTACACTTGAAAGCGATAAAAATGCGAAAATGTAAAATCCTACGCTATTACAATATTTAGGGGGTGGGGATACAAATTTATGAATGGGGAGTACCAGCGAGAAAAATAAAGAAAATAGCAAGGGGAAGAAAGAAAGAAAAAGGAAAAGAGTCAGCGTGCTGCTGAGAGAAAGTCAGAAGTTCTGACCTCGGCCTGCTGCAGGACAGCAACCTGTTAGTGAAAATGTATAGGTCAGAAGTTCTGACCCTGGTACGCTGCAAAACAGAAACCTGTTAGTGAAAATGTATGGGGTCAGAAGTTCTGACCCTGCTGGGCATACATTAATTTTCATAAGTTCTGATATTACTGATGATAAAACAGGCCCCAGAAGTTCTGGCGTCAAAGTCAGAACTTGGTTTCCCTCTGTGCTAGTCAGAACATCTGCAATTTGGTTATTTTTCCACAAAACAGAAGGCATGCCTAGGACAGTTTCAGCAGGTGTCATAGCATTTCAGAAGTCAGAACCGAAAATCAGAGGCAAGTTCTGAATCGATTCATTCTCTACTTAAGTGTACAGATGCGTGAAAACCTCAGAACATGAACAACATCAGAAGCATGATATCTAGATTGTGTTTTTGAGCATGCAATTCTGGTGATGTTTAAGCAATGTGGTGAGGGTCAGCAAGTGCTTACCTTGCAGCTAGAAAAAATCTATGGACTGGAGTTAGCCTTAAATCTGATGATGTTTTGAACAGGTTCTTTGAATGGATGGATGGCGGGTATGTAGTAGTATGTATATAGAAGTTATGGCAGTTTCTAACGTGTGGGGTCAGAAACTGTATGGGTGTTTTTTGGTCAAGAAATATTTTGAGAATAAAAGGAGTTTGAACGCAAGGGATCCAAAGTTAATGGTTTGTATGCTGTGTTTACAGTTTTTTGAAACTCTGGGAATTTTGGGCAAAGATTCAAGGTGTTTTCTTGCTAAAACTTTCTGTTTCTTTTCAACAATTTTTTCTGGACTTGGACCCCCTTTTCAATGGACAATGGTATTCTATTTATAGGCAAAGCTTTGTGGGTTTTTTAAAACGTTAAGTGGCGCCAATATCATGCACTAGATGCTGACTTACTCTTGAAGACAAGTTCATAGAAAGTTGTGATGATTGACAGCTTTTAGCCTAGGCTGGGTTAGTAAGCGAAGATTAAGGAAAAGTGACACCCATGAGAGAAAAGTAGTGCATGAACCCATACCTAAATTCGCACAAGAGCGTTGCTATGCTGTACGTGGAGAGACCCTTTGGACAAATGCTCAAAAGTGGTTGTGAGCATTAATGAGCATTAAATGGTGATGAGATTGGTCAAGAATAAGAAATCTTGTAATATGAGATTTACATCATTACTTAAATCTGAGCCAGCAGTTCATACTTCAGCATAGTCCAGAACAACGCACCCAAGTTCTGATCTTGGTATCCTGCTGCCTCAGTAAATTCTGAGGGTTCTTCAGGCTTTCCAGCGTATTTTATATTCTTCTGTTCTTACCTTGGCAGATTCTGACTGACTTGCGTAGCTGCTGAAGAGCTGCATTCTGACTGAATGTTATATGCTGAGCCAAGTTTACAACTTCTGACTGAGTTGGCGTAGTTGCTGAAGAGCCACATTCTGACTGAATGTTATGTGCTGAGCCAAGTTTGCAACTTCTGACTGCTCCTGTCTGGAGGTTGGTTCAGAAGTTCTGAAGTGTCATTTTTTCTTAAATACTTTAGAAAAATTCTAAGTATTTAGAATTTAACTTTTTCAAGGTAAAATTTGACTTTTTAGCCTGTAAATGACCATTTTCCCCTTGTAAATGGCTTGCTTGGAAAGGAATGATAATTCAAGGCTTGGATTTGTATAAGAGAAAACTTTGAGAATCCAGGGTGATTTTTCCTGAAAAATGAGAGGGAAAATTTTGGGGTACAACAGCTGCCCCTGTTCAATCTTCTTTAAACTGAGGAGTTAGATTAGCGAGGTTTGCCATTCGCGACTCGAAGGTGGAAGATGATTGAACACTAGAGTGCCCAGAAATTTGCGCTCGGCGACAATAGGAGAAATGGGCTTAAAGATGCCATTTGGAGAGGTAATAAGATCTTGTTGGGGATGGGCTTGTGGATGCCATCCAAGAATGCTTGTTGAGATGTAGCTTGTATGTTTGAACATCATAATGGCTTCTGTGTCTGGAGCATATCTGAACTGTATCAGGAGTGTAGAAATCTCAGTCTGAATGAGTATCAGAATGGCTTCCGTGTCTGGAGCGTATCTGAACTGTATCAGGAGTGTAGAAATCTGAGTCTGAATGAGTATCAGAATGGCTTCCGTGTCTGGAGCGTATATGAACTGTATCAGGAGTGTAGAAATCTGATTCTGAATGAATATCAGAATGGCTTCCGTGTCTGGAGCGTATTTGAACTGTATCAGGAGTGTAGAAATATGAGTCTGAATGAGTATCAGAATGGCTTCCGTGTCTGGAGCGTATCTGAGCTGTATCAGGAGTGTAGAAATCTGAGTCTGAATGAGTATCAGAATGACTTCCGTGTCTGGAGCATATCTGAACTGTATCAGGAGTGTAGAAATCTGAGTCTGAATGAGTATCAGAGTGGCTTCCGTGTCTGGAGCGTATCTGAACTGTATCAGGAGTGTAGAAATCTGAGTCTGAATGAGTATCAGAATGGCTTCCGTGTCTGGAGCGTATCTGAACTGTATCAGGTTGCATATTGTTAATGATAGCTGTTATTCTTATCCTGAAAAGGGTAAAATGTTAGCTGAAACACAAAGTTATGTTGCATGAAATGTGTGATGCAATGTATTTTCTTTATCAATGTTTATGATATATGGATGCAATGTACGTGCATGTAAGCTGATCTGCTGTATTGTTGTTTGATTGAGGAAAATAAATCCATGAAAGCTGCTGAGGATTTGTTGAACTTTCATGTATTGGAGTTGAAGTACTAACGAACTCTTGTTGAGAGAAGTAAATTCTATTGTGAGGGAAATGCCATGTACTGCTTGTAAGATCTGCTTGGGAAATCTTGAGAAATTTGACGATTTCTACTGGGGATTAATAATTTGAAGTTTAGTTCCGCTGGGGATTTAGATGACGTATTGTGGGGATTGTTTATGGAATAGACTAGAGACATTTTCCTGTCCTTTCAACCTATCAGTAATTGTATTTCTCATTTTGTTTATCTATAAACAATAGTTATGTTCAAATGCATATGTTCATCAATGAATCATTGGACGTTTTTGCAAACAAAACACAAGAGTAAAGAAAAAGACAAATAGTTTTTGCACTTTCAAAGGGGTATCTTTGTATTGACTGTGAATAAGTATTTTGTACAAAAGAGACAAACATTCTAGTAAGAGAATGATGCCATAAAACAATAAAAATTTATACAAAGAAAGATAGCTATGTGTAATAATCCCATGGGGTTCCCATTCTGCTATAGCCTTTGTATCTCTGAGAATCTTGTCTATTTGTTGTTTCATCCGAAGATGATTGAATTGATAAGAAACTCCGAGTTTGTCAGTGGAAGTCAAAGGTTGTCCGTTAGGTGATCCGATGGGACATAGTCATACGCTTTAATTACCTAACTTTTTCCTGGGCCGCCCTTTCGGGTTTTCAGTCCACCGGGAAACCCTTTTTTGTCCAAGTCGCCCTTTCGGGTTTTCAACTTGCCGGGTGTACAGATTTTTTTATTTTATCCCTAATTTTTGCCCGAACCTTTTTGGTTCATCGGGATGCCCTTGTTTTGCCTAGGTGTGTCAACCTAGCAGGTCTCTTATGCGTAGTATCTTTTGGCTATGTCCGTGTTCACAGGGTGTGGCAGGTCATCACCGTCCATGGTGATTAAGATCATTGCCCCACCAGAGAATATGCTTTTGATTACAAATGGTCCTTCATAGGTAGGAGTCCATTTTCCCCTGGGATCACTTTGTGGCAAGATGATATGTTTGATTACTAGATCCCTAACTTGATATACTTGACGTCTGACATTCTTGTTGAAAGCCTTGATCATCCGTTTTTGATATATTTGACCATGGAAAACAGCAACAAGTCTCTTTTTATCAATTAAGTTCAGTTGATCAAGTCGAGTTTGGATCCAGTCGTCTTCATTCAAACCTGTATCTTTCATAATCCTCAGAGAGGGGATTTGAACCTCAATAGGTAAAACAACTTCCATGCCATATACCAAAGAATAGGGTGTTACCCGAGTTGATGTGCGAGCTGTGGTATGGTACCCGTGGAGAGCGAATGGTAACATCTCATGCCAGTCTTTGTAGGTGACTGTCATTTTCGGTATGATCTTCTTAATGTTTTTATTTGCAGCCTCGACAACACCATTCATCTTTGGCCGGTAGGGAGAAGAATTGTGATGCTGAATTTTGAATTGCTCGCACAAGGTGGTGATCATAGTGTTGTTAAGATTTGTACCATTGTCAGTGATGATCCTTTCGGGGATACCGTACGGGTAAATGAGATTTTGCTTGATGAAATGGGCAACAACATTCTTAGTAACGGATGCGAAGGAAGCTGCTTCGACCCACTTTGTAAAATAGTCAATGGCCACTAGGATGAAACGGTGTACATTGGAGGCTGTAGGCTTGATCTCCCCAATTATATCAATTCCCCACATAGAAAAGGGCCAAGGAGCCGTCAAGACATTCAGAGGAACCGGAGGTACGTGCACCTTGTCAGCATGAATTTGACACTTATGACAGGTCCGAGAGTGTTGATAACAATCTGCTTCCATGGTAGACCAATAATAGTATGCCCTTAGGATTTTCTTTGCCATCGTATGCCCACTGGAGTGGGTTCCAAAAGTACCTTCGTGTAATTCAACCATGATCTTTTCAGCTTCAATTTTATCCATACACCGAAGCAAAATGGAGTCGTGATTGCATTTGTATAGGATGTCGTTACTAAGGAAGAACTTAGCAGAGAATCTTCTTAAGAACTTCTTATCATTGATTGAAGCTCCTTCTGGATATTCTTGAGCCTCGAGATACCTCTTGACTTTATGAAACCAAGGATGGACCACTACTTCTTCAGTATTAATCTCGTGATAGTGTGCTGGTTCATCCATTTGTTCAATGGTGATCTAGGGAGCCTCGTTATCCCAATTAAGTTTAAACATAGATGACGTTGTGGCTAGGGCATCTGCTAGCTGATTTTCTTCTCGCGGGAAATGCTCAAAGGTAATCTGCTCAAAATGTGGTAGCAATGTCAAAACATGTTCTTTGTAAGGGATGAGGTTTGGGTGCTTAGTGTCCCATTCTCCTTTGATTTGACTGATGACCAAAGCTGAATCTCCAAACACATCTAAAGATTTGATTCCCAAGTCTATGGCAGCCTTGAGACCAAAGATGCATGCTTCATATTCCGCCATGTTGTTCGTCCAGTTGAAGCAAAGTCTGGCAGTAAAGGGAGTATGACACCCTTCTGGAGATATGAGTACGGAGCCGATACCATTACCAAGTGCATTGGATGCCCCATCAAAGAACAGGGTCCATCGGGATCCTTGTTCAGGTCCGTCATATGGTCTGATTTCTATACAGTTGTCTAATGCCATGATGTCTTCATCCATGAATTCAAACTTCATGGACTGATAATCTTCTACATCTTGGTGAGCAAGATGATCAACCAATACACTACCCTTTATAGCTTTCTGAGTAGTATACTGTATATCATATTCTGTTAGGATCATCTGCCATCTAGCTATCCTCCCAGACAGAGCAGGCTTTTCGAAGATGTATTTTGTCGGATCCATCTTAGATATCAACAAGGTAGTATGAGTCAACATATACTATATTAGCTAACGAGCAGCCCATGCTAGAGCGCAACAAGTTTTCTCGAGCAGTGAATATCTGGTTTCACAGTCGGTAAACTTTTTGCTCAGGTAGTAAATAGCGTGCTCTTTTCGGCAAGACTCGTCATGCTACCCCAATACACACCCCATTGAGTTTTCTAAAACGGTCAGATACATGATCAGTGGTCTTCCCTCGACTGGTGGCATCAAAACATGAGGCTCTTGTAAGTAATCTTTGATTTTGTCAAAAGCAACCTGGAATTCATCGTTCCATCTGACTACTTGATCTTTCTTCAATAGCTTGAAGATTGGCTCACAAGTAGCTGTTAGGTGAGAAATGAATCTGGAAATATAGTTCAGGCGCCCCAAGAATCCTCTAACTTCTTTCTCAGTACGAGGAGCAGGAATTTATTGTATTGCTTTAACCTTGGTTGGATCAACCTCGATGCCTTTGTTACTGACGACAAAACCTAAAATTTTACCGGACCGTACTCCGAATGTGCACTTGTTTGGGTTCAACCTTAACTTGTACTCCTTCAATCTCACAAACAACTTTTGCAAGTGATCAAGGTGCTCTTCTTCAGTTTGTGATCGGGCTATCATATCGTCTATGTAGACCTCTATTTCATGGTGTATCATATCATGAAACAAACCTACCATGGCGCACTGATAGGTTTCCCCAACATTCTTCAGTCCGAATGGCATCACTTTGTAGCAGAATGTGCCCCACTGTGTGACAAATGTTGTTTTCTACATGTCCTCAGGTGCCATTTTGATTTGGTTGTAACCTGAGAATCTGTCCATGAAGGAAAACACTTAGTGTTGGGCTGTATTGTCAACCAGGATATCTATGCGGGGGAGTGGAAAATCATCTTTAGAGCTGACCCTATTCAAATCTCTATAATCCATGCACATTTGTACTTTGCCGTCCTTTTTAGGTACAGGAACAATGTTGGCAACCCATTGAGGATAGGAAGTGACGGCCAAGAATCCAACATTGAATTGTTTCATGACTTCCGCTTTTATCTTCTCTGACATATCAGGTCTCATGCGGAGGACTTTTTGTTTCACTGGTGGACAGTCTTCTCTTATTGGCAGATGATGTACCACGATGTCTGTATCAAGTCCTGGCATGTCTTCATATGACCAGGAAAAGATCTTAACATAATCATGCAACAGCTGAATCAGATGCTCCTTGACACTGGCCTCTAGATTGGCACCCACCTTGACCTCTTTTATATCCTCCTCGATACCCAAGTTGATTGTGTCTACCAGTTCCTCATGAGGCTGAATAGCTCTTTCCTCTTGTTGTAGTAGTCTGGCCAGTTCCCCTGGTAATTCACAATCTTCCTCACCTTCGTCTTCGGCTTGGTAGATTAGATCCTCAAAGTCATGAAAGGCCATAGCAGTATCGTTACCCATGGGATCCAGAATGGAGGGATACCTGCATTTGTGAGTGTGGGTGTGTGTAAGGGTATAGCCATCCATAAAAATAAAATGTAAAAGAAAAAACAATGAACACAAAAAGTTTGTATGTGAAAAACGTCCATGATTCATTGAATGTCATATGAAGATGAAATAAAACCGTACAAATGGACCATTGTGCCTCGGGCAAGACACAAGGTTTAAAATGTGCGAATTGTTTGTGGATATTACAAGTCCAACAGAAATGTAAAAGATAAATTACTGAGGGATGAAAGTTATTGGAACAAATTCTCTGGCTTCCTGTTGTACCCTAAAATTTGCCCTCCCATATTCTTCAAGAAATTGCCAAGACAAGCTACAAAATGCCCCAAGGGTTGCACAGTTCAAGGGTCTCCTAAACAGGCAAAATTAGGGTTTGTGTTCTGATCAGGAAAATGAAGCTTCCAAAGGTCCAATCAAGTCTCACATGCCTACAAATATGGTCAAGTATCCTCATACCAAGTTTCAAGACTTTCAGCACAAAATTGCATAGTCAAAACCCTAATTGCACTACAGTCAACTGTAGGGGCAAAATGGTCATTTGACAGTCAAAAGTTCAAATTTTTGGTCAACATATAATTTTGAAGCCACAAACATCATTTGATCAATGCTTGATCATGATTCTCAAAGCTTGGCTCAAAAATCATCAAGATGCAAAAGTTTCCTTATTTGGACAGTTGAAAAAGTCAACTGTAAATTGACCAGGGCATAACTTTCACATGGATTATCAGAAAAATTCCATCCAAAGCTCATTTTGAAGAGAAAGACATTTCCTACAAATCATCTTCATACTTAAAGTCCAAGAAATGCTCTCACAAAAAGTCATCAATTTCAACATTATAGGTCATTTTCAAAAGTCAACAAAAAGGGACTTTAAGTCAAAGACCATAACTTGAGATTGGTAAATCAAAATGACATGGGACCAAAGGCATTGGTTATAGTACTCAAAGACCTTTCCAAAATGTCAAAGAACATGAGAAAAGCTTAAAAATTGAGCAAGTTATGCCTTGTAGAAGTTGGGAAATTTTTGGATATTTTGAAAAGTCAACATTGATTCAAATGACCTAAAATTGCTAATGGGCCCATTTTTCTTCCACAATTCATCATCCCAAGCATGTGCACGACCACTTGGCCCAAAGGGAAGTTTTATTCATTTTTTATTTATTTATTTGAATTTTTATTAATAATAATTCATTTAAATCAATTAAATATATGAAAAATACTTAACCTAACTTATCAAATCTTTTTGTACATGTAATAGGCTCAATGATTCGTGCATGATCAGATTTGGAAGGAATTGGATTGATTGGATCATGATTGGTACATAATTGCATGAAAAAAGGTTGGAAAAAATATGATTGAAAATCAAATCTCATAAACCATCAATTCAAAGATTTGGATCAAATTTCTTAACCTAATTCATTCCTACATAAGCATAGAACGAAAACCTAATGCCTGGAACCACGCAGCTGCTCAGAAATCTGGAAAACAAAACTTGAAATTTATCAAAAAATCTCAAAACTGAAAATCAAGTTTTAGGTTGATTCAAAGCACAAGACCAATTGCAAAAGCTTCCTCGTGTCCCCCTGAAGCTAACTGGATCACTTTCCAACCTTCATACGCCCGGAATTGGTACAATGGAGTCAAACTGTTTCAAATAAAATTCATAATCGTGCATCTCAATTCATGCGTTTTTTGCAAGTTTTAATATGTGATTTACATTCCTTATGCTATTCTGAAGCTAACCCATGTGTTTGATTGAATTTTTATGCACCCTACGCGAATCTACCATTATCGTTTTTTAGGGTTTGAAGGACTTTGAATTGGGGTTTCCCAGTCCAGGGAAAATTAGAACCCCTGAGTACCACCATTGACACAAGCGCGTTTGGACGAAGAAGACGGCACCCTCGCGCTCAATTTATGAGCGTCACAGGGCTATTCACTATTTTTCCATAGATGGCCTAAAAGAACGCTTGCAAAACCGTTGCCTAACATGTTTGTATTTCAGGAAAATAAAATCCAATGGAGAAGATGATTTCGTGGCCAGCCATGATTGGCTCTTTTGAATTTACGCGCTCTAACCCACTAACGATTTGGTTTTGTTTGATATTATTTGTTTATTATGTTACATACAAAGCGCGTGAATTGGTTCAGTGGTAGGTGCAGCTATTAATAACGTACATGACCTGGGTTCGAGCCCCAGGTCTTCATGCTTTCAATATTATTTTTCGTTCAATATTAACATGCAGATTCCATGTTAAGGCACACCATACACCTCCAGATCAGGCTTGCCACGTCCATCTCAAGATCAATCACAAGGCTGAGAGTTAGAGAACAGCGTGGACATGAGTCAACACGCCAGCACGTTGCCTGGAAAAGTCAAACGGACCAAGGTTAATGGGCCTGAATTGCTAGAGAAAAACCTCTCATTTGGGGTCTGAACCCCCTAGGTTTGCATATTTTTTACCTTCTTTATTTTTTTATTATTTATACTTCTTTTTATTATTGTTTTATTAATTAATTTAATTATATTTTCATAAAATCACAAAAATGCCATAAAAATCAGAAAAGACCAAAAATTAAATATATTTAATTAGTTAATATTTTGTAAATAAATTCCTAAATTATTTAGTTTTTAATTAGGTTGTAATTTTAATTCTTTTGATAAAAATCTAAAAAAACATAGAATTAGGGTTCATATTAATTTTTTATCCTTTTTTCTTTTTCTTTCATAATAATTAAATAATTAAATATTTATTTTTATAATTAAATTTGTATATAAAAATTAGGGTTAATTTAGGTTAAAATTCAATGTTTTCTTAATAAATAAAAAGCCATTAGAATTAGGGTTAATATTTATTTTAATTAATTCTTTTTTCTATTAAATCCTAAAATACTAAAAAAAACCAAAAAACAAGTTCTTTCTTTCTTTTAATTTTAATTAATTCCTCATTAATTTAATTTTGCAAAAAGGGTCCAATGCCCTCGTTTCGATTTAATTCTTATTCGCATATTTATTTTATTTCGTTATAATATTTATGTATCTCTCCCGAAGCCATGTAATTAATTTCTTGCACTTTTAATTCTTTTCTTTACTTTCTTTATTTTTCTGTCAAATCGGGTCCTGGTTTAATTTTGGCGATGTGGACCCGCGCCATTTGTAATAGCTTAGAATTTACTTTTCTCGCAACCTTTTAACTGTTAATCAAAGGCATGAAAGAATGTATGGACAAAAATAAAGACAAGCGTAGAACACCAATAACATGACAAGATAAATGCAAATGAAAACAACACACGAATCGCACACATCACCCAGGGTACGCTTCACTGTTTCCTTGCCTCGAAAGGTGATCGTCGAGTAGAGGATGTTTTAGTAAGTCCTCATGATCCGGGAACCTGGCATGAGGGTAGCTTCTAAGGTGTCTTCCTATTGCTCTGGTGATCACCATGTCCCGAACCTCGAATTGACCCGAACACCTCCAACGGTGGTGCTACCTACCCCTCAATGGTGGGATGGCACTACTTTAAAGGACATTTACACAGACGAACTCCTTAGGGTAGGTAGGTTCTCGTAGATACTTGATCTAATCTCAAAACAAATTCAAAAAGACTTTTCACACTGACACCTTTTCAAAAAGCTTTCGAAAGCAATTTTTCAAACACTCTTGAGGACTGATACAAGAGTCGAACTGAAATCTTTAAACGAAACTTTTTCAAACCCACAGTTGAAAAGAAAACAAACCATTTTTGAAAACACAAGTGAGCAAGTATCTAAGAGCCCATGGATAACCATGGATAGAAAGGGTGCTAACACCTTCCCTTTCTATAATCTACCTCCCGAACCGAGAGCAATCTCTATAAGGAATTTTTCTGTGCTTTTGTCCTTTCCATTTGGAGAAAATAAAAGACGGTGGCGACTCTTGCTTCCGCGAAATTTCGCGAACCAGCGTTAAACAGTCAGTTCCAGATCCACCGATTACAGAACTGGCGACTCTGCTGGGGACTTAACTTAAAGTGAGGTGTACCTTAGGGTTAGTTCATAACTGTGTTTTCAATTGTATTGACTTGTATGCTTTAAATTTGTGGGTTGCATGGGAGTTACATAGATCCTAACCCGGATCTGGGGATACCCTGTTTAGGTAGCATAAGCTGTGAGGGACCTGTCCGGCGTATACCGACATGGGTGAAGCAGTGGCTACGTTGGTGTGGCGTCTTGGTCTGTACCGATATCCCTCGTGTTGAAACGGGGAGAATATGGGTCTTCCAAGGAGTCATTAAGCACCAACCGACCTTAGAACCCTAAATTGACACAACTTGGCCATTAGAACAGTAGCAGTATGCTACGCCCATTGAGGCTAAACTCTCGTGATGGTTCTGGCCGCAAGAAAAGATTGCGATGCTGGAGTTATGACCGATTGAGGGTAGTCAATGATATTGGGATCCTCTAAGAACCCAGTTACTTTGATAGGACAGGTATGAACCAACAAACTGAAAGAGGGTAATACCTAGACCTCATGCTGACCTAAACTCTAAGGGCTCTTTTGTGTGACTTGTGTGCCTTCGTACTTGCCTACTTGCATGCTTGTTAAACTGACACATGAACTACTTGCAGGTTGGGTCCATAGTCCTTAATTAGGACTCATAACAGGGTTTACCGAATTTCTTGCAGGTTTCGTTTTAGTCCTTAAACCAGGACTCATAACAAGGTTTACCAAGTTTCTTGCAGGGTTTCGTTTTAGTCCTTAAACCAGGACTCATAACAAGGTTTACCAAGTTTCTTGCAGGGTTTGTTTTAGTCCTTAAACCAGGACTCATAACAAGGTTTACCAAGTTTCTTGCAGGGTTTGTTTTAGTCCTTAATTGGGACTCATGACAAGTTTTACTTGAGTTTCTTGCAGGTTTTGGTTTGCAGTCCTTAACAAGGGCTCATAACAGGGTTATCCGTATTACCCCATGCATCATGACATCATACCATTGCATACATCTTAACCCATTTCAAGGACCTCAAGGGCTTGTGATGCAGGTCATGATAAATCAAGCATCTAGCAAGGGGCAAAGAGGATTTATTTTCCTCTAGCCAAAGTTGTCAGGGGCTATGACCCACTTGATATGGTGAGCTCTGACTCTTGAGGAAGGTTCCCCTAACCAAGGTTGTTTGGAAATCAAAACCAGACATGATGACTAAAGTCAGGGGCTATGACCCACTGGATATGGTGAGCCTTTGACCCTTGAAGAAGGAATCTCAGCAAACATGAAGTTCCCTCAATCAAGCTACCTAGTTCTAACCAATTTTCTTGTTTACCCCGCGAGGTCCTTGAAAACATTACATGCATATCATACACATCATTACATAACAGGTATCTTTGTTGCAGGTCACTTACCTTTCTCGCTGTTTATTTCAGCAATGGCTTTCCAACCAGATAACCAGGACCTTCTCGCTCAAGAGACTCAGTTCAGAGAAATCCTCCTGAATCTATCCAAGGGGCAGGAAGAGCTAAGGATACTTCTCACGGAGACCTTTGTCAGGAATAGTGCTGAGGATGAAAAGCTGAAACACCTACAAGCTGAGGTGGATGCATTGAAGGTCCAGATGCTGGGGCAGGTGACTGCCATTCAAGGGTTATCTCAAAGACAAGATGAGCTCTGGTTTCTCGTCAACCAACTGCTTCAGGGTAACCAACTGGGGCAAAAGTCTAAGGGTAAAAAGCCAGTCATCGTCCGACCACCTTTGAGACAAAGAGGCAAGGAGAAAGCTCCCCAAATGGCTCCAGTATCACAAATTCAACATCACAACCAACAAAAGAGCGAGAGGAGGCAGTTCACTCGGCTCAGCATGACCTTATCCCAGATATTGCCACAGTTGCTGGAGACCAAGCTGGTAACTCTAAAAGAAGCTCCGAAGTTTCAAAATACAACGTCACCAAAGTATAACCCCAACGCTCGCTGCGCTTATCATTCTGATAGCCCGGGGCATGCTACAGAGGATTGTTGGGCTTTGAAGAATAAGATTCAGGACCTGATTGATGAAGGAGCACTGGAATTCACACAAGATGGTCAGGCTGAATTTTTCTACCATCCCTCCAAGGCTCACCTTTTGAAGTGACAAGCTCTGAGACTAGGAAACTTTTGTTCATTCGAATGTTCAAGTTGTATTGTGCTTTGATTGTTCAAACATTTATTCATGTTAAACATTGTTATTCCATTAATGCATCGCATATGTCTGTTTTGGAGCAATATACTCGTATTCACTATACGCAAATTATTTTCATATTTTTTCTGATGATCAACTCTTAAATAATAATTCTAAGCCTCTTGAGGGAGGATGACGAAAACGATAACACGATCTACAATATGCTTTTGAACAGACCCCGCTGATGAGGTACAGGCATTGTTTCAATCCCTAAACACTGGAGTTATAAGGATGATAATCCCTCGTCAACCCCTCTGCGCCAAAGAAGTAGGAGTTTTTCTTTTCGAAATTTAAAACCCTTAATCATAACCTGGGGCAGGGTAGTCCCTCAGTTGATCCAAGTGCATAACGAATGGCACCAAAGAGGTCCTTACAAAACGAAGAAAGACAGTGATGGTTCCGAATAATCAATAAAGAAAGGCAGTCATTATCTCAAAAAATAAAGAACCCATTAAGTCAAAACCCATGAAGGAGACTTACAAAACTGGGGCATCCCGCTGACTGTAATTCCAAAAAGGGAAACAGTTCAGGCAAAAAAAGAAAGGGATAACAAAAATCAAGAAAGAGGTCTTACAAACCCTCAGCAAAAAAGGAGATGACTGCCTACTCAAATAAACGTTCAAAATCCGAATCATCACTAGTATATCAGAACAAAGGCTCAAACAAGGTCTAGCGTATGATCAACTGAGCTTAGGTTTGAAGAACATCACGAAGATCGGGTGGGTACAAATAATTTGAGCCTTTATCCTTTGTTTCTTAAACCATGAACCAGGCCACGTTATAACCCTTAAAAGTCCCAGCTGAAGCATGGGTTAGTTCGAAAGCATACTGTTACGAAAGGTATCCTGACTCCTTAAGGCCTACGGTAAATACGGTGTTGACATCACGTTTTACAAACAATCACTTGTTTTATGAAAGAAAAAACGCATTTACAAAATCTTCAAGACAGACATAGGCTTTGCATTTTTAACATAACTTTGTTTGCATATGACTTTTTGTTTAAACAGCAGGGAAATTCGCACAATGAAAGTCTAATGAACAAGAGTATCCCCAATCAAGGGGCATGGCATGATCATGGCCTATTATCTGGGGCAATCCAATCAAGATTCGGAGAATCTCTCAAAAGTCAAATAGCTTGGGGCAAATCTCCGCCTGAGTCACTTGGGGAATCCCAACAACGAATCTTGCCTGGTCAAACACCTTCTGGCGGCATGACAAAACACTTCTAACAGGGGCAACTCCCTACATTCTGAAAGCATGGACATAGTCGGAAAAAATACTACGCAAAATCAAAGACCCGCTAGGTTGACATACCTAGGCAAAAATAAGGGCTTCCCGGTAAACCAAAAGGGTTCGGGCAAAATGAAGGGATGAAAATGAAAAAATCTGTACACCCGGCAAGTCGAAAACCTGAAAAGGCGGCTTGGGCAAAAATGGGTATCCCGATGGACTGAAAACCCGAAAGGGCGGTCCAGGCAAAAATTAGGGATCAAGGCGTACGACTATGTCCCGGTATCTTGTCGCCTGCTTCCCAGAAGAAGTTTTGTCCATCAACCACTATCAGCGCCTCACAGGTCTTCCTCTCCCACCTCAGAAATAGGGGCAATGATGAGCTGTCCAAGCGATCTAATTACTCTGCCCATAAGATATAAGGGATGTTCAGCTAAAGAACATGACCAATACATCTTAATTCCCCAGAGATTAAGCCAGCAGTCAGTGCATTCTTCTTCAAGCAGAGTTATCAAATCTCAAGGAAGTTGAGTATCCTCCAGTAGATACCAACATTCCTCAGCAGCAATGTACACATTCTTAACAAGCAGCCCCGGCAGTCTTGGCCTAAAGATTGTTCCCCGGCGGTATATCAAATATTCAAAGGAATCACTTCCCCGATGCAGTTCAAACTTCCCCAAGAGAGTCCAATCCAGTTTCCCCAGGAAAGTTGGAATCCATCTCCCCAAGCAGTAAGCTTATCCCCAGTAAATTCTGGAAGCTTATCCTCGCAGAGCACGAACGCGTCACCCGGCTTTATTCAAAGAGTTATTTCCTTAACAGGATATAACTGGGTTATCCTCAGCCAAAAGCCACGGAAAGATCGTCGTCGACAGAATCTTCTTATCCCCAGCAAAGTCTATCAACACTTCCAATAACAAGGGTATCCCCAGCAAGTTATTATCAACAACTCCAGCAAAGTATCTTTCTCCCCACAGAGTATGGCTTCCCAGCAAGATCGTTAGAGTACTCTTCTCCCCGCAGAGTTATCCATTCGCCAAGTGTATTCCCCAACGGAGTTATCTCCTCCTACTGGTATTCTTGCAACTATTATCCCCAGCGGAAGCAAAATCTATTCTCCAACATCAGCCCAGGAGTGACTTCCCGGCACCCGTCAAGGATTTACATTCCTAGACGAAAGCATACATAAACATCACATACATCATTATAGCATGCATAGGCGCATCATATCATACAAATCTCATTTATGTTGAGAACATCATTGCTTGATCCATGTCATGCATTGCATATGACTGACCTCTACCTTTCAGGAAAGATGCAGTTAAATTCTCCATCATATTTCAAGACCTAGACCGGTTCAGTTAATCGACTCCGAAGATTTCTTATCCAGTCCAAGGCCTTCTCTAGTCCAGCTAAATTGACCCCAAACAGATTTTTCTGATGAAGACTCAGTAGAAGTTATCAGATTATAATTTCCTATGGTTCTCTCCCCGACGGTGCGTGAGATGTAATTCCCTTTCAGGTTATAATTTCCTATGGTTCTCTCCCCGACGGTGCGTGAGATGTAATTCCCTTTCAGGTTATAATTTCCTATGGTTCTCTCCCCGACGGTGCGTGAGATGTAATTCCCTTTCAGGTTATAATTTCCTATGGTTCTCTCCCCGACGGTGCGTGAGATGTAATTCCCTTTCAGGTTATAATTTCCTATGGTTCTCTCCCCGACGGTGCGTGAGATGTAATTCCCTTTCAGGTTATAATTTCCTATGGTTCTCTCCCCGACGGTGCGTGAGATATAATTCCCTTTCAGATTATAATGGTCCTCTCCCCGACGGTGCGTGAGATGTAATTCCCTTTCAGGTTATAATTTCCTATGGTTCTCTCCCCGACGGTGCGTGAGATGTAATTCCCTTTCAGGCTATAATTTCCTATGGTCCTCTCCCCGACGGTGCGTGAGATGTAATTCCCTTTCAGGTTATAATTTCCTATGGTTCTCTCCCCGACAGTGCGTGAGATGTAATTCCCTTTCAGGTTATAATTTCCTATGGTTCTCTCCCCGACGGTGCGTGAGATGTAATTCCCTTTCAGGTTATAATTTCCTATGGTTCTCTCCCCGACGGTGCGTGAGATGTAATTCCCTTTCAGAGTATAATGGTCCTCTCCCCGACGGTGCGTGAGATGTAACTCCCTTTCAGGTTATAATTTCCTATGGTTCTCTCCCCGACGGTGCATGAGATGTAATTCCCTTTCAGGTTATAATTTCCTATGGTTCTCTCCCCGACGGTGCGTGAGATGTAATTCCCTTTCAGATTATAATGGTCCTCTCCCCGACGGTGCGTGAGATGTAATTCCCTTTCAGGTTATAATTTCCTATGGTTCTCTCCCCGACGGTGCGTGAGATGTAATTCCCTTTCAGGCTATAATTTCCTATGGTCCTCTCCCCGACGGTGCGTGAGATGTAATTCCCTTTCAGGTTATAATTTCCTATGGTTCTCTCCCCGACAGTGCGTGAGATGTAATTCCCTTTCAGGTTATAATTTCCTATGGTTCTCTCCCCGACGGTGCGTGAGATGTAATTCCCTTTCAGGTTTTAATTTCCTATGGTTCTCTCCCCGACGGTGCGTGAGATGTAATTCCCTTTCAGGTTATAATTTCCTATGGTTCTCTCTCCGACGATGCGTGAGATGTAATTCCCTTTCAGATTATAATGGTTCTATCCCCGACGGTGCGTGAGATGTAATTCCCTTTCAGATTATAATTTCCTTTGGTTCTCTTCCCGACACTGCGAAGATGGTAATTCCCACCAAGATTTTCTCAACGAGCATTGTTGAGGTTAAAGTCACCCAAGGTTCTCTTACTGTTCATGCTAAGGTAGTAACCACCCCTGATTCATTCATCATCTTGTGAAGCTCCAGACTCAGCTCATGTAACCAGTCAGGACACATCTATACCGAGCATCTGAAAACCAGCTCCTGCAACATGTCAGGTACTCATTTTTCTTTCGCAGGTATGTTGGTTCTCGCTAAAGAATCTCTTATGCGATCAACATCTAGATGGCATCTATAAGCCCATCACCCTATTCATCAATCTCCAAATGGCATCTATAGGCCCATTTCCATCACACTGCTACTATGTGAGTGCAAATTTCTGGGCACTCTAGTGTTCAATCATCTTCTACCCTCGGATTTCGAAAGGCACGTCAGCCAATCTGCATCCTCAGGTCTAAGAAGATTGAACAGGGGCAACTGTTGTACCCCAAAATTTGCCCTTCCATATTCTTCAAGAAATTGCCAAGACAAGCTACAAAATGCCCCAAGGGTTGCACAGTTCAAGGGTCTCCTAAACAGGCAAAATTAGGGTTTGTGTTCTGATCAAGAAAATGAATCTTCCAAAGGTCCAATCAAGTCTCACATGCCTACAAATATGGTCAAGCATCCTCATACCAAGTTTCAAGACTTTCAGCACAAAATTGCACAGTCAAAACCCTAATTGCACTACAGTCAATTGTAGGGGCAAAATGGTCATTTGACAGTCAAAAGTTCAAATTTTTGGTCAACATATCATTTTGAAGCCACAAAAATCATTTGATCAATGCTTGATCATGATTCTCAAAGCTTGGCTCAAAAATCATCAAGATGCAAAAGTTTCCTTATTTGGACAGTTGAAAAAGTCAACTGTAAATTGACCAGGGCATAACTTTCACATGGATTATCAGAAAAATTCCATCCAAATCTCATTTTGAAGAGAAAGACATTTCCTACAACTCATCTTCATACTTCAAGTCCAAGAAATGCTCTCACAAAAAGTCATCAATTTCAACATTATAGGTCATTTTCAAAAGTCAACAAAAAGGGACTTTAAGTCAAAGACCATAACTTGCGATTGGTAAATCAAAATGACATGGGACCAAAGGCATTGGTTAGAGGACTCAAAGACCTTTCCAAAATGTCCAAGAACATGAGAAAAGCTTAAAAATTGAGCAAGTTATGCCTTGTAGAAGTTGGGAAAGTTTTGGATATTTTGAAAAGTCAACATTGATTCAAATGACCTAAAATTGCTAATGGGCCCATTTTTCTTCCACAATTCATCATCCCAAGCATGTGCACGACCACTTGGCCCAAAGGGAAGTTTTATTCATTTTTTATTTATTTATTTGAATTTTTATTAATAATAATTCATTTAAATCAATTAAATATATGAAAAATACTTAACCTAACTTATCAAATCTTTTTGTACATGTAATAGGCTCAATGATTCATGCATGATCAGATTTGGAAGGAATTGGATTGATTGGATCATGATTGGTACATAATTGCATGAAAAAAGGTTGGAAAAAATATGATTGAAAATCAAATCTCATAAACCATCAATTCAAAGATTTGGATCAAATTTCTTAACCTAATTCATTCCTACATAAGCATAGAACGAAAACCTAATGCCTGGAACCACGCAGCTGCTCAGAAATCTGGAAAACAAAACTTGAAATTTATCAAAAAATCTCAAAACTGAAAATCAAGTTTTAGGTTGATTCAAAGCACAAGACCAATTGCAAAAGCTTCCTCGTGTCCCCCTGAAGCTAACTGGATCACTTTCCAACCTTCATACGCCCGGAATTGGTACAATGGAGTCAAACTGTTTCAAATAAAATTCATAATCGTGCATCTCAATTCATGCGTTTTTTGCAAGTTTTAATATGTGATTTACATTCCTTATGTTATTCTGAAGCTAACCCATGTGTTTGATTGAATTTTTATGCACCCTACGCGAATCTACCATTATCGTTTTTTAGGGTTTGAAGGACTTTGAATTGGGGTTTCCCAGTCCAGGCAAAATTAGAACCCCTGAGTACCACCATTGACACAAGCGCGTTTGGACGAAGAAGACGGCACCCTCGCGCTCAATTTATGAGCGTCACAGGGCTATTCGCTATTTTTCCATAGATGGCCTAAAAGAACGCTTGCAAAACCGTTGCCTAACATGTTTGTATTTCAGTAAAATAAAATCCAATGGAGAAGATGATTTTGTGGCCAGCCATGATTGGCTCTTTTGAATTTACGCGCTCTAACCCACTAACGATTTGGTTTTGTTTGATATTATTTGTTTATTATGTTACATACAAAGCGCGTGAATTGGTTCAGTGGTAGGTGCAGCTATTAATAACGTACATGACCTGGGTTCGAGCCCCAGGTCTTCATGCTTTCAATATTATTTTTCGTTCAATATTAACATGCAGATTCCATGTTGAGGCATACCATACACCTCCAGATCAGGCTTGCCACGTCCATCTCAAGATCAATCACAAGGCTGAGAGTTAGAGAACAGCGTGGACATGAGTCAACACGCCAGCACGTTGCCTGGAAAAGTCAAACGGACCAAGGTTAATGGGCCTGAATTGCTAGAGAAAAACCTCCCATTTGGGGTCTGAACCCCCTAGGTTTGCATATTTTTTACCTTCTTTATTTTTTTATTATTTATACTTCTTTTTATTATTGTTTTATTAATTAATTTAATTATATTTTCATAAAATCACAAAAATGCCATAAAAATCAGAAAAGACCAAAAATTAAATATATTTAATTAGTTAATATTTTGTAAATAAATTCCTAAATTATTTAGTTTTTAATTAGGTTGTAATTTTAATTCTTTTGATAAAAATCTAAAAAAACATAGAATTAGGGTTCATATTAATTTTTTATCCTTTTTTCTTTTTCTTTCATAATAATTAAATAATTAAATATTTATTTTTATAATTAAATTTGTATATAAAAATTAGGGTTAATTTAGGTTAAAATTCAATGTTTTCTTAATAAATAAAAAGCCATTAGAATTAGGGTTAATATTTATTTTAATTAATTCTTTTTTCTATTAAATCCTAAAATACTAAAAAATACCAAAAAACAAGTTCTTTCTTTCTTTTAATTTTAATTAATTCCTCATTAATTTAATTTTGCAAAAAGGGTCCAATGCCCTCGTTTCGATTTAATTCTTATTCGCATATTTATTTTATTTCGTTATAATATTTATGTATCTCTCCCGAAGCCATGTAATTAATTTCTTGCACTTTTAATTCTTTTCTTTACTTTCTTTATTTTTCTGTCAAATCGGGTCCTGGTTTAATTTTGGCGATGTGGACCCGTGCCATTTGTAATAGCTTAGAATTTACTTTTCTCGCAACCTTTTAACTGTTAATCAAAGGCATGAAAGAATGTATGGACAAAAATAAAGACAAGCGTAGAACACCAATAACATGACAAGATAAATGCAAATGAAAACAACACACGAATCGCACACACCACCCAGGGTACGCTTCACTGTTGCCTTGCCTCGAAAGGTGATCGTCGAGTAAAGGATGTTTTAGTAAGTCCTCATGATCCGGGAACCTGGCATGAGGGTAGCTTCTAAGGTGTCTTCCTATTGCTCTGGTGATCACCATGTCCCGAACCTCGAATTGACCCGAACACCTCCAACGGTGGTGCTACCTACCCCTCAATGGTGGGATGGCACTACTTTAAAGGACATTTACACAGACGAACTCCTTAGGGTAGGTAGGTTCTCGTAGATACTTGCTCTAATCTCAAAACAAATTCAAAAAGACTTTTCACACTGACACCTTTTCAAAAAGCTTTCGAAAGCAATTTTTCAAACACTCTTGAGGACTGATACAAGAGTCGAACTGAAATCTTTAAACGAAACTTTTTCAAACCCACAGTTGAAAAGCAAACAAACCATTTTTGAAAACACAAGTGAGCAAGTATCTAAGAGCCCATGGATAACCATGGATAGAAAGGGTGCTAACACCTTCCCTTTCTATAATCTACCTCCCGAACCGAGAGCAATCTCTATAAGGAATTTTTCTGTGCTTTTGTCCTTTCCATTTGGAGAAAATAAAAGACGGTGGCGACTCTTGCTTCCGCGACATTTCGCGAACCAGCGTTAAACAGTCAGTTCCAGATCCACCGATCACACTTCCCAATTGCGAAGTCCTCCGTTGATAGTAGGAAAGATCCAATCCTCCAAGCTGCAATCCTCTTCACCATCTTCCACCGCATTGACCTCTTGGTTGCTAATCTTCAAGGGTGTCCCTCCAGTGTAACGCCCGTAATTTAATTAATTATTTAATTAAATTATTTTTTAGAATATTTGTGAAGAAGTGTTAATAAATTGGATTTATTTTATTAAATGGAGAAATAATAATATATTTGAGGTATTATATTATTATGTGAAATAATGTTAGAAGCTAATGTTATTAATGTGGGCCTATATGGTGTGAGTGGAAGTAATAAGGGGGTGTAGGTTTTGAGCCCAATAAGGAATAATATAATAATATTAGGTTATTTTATTATTTGTTGTTAGAATAGAAGGAGGAAGCAGTAGAAGAGAAAATAAGGATTGTGAAGAACGTGAAGCTGCTGGAAAAAGTGGAAAACGGCAAGAACAAAGATTCAACCCGAAAATTTTAGAGCGACCTTAGATCCAAGGTAAGGGTGGGGTTCTGGCTTTATAATTGGGTTCATGATGTTTGATATGCGGGGTTAGAGGATTATTGTTTTTGTTATTGAATTGAATGATGTATGGTGAATATTGATGAATTCTCGACGGATAAATGATGTTATGATGCTGTGTAATTGATATTGTATTATAAGTTAACGTTAAGTGATGAATTATCATGGTTAGGATGAGGTTTGTAGGACTGTAATTAGATTCCAGTAGTGAAGTTATAGTAGAAACGCAGAAAATTATGCAGAAAATCGCAGGATGCGTCGACCTCAAACTGGATGAGTCGATGCAAGGAGGCTATTAGACTCAGGATGAGTCGATGCATGGAGGGTTTGCGTCAATACATGTTCGATGTTGGACTCAGGATGAGTCGACCGGTACGATGCATGTGTCGATACATGCTGCATTTTGAAGTCAGGATGAGTCGATCGGTAAGTGCATGTGTCGATACATGCTGGGATTTGAAGCAGGATGAGTCGATCCATAAGGAGGATGTGTCGACTCATAGTATGTAGATGAAGCAGGATGTGTCAATCCAAGGAGTTTTGTGTCGATATATAATGTTGGATTTTTGACAGAATTGACTTCTAATTGCTGTAACTTGAGTTGTAGGATGCTGTTTGAGATGCCGTTTGAAGCGTTGTTTAGCTAACGCGATGAACTCTATTCTAGAGGATTAAATGATGGATAAGAGGTGTAATCCCAGTAACCAATTTAGGATTTAGAATTAATTCCCGTAGATGACAGTTATGCTGTTTTTCAGACAGATTGATGAATATGAGATGTTAGAGGTTGCTGTTAGAAATATGACAGTAGGATTAATGACAAAAATGAAGTTGAACTGTAGAATAACAGTATGGCTTACTTTATTATTAATATACATCTGAGTTATTAGTAAGATGTGGTTATTAAAGTGGTGTTTGATAATTTTATGATGAACAAATGATGTTTGATAAATAAGTAATGTTTAATAAATTATTTTGAGATTTTTATGAGATGCTGTAATTGAGATGTTTTGAGATGTTTATGAGATGTTGTTGTTCTGAGATGTTTATGAGATGTTGTTCCGAGATGATTGAGATATTTTTGTTTGAGATGACTGAAATGTTATCGTTTTGAGATGATTGAGATGTTATTGTTTGAGATGACTGAACTGTTGTCATTTTGAGATGATTGAGATGTTGTTGTTTTGAGATGTTGTTAACTGAGTGTGTTATTGCATTCATGTCGAGTCGCATACATTGCATTTTTTGAGATGGAGCTTATGCTCGTTGAGATGGCCTGGATTGGCAAATTTTGAGATGAAGGCTATGCCTTGTTGATGCCTCTATTAATTGGCAGATTAGATTTTTGAGATGGGACTTCTGCTCCAATGGTACCACATGCATTTGCATAGTTTTGAGTCGCATTATATGGTTGAATAATGAAGTGTATTTGATGTTGATGAATGAGTATATATGCTGTAACTATTGTTGATTATGAGATGATAAGTGGTGATACGATTGATCTAATTTAATATATTAATTATCATGCTCTTTATTATATTGTTAGATATCTCACCCCTTCTGTTTGAATGTTTCCCCTATGTTGGTAACGTGCAGGTAATCGAGAGTGAAGGCTGTATACCTTCAATAGATCAAGTCGGTGTCATTGCTCTGATATGTAACACTCGGGGGGATGAACGCTTGCTGGTTTTTGACTGCTTATTTTTAGTTGTTGAACTTTAAATTGTTTATTTACTAAATATGAGATGTTTCAAAGTTGATGTTTTATTTAAAGATGTTATTGAAGATTTCCGCTGCGTAGTTGTTGAATATTTAATGAAAGATGTTATGTTGTTAGTTCATCCGATGTTTTGAAAGAGTGTTATATATCCATGATGAATGCAATGAATTTGTTAGAAGAATTTGTGACATCCCGATTCGTTTGTATGAATGAAATTTTATAACTCTGATTTATTTTGCATAAATTGCTTGGGGTAGAATTGGGGTGTTACAAAGTTGGTATCAGAGCAAAAGGTTGGTCCGACCTTGTCGTCGAGTCTTAGTTGTCTAACAATCGAGTATTGTTATTTTGAGTTCTAATAGTTGTTTGTGTTGTAGTGAGAAGTTGTGATGGCTGGAAGGAATGATGCTGCTCTTGCTGCTTCTTTAGAAGTAATGGCTCATGCGATGGAAAATCAGCCGAATGCTGACGGGAATGCTGGATCTCGTAGCTTGGCGACTTTCCAGAGAGAGAATCCACCTACGTTCAAGGGAAAGTATGATCCTGACGGAGCACTGGAATGGTTGAAAGAGATTGAGAGGATCTTTTGTGTGATGGACTACACTCCAGCGCAGAAGGTTCGTTATGGGACTCATATGCTAGCAGTCGAGGCTGATGACTGGTGGCTAGAGACTTGCCAGAAGTTGGAAGCTGCAGGTGAGAATGTCATTTGGGCTGTGTTCCGTAGGGAGTTTTTGAGAAAGTATTTTCCTGAAGATGTCTGTGGAAAGAAGGAGATTGAGTTCCTTGAGCTGAAGCAAGAGAATCTGTCAGTTGTTGAGTATGCTGCCAAGTTTGCTGAATTGGCCAAGTTTTATCCGCATTACGCTGAGGAAAATGCTGAATTTTCAAAGTGTATTAAGTTTGAGAATGGGTTGTGCCCGGAAATTAAGAAGGCAGTTGGATATCAGAAGATCCATGTCTTTGCTGATTTGGTTGATAGCTGTAGAATTTATGAGGAAGATAACAATGTTCATTACAAGATTATTAGTGAGAAGAGGGGTAAGCACCCGCAAAGTTGTGGTAAACCTTATGATGCCCCAACTGGTAAGGGTAAGCAGAGAGTTGCTCATGGTCGAAGGAATAGTGGGGGAGATGCTGCTGCTGGTGTGATTTGCTTTAAGTGTGGGAAACCTGGACATAAGAGTAATGTGTGCACTGTTGAAGTGAAGAGATGTCACCGTTGTGGTAAGAACGGACATATTGTATCTGATTGCGAGCACAAGAATGTGGTTTGTTTCAATTGTAAGGAAGAAGGGCACATTGGTAGCCAGTGTCCGAAACGGAAGAAGGCTCAGTCTAGTGGTAAAGTGTTTTCTTTGGTGGAGGATCAGACAGCTTCTGAGGACAGACTTATTAGAGGATCATGTTTCATTAATAATACTCCTTTAATTACTATTTTTGATACTGGTGCTACGCATTATTTTATTTCTGCTGATTGTGTTGAAAGATTGGGTCTTGTGTTGTCTTCTTTGAGTGGAGAAATGGTCGTCGATACTCCAGCCAAGGGACCAGTGACTAGTTCTTTTGTGTGTGCTAAGTGTCCCTTTTCGATCTTCGACAAAGACTTTGTTGTTGATTTGGTTTGTTTTCCGTTAAGAGGTTTGGATGTGATTTTGGGTATGAACTGGTTAGAGTATAACTGTGTTCATATTAATTGTTATGACAAGTCGGTGAAGTTTTCTACTCCTGAAGAAGAGGAAGATGGTTTGTTGTCTGCTAGACAGTTGAGAAAGTTGATGCAAGAGGAAGTACAAATGTTTTTGTTGATAGCGTCGCTATCTGTAGAGACTCAAGCTATAATTGAGGAATTGCCGGTGGTATGTGAATTTCCTGAAGTTTTCCCTGATGAGATTCCTGATGTACCGCCAGAGAGGGAAGTTGAATTTGCAATTGATCTTGTACCTGGTACCAGACCTGTGTCTATGGCACCATACAGGATGCCTGCGTCTGAGTTGTCTGAGTTGAAGAAGAAATTGGAAGAGTTACTTGAGAAGAGGTTTGTAAGACCAGGTGTATCGCCGTGGGGAGCTCCAGTGTTGTTAGTGAAGAAGAAAGATGGAAGTATGAGGCTCTGTGTTGATTATAGACAGTTGAACAAGGTGACGATTAAGAATAAGTATTCGCTTCCAAGAATAGATGACTTGATGGACCAATTGGTGGATGCTCATGTGTTTAGCAAGATTGATTTGAGGTCAGTTTACCATCAGATTAAAGTGAAGGATGAGGATATTCAGAAGACGGCTTTCAGAACACATTATGGACATTATGAGTATTCGGTGATGCCTTTCGGTGTTACTAATGCGCCGGGAGTATTCATGGAATATATGAATCGTATCTTCCATACTTATTTGGATCGGTTTTTAGTTGTGTTCATCGATGATATTTTGATTTACTCTAAGTCAGAAGAAGAGCATGTTGAACATTTAAGAGTAGTATTGCAGATTCTGAAAGAGAAGAAGTTGTATGCAAAGTTGTCCAAGTGTGAATTTTGGTTAAAAGAGGTTAGTTTTCTTGGTCATGTGATTTCAGGTAGTGGCATTGTTGTAGATCCATCGAAGGTTGATGCTGTGTTGCAATGGAAAACTCCAAAGTCAGCTACTGAGATTAGAAGCTTCTTGGGATTACTGGTTATTATAGAAGGTTTATTGAAGGGTTTTCTAAGTTATCGCTTCCGTTGACTAAGTTGACTTGTAAAGGTAGAGCTTTTGTTTGGGATGTTCAGTGCGAAGAAAGTTTTACGGAATTGAAGAAGAGGTTGACGTCGGCTCCGATTTTAACGTTGCCTAATCCAGGAGAGTCTTTTGTAGTGTATTGTGATGCTTCCAAGATGGGTTTAGGAGGTGTGCTTATGCAGAGTGGTAAGGTAGTTGCTTATGCGTCAAGGCAGTTAAGGACTCATGAGAAGAACTATCCTACGCATGATTTAGAACTTGCTGCTGTTGTTTTTGTGTTGAAGATTTGGAGGCATTATCTTTATGGTTCTAGATTTGAAGTGTTTAGTGACCATAAGAGTTTGAAGTATTTATTTGACCAGAAAGAGTTGAATATGAGGCAACAAAGATGTTTGGAATTGTTAAAGGATTATGATTTCAGTTTAAATTATCATCCAGGAAAGGCGAATGTGGTAGCTGATGCGTTGAGTCGAAAGACTTTACATATGTCAGCAATGATGATTAAAGAGTTGAAATTGATCGAGAAGTTCAGAGATATGAGCTTAATTTGCGAGGTTACTCCACAAAGTGTTATGTTGGGTATGTTGAAGATTAATAATGAATTTTTAGATAGTATCAGAGAAGCTCAGAAGTTGGATGTGAAACTGGTAGATTCGATGGTTAGGATCGATCAATCTGAGAATGGTGATTTCAAGTTAGATGAGCAAGGTGTGTTGAGGTTTCGTAATTGGATCTGTATTCCTGATGATGCTGAGATGAAGAAAGTGATACTTGAAGAGAGTCATAGAAGTAAGTTGAGTATTCATTCAGGAGCTAAGAAGATGTATCAAGATTTGAAAGGTTTGTTTTGGTGGCCTGGGATAAAAAGTGACGTGGCTCGATTTGTGTATGCATGTTTTGTTAGAACATAGTTTGATTCTACAACCCTCAGTTAGAGTTTTGATGATAACAAAATACAAGATTAAATAAAATTGTAAGATTTATAAGACATATATGCTACTTAAAATTATGGTGTGTATTTATAGAAACTCTGATGGAATCAGCATCAGAATATCAGTATCAACATCAGCATCAGAAGATATGTCACATCAGAAGATCAAACATGTGCTACGCTGAAGTCTGATGAACAGAATCTGCGCAAAACATACTCTGACTCTGAGAAAGATACTTATCATGTCACCAGCACTCAGAAACGCCAGAATAAGCTAAAGCCAAGAACACTCTGATTTTCATTAAGCAGAACATTCTGAAGTGTCAACATTACTATGCATTCAAGACAGATTAATTACCAACGGCTTTATTCCAAGACAAAGATCTTCTCAAAAAGGAAAGAACGTTATGAGCATTGAAATGGATTTATGGACAGCAACGTATCTATTCCTAGGCTACTTAAGCAAATCAGTGAGAAAAGAATTGGCTAATTCTTTCATACGCACATACGCATAAGCTAATCATCTTCACGTTCTCACTCATCCAAATTGCTAAAGCTCTCAACCACTTACTCTATAGCATTAGCAGTCTAGTTCATTATAAGCTTTATATTGTGTATTATCACAGTTGTGATATATAGTTTTTCTAGAAAACATCAAACACACATTTGTTCATTTATCTGTAAAAGAATTTCCTTGAGATAAACCGGTTTGTGGTTAGACTCAAGAAGGATTTAACAGTTGTTAAAGCAGTTGTGTATTCAATTGAATATAGTGGATTAAGACCTCGTTGGAGAGAGGATAAATCACCTTGACGGATGGACTGGAGTAGTTTGAGATCAAACGAACCAGGATAAAAATAACATGTTGTCTGCATTTAATTTCAAGTTTTACAATTAAACCCCCCTTCTTGTGTTTTTCACATCTTCAATTGGTATCAGAGCGCCTGGTTCTGAGCTTATAACACTTAACCGTGTCAGTACAAGATCCAGCGTTAGAAAAACACTATGGCAGGACCACATCAAAACATCAGCAATGACAACAATGAAGAAAGAGACAGATTCAGTGGCAAACCTCCAGTCTTTGATGGAGAGAACTTTGATTACTGGAAAGATAGAATTGAAAGCTTCTTTATGGCCCATGATGCCGATCTGTGGGACATGGTGACAGATGGATACACGCACCAGTAGATGCAAGTGGTCAGAAGATTGACAGGAAAGCAATGTCTGATCAGCAAAAGCGTGATTTCAAAAATCATCACAAGGCCAGAACAATTCTTCTCAGTGCTATCTCTTACTCTGAATATGAAAAGATATCAAACAGAGACACTGCAAAGAATATGTTTGACTCTCTGAGAATGACGCATGAAGGCAACATTCAAGTTAAAGAAACTAAAGCTCTTGCACTCATTCAGAAGTATGAGGCATTCAAGATGGAAGAAAGTGAATCAATTGAAACAATGTTCTCAAGATTTCAAATTCTGGTTGCTGGTCTCAAAGTTCTGGACAAAGGGTATTCTACTACTGATCATGTTAAGAAGATCATCAGAAGCTTGCCAAAACAGTGGAGGCCAATGGTCACAGCGCTGAAGCTAGCTAAGGATCTCAACAAAATCTCTCTGGAGGAACTTGTCAGCTCCCTCAGAAGTCACGAGATAGAGCTAGAAGCTGATGAACCTCAAAAGAAAGGTAAGCCATTAGCTTTAAAATCTAACAGAAAATCTGACTCCAAAGTTTTGCAGGCTGTAGAAGAAACCTCTGATGGGTCATCATCAGAAGAAGATGAACTATCTCTCCTCTCCAGAAGGGTGAACCAATTGTGGAAGCAGAGGCAAAGGAAGTTCAGGAATCCCAGAAGATCAGAGAATCAGAACGAATCTTCCTCCAGATATAGAAGGTCAGAATCCTCCTCTGGACACAAAAGATCTAAAGGCTCTTCAGGAAGCAGAAAGCCAAACAACAAAGACATCATCTGCTATGAATGTAACGAGCAAGGGCACTACAAAAGTGACTACCCAAAGCTTCAGAAGGAAAAGCCCAGAAGAAAGTTTGGCAAGGAAAAGTAGAAAAGTCTCATGGCCACATGGGATGATTCTGATACATCTGAAGCTGACTCAGAATCAGATGATGAAAGAGCAAACATAGCTCTCATGGCAAACATAACACAAGACAGTGAAGCTTCTGAATCAGACTCTGAATCAGACACAGAAGAGGTATTTCCTGACTTTGCTATTAACTTTACTAAGGCTGAACTAGCTGAAAGCCTTAATGAAATTCTGGAAAGATATCAGCAGATCAGAGTCAAATTCAGAAACCTGAAAAGGAATCTTGCTTCTGACTCTGATAAAACTGAGAGTCTCAAATTGGAGAATTCTGAGTTGATAGATAAAATTTGAAAATTAGAAAATCTATTACAAAACTCTCAGAAGGAAACAATTCTTGAAACTCCCAGTAGTGTTGATGAGATCATCAAGGAGTATGATCACAGCTTTCAGAAGTTTCTAGCTAAAAATATAGATAGAAGCAAAATGGCTTCAATGATCTATGGAGTTAGCAGAAATGGCAGAAAAGGAATAGGATACCAAGGTAAGGTACCTACACCAAAGAATGCCATGGATTTAGTGATAAAACGCACTTCTCTTGATTCTCACTTTGTATATGGGCACACACACGACATCAAATATACTAGTGGTAATTATTCCGTCAAACCAAAATTCAACCAGAGTTTTGGCAAAACTAACAAATCAGGACCCAAGAAAATATGGGTACCTAAGGATAAAATAATACATGTTGCAGATATCTTTAGCAGCAAAGCAGAAACACCAGTCATGGTACCTGGACTCTGGCTGCTCACGACACATGACGGGAAGAAAGCATATGTTCCAAAGCCTGGAACTTAAGCCTGGAGGCCACGTAGGCTTTGGAGGCAATCAGAGGGGAAAGATCATTGGCTCTGGAACAGTAGGTAATGGAAATCTTCTCTCTATAAGTAATGTTTTATTAGTAGATGGATTAATGCATAATCTGTTATCCATAAGTCAATTAAGTGATAACGGTTATGATATAATCTTTAATCAAAATTCATGCAAAGCTGTTAGTCAGAAAGATGGGACTATCCTATTTAATGGAAAGAGGAGAAACAACATTTATAAAATCAAACTTTCTGAACTGAAAAGTCAGAATGTAAAGTGTCTTCTGTCTGTTAACAACGAGCAATGGATCTGGCACAGAAGATTGGGGCATGTTAGTATGAGAAGAATATCTCAGATTAACAAACTCAATCTGGTCAGAGGACTTCCTAACCTGAAGTTCAATTCAGATGCTCTGTATGAAGCATGTCAGAAAGGAAAGTTTGCAAAACCAGCTTTCAAATCTAAAAACGTTGTTTCCACCTCTAAGCCATTAGAACTTCTGCACATTGACTTATTTGGACCAGTTAAAACTGCCTCAGTCAGTGGTAAGAAGTATGGGTTAGTAATCGTAGATGACTATAGCAGATGGACATGGGTAAAGTTCTTAAGACACGAGGACGAGTCACACTCTGTGTTTGTCACCTTCTGCAACCAAGTTCATAATGAAAAGGATCTTAGAATCGTCAAAGTCAGAAGTGATCATGGTGGAGAGTTTGAAAACAAAGATTTTGAATCATTTTTTAATGACAAAGGCATTCTGCATGATTTCTCTTGTCCTAGAACTCCCCAGCAAAATGGAGTTGTATAATGAAAGAACAGAATATTGCAAGAAATGGCCAGAACCATGATCAACGAGACTAACGTTGCTAAGATCTTCTGGGCAGAGGCAATAAACACAGCGTGCTACATTCAGAATAGAATCTCCATAAGACCTATTCTGGAAAAGACTCCATATGAATTGTGGAAGAACAGAAAGCCCAACATTTCATATTTTCATCCATTTGGATGTACTTGCTTTATTTTGAATACAAAAAATTATTTGAACAAGTTTGACTCTAAAGCACAGAAGTGTATTATGTTAGGATACTCTGAACGCTCAAGAGGGTACAAAGTATATAATACAGAAACACAGATTGTGGAAGAATCAATCAGTGTTCGTTTTGATGATAAGCTTGACTCTCAAAAGTCAAAGCAGAATGAATTACTTGCAGGTATGGAAGTTGAATTCACAGGTACTGAAGACAAGTCATCAGAAGCTCTCAACAGAGACACTCCCTCAACATCAGAAAGAGGCACTGCAAGCAATCCAGCACCTTCTGTTGATCAACTTCAGAAAAGACCATCCAGAAGCAGCATGGATCACCCAGAAGAAACAATCTTAGGAAGAAAGGAAGATCCAATCAGAACAAGAGCCAGCTTCAGAAACTCTGAAGAATCCCTCATGGGACTTGTCTCTCTGATTGAACCATCTTCAGTTGATGAAGCACTTCTGGACAATGACTGGATTCTAGAAATGCAAGAAGAGCTGAATCAATTCACAAGGAATGACGTATGGGATCTAGTTCCTAGACCAAAAGGATTCAACGTCATTGGAACAAAATGGGTGTTCAGAAACAAACTGAATGAACAAGGTGAAGTCATCAGAAACAAGGCACGATTGGTAGCACAAGGTTATAGTCAGCAAGAGGGGATAAACAATACGGAAACCTTTGCTCCAGTCGCCAGGTTAGAATCTATCAGACTTTTAATTTCATTTGCTGTAAATAAAGGCATCACTCTGTATCAGATGGATGTTAAGAGTGCATTCTTAAATGGCTATATAGAAGAAGAGGTATATGTGCACCAACCCCCTGGTTTTGAAAGTTCAAAAAATCCAGAATATGTTTTCAAACTAAAGAAGTCACTATATGGTCTGAAACAAGCTCCCAGAGCTTGGTATGAAAGACTGAGTAACTTCCTGTTAGAAAAGGAATTCACCAGAGGGAAAGTGGACACAACCTTATTCTGTAAGACAGTTAAGAATGACATTTTAGTATGTCAGATTTATGTTGATGATATCATTTTTGGATCTACTAAACCCTCTCTGGGAAGGAAGTTTGCTAAGTGTATGCAGGAAGAATTTGAGATGAGCCTAATGGGGGAACTGAAATTCTTTCTGGGCATTCAGATCAATCAAACCCCAGAAGGAACTTACATTCATCAGAGCAAATATGTCAGAGAACTTCTGAAGAAATTTGATCTCTCAGAATGTAAGCCATCAAAGATTCCAATGCATCCCACGTGCATTCTGGAAAGAGAAGATGTAAGCAAAAAGGTAGAAAAGAAGGTCTAAAGAGGTATGATTGGTTCTCTTCATTATCTGACAGCCTCAAGGCCTGATATTTTATTCAGTGTATGCATTTGTGCAAGATTCCAATCAGATCCTAGAGAATCTCACTTAACAGTTGTTAAGCGAATTTTCAAGTATCTGAAAGGTACTACTAATCTGGGTCTGTTTTATAGAAAATCAAGTGATTACAGCTTAGTAGGATACTGTGATGCTGACTTTGCTGGAGACAGAGTAGAGCGTAAAAGTACTTCTAGAAGCTGCCAGTTTCTGGGAGAAAATATGATCTCATGGTCCAGCAAAAGACAATCCACAATTGCTCTATCAACAGCAGAAGCTGAATACATAGCAGCAGCTGGATGCAGCACACAAATGCTCTGGATGAAAAGTCAACTTGAGGACTTCCAGATTTTTGAGAGTAACATCCCTATACTCTGTGACAATACTTCTGCTATATGTCTTAGTAAAAATCCAATTTGCATTCTAGGACTAAGCATATAGAAATAAAACATCATTTTATTAGGGACTATATTCAGAAAGGAATCTTAAACTTAAAATTTATTGATACAGACCATCAATGGGCTGATATTTTCACAAAACCACTTTCTGAAGATAGGTTCAACTTCATTCTGAAACATCTCAGCATGAAGCTCTGTCCAGAATAAAACTGTTTTAATTTTATATATTAACCTTCAGAATTGTGTTTATTTCTGTGAACTTCTGTTCAATCATCTTTCAAAATTTTAGAAATGCAGATTGTATCAGAATCTATCCATGAAGATCTGAGTGCTTCAGTTCAAGGATAGATGTGCTGTTCACTCAAGCAAACAAGTGTCATCCAGTCATCAGCTGTTTCCTGAGGGTGAACACGCGTTCACGCTTCTGAAAAGGCAAAGCGCTGATTGGATGCATTGAGACACATGTCATGGGTAACCGTTTAAGTATCTTTCTGAATCCCCTAAAATCAGCTATCATTAAATGCTAATAATCATGATTTATTTCTCTCTCTTAAACATTTATGTTTTCAAAAACTTTTTAGAAATCTATTTAAACACTTCACACCATTCACACTTTTTACCCTTACTTTCGTTTTCTATCAATATATCTGATTTTTGTGTTCTTCTTTCTCAAGAAAACCCTTTCAATTTTTTTTTCAAAAAACCTCGTGTGAACATGGCTTCTTCCAGCAATCCTTCTTCAGGTTCCCAGAAAGATGCATCATCTGAACAATATAAAGTTCCTCTCAGAACCCTTCTCACTCCAGTCAAGAACCTTGAAGTTCTGTCAGAGATAATAGTGGATTTCAACAGTCTCAAGGAAAATGGTTTTGATTTATCAAAAGAGATTCAAGTTTAAGGTTGGGAAATGTACTTCGACAGGCTGGTGGGTCCAACTTTTCCTATTCTGGTAAAGGAATTTTGGATTCACGCTTCGTCTTCAAACCATCAGGTCACTTCCTACATCATGGGGAAGAAGATTGTGATTACTGAAGACCTGATTGCAAGACTCATAGGGTACAATGGTGGTGGTATTCACTGTATTGATATGGCAGAGAGGTGCGCAGATGTTGCTATCATAGCAAGGGAAATTTTCACGCTGGGGCTTCCCTCCAGCAAGATAAGGGACTTGAAAGACAAGCATAGAATTTGGGCAAAGATCATTCTGGGCTGTTTCAACCACAGGAAGCCTACCAGTTCTCCTGATTACATAAACATTGATCAGCAGTTTCTGATCTATTTTATCTCTCAGAAGGTCAAGATTAATCTAGCTCATCTTCTGTTCAACCATCTCAGAACAAGTGTCAAGGAAACAAGAGAAGATGAACATACTAAAAGGGATTGGATACCCTTGGGAAGACTGATATCAGATATTCTGACAGAGAATAGGCTGATTGATCATCTGCAAGAGGCTCAAGAAATCAGCACCCTGGAACCTTCTGTTGGCAAGCAGCTGAATGCCAAAAATCTGAAGAAAATGAAGCTGATAGAGAAAATTAAGAAGGAGCCCAGCATCACTCCTTTTGCTGAAATCTCCAGCAGAAGAGTCCCTCTGGACGACTTCCCTATGTTCTTAGAAATTGACTCTAAGCCTCAAATCATTCTGAGATATTTGGATGCTTGTAAAGCTGATGGTACATCACCTAATCTGAATATTCAAGATCTTCCGCAGAAGGCACCAGAGGTTGTTCTGAAGAAGTCAAAGAAAAGAAAAGCTGCTGGAGAAGGATCATCTCAACAGACTCCAAAGAAAAGAGGTAATCCTGTTTCTGTAACTGTTTTAGATTCAACTGCTGTTTCCACATCTATTCCTACCCCAATTCCAACTCCATCTGAAATCCTAACACCTCAAACCTTTGATGATTTTGACGTTGACTTTGACCCTTCTGAGTCATTAACCCTCAGAAGATCCCGCTCCAAACCACAAAATCCAAATACTGCAACCATACCAGAACCAGAACTTGAACAAGTTCTTTCTGATATTGACCAACACTCCTCCGCTCCCCAAACAGAAAATCCAAATCCAAACACAGAAATTCCCATCTCACCACAACCTGACATTCCACTCTCACCAATACCAGAAACTCCACTCTCTCCAATACCAAAAATCCCACAACCTTTATCTCCTTAACCATATATTAATCCACCCTCTCCTCAACATGCACAATATCCACAACCTAAGACTCAAAACTCTGAGGCTCAAACCTCTGAATCACCTGAACCACAACCTTTGGCCATTCAATTACCCTGTGGTACCACTGTGAATATGTCTCAACTTCCCTCTTCACAAGAAATAACTCCACCAAACACCCCATCAAGTCCAATCGTAATTTCTGACTCTCCTACTCCCTCACCTAAGAAAAATTCAGATGACCACAGCAAGACTGTCATTGACTTAACAGTCCATGAACGCCTTACTGTAATAAACAACAAAACTGCTATCCCTAAACCAAAACAACCAGATGTTGGTTCCAGCATATTGAACTTTGAAACAGATATGCAGAAGTGGATCACTTCTTTGAAACAAGCAAGTCTGGAAGTGGTTGATCCTGCTGTATCAGATCTCCTCTGGACTCAATTCAGAAGATGGGTTTACGCTGAAACCTTCAAGTTGCAAGACCAGAGCTATGGACAGGCTCAATATAACTTCAGCAATCTGCTGAAGGAAATGGAAGGTCCAGTTCTAAGCAAGCTGCTGAAGGAAGAAGTTCTCCATCTGGACATTGCGCCTTGGTCTGAAAAGCGTCCAGCATCTAAAGTTCAACCTGCAGAAGAACAGATAATTCAAGCTGAAGACTTGGGTCAAGCAGAAGAAACTACAGAAAGCTCTGAGAAGCAGCCTGTATCTGAAGATCCTCAAGCTTCCTCTCTTGACAGGCAGGCTCTGGAGGATTTGAAGAGATCTGATATGCTGATGAATGAAAGGATGGATAAGCAGGATATAAAGATTGATTCCATAGCAAACATGGTATCTAAGTAACAGGAAACCAGCAATCAAATCAAGAGCATGTTGGAAGCTCTGTTCAGACGACTTCCTCCTTCTTCTTAGAATTTTCCTGTGTTTTCCTTGTTTTCTCTACATGTTTGTCTGTAATATTTCTACTTGTTCTAAACTATCATTGCTTCTGTTTTAATACAAACGTTTTTTGCTCTGATCATTTTAACTTTGATTATTTGTGCTTTTTGATAACTGACAAAAAGGGGGAGAAAGAATGATATTTTTCAATAACGGATTACTGAGACAAAAGTCTCAAACATTCTAACATTCTTATATATTTGAATTTCTTTGTTCTGAAAAGCTTACAGGTACAAGAATCTGATGAATTCTGATAAAGTAAAACTCTGATGCTCAAAGAAAGTTCAATAAAGTTCTGATGCTCAAGGTCTCAAGGAATCAAAGGGAAGTAATCAACTCAGGGGGAGTTTTTCTCTTCATTACTCTGATACTTTTTATTCCTTATCTTCTTATCTCTGATACCTTTTACTCGTTATTTGATTATCTCTGATACCGTTCCCTCTCTATCCTTAAACTCTAATACCTTTCATCATTTTATTTTAATTGAAAAAATCTGGTTTTTGTCATCATCAAAAAGGGGGAGATTGTTAGAACATAGTTTGATTCTACAACCCTCAGTTAGAGTTTTGATGATAACAAAATACAAGATTAAATAAAATTGTAAGATTTATAAGACATATATGCTACTTAAAATTATGGTGTGTATTTACAGAAACTCTGATGGAATCAGCATCAGAATATCAGTATCAACATCAGCATCAGAAGATATGTCACATCAGAAGATCAAACATGTGCTACGCTGAAGTCTGATGAACAGAATCTACGCAAAACATACTCTGACTCTGAGCAAGATACTTATCATGTCACCAGCACTCAAACGCCAGAATAAGCTAAATCCAAGAACACTCTGATTTTCATTAAGCAGAACATTCTGAAGTGTCAACATTACTATGCATTCAAGACAAATTAATTACCAACGACTTTATTCCAAGACAAAGATCTTCTCAAAAAGGAACGAAACGTTATGAGCATTGAAATGGATTTATGGACAACAACGTATCTATTCCTAGGCTACTTAAGCAAATCAGTGAGAAAAGAATTGGCTAATTCTTTCATACGCACATACGCATAAGCTAATCATCTTCACGTTCTCACTCATCCAAATTTCTAAAGCTCTCAACCGCTTACTCTATAGCATTAGCAGTCTAGTTCATTATAAGCTTTATATTGTGTATTATCACAGTTGTGATATATAGTTTTTCTAGAAAACATCAAACACACATTTGTTCATTTATCTGTAAAAGAATTTCCTTGAGATAAACTGGTCTGTGGTTAGACTCAAGAAGGCTGTAACAGTTGTTAAAGCAGTTGTGTCTTCAGTTGAATATAGTGTATTAAGACCTCATTGGAGAGAGGTGAAATCACCTTGATGGGTGGACTGGAGTAGTTTGAGATCAAACGAACTAGGATAAAAATAACGTGTTGTCTGCATTTGATTTCAAGTTTTACAATTCAACCCCCCTTCTTGTGTTTTTCACATCTTCATGTTTGACTTGTCAGAAGTTGAAAGTTGAACATCAGAAGCCTGCAGGATTGATGCAACCGTTGGAAGTTCCACAATGGAAATGGGATAGTATTTCAATGGACTTTGTGACGGGGTTGCCTAGTACTTCAAGAGGACATGATTCAATTTGGGTGATTATTGATAGGCTTACGAAGTCATCTCATTTTATTCCTATTAACATCAGTTTTCCAGTGTCGAAGTTGGTTGAGATTTATGTTAGTGTGATTGTGAAGCTGCATGGTGTTCCTTTGTGCATTGTGTCAGATAGAGATCCAAGATTTACTTCTAATTTTTGGAAGAGTTTGCAAGAAGCGTTGGGTTCTAAGTTGAGTTTGAGTTCAGCATATCATCCTCAGACAGATGGTCAGACTGAACGGACGATTCAATCGTTGGAAGACTTGTTGAGAGCATGTGTTCTTGAGCAGGGAGGTTCGTGGGATACTTATCTTCCGTTGATAGAGTTCACATATAATAACACTTACCATTCTAGTATTGGGATGGCACCTTTTGAAGCGTTGTATGGTCGGAGATGTAGAACTCCGTTATGTTGGCATGAATCTGGTGAAAGTGTAGTGCTTGGACCTGAACTTGTTTGTGAGACTACTGAGAAGGTGAAGTTGATTCGGGAAAAGATGAAAGCTTCACAAAGCAGACAAAAGAGTTATCATGACAAGTGAAGGAAGGATTTAGAGTTTCAAGCCGGTGATCATGTGTTTTTGAGAGTTACACCTGTGACTGGTGTTGGGCGAGCATTGAAGTCTAAGAAGCTCACTTCTCGTTTTATTGGACCGTATCAGATTTCAGAGAGAGTGGGGAATGTTGCTTATAGAGTGGCTTTACCTCCTAATCTTTCGAATTTGTATGATGTGTTTCATGTGTCGCAACTTCAGAAGTATATTTCAGATCCATCTCATGTGATTCATATGGACGATGTGCAAGTACGTGATGATCTTACGGTGGAGACGATGCCTATACGGATCACAGATCGTGAAATGAAGACTTTTAAGGGCAAAGAGATTGCCTTGGTTAAAGTGGTTTGGCTAGGAGCTGCTGGTGAAAGCATGACTTGGGAATTGGAGAGCAAGATGCGAGACTCCTATCCAGAATTGTTTGATTGAGGTAAATTTTCGAGGACGAAAATATTCTAAGTGGGGGAGAGTTGTAACGCCCGTAATTTAATTAATTATTTAATTAAATTATTTTTAGAATATTTGTGAAGAAGTGTTAATAAATTGGATTTATTTTATTAAATGGAGAAATAATAATATATTTGAGGTATTATATTATTATGTGAAATAATGTTAGAAGCTAATATTATTAATGTGATCCTATATGGTGTGAGTGGAAGTAATAAGGGGGTGTGGGTTTTGAGCCTAATAAGGAATAATATAATAATATTAGGTTATTTTATTATTTGTTGTTAGAATAGAAGGAGGAAGCAGTAGAAGAGAAAATAAGGATTGTGAAGAACGTGAAGCTGCTGGAAAAAGTGGAAAACAGAAAGAACAAAGATTCAACCCAGAAATTGTAGAGCGACCTTCGATCCAAGGTAAGGGTGGGGTTCTGGCTTTATAATTGGGTTCATGATGTTTTATATGTGGGGTTAGAGGATTGCTTTTTTTGTTATTGAATTGAATGATGTATGGTGAATATTGATGAATTCTCGATGGATAAATGATGTTATGATGATGTGTAATCGATGTTGTATTATAAGTTAATGTTAAGTGATGAATTATCATGGTTAGGATGAGGTTTGTAGGATTGTAATTAGATTCCAGTAGTGAAATTATAGTAGAAACGCAGAAAATTATGCATAAAATCGCAGGATGCGTCGACCTCAAACTGGATGAGTCGATGCAAGGAGGCTATTAGACTCAGGATGAGTCGATGCATGGATGGTTTGCGTCGATACATGTTCAATGTTGGACTCAGGATGAGTCGACCGGTATGATGCATGTGTCGATACATGCTGCGTTTTGAAGTCAGGATGAGTCGATCGGTAAGTGCATGTGTCGATACATGCTGGGATTTGAAGCAGGATGAGTCGATCCATAAGGAGGATGTGTCGACTCATAGTATGCAGATGAAGCAGGATGTGTCGATCCAAGGAGTTTTGTGTCGATACATAATGCTGGATTTTTGACAGAATTGACTTCTAATTGTTGTAACTTGAGTTGTAGGATGCTGTTTGAGATGTCGTTCGAAGCGTTGTTTAGCTAACGTGATGAACTCTATTCTAGAGGATTAAAATGATGGATAAGAGGTGTAATCCCAGTAACCAATTTAGGATTTAGAATTAATTCCCATAGATGACAGTTATGCTGTTTTTGGGACAGATTGATGAATATGAGATGTTAGAGGCTGCTGTTAGAAATATGACAGTAGGATTAATGACAGAAACGAAGTAGAACTGCAGAATAACAATATGGCTTACTGTATTATTAATATACAACTGAGTTATTAGTAAGATGTGGTTATTAAAGTGGTGTTTTATAATTTTATGATGAACAAATGATGTTTGATAAATAAGTAATGTTTAATAAATTATTTTGAGATGTTTATGAGATGTTGTAATTGAGATGTTTTGAGATGTTTATGAGATGTTGTTGTTCTGAGATGTTTATGAGATGTTGTAATTGAGATGTTTTGAGATGTTTATGAGATGTTGTTGTTCTGAGATGTTTATGAGATGTTGTTCCGAGATGATTGAGATGTTGTTGTTAGAGATGACTGAAATGTTGTCGTTTTGAGATGATTGAGATGTTGTTGTTTGAGATGACTGAAATGTTATCATTTTGAGATGATTGAGATGTTGTTTTTTTGAGATGTGTTTTGAGATGTTGTTAACTGAGTGTGTTATTACATTCATTTTGAGTCGCATACATTGCATTTTTTGAGATGGAGCTTATGCTCGTTGAGATGGCCTGGATTGGCAAATTTTGAGATGAAGGCTATGCCTTGTTGATGCCTCTATAAATTGGCAGATTAGATTTTTGAGATGAGAGTTCTGCTCCAATGGTACCACATGCATTTTCATAGTTTTGAGTCGCATTATATGGTTTAATAATGAAGTATATTTGATGTTGATGAATGAGTATATATGCTGTAATTATTGTTGATTATAAGATGAGAAGTGGTGATACGATTGATCTAATTTAATATATTAATTATCATGCGCTTTATTATATTGTTAGATATCTCACCCTTCTGTTTGAATGTTGCCCCTATGTTGGTAACATGCAGGTAATCGAGAGTGAAGGTTGTATACCTTCAATAGATCGAGTCGGTGTCATTGCTCTGATATGTAACACTCGGGGGGATGAACGCTTGCTGATTTTTGATTGTTGATTTTTAGTTGTTGAACTTTAAATTGTTTATTTACTAAATATGTGATGATTTGAAGTTGATGTTTTATTTAAAGATGTTATTGAAGATTTCCGTTGCGTAGTTGTTGAATATTTAATGAAAGATGTTACGTTGTTAGTTCATCCGATGTTTTGAAAGCGTGTTATATATCCATGATGAATGCAATGAATTTGTTAGAAGAATTTGTGACGTCCCGATTCATTTGTATGAATGAAATTTTATAACTCTGATTTATTTTGCATAAATTTCTTGGGGTAGAATTGGGGTGTTACATCCAGCACGGGCACGACGCACAGCCTTCTGAGCATTTGAAGTGAACCCTAAGCCAAACTTGTCAGATTTATACGGAATGTCCGGAAGTTTCCCCCAGATGGTGCATCCACCCTCCTCTACTACTGCTTGGGTGTCCTTTAGAGATGACATCCGGAGCGGAGGTCTTGTAATCTTAGGGATCTGGGACACCGTCTTGGTTACTGCTACCTCTTGAGAGTCTTCTTGAAATGTTGAAAAGGAGTTTCAATGAACTCGCCGTCCAATTCCACATACCGGAAGGAATTGAGGTGGCTAAGCATACACTCTTCCTCTCCATGGACAGTGATGATCTTTCCATGAACCGGATATTTCAGCATCTGGTGTAGTGTAGAGGTGACAACACCGGCATTATGGATCCACGGCCGTCCTAGTAGACAGGAGTAAGAGGGACGGATGTCCATTACATAGAAAGTTGAGTTGAAAGTCTGAGTCCTAACCTTTATGGGGATGTCCACCTCCCCGTGGACCATCCTCTTTGAGCCATCAAATGCTCTCACGACTATGTTATTGGGTTTCAACGCCAGTCCTTCATAATCCAATCTGTCGAGAGCTTTCTTTGGTAAAACATTCAAAGATGAGCCAGTGTCCACCAAGACATGGGCCAAAGTTGTTCCTCTACATTCCACAGAGACATGCAATGCCTCGTTGTGCTTTCTTCCCCTTGGTGTCAGATCAGCATCAGAGAAACCTAAGCCGTTATTAGCTGTCAAACTAGCCACACAATCTTGAAATTGGTCAGCAGACGTCTCTTGAGGCACATGGGCTGTCTTTAGGAATTTAACCAGGGCTTTCGCATGTGCTTCAGAATACAACAGTAATGCTAGCATGGAGATTTTGGAGGGAGTTTTCCCCAACTGTTCAACTACGTCGTAGTCGCTCTTTTTTATTATTCTCGGGATCTCTTCCATTTCCTTCTTGGAGGTTTCGAGGATAGTCAGTGGTTGAGCCTTCGTCTGGACAGGCTCTTCTTGAATACTTTTTCCATGAATTTCAGTAGTAGGAGTGTTAGTAGGGATAAAAGCAGGGGTTGTGTCGTCTTCGTCAATAGGAGCACTTGCAGATATGATTATTGGTACGGAGGTAACCTTTGGAATAACCACGGGTCCAAAAACTGCCTTTGGAGAGGCAATTTCTGGAGAGAAAATCCTACCGCTACGGGTAATCTTACTGGTTTCGGCAATATTTCTAATGTCGGAGTCTTCTTCTTCGAAGCTTATCTCTTCGGCGGCCAGCCCATCTTGTTTGATACCATGGTAGTAGATGTCTCCACCGTAATTCCACGACACTGTTTTGTCTGATTCATACGGGAGCGGCCCGGGCATTGTGATTATAAGAGGAGTAGTTTTTGGAACCGATTAATCCTAACGGGTCTTTTGGGGACCCTGGAAGGATTGGCGGAGATGTTTATGATTGAAACATCTTCAACAGGAACAGGTGAAACAGGAGTACTTTCAAACAGAATCTCTCGGTTGTCTATCAAGCATTGAATGCCTATCTTCAATAGAGGGCATACAATTTGTGAAGATAAGCAAAGATGGCAGTCTTCATTACAACCCGGGAATACACCAGCTTTCAACAAGTTTATCTTAATGATTGGGAGTGGAGTCAAGAGTTCATCAACTGTGGTAACAAACAAATCTTCTTCGATAGCATTGGTGTTGTGACCATGCCTAAGCATCAGAGCGGAAAATACATTTGGCTTCTCGGGTGCATCAAACTCAATCTCTTTTGCATCTATAAGGTCTTGAATTTTATTTTTCAGGGCCCAACAGTTGTTAGTGTCATGACCCGAACTTTCAGAATGATATGCGCATCTGGCATTTGGGTGATAATGAGGGGACGCAGTGTTGGGGTTCTTTGGAGCTTCCTTTAGAGTTGTCAAATTGGATTTCAGAAGATGTGGTAAAACCTGGGCTAGAGTCATATTGATTCTGGTGAATTGCCGGACTAGCCTTTCCACTCTCGGTTGGTTACTTCTTGGTTGATCAGATGTAGGCTTTGGGATCATAACAGCCCCTACCATTGGTCGGCGTTCAACTCTCCCTTGGTTCCTTTGTGGATAAACATCAGATACCTCCTTCTTCCTAGTGAAAGGCTTTCTCACAGCTGTAGAGGCAGGTGAATCCTTCTGAATCTTTCCACTTTTTATGCCAGCCTCCACCCTTTCTCCGGTTAGTATTAACTCAGTAAATCCGGCAGATGAGCTCCCAATCAAATGGTTGAAGAAAGGTCCCGATAGAGTGCCTAAGAACATATCCACCAACTCCCTTTCAAACAGAGGGGGTTGTACTCTCCCAGCTAGATCTCTCCATTTCTGCGCGTAATCTTTGAAACCTTCATTTGAAGTCATAGCCATACTCTGAAGTTGAGTACGGGTAGGCGCCAAATCTGCATTATACTGGTATTGCTTATAGAAGGTTGCGGCAAGATCTTCCCAGTTGTGGACGTCGGCCCTTTCCAATTGGTAAACCAATCGAGTTGTGTTCCAGATAGGCTATCTTGGAAAAGATGGACCCATAAGTCTTTATCGGCGGAGTGCGGCTGAATCTTTCTCACATACGATCGGAGGTGCGTCTTAGGACATGACACCCCATCATATTTTGCAAACAACGGCACTTTGAACTTTGGTGGGATCACAATTCTCGACACTAGTCCTAATTCTTCAAAGTCTAGAACTGGTACCCTTTGTATTTCCATAGCGTTCAGACGCTCTTCAAGATGTCTGTACTTATCATTTGTGGGGGGATATTATTCCTCGGAGTAGTCTTCCTCTTCTTCCTCCTCCTCAGATTCTGACGGAACCGATGTTTCTTTCCCTTTTCCTTCTCCTTCATCAGATGTTGCTGCGAAATTCAAGGTTCTTCTAGTTTGTCCTTGAAACCTTCTCCACATGATTACAACACCAGTTGGTTTCTTCTCTTTCTTCTTCTTCTCCTTGGCCAACAGAGTGTTCAACTCCTCTTGTCCTTTGGCCCGGGTTGTGAGTAACTGTTGAAACTATGTGTTTTGAGCTTGAAGATCTTTGACTGTCTGTTCGAGATCCATCTTACTGAAATAAACAGTAGAGAGATGAGGAAACTCGTTGCAAAAGACATGTTTATGTTATGATGAATGATATGTGCACATGCAATGTTTTCAAGGATTTTAAAAGATTCAAGTTCGCTTAGACAAAAAGAAAACACACATTATATTAATAAAATAGAGTTTGAATACATCAATGCCCCTTGGGCAAAATAATATAAAACTCTATGATAAAAAGGTAGTGCGCATCCTCTTTGGTGCTATGTAGGCATTTAGAGTCAGCTCCTCATGAAGTATCCTAGTGAGTTCCAAAACCTTCTTCTCGCTTGCGTAGAATTGGGCTTCGAAAGTATCTCGCTCTCCCTTGAGCTGTATCTAATCCCTTTGTAGGCCTTCAAGAGATGTGGGCATGTCAGGATGTAGGATAGTGTATGGAACTTCTCCTTCCTTAACAGGCTCAATGATCACCGGGAGAATGGAAGGATAAGGCATCATAAGACTTTGAGTGCGGGTTCGTACCCATTTGAGGTAAGGCTCAAGAGGGGTGGAATTATTGTGTCCCAAAGTCTTACTATCCACCTTGTTTAGCATCCTCCAAGCTCGGATGAATCTCTGGCGAAGACCTTGACCGTCGTTGTCGTAGTCGAATACCAAGCCTTGAATCAATATCTCGTGCGGGCCATCCCTTCGGGCATAACCAAACTGTCTTAGAGCTAAGCATGGGTTGTAGGTGATGCCTCCCCTAATGCCAAGTAGAGGGACATTAGGTAATTCCCCACAACGGTCAACAATGATAACATTCTCTTTGGATCGGGAGCACCAATGAAGGTCTGAATGTTTGAGCGTCATTAACCTTTGTGAGCACCTCAAACCTTGCTAATTCTTTAAGACTGATTGGGGAAGATAAGAAATAAACCATCTTGCCAGGAGAGGAGTGCAACACATAAGGACACCTCTTTTCCTCATTGTACGAGTGTGAAAAGAGTGTAGGATATCTCCAAGCAATGTAGGCACCAGATTGCGTGACATGAAGATTTTGACGGTGCTCACATCTATGAGTTGGTCAGGATTGGGGAACAAGACCATCCCATAGATAAGAAGATCCACAACTTCCTCAAATGCTTGCAAGTCTAAGGAATTCCAACAGATTTGGGATTTCTCAAACAGAAACTTTGCTAAGAAGCCTTTGACACCACTCCTAGTTTCCCAATGAGTTGTGACATCAAATGAGTGCAAGTGCAGAGCTTGAGCAATCTCTTATGGCTTTGGGTCTCTTTCTGTATCGTTGAAAGGTAGTTGATTGAGAATAGGAATCATCAAGAGTTGAGAGAATTCTTCCAAAGTGGGCACAAGCTGATAGTCGGGAAATTTGAAGCAATGGTGCAAAGGATTAAAGAACTAGAAGAGCACCTTCATCATATCCTCATATGTGTTGGAGGTGACCAAGTTGAGTAGACGACCATGTCTATCGGTGAATGGAGAATTCTCAGGGATCCTTGAAGCTAGCTCCTTGAGTTGTGGAGGAATTCTTACAAGGTTGACTTGGATATTTTTCCTGCGAAGTGAATCCATATCCTACAAAATAAGAACAAAGATGAATCTCCAAAATACTTGAAATGGTTAGTGGATTCATATGATGCTCATGATGTCCATGATGTTATGTACAAGTATGCATATACAAGCAAAACAACCAAGTTCTTAGTTTAGGCTTGCATGGGGTTTTATATGTAAGTACTCTCTTGAAGTTTAGTTGAATTAAACCTGTCCTAGTAATAGTAAACGGGTTCTAAGGAGCTCAATATCACCGGATTGTTTCCTTGGTCATTGTTTCAGCTCAAACCTCTTTAATGGAGACCGAAATATCCCAAGAAACCAAACCTCAATGAGTGTAGTATCGAGTATCTACCAACTTCGAACTGCACCAAAGCCGGTCATCTCACTACATCCTAAAGGCCAAGTTGGTCAAGTAAAGGGTTCTAGAAGTTCATTAGTGTTTCATGACATCACTCAGCGGCCCCGTATTCTCTTTGGTTGACTCAAAGGCTACCGGTACCCACAAATATGTCGCACTAACATAGCTATTGCTTAGACCATGTCGGTATACCCCGCACAGTTTCCACAATGTATTGCTATTTACCTATAATGTTTCCCAAATCCGGGTGGAGGATTCAAACCCAAACAAAGAACCATAATGTAAAGCAAACAAGTCAAACAAATGTAAGCAAATAAATGTGATCTAGCCCTAAGGTAACCCCACTTTTAAAATTTCCCCAGCAGAGTCGCCAGTTCTGTGATACGGTGGGAGAACTGACTTGAGGTTTTGCGTTTTATTGCAAATGTTGCAGTTAGCAAGATTCGCCACCGACTTTTCTTTTATCCAAAAGGAAAGGTGAAAAAGCACAGGAAAGACCTTTGAGATTGTTTCTTGAGTTCAGGGGGTAGATTATGAAAAGGGAAGGTATTAGCACCCTTTTCATCCATGGTTTTCAATAGGCTCTTAGTTACTTGCTTTTGTTTTGAAATTGTGCTATGTGTGGTTTGAAAGTATTTTTGTAAAAAAAGAGGCCATTGTTTAGGAAATCTTTGTAATGATTCTCGTTCATAAGAATGTATACAAAGATATTGATCTTTTTGAAAATGTTTTAAATTTTGTAAGATGTTTGAAAATGTGTGTTTTGTTTTAAAAATAGCAAGGATGTTTGTCTTGAAATGGAGCAAGTAATTAGGAGCAATCTACTTACTCAAATGTCTTTCTTGTTCATTTTCTTTTCCTTTGACATTGTTGTTTTACCATTGATTTGGTAAGTAACCCTATCTTTGGATGTTAACGGGATGGGCGTGGGTCATCGTATAACCATGATTAGCAATGTTGCAAAGTATCTTAGTATTTTTGAGGGACTAAGATCATTTTATAAGGTAACTTTGAATAGCGTCATCGAGGGACTATGACCTTTTGATTTTGTTTGTTTTACCAAGATACTTTGCATGCATAACATGGCTTTTTTTGTATAAAGCAACCAAGTGGAGAAACCCTAAGGGTGTTTGTGTGAAAGTGTATTGGATTGCATGCATGATTTTATATTGAATTAGGATTTTCTATTTCATTGATTTTATCTTGCCATACATATCCTAATCACTAATATTTACACTTGAAAGCGATAAAAATGCGAAAATGTAAAGTCCCACGCTATTACAATATTTAGGGGGTGGGGGTACAAATTTATGAATGGGGAGTACCAGCGAGAAAAATAAAGAAAATAGCAAGGGGAAGAAAGAAAGACAAAGGAAAAGAGTCAGCGTGCTGCTGAGAGGAAGTCAGAAGTTCTGACCCTGGCCTGCTGCAGGACAACAGCCTGTTAGTGAAAATGTATAGGTCAGAAGTTCTAACCCTGGTATGCTGCAAAACAGAAACCTGTTAGTGAAAATGTATAGGGTCAGAAGTTCTGACCCTACTGGGCACACAGTAATTTTTAGAAGTTCTGATATTACTGATGACAAAACAGGCCCCAGAAGTTCTGGCGTCAAAGTCAGAATTTGGTCTCCCTCCGTGCTAGTCAGAACATCTGCAATTTGGTTATTTTTCCATAAAACAGAAGTCATGCCTAGGACAGTTTCAGCAGGTGTCATAGCGTTTCAGAAGTCAGAATCGAAAATCAGAGGTAAGTTCTGAACCGATTCATTCTCTACTTAAGTGTACAGATGCGTGAAAACCTCAGAACATGAACAACATCAGAAGCATGATATCTACATTGTGTTTTTGAGCATGCAATTCTGGTGATGTTTAAGCAATGTGGTGAGGGTCAACAAGTGCTTACCTTGCAGCTAGAAAAAATCTATGGACTGGAGTTAGCCTTAACATTGATGATGTTCTGAACAGGTTCTTTGAATGGATGGATGAAGGGTATGTAGTAGTATGGATACATAAGTTATGGCAGTTTCTAACGTGTGGGGTCAGAAACTGTATGGGTGTTTTTTGTTCAAGAAATATTTTGAGAATAAAAGGAGTTTGAACGCAAGGGATCCAAAGTTAATGGTTTGTATGTTGTGTTTACAATTTTTTGAAACTCTGGGAATTTTGGGCAGAGATTCAAGGTGTTTTCTTGCTAAAATTTTCTGTTTCTTTTCAGCAATTTTTTCTGGACTTGAACCTCCTTTTCAATGGACAATGGTTTTCTATTTATAGGCAAAGCTTTGTGGGTTTTTTAAAACGTTAAGTGGCGCTAATATCATGCATTAGATGTTGACTTACTCTTGAAAAAAAGTTCATAGAAAGTTGTGATGATTGACAGCTTTTAGCCAAGGCTGGGTTAGTAAGCGAAGATTAAGGAAAAGTGACACCCATGAGAGAAAAGTAGCGCATAAACCCATACCTAAATCTGCACAAGAGCGTTGCTATGATATACGTGGAGAGACCCTTTGGACAAATGCTCAAAAGTGGTTGTGAGCATTAATGAGCATTAAATGGTGATGAGATTGGTCAAGAATAAGAAATCTTGTAATATGAGATTTGCATCATTACTTAAATCTGAGCCAGCAGTTCCTACTTCAGCACAGTCCAGAACAACGCACCCAAGTTCTGATCTTGGTATCCTGCTGCCTCAGTAAATTCTGAGGGTTCTTCAGGCTTTCCAGCCTATTTTATAATCTTCTGTTCTTACCTTGGCAGATTCTGACTGAACTTGTGTAGCTGCTGAAGAGCTGCATTCTGATTGAATGTTATGTGCTGAGCCAAGTTTACAACTTCTGACTGAGTTGGCGTAGCTGCTGAAGAGCCACATTCTGACTGAATGTTATGTGTTGAGCCAAGTTTGCAACTTCTGACTGCTCTTGTCTAGAGGTTGGTTTAGAAGTTCTGAAGTGTCATTTTTTCTTAAATACTTTAGAAAAGTTCTAAGTATTTAGAATTTAATTTTTCAAGGTAAAATTTGACTTTTTAGCTTGTAAATGACCATTTTGCCCTTGTAAATGGCTTGCTTGGAAAGGAATGATAATTCAAGGCTTGGATTTGTATAAGAGAAAACTTTGAGAATCCAGGGTGATTTTTCCTGAAAAATGAGAGGGCAAATTTTGGGGTACAACAACTGGCTTCCTTGAAAACTGTTGCTGTTGTGTTGTTCAAATTGATGGTTGTGAAGGCTTAAGAAAGGTGTCCAACACCTAATGGATAGCAATGGGATTCTATTTGAAAGAACTCCATCTGTGAAAAGTTTGACCAAGGTTGTATCTCAAGAAGTTGAAGACATATCCATCATTACTATCTCAAACAAACCTATTAGGATCACCTCCAAAGGTCCTATTAAGATTCCCATTGAACCAAGAATAGCCACACTAATTATCACCACACTGGGGCCAGTCCCCTACTCTTCTGATAAGGTTGTACCCTGGAATTATGGGGCATAAGTGTACTACCATGGTATCAAACAAGATTCACGGATTGATGGAGATGAAACTACTGACATTATAAACATTGCAGGATCAAGTAAAGTTATTAGGATGGGAAGGATCTTCTCTCCAGAAATTTCACCTCCAACAAACACTACTACACCCATTCGTATCACCGTTGTTAAACATGTTGGTGATACTCGAGGAAAAGAAAAAATGACTGAGCTTGCCCTAACGTAGGCTCTCGCAAAAGATATCACCATTGAGGACCCATCTACCCAAGAGATGGAGGAGATTCTAAAAATCATCAGAAAAATTGATTATAAGATAGTGGAACAGTTGGGGCAAACACCCTTGGAGATTTATATGTTGTCTTTGTTGCTATGTTTTGAGGCGCATGCCCAAGCACTGATAAAGTTCCTAAAAAATGCACATGTCCCACAAGAAACTAAGGCCGACCAATTTGAAAGCTGTGTAGCAAGCTTGACTCCCGACAATGGTTTAGGGTTCTCTGACGCATATTTGACCCCGATGGGGAAGAATAATAATAAATCTCTCCACGTCTCCATAGAATGCAAGGGAACTACCATGTCACATGTATTAATGGATACTAGATATTCTCTCAATGTCTTACCTAAATGAGATTTGGATAGACTAGACTGTGATGGACTGGTATTGAAACCTAGTGACATTGTAGTAAGGGCTTTCGATGGTTCTAAGAGGATGATCCATGGAGAGGTTGATCTCCCTATCAAGGTTAGGTCTCAAGTCTTCAAATCAACATTCTATGTGATGGATATATGTCCTGCTTATTCGTGCCTTCTTGGATGCCCATGGATACATGGGGCAGGTGCGGTAACTTCTGCACTACATCAGAAGTTGAAATATACGGTCAAGGGGAAAATTGTTACTGTCTGTAGTGAATAAGAGTTTATGATTAACCATCTAAATTCATTCAAATATGTTGAAATGGATGGAGTGTTCATTGAAACTCCTTATCAAGCCTTCTAAATGGTCTCTCCCATGATTGTTGTTGCCAAGGCCACTCCCGACACTCCTAAAGCTGCTAAAGATACACCAAGGATGGCCTCTCTCAAAGATGCTCGTGTTGTTGTTGAAGAAGGAGGTTGCACCATTTGGGGACAACTCCTTGATTTCCTTTTCAAGTCAGACAAATTTGGGTTGGGCTTCACTTCCAAAGCTTAAAAGGAGGTTCAACGTGCTCGTGTAGGGAAACCACCTATCCGCATTACTAACCATGAAGTTGATACTCTTGAAGACTCTGATGCTGATTGTGATTTTGATGATTGGATCTACCTGACTGCTGATGAAGGGCTCAACAACTGGCATGCCAAGGATTTCATTCCCATCTCCTTCAACAAGGAGTAATTATTGTTTACTGTTTTATTTTCTTTGAGAGATTTGTCTGTAATTTCCATTTAAGCAACGACTTTTAAACCATGTGCCTTGCCCGAGGCACAATGGTCCATTTGTTAAGGGTTTATTATTTGCATATTCCATATGCTCATTTTAATGAAACATTGGACTATTTTTCATTCAAATTTTGCGCTTTTTGCCTTTCTTTTACTTTTATTACATTTTCAAATAGCCATGTGATCTTACACACACACACACACATATGCAGATCTACATCCACTCTGAATCTCGTTGGCAACGACTCTGCTATTGCCATCTATGATTTTGAACATCTAATCTATCAAGCCTAAGACGAAGGCGAGGAAGATTGTGAAATACCTGAGGAACTCGCCAAACTTCTAATGCAAGAGGAAAAAGTTATTCAACCACACGAGGAACCAGTTGAAGTGATAAACCTAGGTACTGAGGCAGACAAAAAAGAAGTCAAGATCGGTGCTAACCTAGAAGAAAGTGTCAAAGGGAGGTTGGTCCAAATGTTGCATGATTACATTGAGGTGTTTACTTGGTCATATGAAGATATGTCAGGGCTTAATACTGATATTGTAGTTCATCGCCTACCAATGAAGGAAGATTTTCCTCCAGTCAAGCAAAAGGTTTGTCGCATGCGACCATATATGTATGAGAAGATAAAGGTCGAGGTAAGGAAACAATTTGATGCAGGTTTCCTGGAAGTGAGATCATACCCTCAATGGGTAGCAAATATGGTCCCGATGCCTAAGAAAGACGGTAAAGTCCATATGTGCGTAGACTATAGAGACCTGAATAGGGAAAGCCCCAAGGATGATTTTCCACTACCACATATCGATGTCTTGGTTGATAGAACTGCTCAACACAAAGTTTTCTCCTTCATGGATGGCTTCTACGGATATAACCAGATCAAAATGGTGCTCGAAGACATGGAAAATACCACTTTTGTTACACAATGGGGCGCCTTCTATTACAAGGTCATGCCTTTCGGTTTGAAGAATACAGGGGCAACCTATCAACGAACTATGGTAGCCCTATTTCATGACATGATTCATCATGAGATAGAAGTCTATGTTGATGACATGATTTCAAGATCGCAAACTGAGTAACAACATATTGATCATCTTCATAAGTTGTTTGAGAGGTTGAAGAAATATAATCTGAGGCTAAATCCCAACAAGTGCACCTTCGGGGTGAGGTATGGAAAGCTCCTAGGGTTTGTCGTCAGTGGAAAAGGTATTGAGGTCGACCCCGCAAAAGTCAAAGCCATACAAAAAATTCCAGCACCCTGTATTGAGAAGGAGGTCAGAGGTTTCTTAGGTCGACTCAACTATATTGCCCGATTCATATCTCACTTGACTACTACTTGTGAGCCAATCTTTAAATTATTGAAGAAAGATCAAGTAGTCAGATGGAATGACGATTACCAAGCATCTTTTGACAAAATCAAGGAGTATTTTCAAGAACCTCAAATCCTGATGCCTCTAGGTGAAAGAAGACCTATGATTATATACTTGACTGTATTAGATAATTCAATGGGGTGTGTGCTGGGTCAACATGACGAGTCTGGCCGAAAAGAGCATGCAATATACTACCTTAGCAAAAAGTTTACCGACTCTGAAACCAGATATTCACTGCTTGAGAAAACTTGTTGCGCTTTGGCATGGGCTGCTTGGCGGCTAAGATAGTATATGTTGACTCATAGTACCTTATTGATTTCTAAGATGGATCCCATCAAGTATATCTTCGAGAAGCCAGCTCTCTCCAGACGAATAGCTAGATGCCAGATGATCTTGACTCAATGTGACATCCAATACACTACACAAAAAGCAATCAAAGGAAGTGTATTGGCGGATCATTTGGCCCATCAAGCTGTTGATGACTATCAATCCATGAACTTTGAATTCTCGAATGAGAATATCATGCTAGTGATCGACTGTGAAAATCCTGAACCATATGAAGGACTTGAACAAGGATCCCGATGGACTATGGTTTTTGATGGGGCTTCCAATGCTTTGGGTAATGAAGTTGGTGTTGTGATTATTTCTCCCGAAGGTTGCCATACACCTTTCACTTCTAGGCTATGCTTCGAATGTACGAACAACATGGATGAATATGAGGCGTGCATCTTGGGTCTAAAAGCTAATATCGACCTTAGTATCAAGTTCTTAGACGTATACGGGGACTCAGCCCTAGTGATCAGTCAAGTCAAAGGGGAATGAGATACCAAACATCCTAATCTGATCCCCTACAAAGAGCTTGTGTTAACCCTGATCCCATACTTTGAGGAGGTTACCTTCGAACACTTTCCAAGAGAAGAAAATCAGTTTCCGGATGCCTTAGAAACAATGTCATCAATGTTCAAGGTCAAGTGGGACAACGAGGCTCCTAGAATTACAATTGAAAGATTTGAAGAACCTGCGCACTACTGTGAGATCGACACAGATGAGGAGAAACCATGGTACGATGAAGTGAGGAGATATATGGAAGCACAAGAGTATCCTGAAGGAGATTCCATCAACGACAATAAATTCCTACGAAGGTTTTCAGCCAAATTCTTCCTAAGCAATGGGATCCTATATAAGCACAACCACGATTCGACTCTACTCCGTTGTATAGACAAGAAGGAGGCAGAAAGAATCATGGAAGGCCTGCATAAAGGTGTCTTAGGAACTCACTCTAGCCGGCATACTATGGCTAAGAAGATTCTAAGGGCTGGTTACTATTGGTCTACTATGGAAACTGATTGTCACCATCACTCTAGGACTTGCCATAAGTGTCAAATTTATGCCAACAAGGTGCATGTGCCTCCAATTCCTTTGAATATCATGACTACTCCATGGCCATTCGCAGTGTGGGGCATTGACATTATTGGAGAGATCAAACCCACCGCTTCCAATGGACATTGCTTCATCCTTGTTGCCATTGACTACTTCACCAAATGGGTCGAGGCTGCCTCATTTGCCTCAGTAACCAAGAATGTTGTAGCCTGATTTATCAAGCATAACCTCACTTGCCGTTACAGTATCCCTGAAAGGATCATCACTGAAAATGGAACCAAACTCAACAATGCTATTGTTGTACCCAAAAAATTTCCCTCCCATTTTACTCAATATATGCTCATTAAGACCCTTAACTTGCTCAAGGATGCTCAAGAGTTGACCAGACAAACTCTCTCCTAAAGCAATGAACCTCCAACTAGGGTTTCCATTTTCATCAAGATGGGTGAGTTACAAAGGTCTCATATGCTCTTCATAGTCCTAATATATCCTCAAGACCCTCCATGTCAAATTTCAAGCTTTGCACAAGAAGTTTGCTCAGTCAACTGATCAGATACTTAAGAATCGACTGTATTAGATCAAAAGTCAACTGTGGCCCACATACAGTCAAACTTCAAGATTTTTGGTCAACATCAACATTTTGAAATGATATCCATCATTTGATAAAGGGTTTACCATGATTCCCCAAGGAATGCTCTTAATTCATCAAAACTCAAAAGTTACTAAATTAGGGTTTCTCAGGAAAAGTCAACCAAACTTTGACCAAGCATAACTTTCTCATACTTTATCATAAATTTCTCATACAAGGCTCATTTTGAATGGAATTCAATTCCCTACAACTAATATTCAGCCCTCAAGTTCAAAAAATGCACTCATAAAAAGATATGGATTTCTACATTATAGGTCCTTTTGAAAAGTCAACAAAAACACCTTTTGGGTCAAAGATTCCTACATGAACATGGAAGACCCAATTGAGATGAAACTAAAAATGTTGTTTAGGGGACATCCTAAGCTTTCTAAAAAGTCCAAGAACACCTCTCTATGGTTAAAATTGGAAGAGTTATGGATTGTCAAAGTTAACTATTTTTGGAAAATTGCCAAAAGTCAAATGTGCCCAAAATTGCATTTTTTTTGGGCAAATGGGCCTAACTTTTTATGCTTGCACCTCACTTACAACAGGGTCCACGACCCAAACATCCTTCCACATATTATTAGCTTTATTTATTTAATTTATTTTGATTATTATCCTTTAAAAATAAAATTAAATCATCTAAACAATAAAAGATTTTATTACAAATCTTTTTATCATCAATTGGCAATTAACAAAAGCTGGCAAGATCAAGGCAAATCGTGGAAAGAGAGTAAAGAGTGGATTTTTCCCAAAAATAAACAAAATTAAAACTTGAAAGGAGAATATTTTATCATGAAAGCATGGTATTTTCTCCACTTATGTTGACCTAGTATGCTACCATACATAAGGACAACCATTCCAAACAACAAGCACACGAGAAGGCTGCCTCAAGACCAAACAAAAAGTTTCAAAAGTATTCAAGCTTGGTGCAATTGGAGATCCCACGATCCAGACATTCTCCATTGATTCTAAGCCTCCAATCGTACTCCTGTAGCATCAAGGAACTCAACCCAACTCATGAGCAATCCCATAGCATTAAAAATCAGCAAATTCGTGCTTCACTTTTGGGTAAGATTTCTTGGATCTTAAACTTGCACAAAACCTAATTTAAATCCATATTGACTGCATACATATGTTTCTATGAATGATTGTGAGTGTTTGGACGTGTGACATGTGAAGCTAATACCCAGGAGCATCCTTTGCCATTAATGGCCGTCGTCCCACGATCTTTCTCATAACATTGTTTGCAAGCTGTTTCAGGACAAGAGGAGGTCACCATTGGACCCGCAACCCTCGAATTAGGGGGGTAGGGTCCAATTGATCTTTGTTTTTGCAGGTTTGCGTGAGTTGGATGAAGGAGATGGCCGGAGAAGACGACCGGAGCTAGGGCTCCGGCGCTTCTCCGACGAGTCAAAGTTTGAAGGCAGTTTGACTACTGGCGTGGCTTGTCCTTATAACATGATTGGTCTATACAAGCTGACGTGTGTGCTTATTTAATTGACTGAGTTTAACATTTGATTTCCCTTTTATTATTTGCGTTTAGATATATGTATGAATAAGTAGGTTGGTGTAGTGGTAAGGCACATGGTTGTGAAGCTGCAGGGCCTGGGTTCGATCCCCAGGCCTTGGTTTTATTTTTCAGCATGTGTTTTCTACAGATCAGGTACCCAACATGTTCCCGAGTGCATCATACGTCCTCAGCTTCAGATGGGTCGATCACCCTCAATCTGGATCAAACGGTCAAGATCCAAACACCCACGATAGACCATCAGAAGGCAACAACACTAGATCTGGCGCAGGATTGGGCTCAGCCATAATGGGCCTTGAAAATTCAGAAATACACCCCCCCTGGGTGCTTGCGCAGGCCTAATTTCTTACTTTTTTTTAATTTTAATTCTTCTTCTTTTATTTATTAATTTTGTTTTTTTAAATAACTCAAAAAATCATATTTTTTTATTTAATCAAAAAATCATAAAAAACATCAAAAATCTTTTTTATAAAAAATATTTTATTAATTAATTAGTTTAATTAAATTAGGGTAGTTTAATTATTTTTTTGTTATAATCTACAATAATTAGAATTAGGGTTGACTTTATACTTAACCTAATTTTTTCTCAAAAAAACAACATAAATTTTTTCTTAAATTAGATTTTTAGGTCGCCAAGTTATTTCTCGCATTTAATTTGCCGCGCGCTTTGGATTTTCCTTTTTTATTATTATTGTAACTACTCCGAGTTTGTAATAGATTTAAATAGGGTTTTAATTCCGCATTTTATTTTCAGTCAAAAATAATTATGTATTGCCCAAAGCCATGTAATAGCTAGGACTCTAATTTCTCGCATTTTTCCGCAAACTATAAACTGCTTAGATATATGTATAGGATTGTATGGAAAGACAAACTGAAATTAAAACGGTAGAAAACCCTAATTGTGCAAAGATAATTAACTGAAAAATACACTTGCACATGTTCACTCCTAAGGTTTACTCCACTCCGGTTGCCTTCGGTAAACGGTTATAAAGTATATGGAATATTAGTGGTATTTCTCTAGTCTCAAAAGATCTAAAATGACCCAATCAGATGTTGCCTCGGAAAAAGATCTTTAAGGCTTTAGGATGATTACTAAAATTTCCTAACATTGCTTTTGTGATCGTATCTGTCCCTTCAAATGTCCCTTAAAACTCCAATGACAGTGCTACCTATTCCTTAATAATAGGATAGTGCTGTCTAAAGGAAAACGAACAGACTTTTTTCGAGTAGGTAGATTAGTTCCTAGGTACTTGATCAAACAAATCTTTTACACCATACACTTTCAAATAAACTTTTCAAACTAAAGTTTTCAAAACACTTTATCACACTCTTGAGGACTGATAAAAGGGTTACCATAAAGTGAAACGTGACACAAAGGAAAATTTCAAAACATTTTCAAACACACAAACACAGAAAAGCAATTTAAGAATGAGCAAGTACCTAAGAGTCCATGGAAAACCATGGATAGAAAGGGTGCTAACACCTTCCCTTTCTATAATATACCCCCCGTACTCAGAAACATTCTCGAAAAAGGTTTTTTCTGTTCTTTTTCCTTTTCCTTAGTTGGGTGAAATAAAAGTCGGTGGCGACTCTTGCTTACTGCGACATTTGCAAACACAAAACACATACCAGTATAACACCTGGTTCTGCCACCGTATCACAGAACTGGAGACTCTGCTAAAGACATAAAATAAGTGGGGTATACCTTAGGATCTAGGTCATTTTTAACTTGCTTGCTTGTCTTTTGCTTTGCCTGCTTTATATTCAAGGGTTTTGTTGGGGGTTATATAGATACTACACCCGGATTTGGGGAACACCTTTTAGGTAAGTAACAATAAACTATGAGGGAACTGTGCGGGGCATACCGACATGGTTGAAGCAGTAGCTACGTTGATGTGGCACTTTGGTTGGTACCAGTAACCCTCGAGTCAATCAAGGAGAGTACGGGTCCGCTGCGTGGTGTCCTGAAGCATCAACTGACCTTAGAACCTTTAATTGTATAACTTGGCCAGTAGGACGTAGCGAGGTGGCCGGCCTTGGTGTATTCCCAAGGTCGACAAATACTCGATGCTACACTCATTGAGGTTTGACTCTTGAGCTTTGTTTAGTTGCGATTCAATCGCCTATTGAACGGAGCTGGGAGAAAGATCAGTGATATTGAGATCCCTTAGAACCCATTTACTATTTATAGGACAGGTTAAACCAATCCAACTTCAAGAGGGTATGACCTTAAAACTCATGCAGGCCTTAAACCTAAGGACTTGGTATGACTTGTTTGTTGTTTGTTATACCTGTGATTTTCTAACGTAATCATGACATCATAAGCATGGAATATCATGACTAACCATTTCAAGGATTTCCTAGGGCTCATTTTTGCTTTGTTTTGTAGGACATGGTGTTGTACCCCAAAATTTGCCCTCCCATATTCTTCAAGAAATTGCCAAGTCATGCTTCAAAATTCCCCAAGGGTTGCATAGTGCAAAAGTCTCCTATACAGTCAAAATTAGGGTTTGTGCTCTGATCAAGAAAAGGAAGTTTCCAAAGGTCCAATCAAGTCTCACATGCCTACAAATATGGTCAAATATCCTCATATCAAGTTTCAAGACATTCAGCTCAAAATTGCACAGTCAAAAACCCTAATTGCACTACAGTCAACTGTAGGGGCAAAATGGTCATTTGGCAGTCAAAAGTTCAAATTTTTGGTCAACATATCATTTTGAAGCCACAAACATCATTTGATCAATTCTTGATCATGATTCTCAAAGCTTGGCTCAAAAATCATCAAGATGCAAAAGTTTCCTTATTTGGACAACTGAAAAAGTCAACTGAAATTGACCAGGGCATAACTTTCACATGGATTATCAGAAAAATCCCATCCAAAGCTCATTTTTAAGAGAAAGACATTTCCTACAACTCATCTTCATACTTCAAGTCGAAGAAATGCTCTCACAAAAAGTTATCAATTTCAACATTATAGGTCATTTTCAAAAGTCAACAAAAAGGGACTTTAAGTCAAAAGCCATAACTTGAGACTGGTAAATCAAAATGACATGGGACCAAAGACATTGGTTAGAGGACTCAAAGACCTTTCCAAAATGTCCAAGAACATGAGAAAAGCTTAAAAATTTAGCAAGTTATGCCTTGTGGAAGTTGGGAAATTTTTGGATATTTTGAAAAGTCAACATTACTTCAAATGACCTAAAATTGCTAATGGGCCCATTTTTCTTCCATGATTCATCATCCATGACATATTCACGACCACTTGGCCCAAAGGGAAGTTTTTATTCATTTTTTATTTATTTATTTGAATTTTTATTTATATTAATTCACTTAAATCAATTAAATATGTGAAAAATACTTAACTTAACCTAACAAATCTTTTTGTACATGTTTTAGTCTCAATAATTCGTGCACATTCAAATATGGGAAGATTTGGTTTGATTGGATCCTAATTGATACAAAATTGTATGGAAAAGATTGAAAAAAAACAAAGCTTGAAAATCAAATCTTCAAAACCATGATTGCAAGAGATTTTGAGCAAGTTTCTTGACCTAATCCATTCAGTACATAAGCCTAAAGGAAACCCTAATGTTCATACACTCATAGCTGCGCAGAAAGGCATCAAAAGAACTTGAAATTTTCTCTAAAAAAGTCAATTCTGAAAACTCTCTTCTAGGGCGATTCAAGGAAGAATTTCTATTCCAATAGCTTCCTTGGAGATTACTGAACATATTCCAATCAAAGACAACCATCAAAACTCAAGGAATTGGTAACACGAATGTAAACTGTACCAAGAAAAATTCATAATCGTGCATCATGATTTACGCATCCTTTGTAATTTTTAATACTTGATTCATGTTCATTATGAAGTTCTAAAGCTAACCAATACATTTAATTGTGTTTTTATGTGCTACACGCGATTATGCCATGTTTGATTTTTAGGGTTTGCAGGATGTGAAATTAGGGCTTTTGAAACAAAGAAAAATTAGCCCTCAAAACCACCACTATTCAACTCAGCGCATGTGGACGAAGAAGAAGCCACTATCCCGCCTAATTTATGGACCCTCTAGACCTATTCACTATTTTCCCAAAACTGGCCTAAGAAAACACATGGAAACCGTTGCTTATGTTATTTGTATTTCAGGAAAAACAAAACACGAAGAAGAAGATGATGTCGTGGCATGAATCGGTTGGATCATTTAAAATTCGCGTGCGTTTGTGGCCATTAACGTTTGTTTCTTTTATAATATTCATAGGTTAATTATATATCAAAACGTGTAAACTGGCTCAGCTGGCAAAGCATAGTGGTGTTAATTCTCATGACCTGGGTTCGAGCCCCAGGTCTTCATGCTTTCTCAATATTATTTTTCCATTGACATTCTCGTGTAGCGCTTGTGCTAGAGACCACCATGTACCTTCCAAATCCAGCATGCCACGCGTTCAGCTTCAGCAATCCAAGGGTGCAGATTGGAGGAACACCATGAGGTTGAGTCAACGCACATGCACGTGTCTGGCCAAAGTCAAGCAGGCCAAGGTTATTGGGCCAGAATTTCCAGGATCTAACCTCCATATTGGGGTCTGAACCCCCAGGTTTGCACATTCTTTTTATTTTCTTTACCTTTTTTGTATTATTATTTTTTATTCCTCTTAATTATTATTTATTCAGTTAATTAATTATTTTTCATAAATATAAAAAATGCATAAAAATCAAAAAAGATAAAAAATATAATAAATATTTTATTATAATATTTCTTGTAGATAAATACATGTAAATTAATTAGTTTAAATTAGGGTTTTAATTTTAATTCCTTTCATAACAAAAATCTAAAAAATATAGAACTAGGTTTAATTAATGTTTTTATTCCTTTTTAATTTTTATTTTTTACAATAATATTATTTTATTTATTTTCATAATTAAATTTGAATATAAAAATTAGGTTTAATTTAGGTTAATTTTTAACTTCTTCTTAATAAATTAAAATAAAATAGAATTAGGGTTAGCGTTTAATTGCGATTAATTCTTTTTCTCATTAAATTCCTAAAACACTAAAAAATACCCAAAAAACAATTTCTTGCTTTCTTTTTAATTAATTAATTTATCGTTAATTCAATTTTTGCAAAAGGGTCCAACGCCCTCGTTTCGTTCTTAATTTCTTATTAATTCGCGTATTTATTTTATTTTCATTATAATAATTATGTATCTCTCCCGAAGCCATGTAATTACTTCTCGTACTTTTAATTTATTTATTTTTCTGTCAAATCGGGTCCTGGTTAATTTTGGCGATGTGGACCCGCGCCGTTTGTAATAGCTTAGAATTTACTTTTCTCGCAACTTTTTTTTTAACTGTTAATCAAAAACATGAAAGAATGTATGGACGAAATAAAAACAAGCGTAGAATACTTTGACATGACAAGATAAATGCAAATGAACATGACACACAAATCACACACCACCCCTAGGGTACGCCTCACTGTTGCCTTGCCTCGAAAGGTGATCGTCGAGTAGAGGATGTCTTAGTAAGTCCTCATGATCCGGGAACCTGGCATGAGGGTAGCTTATAAGGTGTCTTCCCATTGCTCTGGTGATCACCATGTCCCGAACCTCGAATTGACCCGAACACCTCCAATGGTGGTGCTACCTACCTCTCAATGGTGGGATGGCACTACTTTAAAGGACATCTACACAGACGAATTCCTTAGGGTAGGTAGACGACTCTAGATACTTGCTCTAAATTTCAAAACAAAACAAAATACTTTTCACACCAACACATTTTCAAAAAGCTTTCGAAAGCAATTTTTCAAACACTCTTGAGGACTGATACAAGAGTCGAACTGGAATTTTCAAAGAAACTTTTTAAAACCCACAGTTGAAAAGCAAACAAACTATTTTTGAAAACACAAATGAGCAAGTATCTAAGAGCCCATGGATAACCATGGATAGAAAGGGTGCTAACACCTTCCCTTTCTATAACCTACCTCCCGAACCGAGAGCAATCTCTTTAAGGAATTTTTCTGTGCTTTTGTCCTTTCCATTTGGAGAAAATAAAAGACGGTGGCGACTCTTGCTTCCGCGACATTTTGCGAACCAGCGTTAAACAGTCAGTTCCAGATCCACCGATCACATAACTGGCGACTCTGCTGGGGACCAAACTTAAAGTGAGGTGTACCTTAGGGCTAGTTAATAACTGTCTTTTCAATTGTCTTCTTTGCTTGCTTTACTATTGTGGGTTGCATCGGAGTTACATAGATCCTAACCCGGATCTGGGGATACCCTGTTTAGGTAGCATAAGCTGTGAGGGACCTGTCCGGCGTAGACCGACACAGGTGAAGCAGTGGCTACGTTGGTGTGGCACCTTGGTCTGTACCGATATCCCTTGTATCGCAACGAGGAGAATATGGGTCTTCTAAGGAGTCATTAAGCACCAACAACCTTAGAACCTTAATTGACACAACTTGGCCTTTAGAATTGTAGCAGTATGCTACGCCCATTGAGGCTAAACTCTCGTGATGGTTCTGGCCGCAAGAAAAGATTGCGATGCTGGAGTTATGACCGATTGAGGGTAGTCAATGATATTGGGATCCTCTAAGAACCCGGTTACTTTTGATTAGGACAGGTATGAACCAACAAACTGAAAGAGGGTAGTACCTAGACCTCATGCTGGCCTAAACTTTAGGGGCTTGCCTTGTGTGACTTGTGTGCCTTACCATGTTTGCCTTCGTATCTATTTGTGGTGTGCTTTATCATAACATCATAGCATCATGAGCATTGCATGCATCCTGCATAAGGACTGACCATTTCAAAGACAAGAGGGTTTCACCTTTGCTCTGTTTTATAGGACATTATGATGCCTGTGCGAAGGAATACTATCCGGTTCAACTTTGTTCGTTCACCTGAGTTGCTTGATGAGTTGGTTACCAGAATTCCAAACACCACTTCCTTCATTCAGAGGCATGGTTCTCTTCTCAGTTTAGTCACTGCAAAGCGGGATCAACAGTTGATGAGTGTTCTGACCCAGTTCTATGACCCTCTGTACCAGTGCTTCACCTTTCAAGACTTCCAGCTGGTCCCTACCCTGGAAGAGTTCTCTGATTTGCTTGGTATCCCTATCTTGGATCAGACTCCCTTTACTGGTTGGGAAAAGACCCTCAGGCTTGAAGATGTGGCTGCAGCTCTTCCTTTGACCCATCAAGAGGTAACAGACAACTGGGTAACTAGAAGTGGAGTTAAGGGTTTCTTGGCCAAGTTTCTGGTTGGTAAAGCTAACAGTTTCTGGAATGACCTGGACTTTAGGGCATATGAAGACATCTTGGCTCTCCTAATCTATGGGTTAGTCCTATTTCCTAATCCTGACAACTTCATCAATTTCACTGCCATAAGGATCTTTATGTCTCAAAATCCTGTGCCCACTCTCTTGGGTGACATCTTGCAACAACTTCATGCCCGTACTACTCGAAGACGAGGAACCCTATGGTGTTGTATCCCTTTGTTGGTGAGGTGGTTTATTTCGCACCTCCCTAAGTTCGTACTGAAGAATCAAGAAGGAAGAGGTTGGGCTCATAGGTTAATGTCTCTCACCGATAAAGACATCATTTGGACTTGCAGAGGTTTGGATGAGATAGCTGTTATTGATCGATGCGGGGAATACCCTAATGTTCCTCTGATTGGTACCCAAGGAGGGATCTCTTACAATCCATGTCTAGCACTCCGTCAGTTTGGAAGAGCAAGAAGAGCAGGCCCCCATGAGATGTTGGTGCCTCACATCAGTTTTGAATTTCAGGTGGATAGTGACGAGCTGCGTCGTAGGTTCATTAAGGCTTGGGACAAAGTTCATAAAGTTGACCCACAGGAGTTAGGGCCAAAGACCTCTTTACCTATGGAAGCCTACTACAAATGGGTTCGCATCCGTGCTCAGAAGTTAGGTATGCCGTATGAAGCTATCAGACCCGTCATTCTTGAGTGTCCTGACAAAGATGGTGTTCCTCCAACTGTCCTCCCTCCTCAGATACCTACTGATTATGAGACATTGAAGAGATCTTGGTCACAACTGCGAGAAGAGCGGGATTCTTACCGGGAAAAATTCAACGAGCAGGAATCAAAGATCCAGAAGCTGACCAAGCAGTTGGAGAATGAGAGAGCTCTGAATGCCTACATCCGTACTGAGAAAAGGAGACCATGGGATCAATAAGGAGCTCCAGATGTGCTTTTACAGTTCTATTTCCTTTTCAGTATTTCCTTTCATGTAACGCCTAAGGGCAACCTGTTGAATAATTTCAGTTTCAAAGTTGAATCTAATGAAGTGTGTTCCTTTTTGTTTACAAAGTTGATTCCCGATTGTCTTTGAAAACATAAATCATACGCATTTCATACATCATGTGCATAGCAGGTTTTTCCTCTTTTCAGGTTGCTTACAGTTCTTCGCTGTTTATTTCAGCATCATGAATCCCGACTCTGCATCAACTGAGACATCAATCAAGGCTCTTCAGGTGCAGAATGCACAGTTCCAGGAATTAATCAAGGGTCTGGCTCAAGGCCAAGAAGAGTTGAAGGCTATGCTCCTGAAGAAGGAGAAGAAGAAGAAGAGAAGAACTGTTCTGTTTAACTTGGGCCGAAGGTTTGGCAATACTCTGCAGCAGGAAGAGGCTGGTTCTTCTGTTGGCAAGAGTAGTCCTCAGGCAGAAGTAAGGGTTCCTAGTCCGGTAGTCTCCGACAACGAGACTGATTTTGATGAAGAGCAGTACCCTCCTGCAGAAGACAGATATAAGCAATTGGAGGACAGGTTGAAGGCTATGGAGGTTCAACAGGTACCTGGGCTGGATTTCGGAGATCTGGGTTTGTCAACTGGTGTGATCATCCCTCACAAGTTCAAAGCACCATCCTTCTCTAAATATGACGGGGCGTCTTGTCCCAAGCTGCATCTAAGGTCCTACGTTCGGAAAATTCAACCGTACTCTGCGGATAAGAATTTGTGGATCCACTTCTTCCAGGAGAGTCTTTCAGGGACTCATCTCGAATGGTTCTATCAGCTGGATGGGACCAAGGTTCGTAACTGGGAGGAGTTGGCTACTGCTTTCTATAAGCAGTATCAATATAATGCCGACCTTGCCCCTACGCGTACCCAACTCCAGGGTATGTCGTTAGGTGCAAGCGAAGGTTTTAAGGAGTACGCTCAGAAGTGGAGAGACCTGGCTGGTAGGGTGCAGCCACCATTGACTGATCGGGAGTTGGTAGACATGTTCTTGGGGACCCTATCTGGGCCATTTTTCAACCATCTTATCGGGAATTCTTCTGCTGGGTTCACTGATTTGATTCTGACTGGAGAAAGAATTGAGGCTGGGTTAAAATCTGGTAAGATTGCGAAGGGTGCATCGTCTAGTTCGGAAAAGAAACCATTCAAGAAGGAGTCTAGTGCCGTATATGGTTCCCGGAAATCAGAGAGACCTGAGCGCCGCCAATCTGTCAGTGCGGTAATGATTGCTAAGCCTGCTGCCGCTCCCCGGCCAAACAATCCTCAAAGGGCTGAAAGACCCCGGAGAGAGTTCACCCGCTTAAGTATGACCTTGTCACAGATCCTGCCACAGTTGCTATCAACCAACTTAGTGACTGTCCGGGAAGCTCCGAAGTTCCCAAACACTGCATCTCCTAAGTACAACCCGAATGCTCGGTGTGCTTACCATTCAGATAGCCCGGGGCATGCCACTGATGACTGTTGGGCATTAAGGAACAAGCTGCAGGACCTTATTGACGCCAAAGAGGTACAGTTTGAGGCATCTGAGAAGCCTAATGTAGTGACAGCTCCCCTGCCTGCTCATGTAGTGAATGTTATTGGGGATGAAGAGGAAGTTGATGAAGCTGAGTTTGATAGCTGGATCTACCCGGCAACCGACGGTGGACTTAACAATTGGAGCGCAAAAGACAATCTCCCTGTTTCTCTTGTTACTGAGTAATGAATTCCTATGTTTTGTTATTTTGTAATAAACAATAAATAAACTCTATGGCCCGGCGTCTTACCTGAGGCACCGTGGTTTCATTTGTGAGGGCATATAAATTGTCATTTCATATATCATGAATAAAAATCTTGGACGTATTTTCGCATCGCAAATTTTATGCTCCTTTTCTGTCTTTATTTCCTTTACATAATTTTCAAAACAGCTGTATTTACACACACACTCACTCATACAGGTTCCAATCCACTCTGGATCTCACTGATAACAACTCTGCTACTGCCAATTATGACTTCGAAAATCCGATCAACTTAGCCGAAGGCGAAGGTGAAGATGATTGTGAAGTGCCTGGCGAGCTTGCAAGACTGTTACTTCAGGAAGAGAGGGCAATTCAACCCCATGAAGAGCCAGTGGAAACAATAAACTTGGGTACCGAGGCAGACAGGAAAGAGGTAAAGATTGGTGCCAACCTAGAGCTCAGCGTGAAGCAACGGTTAACCAAGATGCTGCATGATTATATGGAGATCTTTGCCTGGTCCTACGAAGACATGCCCGGGTTGGATACCGATATTGTGGTCCATCACTTGCCAACTAGGGAAGACTGCCCTCCAGTTAAGCAAAAGGTCCGTCGGATGCGTCCAGAGATGTCTGAGAAGATTAAAGCTGAGGTCATGAAACAGTTTGATGTTGGGTTCCTTGCAGTGACTTCTTACCCTCAGTGGGTTGCTAACGTGGTGCCGGTACCTAAGAAGGACGGTAAGGTCAGAATGTGTGTCGATTACAGGGATCTGAACAGGGCCAGCCCCAAGGATGACTTCCCCTTACCTCACATTGATGTCCTTGTTGATAATACGGCTCAGCACAAAGTATTCTCTTTCATGGATGGCTTTTCGGGTTACAATCAAATCAAAATGGCACCTGAAGACATGGAGAAGACTACATTTGTTACTCAGTGGGGGACCTTCTGTTACAAGGTCATGCCATTTGGATTAAAGAATGCTGGGGCAACCTACCAACGTGCCATGGTTGCCTTATTTCATGACATGATCCATCATGAGATAGAAGTGTATGTGGACGACATGATCGCTAGGTCCCAGACTGAGGAAGAGCACCTAGATCATCTGCAGAAGCTGTTTGACCGGTTGAAACTATACAAGCTGAGATTGAACCCGAACAAGTGCACCTTCGGGGTAAGATCGGGAAAGTTGCTAGGCTTCGTGGTCAGTGATAAGGGTATTCAAGTGGACCCTGCTAAGGTCAAAGCTATTCAAGAGATGCCAGTTCCTAAGACAGAGAAGGAGGTCAGAGGCTTTTTAGGACGCCTGAATTACATTGCTCGCTTCATCTCACATCTGACTGCTACCTGTGAGCCAATCTTCAAGCTGCTGAAGAAAGATCAGGTAGTACGTTGGAACGATGAATGTCAGGCTGATTTTGACAAAATCAAAGAGTATCTCCAAGAACCACCTATCCTTATGCCACCGGTTGAAGGGAGACCTCTGATACTATATCTGACAGTGCTGGACAACTCAATGGGGTATGTGCTGGGGAAGCATGACGAGTCTGGCCAAAAAGAGCATGCCATTTATTACCTTAGCAAAAAGTTTACCGACTGTGAGACCCGATACTCACTGCTTGAGAAAACTTGCTGTGCTTTGGTATGGGCTGCTCGCCGGCTGAGACAGTATATGCTGACTCACACTACCTTGTTGATCTCAAAGATGGATCCTATAAAGTACATATTCGAAAAGCCTGCTCTGTCTGGGAGAATTGCAAGATGGCAAATGATCTTGACAGAATACGACATTCAATATACAACCCAGAAAGCCATCAAGGGAAGTGTATTGGCAGACCACTTGGCACATCAAGCTGTAGATGACTATCAGTCCATGAACTTCGAATTTCCGGATGAGAGCATCATGATAGTGACAGATTGTGAAGTACCTGGACCGGATGAAGGACCTGAACCAGGATCCCGATGGTCTATGCACTTTGACAGAGCCTCCAATGCTTTGGGTAATGGTATCGGCGCCATCATCATATCTCCTCAAGGTACTCATACTCCACTCACTGCCCGGCTATGTTTCAACTGTACCAACAACATGGCGGAGTATGAAGCGTGCATCATGGGTCTTCAAGCTGCGATCGACCTAAGGATTAAGTTTCTAAGTGTTTTCGGAGATTCTGCTCTTGTGATCAATCAGATCAAAGGAGAGTGGGATACGAAACATCCAAACCTGATTCCTTACAGAGAATGTGTGTTGACCCTGATCCCCCACTTCACAGAGATAACCTTTGAACACTTTCCAAGAGAAGAGAATCAGTTGGCGGACGCGTTAGCTACAATGTCTTCTATGTTCAAAGTTAAATGGGATAATGAGGCTCCCCGGATCATCATCTGGAAATTGGACGAACCGGCACACTGTTGTGATCTCGAGACTGAATTGGTGACTGAGAAGCCTTGGTACCATGAGGTGAAGAGATATTTGGAAGCTCAGGAATACCCTGAAGGTGCCTCTGTCAACGATAAGAAATTCCTGAGAAGGTTCGCAGCCAAATTCTTCCTTAGCAACGGCATCTTGTACAAGCGAAACCATGATTCAACCTTACTGCGCTGTGTGGATAAAATTGAAGCAGAAAGGATCATGGAAGAGCTACATGAAGGGACCTTTGGTACACATTCCAGTGGACACACTATGGCTAAGAAAATCCTACGGGCAGGATATTACTGGTCTACAATGGAAGTTGACTGTTACCAACATTCCTGGACATGCCACAAGTGCCAGATTTATGCAGACAAGGTGCATGTTCCTCCGGTTCCCCTGAATGTTCTGACTTCGCCTTGGCCGTTTGCAATGTGGGGCATAGACATGATCGGCGAGATTAAACCTATGGCATCCAATGGGCATCGCTTCATCCTGGTGGCGATTGATTACTTTACGAAGTGGGTCGAAGCAACTTCTTATGCTACGGTAACCAAGACTGTTGTGGCACGGTTCATTCGGCATAACCTGATCTGTCGGTACGGTGTCCCAGAGAGGATTATTACAGACAACGGTACCAATCTGAACAACAAGATGATCGCTGAGCTCTGTGAACAGTTCAAAATACAGCACCACAATTCTTCTCCTTACAGACCGAAGATGAATGGGGCTATAGAAGCAGCAAATAAGAACATCAAGAAAATTGTGCAGAAGATGACAGTGACTTATAAAGATTGGCACGAGATGTTACCGTTTGCTCTACACGGGTACCGTACCTTAGCTAGGATGTCAACCGGGGCAACTCCTTTCTCTCTGGTTTATGGCATGGAGGCAGTCTTACCGATCGAAGTGCAAATACCCTCTCTCCGGATAATGAAAGATGCAAATCTGAACGAGGATGATTGGATCCAGACACGACTTGATCAGCTCAACCTTATCGATGAAAAGAGACTTGCTGCTATCTGCCATGGTCAGACGTATCAGAAACGGATGATCAGGGCATTTAACAAAAAGGTCAAACCACAGGAATATCAAGTTGGGGATCTGGTAATCAAGAGAATCATCCTTCCTCAGAGTGATCCAAGGGGCAAATGGACTCCTACGTACGAAGGGCCATTCGTGGTTAAGCATGTGTTCTCAGGAGGAGCCATGATATTGACCAATATGGATGGTGACGACCTTCCTCACCCCGCCAATGCAGACATAGTAAAAAAATACTACGCATGAAAAAAGACCCGCTAGGCTGACATGCCTAGGCAAAAATTAGGGCTTCCCGTCGAACCAAAAGGGTTCGGGCAAAATGAAGGGATGAAATGGAAAAATCTGTACACCCGGCAAGTCGAAAACCTGAAAAGGCGGCTTGGGCAAAAATGGGTATCCCGGTGGACCGAAAACCCGAAAGGGGGGTCCAGGCAAAAATTAGGGATAAAAGCGTAATACTATGTCTCATTGATCACTTTGCATCCAGAATCTGGTATCTACATCAAGTTCAGACGGCATCGATCAGTCAGCTTCACCTTCAACCAAGGTCGTCAAGTGATGAGACGCTCAGAGTTATAAAGGCAATAGCAGAGTTGAAACCCAGTGGGATCATTCATATTTCACACAGCTGTTTTATTTTCTTTTGTACAAAATCTGTATAAACTCTTTTGTTCGGCGACGTTCTCTTACTAGGACGTCAGCCTCTTGTACACAAAATGCCTATTTACAGGCCATTCAAAATCAATACAAATATATTTTTCAGTTAAAAAGTGCTAAGTGCTTTTTCTTTTTCTGTTTTGTTTTGCGAAGAACGTCCAAGGTTCAATTTGTGATATATGCATTGACAATAATTTGCTAACTCATAAATATTTGCATACGAGACAAGAGATTTATTACAGGTGACACTAGAAACAGGGGCAATAAAAGAGTTGTCTAAATAATCCAATTGTTCTATCCTCCAAGGTGCCAAGGTAGGTTCAGCTAAAGAATATGACCAGTACATATTAATTCCCCAGAGAGTGATTCAGCAAAACAGTGCATTCTTCTCCAGGCAGAGTTATCAAGTCTCAAGGAAATTGGGTATCCGCCAGCAGATCCCAACATTCCCCAGCAGTATACATAACAAGCATCCCCGGCAGTCTTGGTCTAAAGATTGTTCCCCAATGGTATATCAACAATTCAAAGGAATCACTTCCCCCGATACAGCTCAAAACTTCCCCAAGAGAGTCCAATCTAGTTTCCCCAGGAAGGTTGGAATTCAGATCCCCAAGCAGTAAGCTTATCCCCAGTAAATTCTGGAAGCTTATCCCTCGCAGAGCCCGAACGCGTCGTCCGGCTTGATTTAAAGAGTTATTTCCTTAACAGGATATAACTGGGTTATCCTCAGCCAAAAGCCACGGAAAGAGCGTCCTCGACGAAGTCTTCTTACCCCAGCGAAGTCCATCAACACTTCCAACAACAAGGGTATCCCCAGCAAATTATTATCAACACTCAGCAAGGCATCCCTCTTCCCACAGAGTATTGCTTCCCAGCATGGTCACTAGAGTATCTTTTCTCCCCGCAGAATCTTCCATTTGCCAAGTTTATTCCGCAACAGAGTCATCTTCTCTTACCGGTATTCTTGCGGTTATCATCCCCAGCGGAGGCAAAATCTATTCTTCAATATCAGCCCAGGATACGACTCCCCGGCACCCGTCAAGGATTTACTTTCCTAGACGCAAAACACATTCATAAAACATCACATACAGCATTATAGCATGCATAGACGCATTATATCATACAAATCTCATTTATGTTGAGAACATCATTGCTTGATCCATATCATTCATTGCATATAACTGACCTTTACCTTTTAGGAAAGATGCAGTCGAAATTCTCAGTCATATTTCAAGACCTAGACCAGTTCAGTTAATCGACTCCAAAGATTTCTTATCCAGTCCCAGGCCTTCTCTAGTCCAGCTAAATCGACTCCCAACAGATTTTTCTGATAAAGACTCAGTAGAAGTTATCCCATATTAATTTCCTATGGTTCCCTCTCCGACGGTGAGTGAGGTGATAATTCCTTTTCAGATGGTTCCCTCTCCGACGGTGAGTGAGGTGATAATCTCGGATGATTCCCTCTCTGACGGTGAGTGAGGTGATAATTCCTTTTCAGATGGTCCCCTCTCCGACGGTGAGTGAGGTGATAATCTCCTATGGTTCCCTCTCCGACGGTGAGTGAGGCGATAATTCCTTTTCAGATGGTTCCCTCTCCGACGGTGAGTGAGGTGATAATCTCCTATGGTTCCCTCTCCGACGGTGAGTGAGGCGATAATTCCTTTTCAGATGGTTCCCTCTCTGACGGTGAGTGAGGCGATAATTCCTTTTCAGATGGTCCCCTCTCCGACGGTGAGTGAGGTGATAATCTCCTATGGTTCCCTCTTCGACGGTGAGTGAGGTGATAATTCCTTTTCAGATGGTCCCCTCTCCGACGGTGAGTGAGGTGATAATCTCCTATGGTTCCCTCTCCGACGGTGAGTGAGGTGGTAATTCCTTTTCAGATGGTTCCCTCTCCGACGGTGAGTGAGGTGATAATCTCCTATGGTTCCCTCTCCGACGGTGAGTGAGGCGATAATTCCTTTTCAGATGGTTCCCTCTCCGACGGTGAGTGAGGCGATAATTCCTTTTCAGATGGTTCCCTCTCCGACGGTGAGTGAGGTGATAATTCCTTTTCTTATGGTTCCCTCTCCGACGGTGAGTGAGGTGATAATTCCTTTCAGATTATAATTTCCTAGGTTTCCCTCTCCGACGGTGAGTGAGGTGATAATTCCTTTCAGATTATAATTACCTATGGTTCTCTCCCCGATACTGCGAAGATGGTAATTCCCACCAAGATTTTCTCAACGAGCGTTGTTGAAGTTAAAGTCACCCAAGGTTCTCTTACCATTCATGCTAAGGTAGTAACCCTCCCTGGTTCATTCATCATCTTTTGAAGCTCCAGATCCAGCTCCTGTAACCAGCCAGGACATATCTATACCAAGCATCTAAAAAATCAGCTCCTGCAACGTGTCAGGTACTCATTTTCTGTTTTGCAGGTACGCAAGTTCTCGCTAAGGAATCTCTTACACGATCAACATCCAGATGGCATCTATAAGCCCATCATTCTATTCATCAATCTCCAAATGGCATCTGTAAGCCCATTCCCATCACACGGCTTCTATGTGAGCGCAAATTTCTGGGCACTCTAGTGTTCAATCATCTTCCACCCTCGGATTACGAAAGGCACGTCAGCCAATCTGCATCCTCAGGTCTAAGAAGATTGAACAGGGGAAACTGTTGTACCCCAAAATTTGCCCTCCCATATTCTTCAAGAAATTGCCAAGTCATGCTTCAAAATTCCCCAAGGGTTGCATAGTGCAAAAGTCTCCTACACAGTCAAAATTAGGGTTTGTGCTCTGATCAAGAAAAGGAAGTTTCCAAAGGTCCAATCAAGTCTCACATGCCTACAAATATGGTCAAATATCCTCATATCAAGTTTCAAGACATTCAGCTCAAAATTGCACAGTCAAAAACCCTAATTGCACTACAGTCAACTGTAGGGGCAAAATGGTCATTTGGCAGTCAAAAGTTCAAATTTTTGGTCAACATATCATTTTGAAGCCACAAACATCATTTGATCAATGCTTGATCATGATTCTCAAAGCTTGGCTCAAAAATCATCAAGATGCAAAAGTTTCCTTATTTGGACAACTGAAAAAGTCAACTGAAATTGACCAGGGCATAACTTTCAAATGGATTATCATAAAAATCCCATCCAAAGCTCATTTTGAAGAGAAAGACATTTCCTACAACTCATGTTCATACTTCAAGTCCAAGAAATGCTCTCACAAAAAGTTATCAATTTCAACATTATAGGTCATTTTCAAAAGTCAATAAAAAGGGACTTTAAGTCAAAAGCCATAACTTGAGACTGGTAAATCAAAATGACATGGGACCAAAGACATTTGTTAGAGGACTCAAAGACCTTTCCAAAATGTCCAAGAACATGAGAAAAGCTTAAAAATTTAGCAAGTTATGCCTTGTGGAAGTTGGGAAAATTTTGGATATTTTGAAAAGTCAACATTACTTCAAATGACCTAAAATTGCTAATGGGCCCATTTTTCTTCCATGATTCATCATCCATGACATATGCACGACCACTTGGCCCAAAGGGAAGTTTTTATTCATTTTTTATTTATTTATTTGAATTTTTATTTATATTAATTCACTTAAATCAATTAAATATGTGAAAAATACTTAACTTAACCTAACAAATCTTTTTGTACATGTTTTAGTCTCAATAATTCGTGCACATTCAAATATGGGAAGATTTGGTTTGATTGGATCCTAATTGATACAAAATTGTATGGAAAAGATTGAAAAAAAACAAAGCTTGAAAATCAAATCTTCAAAACCATGATTGCAAGAGATTTTGAGCAAGTTTCTTGACCTAATCCATTCAGTACATAAGCCTAAAGGAAACCCTAATGTTCATACACTCAGAGCTGCGCAGAAAGGCATCAAAAGAACTTGAAATTTTCTCTAAAAAAGTCAATTCTGAAAACTCTCTTCTAGGGCGATTCAAGGCAGAATTTCTATTCCAATAGCTTCCTTGGAGATTACTGAACATATTCCAATCAAAGACAACCATCAAAACTCAAGGAATTGGTAACACGAATGTAAACTGTACCAAGAAAAATTCATAATCGTGCATCATGATTTACGCATCCTTTGTAATTTTTAATACTTGATTCATGTTGATTATGAAGTTCTAAAGCTAACCAATACATTTAATTGTGTTTTTATGTGCTACACGCGATTATGCCATGTTTGATTTTTAGGGTTTGCAGGATGTGAAATTAGGGCTTTTGAAACAAAGAAAAATTAGCCCTCAAAACCACCACTATTCAACTCAGCGCATGTGGACGAAGAAGAAGCCACTATCGCGCCTAATTTATGGACCCTCTAGACCTATTCACTATTTTCCCAAAACTGGCCTAAGAAAACACATGGAAACCGTTGCTTATGTTATTTGTATTTCAGGAAAAACAAAACACGAAGAAGAAGATGATGTCGTGGCATGAATCGGTTGGATCATTTAAAATTCGCGTGCGTTTGTGGCCACTAACGTTTGTTTCTTTTATAATATTCATAGGTTAATTATATATCAAAACGTGTAAACTGGCTCAGCTGGCAAAGCATAGTGGTGTTAATTCTCATGACCTGGGTTCGAGCCCCAGGTCTTCATGCTTTCTCAATATTATTTTTCCATTGACATTCTCGTGTAGCGCTTGTGCTAGAGACCACCATGTACCTTCCAAATCCAGCATGCCACGCGTTCAGCTTCAGCAATCCAAGGGTGCAGATTGGAGGAACACCATGAGGTTGAGTCAACGCACATGCACGTGTCTGGCCAAAGTCAAGCAGGCCAAGGTTATTGGGCCAGAATTTCCAGGATCTAACCTCCATATTGGGGTCTGAACCCCCAGGTTTGCACATTCTTTTTATTTTCTTTACCTTTTTTGTATTATTATTTTTTATTCCTCTTAATTATTATTTATTCAGTTAATTAATTATTTTTCATAAATATAAAAAATGCATAAAAATCAAAAAAGATAAAAAATATAATAAATATTTTATTATAATATTTCTTGTAGATAAATACATGTAAATTAATTAGTTTAAATTAGGGTTTTAATTTTAATTCCTTTCATAACAAAAATCTAAAAAATATAGAACTAGGTTTAATTAATGTTTTTATTCCTTTTTAATTTTTCTTTTTTACAATAATATTATTTTATTTATTTTCATAATTAAATTTGAATATAAAAATTAGGTTTAATTTAGGTTAATTTTTAACGTCTTCTTGATAAATTAAAATAAAATAGAATTAGGGTTAGCGTTTAATTGCGATTAATTCTTTTTCTCATTAAATTCCTAAAACACTAAAAAATACCCAAAAAACAATTTCTTGCTTTCTTTTTAATTAATTAATTTATCGTTAATTCAATTTTTGCAAAAGGGTCCAACGCCCTCGTTTCGTTCTTAATTTCTTATTAATTCGCGTATTTATTTTATTTTCATTATAATAATTATGTATCTCTCCCGAAGCCATGTAATTACTTCTCGTACTTTTAATTTATTTATTTTTCTGTCAAATCGGGTCCTGGTTAATTTTGGCGATGTGGACCCGCGCCGTTTGTAATAGCTTAGAATTTACTTTTCTCGCAACTTTTTTTTTAACTGTTAATCAAAAACATGAAAGAATGTATGGACGAAATAAAAACAAGCGTAGAATACTTTGACATGACAAGATAAATGCAAATGAACATGACACACAAATCACACACCACCCCTAGGGTACGCCTCACTGTTGCCTTGCCTCGAAAGGTGATCGTCGAGTAGAGGATGTCTTAGTAAGTCCTCATGATCCGGGAACCTGGCATGAGGGTAGCTTCTAAGGTGTCTTCCCATTGCTCTGGTGATCACCATGTCCCGAACCTCGAATTGACCCGAACACCTCCAATGGTGGTGCTACCTACCTCTCAATGGTGGGATGGCACTACTTTAAAGGACATCTACACAGACGAATTCCTTAGGGTAGGTAGACGACTCTAGATACTTGCTCTAAATTTCAAAACAAAACAAAATACTTTTCACACCAACACATTTTCAAAAAGCTTTCGAAAGCAATTTTTCAAACACTCTTGAGGACTGATACAAGAGTCGAACTGGAATTTTCAAAGAAACTTTTTAAAACCCACAGTTGAAAAGCAAACAAACTATTTTTGAAAACACAAATGAGCAAGTATCTAAGAGCCCATGGATAACCATGGATAGAAAGGGTGCTAACACCTTCCCTTTCTATAACCTACCTCCCGAACCGAGAGCAATCTCTTTAAGGAATTTTTCTGTGCTTTTGTCCTTTCCATTTGGAGAAAATAAAAGACGGTGGCGACTCTTGCTTCCGCGACATTTCGCGAACCAGCGTTAAACAGTCAGTTCCAGATCCACCGATCACACATGGCATCAGCCCGTAGGAATACTATACAGATCAACCTTGTGAAAGTGTGTCTCCAACTAAAGGACATGGAATTAAGGGTTCTTGAAAGTTCTCATTTCATTAAAAAGCATGGTCAGTTGCTCAATTTGGTCACTGCAAAACCTGATGAAGAGTTATTAAAAGTGTTGTTTCAATTCTTCGACCCTGTGCACCATTGTTTCACCTTCCCGGATTACCAGCTAGTACCTACTATGGAGGAATTTTCTCAGCTGTCGGGGGTACCAACTCTTGATCAGTTGCCTTTCAACAGTACAGAAGAACATCCAAATCCTGAAGAAATTGCTAGAGCTTTGTCCTTACAACGATCTGACATAGTGACAAATTGGGAGACTAGAGGGAGTGTCCAAGGAATTCCGGTTAAGTTTCTATTCGATAAGGCTTACCATTTTTGGGATACCTTAGATTTACAAGCTTTCGAAGAGGTGCTGACACTTCTCGTTTACGGGATGGTACTTTTCCCTAATGCGGATCAACTCATAGATGTGAGCACTATTAACGTTTTTCTATCTCACAATCCAGTGCCTACATTACTCGGGGATATTCTGCACTCTCTGCATGGTCGCACTCTAAAGAGAAGGGGGACCCTCCTGTGTTTCACTCCTCTATTGGCTAGGTGGTTTATTTCGCACCTACCCAGGTCTGTTTTGAAGAACGAGCAGGGTTTGAAATGGTCTCGTAGGCTGATGTCCCTTAAGCATTCAGACATTCATTGGTGTTCACGGTTCTTGGAAGATATTACCATCATCGATCGCTATGGTGAATTCCCTAATGTCCCCCTCTTAGGTATTAGGGGAGGAATCACTTATAACCCTTATTTGGCACTACGTCAGTTTGGTTATGCGAGAAGAGATGGTCCTCACAACACGCTTATCCAAGGAATCACCTTCAACTATGAGAATGATGCTCATGGATACCTTAAAAGGTTCATAAAAGCTTGGGGCATGGTGCATAAAATTGATAGCAAGACGTTAGGGCAAAAGAATTCCATTCCTCTTGAGCCTTATCTCTGGTGGATACGAGCTCGCGCCTAAAGCCTTATGATGCCTTACCCTGCTGTCCTACCAGTAACTCTGGAGCCAGTTATTGAAGGAGATACTACTTCACTTGGTCATCCTCCTGACATGCCAACCAATCATGAAGAGTTACAGAAATCTTGGGTTTAAATCAAAGAGGAGCGTGATACATTTGAAGCCTCGTTCTATGCTAGCGAGAAGAAGGTACTGGAGCTCACTAGGCTATTTCATGAAGAAAGGAACATAAACGCCTACATTGCACCAAAGAGGATGCGCTCCTAGGAGACCTAGTTTCTTTTTGGCTTTAAGTTTTGTTTTGATTTATTGTAAGCTTAAAAGTCATTCTTTGCAACAATTCGAACTTATTAACGCAATTAACGTATGTTTCTTTTGGTTAAACAAATCCGAGCCTTTAAGAATCCTTGAAATCATTGCACACGCATCCCATTCATAAGCATCGCATAAACAGGTACCATTACAGATTTCTCATCTTCTTCGCTATTTATTTCAGCAGAAATGTCTTCCGAACAAAGCATCAAGGATCTTCAGGCACAAAATGCCCGGTTCCAACAGATGTTCATAAATCTGGCGAAAGGGCAGGAGGATCTGAAGGCCCTCATCCTGAAGGAGAAAAAGAAAAAGAAGAAGGCCGCCGGTATTCTGAATATGGGCAGAAGGTTTAGGGGGATGTTGAAGCAGCAAGTCGATCTGACCTTTTCATCCAAAGAAGGGGAGAATCAAGAAGAAGAGACAAGTGAGAAGGACCCCAGTCCTGAAGTTTCTGACAATGACACAGATTACAATGATGAGCAGTATCCTCCTACTGAGGATATATACAAGCAGTTGGAAGACCGTCTGAGTGCTATGGAGATCCAGAGGATACCTGGGTTGTATTTCAAAGAATTGGATTGGTGTCAGGAGTGGTCATCCCACAGAAGTTCAAGGCTCCAATTTTTGCTAAGTAAGATGGGGTGTCCTGCCCAAAACTCCATCTCCTTTCCTACGTCAGAAAGATCCAGCTCCACACCGCTGATAGAAATTTGTGGGTTCACTTCTTTCAAGACAGTCTGTCAGGGACTCAGCTTGAATTGTTCTACCAACTGGAGAGAGCCAATGCCCGAAATTGGGAAGACCTGGCTGTTGATTTTACAAGCAGTATCAGTACAACACCGACCTTGCTCCTACTCGTACTCAACTCCAGAGTATGACCATGGGTGCAAGTGAAGGCTTTAAAGACTATGCACAGGAGTGGAGAGACTTGGCTGGAAGAGTTCAACCCCCGTTGTCTAATAGGGAGTTGGTGAATATGTTTCTGGGGACACTATCTGGTCCATTCTTTAACCATTTGATCGGCAGCTCGTCAGTTGGTTTCACTGAGCTGATTCTAACTGGAGAGAGAGTAGAAGCTGGAAATCAGAGTGGTAAAATACAGAAGGATGCCTCTTTGAGTTCGGTAAAGAAGCCTTTTATTGGTAAGAAGGAAGCCAGTGCCATCTATAGCCTGAGAGGCCAAAGATGAGCTGAACACTGTCAGACAGTAAGTGTCGTAATGATACCTAGACCTGCAGTTGCTCCACAACGCAACAATCAACAAAGGGTAGAAAGACCATAACGAAAGTTTACCCGAATCAACATGATGTTGGCTGAAGTTCTACCCCATATGCTGAGATCCAACTTGGCGACCTTGAAAGAGGCTCCCAAGAATCCGAACACCACATCTCCCCGATATAACCAAATTCCCGGTGTGCCTATCATTATGAGAGTCCTGGCCACGACACCAAAGACTGCTGGGCTCTGAGAAATAAGGTACAGGATATGATCGAAGCCAAGGAAATTGAGTTCGATGCTCCAGAAAAGCCCAACGTCATAACTGCTCCCATGCCTAAGCACGGTTGTGGAGTTAATGCTGGGGATACCGATCTGTTTGTGACCTCGGTGGATAAAGTTTCTACTCCTCTTATGAAGGTTAAGAAGAATTTGTTGTCGGCCGGTTTATTTCCGGGTTGTGGTGAAGGTTGCCACATGTGTTCATTTATGCCTTCTGGTTTCCATTTGCTGAAGTCAAGTGTTCAGTGCCTGATGGACAACAAAGAAATTTTGTTCGAGAAAACTCTGATTCCCGTTGTTCCATTTGAAGACTTTGCTTTTATAACCATTTCTGTCAATCCTTCCAAGGTCTCCTCGAGAAGACCTGTTAGGATTACATCTGTTCCAAGAGTCGCTCCGCTAATAATCACCGTTCCCGGTCCTGTCCCGTATGCCTCGGACAAAGCTGTCCCTTGGAATTATGGTGCCGGTGTATACTATCATGGCATCAAACAAGATTTAAAGAATGAAGAGGCTGATCCTGGTGTCAGTAACATTGTCGGGGCCAACAAGGTCACTAGAAGTGGAAGGGTCTTCTCTCCCGATATTTCCCCGAAGACTGTCAATAGGCCTATTGTTATTTCATCTACTACTCCTGTTGGTACATCAACTACTACTCCTGTGTTTACTCCAATTATTACTCCCACCGTCGAGTCATCTGGGACCCGAGGCAAGGAAGTTATAGGTGAGCCTGCCCGAACGGAGGCACCTAGAAAAATTATCGTGGAACCCTCTAAGCAAGAGATAGAGGAAATACTGAAAATAATCAAAAAGAGCGACTACAATGTGGTCGAGCAGCTGGGGAAGACCCACTCAAAGATATCCATGTTGTCCTTGCTACTGTGCTCTGAGGCCCATGCGAAGGCTTTGATTGCATTCCTCAAAACTGCGCATGTGCCGCAAGAGACCTCAGCTGATCAATTCAAAGAATCTGTGGCCAACCTGACTGTTGACAATGGGATGGGTTTTTTAGATCCAGACTTGACACCAAAGGGGAGAAAGCATAATGATGCTCTGCATGTCTCAATTGAATGCAGGGGCACCACTATGGCTCATGTGCTGGTAGATACTAGGTCTTCGCTGAATGTTCTTCCAAAGAAGGCATTGGATCGGTTGGACTGTGAGGGCTTGACCTTAAAGCCTAGTAACATTTTGGTGAGGGCTTTTGATGGGTCGAAGAGAATGGTGCATGGGGAAGTGGACATCCCCGTCAAAGTGGGTTCCCAGACTTTTGAGTCCACTTTCTATGTAATGGACATCCGACCGTCATACTCTTGTTTGTTGGGCCATCCTTGGATCTATGAAGTTGGGGCAGTTACTTCTACACTGCACCAAATGCTGAAGTATCCAGTGAAAGGGAAGATTGTCACTGTGCATGGTGAGAAGGAGTATATGGTGATCCACCTTAATTCCTTCAGGTACGTAGAGATGGACGGGGAATTCATAGAGACTCCTTGCCAGAATTTTGAAGAGGTTCCCCAGATCTTGGCATCGGCTAAAACTACTACCAACAAACCTCCTCTGAAGATGGCTTCCCTCAAAGACGCCAGAGCAGTGGTTGAAGAAGGTGGGTATGCCAATTGGGGACAACTCCCTGATTTTACTCACAAAACTGACAAGTTTGGTTTGGGCTTTACTTCAGGAGCTCAAAGGGATGTTCGACGCGCTCGGGCTGGAGGACCTCCTATACGCATCAGTAATCGGGGAATTAATGCCATTGAAGACAGCAAGGAAGACTCATATATTGACAGCTGGATCTACCCAACTACCAACGGTGGACCGAGTAATTGGACGGCCAGGGACTTTATACCAGTTTCTTTTATTCCACAGTAATTGTCTTACTTGTTTTGAGGTTTGTAATAAGAAATTTAAACTCTACAACTTTGTGTCTTGCCCGAGGCACATTGGCTTTGTTTGTGAGAGCTATCATTTGTCATTTCATATATCATTAATAAAACATTGGATGTTTCTTGCAAACAAACTTTGCGCTCTCTGTTTTTCTTTTCTATTTTCACTTTATCAAAACAGCTATGCTCTTACACACACTCATGTATCGTACTACAGATCCATATCCACTCTGGATCCCATTGATATCAACTCTGCTACTGTCCGTTATGACTTCGAAAATCCGATCAACCAAGCCGAAGACGAAGGTGAGGATGATTGTGGGGTGCCTGGAGAACTTGTTATACTATTACAGTAGGAAGAAAGGGATATACAACCTCATGAAGAGCCTATTAAGACGATAAACATGGGCATGGAGATAGACATAAAAGAGGTCAAGATTGGTGAAAATTTGGAAGTTAAGGTCAAATAGCGGTTGATACAAATGTTGCACGACTACGTTGAGATCTTTGCCTGGTCATATGAAGACATGCCAGGTTTAGACACTGATATTGTGGTGCATCGTATGCAAACCAAAGAAGACCGTCCTCCGGTTAAACAGAAAGTCCATCGTATGTGCCCTGAAATGTCAGAGAAAATCAAGGCAAAGGTCATGAAGCAGTTCGACGCAGAGTTCTTAGCTATCACCTCCTATCCACAGTGGGTGGCTAAAGTCGTTCTGGTACGTAAGAAGGAAGGTAAGGTACAGATGTGTGTGGATTACAGAGATATGAACAGGGCAAGCCCCAAGGATGACTTCCCACTTCCTCACATTAATGTTCTGGTTGACAACATCGCACATCACAAGATCTTCTCCTTCATGGATGCTTTCTCTGGCTACAATCAGATCAAGATGGCTCCTGAAGACATGGAGAAGACAACCTTCGTCACACAGTGGGGAACCTTCTGTTACAAGGTGATGCCTTTTGGGTTGAAGAATGTTGGGGAAACTTATCAGCGCGCCATGGTCGCTTTGTTCCACGATATGATTCATCACGAGATCGAAGTTTATGTTAATGACATGATAGCCAGGTCTCAAACTGAGGAAGACAAACTTGATCATCTACAAAAATTGTTTGACAGGTTGAAGATATACAAGCTAAGGTTGAATCCGAACAAGTGCACCTTCAGGGTAAGGTCTAGTAAACTCCTGAGCTTCATTGTCAGCGACAAAGGCATCCAAGTAGATCCTGCAAAGGTAAAGTCCATACAAGAAATGCCAGCTCCCCGTACAGAGAAGGAGGTTAGAGGTTTCTTGGGACGCTTGAATTATATCGCCAGGTTCATTTCACATCTGACTGCTACTTGTGAGCCCATCTTCAAGCTTCTGAAGAAAGATCAAGTAGTAAAGTGGAATGATGAATGCCAGACTGCTTTCAAAAGAATCAAAGAATACCTTCAAGAATCACCAATTTTGATGCTCTGGTTGAAGGAAGACCTTTGATATTGTACTTAACAGTGCTAGACAGTTCAATGGGGTGTGTGCGGGGGCAGCATGACGAGTCTGGTCGAAAAGAGCACGCGATATGCTACCTTAGCAAAAAGTTTACCGACTGTGAGACAAGATACTCACTGCTCGAGAAACTTGTTGCGCTTTGGCATGGGCTGCTCGCTGACTAAGACAGTATATGCTCACCCATACTACTTTGTTGATATCTAAGATGGATCCTATCAAATACATCTTCGAGAAACTCGCTCTCTCCGGAAGAATAGCAAGATGGCAGATGATCTTAATTGAGTACGATATACAATATACAACCCAGAAAGCAATCAAGGGGAGTGTATTGGCTGATCATTTGGCTCATCAGGCCGTGGATAACTACCAGTCCATAAATTTTGAGTTCCCGGATGAGAATATTATACTGGTGACTGACTATGAAGAACCAGGACTAGATGGAGGACCCGAAGAGGGATCCCGATGGACCGTGGTTTTTGACGGAGCTTCAAACGCATTGGGTAATGGCATCGGTGTTGTAATCATATCTCCTGAGGGCTGTCATACTCCTTTCACCGCCCGACTATGTTTCAATTGCACTAACAACATAGCGGAGTATGAAGCCTGTATCATGGGTCTCAAGGCCGCTATTGACCTCAGGATCAAGTTCTTGGACGTTTTCGGGGATTCAACCTTGGTAATAAGTCAGATCAAAGGCGAATGGGATACGAAACACCTGAATCTCATCCCATACAAAGAGCTCATACTGACATTGCTCCCACACTTTGAGGAGATAACTTTTGAACATTTCCCACGAGAGGAGAACCAGTTAGCGGACGCGCTAGCTACCATGTCTTCTATGTTCAAATTCAGGTGGGACAACGAAGCTCCCCAAATCACCATTGAGAAGTTGGATGAACCAACACATTGCTGTGAAATTGATACCGAAGAAGTGGCAGACAAACCCTGGTTTCACGAAGTCAAAAGGTATCTAGAGGCTCAAGAGTATCCCGAAGGGGCATCTGTCAATGATAAGAAGTTTCTAAGAAGGTTTGATACGAAGTTCTTCCTCAGTAACAGAATCCTCTACAAGCGCAATCATGACTCCACATTACTATGGTGTGTAGACAAGAGCGAAGCAGAGAGGATCATGATAGATCTACATGAAGGCACCTTCGGAACCCATTCTAGTGGACACACCATGGCTAAGAAGATCCTACGGGCAGGATATTACTGGTCCACTATGGAAGCCGATTGTTATCAGCACTCTCGAACTTGTCATAAGTTCCAAATCTACACTGATAAGGTGCATGTGCCTCTGGTCCCCTTAAACGTCTTGACAACTCCGTGGCCCTTTGCAATGTGGGGCATCGACATGATCAGAGAAATTAGGCCCACTGCTCCCAATGGACATCGCTTCATTCAAGTAGCCATTGATTACTTCACGAAGTGGGTTAAGGCGACCTCTTTTGCTACAGTAACCAAGAACATCGTGGCGCAGTTTATCTGACATAATCTGATCTGTCGATATGGTGTGCCAGAGAGAATTATTATTAACAATGTTACGAATCTCAACAACACAATGATCACCAAGCTTTGTAAACAATTCAAGATACAACATCATAACTCTTCTCCCTACCGGCCAAAGATGAATGGCGTTGTTGAAGCGGCTAACAAGAACATCAAGAAAATTTTATAGAAGATGACAGTGACATACAAAGACTGGCATGAGATGGTACCATTTTCTCTTCATAGATACCGTACCTCAACACGGACGTCGACAGGGGCAACACCCTATTCTCTGGTGTATGGTATGGAGGCAGTCCTACCCATCGAAGTCCAGATGCCTTCTCTCAGGATTATGAAGGATGCGGGTTTGAACGAAGACGACTGGATCCAAACTCGACTTGATCAGCTAAATCTAATCGATTAGAAGAGACTTACTGCTATCTATCATGGTCAGACGTATCAAAAGCGAATGATCAAGGCTTTTAACAAGAAAGTCAGACGTCAAGAATATCAAGTTGGGGATCTAGTGATTAAGCGCATCATACTGCCGCAAGGTGATCCCAGGGGCAAGTGGACCCCCACATACAAAGGGCTATTTGTGGTTAAGAACATTTTCTCGAGTGGAGCTATGATTCTAACCACCATGGACGGTGACGACCTTCTTCACCCTGTCAATGCAGACATAGTGAAAAGATACTACGCCTAATCAAAAGACCTGCTAGGTTGACTGGCCTAGGCAAAAATAAGGGCTTCCCGATGAACCAAAAGGGTTCGGGCAAAAATAAGGGATGAAAATGAAAAATAGGTACACCCGGCAAGTAGAAAACCTGAAAAGGGAGCTTGGGCAACAAAGGGTATCCCGGTGGACTGAAAACCCGAAAGGGCAGTCCAGGAAAAAGTTAGGGATGTAAAGCGTATCACTATGTCCCATTGGATCACCTTGCGATCAGACCTCATTATCGACTATCAAGCTCGAGTGACGCCAATCAATCTAAATCAACTTCGGATAAGTAGCAAAGTGATGAGACGCTCGAAGACATAGGGGAAATAGCAGAGTTAGAACTCAATGGGATTGTTGCACATAGATGTTTTCTTTTTACACAAAATTGTATAACTTCTATTTTTACGACGGTGTTCTCTTACTAGAGCGTCAGTCTCCTTGTACAAAAACGCCTATTACAGGCCAACTTCAAAAAAAATCAATATAAAATCATTTTCACAAGAAATTATGAGTTTTTTCCTTTTCTGTTTTGTTTTGCGAGAATGTTCAATGATTTATTCTTGATATATTCATTTGAATATGATTGCTGCTCATAAGTATTTACATAATAAATGAAAAGACAATTGCTCATAACTTAAGAAACAGGGGCAAAAAACAAGAAATGTCAAACCCGACAGTTACTCTACCCAGTAGGTGCCGGGACAGAAACTGCTTTGGAGCATAATCATCAGTACATACACTCCCCACAGAGTAAAATTATTCAAAAGCATTGATGTCGGCTTTCCCGGAATAGGAAGTAACCTCCCCAGTCAGGGTCATTCAGAAACCTGACAACTATATCCCCCAGCCGAATTTCATAATCGCGAGGGGGTCAGTAAATTTCATCCCCCAAGCAGAGTTTATTTCTCTGGATGCAGAAGCTCAATCCCCGACAGAGCTCACTACTTCAGCTACAGAAATTCACTTTCTAAGTTTGTTCCCCTCAGAGTTTATTCTTAAGAAGAATCTCTTCCTGACAGAATATTCATAAATCTCCAGCAACAGTCAGGGATTTATTTTCCAGACTCGAATATGTCCTAATAACATTTCATATTCATACATCATGACGTGCACATACATATTACATACAACACAATCTCATTTATTTTGAGAACATCATCACACAATGCATTTCACGCATCACATATAATTAATCTTGTACCTTTTCAGGAAAGATGGTTATCATCAACAATTCTAACAGTCCAAGATTAAATCCATGAAGCTATACATGTCATATCTGCAGACAATGGAAAATCAATTCCCGAAACCAAACGATTGAACTAATCTACGTGATCAAATGAGGCAGCCCTACTACCCAGGCTTTCATTCCGAAGTAACCCTACTATCCAGGTTCCTTCTCATAGCCCTACTATCCAGGCTTTCATTTCGAGGTAACCCTACTATCCAGGTTCCTTCTCATAGCCTTACTATCCAGGCTTTCATTTCGAAGTAACCCTACTATCCAGGTTCCTTCTCATAGCCCTACTATCCAGGCTTTCATTTTGCAGCGCACTTTAGATTTTCCTTTTTTATTATTATTGTAACTGCTCCGAGTTTGTAATAGATTTAAATAGGGTTTTAATTCCGCATTTTATTTTCAGTCAAAAATAATTATGTATCTGCCCAAAGCCATGTAATAGCTAGGACTCTGATTTCTCTCATTTTCCCGCAAACTATAAACTGCTTAGATGTATGTATAGGATTGTATGGAAAGACAAATTGAAATTAAAACGGTATAAAATCCTAATTATGCAAAGATAATTAAATGAAAAAATACACTTGCACATGTTCACTCCTAGGGTTTACTCCACTCCGGTTACCTTCGGTAAACGGTCATAAAGTATAGGGAATATTAGTGGTTATCCTCTAGTCTCAAAAGATCTAAAATGACCCAATCGGATGTTGCCTCAGAAAAAGATCTTTAAGGCTTTAGGACGATTACTAAAATTTCCTAACATTGCTTTTGTGATCGTATATGTCCCTTCAAACGTCCCTTAAAACTCCAACGGTGGTGCTACCTATTCCTTAATAATAGGACAACACTGTCTAAAGGAAAACGAACATACTTTTTTTCGAGTAGGTAGATTAGTTCCTAGGTACTTGCTCAAACAAATCTTTTACACCATACACTTTCAAATAAAATTTTCAAACTAAAGTTTTCAAAACACTTTATCACACCCTTGAGGACTGATACAAGGGTTACCATAAAGTGAAACACGACACTAAGGCAAATTTCAAAACATTTTCAAACACACAAACACAGAAAAGCAATTTAAGAATGAGAAAGTACCTAAGATCCCGTGGAAAACCACGAATAGAAAGGGTGCTAACACCTTCCCTTTCTGTAATCTACTCCCCGTACTCAAACATTCTCGAAAAAGGTTTTTTCTGTTCTTTTTTCCTTTTCCTTAGTTGGATGAAATAAAAGTCAGCGGCGACTCTTGCTTACCGTGACATTTGAGAACACAAAAGGTAAACCAGTATAACAGTCAGTTCTGCCACTGTATCACAGCTCTGATTATGGAACTCTGCACTCGATTCAAAATCAAGCATCACAATCTTCTCCATACAGACCAAAGATGAATGGCATAGTAGAAGCTGCCAACAAAAACATAAATAAGATTATACAAAAGATGGTAGTGACCTACAAAGATTGGCATGAGATGCTACCATTTTCTCTTCATGGCTACCGTACCTCAGCTCGAACATCAACTGGGGCAACCCATTTCTCTTTAGTCTATGGCATGGAAGTTGTCTTGCATATTGAAGTGCAGATTCCTTCTCTGAGGATTATGAAAGAAACGGGTTTAGGTGAAGACAAATGGATTCAGACAAGATTGGATCAGTTGAATTTGATTGATGAAAAGCGACTGGTTGTTGTCTGTCATGGTCAAATGTATCAAAAGCGTATGGTCAAGGCATTCAACAAGAAGATCAAACCTGAAGTATACCAGGTTGGCGACTTGGTAATAAAGGGCATCATTTTACCACAAGGAGATCCCAGGGGCAAATGGACTCCCACTTACGAAGGGCCATTTGTTGTTAATAAAGTTTTCTCTGGCGATGCAATGATGCTAACCACTATAGATGGCGAAGATTTCTCGCATCCTATGAAAGCAGACATAGTCAAAAAATACTATGCATACAGAATGACCCGCTAGGTTAACATACCTAGGCAAAAATAAGGGCACTCGGTGAACCAAAAGGTTCGGGCAAAAGTTAGGGATATAAACAAAAGATTGTATACTTGGAAAGTCGAAAACCTGAAAGGGCGGCTTGGGCAAAAAAGGGTATCCTGGTGGACTGAAAACCTGAAAGGGCGGTCTATGCAAAAGTTAAGGATTAAAAGCGTATGACTATGTCTCGTCGAATCACTACAACTAACTTTATTACCAAGGTCAAAGGGCGGTCTACGGAAAAGTTAAGAATTAAAAGCGTATGACTATGTCTCGCCGAATCACTACATCCAACTTTATTACCAAGGTCAAAAGTTTAAATGGTATGAGATCAATCCAATCAGCTTCTTTCAACGGCGGGGGATGATGTTCGAAGACATAGGGGCAATAGCGGAGTTAGAACCCAATGAGATCACTTCCACATGGCTATAAATTTTTGGTTTTTTTACCTTATATTCTTTTCGTTTTTTCGACGACTCCATCTTACTAGGATTTCTGTCTCCCTGTACAAAAAACGCCAATTTTTAGGCAAATTATCAATACAAATATACTTTGAAGTGCAAACTTTTTGTTTTTCTGTTTTGAGTGCAAAACCGTCCAATGACTAAAATTGAATGAGCATATGCATATGAACACGATTAACTTTTAATAAATGAATGCACAAATAGTAATAAGCATTCACCTGAGGATTTGGTATGTCCCCATAAAGTTATGTCAATAACATTATCCCCACAGTGTTACTCCATCCTGAGTTCCAATAGACACGTTCCCTGGAAATTCGCTTCCCCGGTCAAGTTTTCCAGAACTAAAAAAGAAAACTTTGCAAAAAGTCCTTCCCCAGATAAGTACATTTCCCCGTAAGGTCTTCAGGGTTTATTTCCCCAACTCCCCAGTAGTGGTCAGGGATCTATTTTTCCATACAAATATATATTTTAACAAGATTCGTGCATCATAACCTATGCATACAAAACGCATATAACACAATCTCATTTACTTTGAGAACATCATTATGCAATACATGCATCATGACATTGCATAACAACTAATTCTTTACCTTTGCAGGAAAAATCAATTAACAGATGAATATCATCAGCTATCTACATAATCAGACAATTCTCTACGAAGACAAAAAACTGACAAGTATTCCCATTGAAGAGTTGCCCTAAGGAACTGTTCTGAAGAACATACATGTTAAAGTAGTAGTCGTCACAGATTCCTTCATAACCTGTTGAAGTAGTAGTCGTCATAGATTCCTTCATAACATGTTGAAGTATTAGTCGTCATAGATTCCTTCATTACCTGTTGAAGTAGTAGTCGTCACAGATTCCTTCAAAACCTGTTGAAGTAGTAGTCGTCATAGATTCCTTCATAACCTGTTGAAGTAGTAGTCATCACAGATTCCTTCATAACCTGTTGAAGTAGTAGTCATCATAGATCCCTTCATAACATGTTGAAGTAGTAGTCGTCATAGATTCCTTCATAACCTGTTGAAGTAGTAGTCATCACAGATTCCTTCATAACCTATTGAAGTAGTATTCGTCACAGATTCTTTCATAACCTGTTGAAGTAGTATTCATCATTAGATTCCTTCATAACCTGTTGAAGAAGTAGTCGTCGCAGATTCCTTCATTACCCGTCAAAATACTAGTTACATGTAGACTCTCTTTTGGATGCATCTCTTAAAAGGTCAAGTCAAACACCAGGCTTGTCAATAATCACTCAGGATGGCATCTTCAAGCCCATCTCTGATATTACCTCTCCAAATGGTATCTTTAAGCCCATTCTCGACATAATCAACCAACAACATTATTCCATACACCAACAAGTGCAAATATTTGGGTACTTTGGTGTTCAATTCTCTTCCACCCCTAAGTCACAAATGGTAAATCACGCTAATCTAACTCTTTAGGTTTAAGAAGATTGAACAGGGGAAGTTGTTGTACCCCAAAATTTTCTTTCTCTTTTATCAAGACATTTCTCACAAATATCTTCAAAAGCTCAAGCATGCACAAGGATTGACTAGGTCAAGCCATCTCCTCAACACTGATAATTCAAATTAGGGTTTGAGTTTGCACAAGGAGAATTAGAATTATAATACTTCAAATGACTTTCATGGATCAATAGGGACCCTTAAGATTTATCATATCAATTTTCAAATCTTGGATCACAAAATTGCTCAGTCAATTGATCAGATGACCTATGTGATCGGTGGAAATAAAAATGACTGTTTTGAAATGCTGGTTCGCGAAATGTCGCGGTAAGCAAGAGTCGCCACCGTCTTTTATGTTCTCCAACATGGAAAGGACAAAAGCACAGCAAAATTCCTTTTCGAGATGTTTCTCGGTTCGGGAGGTAGATTTATAGAAAGGGAAGGTGTTAGCACCCTTTCTATCCATGGTTATCCATGGGCTCTTAGGTACTTGCTCATTATGTTTTCAAAAATTGTTTACTTTTCTTGTGTATGTGGGTTTTGAAAAAGTTTCGTTCTGAAAACTTCTAGGTAACTCTTGTATCAGTCCTCAAGAGTGTATGAAGTATTTGTTTTAAAACTTTTTGAAAGTGTAGGTGCGAAAAGTTGTTTTTTTGTTTTTTTGAAAGAGCAAGTACCCAGGAGAAATCTACCTACTCTAAGGAATTAGGCTGTGTAAGAGTCCTTTAGACAGTACTATCCCACTATGGAGAAGTAGGTAGCACCATCGTTGGAGTTAATCGGGTCAATTCGATTATAGGGACATGTGTGGTCACCAAAGCAATAGTAGGACACCTTAGTGGTAACCCTAATGTCCTAGATCCTTTTTATCCGAGGCAACCATTTCGAGGCAACTGGATCTTTAGACAGGAGGGCGACCTCTAAAACACCCTATACTTAATGACCACCTCGAGGCAACCAAGTGAGGTGTACCCTAGGAGTGGCATGTGCATGTGTGTCAAGTTTCAGTTTATATTATCTTTGAGCATGCATCATGGTGAGCTAAGAGTTGGTTTTATTTTTTCAGGTAAGTCTTGCATGCATAATTAACAGTTAATAATTTGCGGAAAGTGAATCTACGCTATTACAAGGCGCGGGTATATACATCGCCAAAAACATAACCCTTGAAAATAAATGCGGGAAATTAAAGAAAGCGATAAAAGTCCTAATTATCTATTACATTCTCGGAGCAGTTACATCAATATAATCAAAATAATGAATTAAAAATAAATACACGCGCGAAAGAATTGAATCGGGACGTCCTTAGGGTTTTGACCCTTTTGTTGAGAGATAAAGAATGAAATTTGTCCTTTTTTGCATTTAATTAAATATTAAACCTAATAACTAACTAATTAATTAATTAAAAGAAAAAGTATTTTTTATGTTTTTTATGTTTTAATGAAAGTAAAATAAAAGGAATTAAAATTGTCAAAAGAAAAACCCTAATTCTAAATTGGTTTTATTTATTGTAAAAAAAGATTAAAATTGTCCTAATTAAACAACTAAACTAATTAATTAGAATTTATTTACAAAATAATAATTAAGGTGAAATTAATAATAATAATAATAATAATAATAATAATAATAATATAAATATTTACTGAATTTATTAGGAAAATAATAATTTGTGAGTTAAATAATAATAATGATAACAATTATAATTAAATAATTAAAAGAAAATAAAAATATAAAAGAAGAAAAGAAATAATTAAACCAGGGGGGTGATGGGCCCAAAATGGAGGTTTGCAAGCAGTTCCAAGGCCCATTAACATCAAGCCTTTGTTGACTTTCTGGATCATCCACGCCTGCATTGACTGGAGAATATCATGATCTTCATCTTTTGACCATTGGATTTGTGATAGTGGACACATGGCGCCTGATTGCTTGAAGCGCATGGTGGGATGTTGTTGGAACGCTGCATGTAATCATGTTAGAAAAAATAGAAACAAAGGTTTGGGGGGACCTGGGAATCGAACCCAGGTCCCAATGATAACCAGATAGCTCATCTTCCACTACGCCAGTTGAACGCTTTTGTTAATATGGTAATGATCAATTATAATATATAAAATCAATCATTATGCTGGAAACAAACACGCGCGCGCTATTATATTTGAATTAACCAATAGCATGCCACCAGCTCATCGTCTTCTTCATTTAACTGAAAAAAGATAAAGAGATAGCGGGGGTTTTTAACCCCCACAATATGGAATGACAAATAATAGCGATTAGGCGTAGAGGCTATATAAATTGTTCGCGAGGGTTGGGTTCAATTTGTCTTGTCTCCACGAATTCAACCACGGGTCTCTCAAGGTCTGATTTTTCCTGTACAGCAAAGCCCTAATCTGGAAGCTTGGAAAACCTAGAATTCATCAATGGCAATTTCTGTTTCAGGGTGTTTCAATGCAATTAAACCACACCATTAGCTTCGTATGATTCCTATGAACACAAACCAATCAACAAAAAATGTTAAATATGCATGAATCAATGATTACGATTTTGGAAAAATTATTCAAACCGTGAAACTGTTCTTGCGTGTTTCTTGAGCTTTAAGGCTTGTTTTTTATTGCTACACGCTTCTGGGAGTCCCTGCAATAGATTAGAATCAATAGAAAGCTTTGAATCACGTTAAATTATGGAAAACAATTTTCAAGTTTTTCTTGATTTTTTCAATGTTGCATATGGCTTTCTGCAGCAATTCTCACGTGTTTTTCATTAGGGTTAGGTTGTGTGCTTATAATGGAATGAAGTTAGGTCAAAGTTTGGGCCTTAATCCATGTGTATGGGAGAATTAGGTTTACCCTTTCCACCATTGACAAACTTTCCATATTTGAAGCAAATCTAAGATTTCATGCACAAAATAGCCCTAGCACGAATTTGTTAGCTGGCACATGATGTATGAAAGTTGTTTCAAATCATAAAGATACTATTCCATTGATTTTTAGATTTTATTTGAATTATTATAGATTTAAAATGAATTAAATCAATAAAAATTAAATAAAATAGAAAAATAAATGTTTGATCTTGAAATTAATCATGGGACACGTGTGTGGCATGACAAGGCTGAATCAAGTGGAATAAAGTGGGCCCTTTTGTCAAAAATTGAAGTTTTAAGGATAGTTGACTTTTGTAAATTCATGAAAATTTCCCAACTTCTCCAATGCATATCTTGCTCAATTTTGATCATATGGACATGTTCTTGGACATTTTGGAAAGGTCTTGAAGTCCTCTAACCAATGCCTTTGGTCCCATGTCATTTGGATTTACCAATATCAAGTTATGGTCTTTGACTTAAAGTGCATTTTTGTTGATCTTTGAAATTGACCTATAATGTAGAAATTGATAACTTTTTGTGAGAGCATTTCTTGGACTTGGAGTGTGAAGATGAGTTGTAGGAAATGTCATCCCCTTGAAAATGAGCATTGGATGGGATTTTTCTGATGAACCATGAAAATGTTATGCCTTAGTCAAGATACAGTTGACTTTTCTGCTGTCCAAAAATAGTAACTTTTGCATCTTTGATGATTTTTGAGTCATACTTGTGGAATCATGATCAAGACTTGATCAAATGATGATTATGAGCTCAAAATAAGATGTTGACCAAAAAAATTGACTTTTGACTGCAAAATGACCATTTTGCCCCTGCAGTTGACTATGAAGCAATTGGAGCTTTTGACTGTGGAATTTGGCACTGTGAGTCTTGAGACTTGGCCTGTGGATGCTTGACAATGTATATAGGCATATGAGACTTGATTGAGCCATTGAAAACCTCAAATTCATTGAAGGAACCAAAACCCTAATTTTGACTGGCTTAGGAGGCATTTGGACTGTGCAACCCTTGAGAAATCTTGGGCCATTTGAAGATGACTCTTGACAAACTTTGAAGAATGTGGGAGGGAAAATTTTGGGGTACAACAGTTGCTCCTGTTCAATCTTCTTAAACCTGAGGATGTAGTTTGGCTTGCGTGCCTTTCGTGATCCGAAGGTGGAAGATGATTGAACACTAGAGTGCCCAGAAATTTGCACTCACATAGTGTGGTATCAGCAGTGTGATGGCGGGAATGGGCTTATAGATGCCATTTGGAGATATGATGGATAGGAGGATGGGCTTATCGATGCCATCTGGAGATGTGACGGAATCTTGTCGGGAATGGGCTTATAGATGCCATTTGGAAATGTAATGGATAGGAGGATGGGCTTAAAGATGCCATCTGGGGGTGTCGATCGTGTAAGAGATTTTTTAGCGAGAACTTGCGTACCTGAGAAAGAAAGATAATTTCCTGGCCTGTTACAGGTGTTGATCTTCAATCTCTTCATATAGATACTTTCCTGGCTAGATACAGGTATCGAATCTACAATCAATTGCTCACAGATATGCCCTGGCTAGATACAGGTATCGAATCTGGAATTAGTCGCCCACAAATATGCCCTGGCTAGATACAGGTATCGAATCTGGAACTTCAAAAGGTTGATCGAGATAGCTTTCCTGGCTGGATACAGGCGTAGACCTCTAACCTGAGAATGAAAGATAATTTCCTGGCCTGTTACAGGGGTTGATCTTCAAACTCTTCATGCAGATATGTTCTGGCTAGATACAGGTATCGAATATACAATCAATTGCTCACAGATATGCCATGGCTAGATACAGGTATCGAATTCGGAACTTCAAACTCTTCATGCAGATATGCCCTGGCTAGATACAGGTATCGAATCCACAATCAATCGCTCACAGATATGCGCTGGCTAGATACAGGTATCGAATCTGGAACTTCAAACTCTTCATGCAGATATGCCCTGGCTAGATACAGGTATCGAATCTACAATCAATCGCTCACAGATATGCCCTGGCTAGATATAGGTATCGAATCTGGAACTTCAAACTCTTCATGCAGATATGCCCTGGCTAGATACAGGTATCGAATCTACAATCAATCGCTCACAGATATGCCCTGGCTAGATACAGGTATCGAATTTGGAACTTCAAACTCTTCATGCAGATATGCCCTGGCTAGATACAGGTATAGAATCTACAATCAATCGCTCATAGATATGCCCTAGCTAGATACATGTATCGAATCTGGAACTTCAAACTCTTCATGCAGATATGCCCTGGCTAGATACATGTATCGAATCCACAATCAATCGCTCACAGATATGCCCTGGCTAGATACAGGTATTGAATCTGGAACTTCAAACTCTTCATGCAGATATGCCCTGGCTAGATACAGGTATCGAATCCACAATCAATCGCTCACAGATATGCCCTGGCTAGATACAGGTATCGAATCTTGAACTTGAAACTCTTCATGCAGATATGCCCTGGCTAGATACAAGTATCTAATCCACAATCAATCGCTCATAGATATGCCCTGGCTAAATACAGGTATCGAATCTGGAAATTCAAACTCTTCATGCAGATATGCCCTGGCTAGATACAGGTATCGAATCCACAATCAATCGCTCACAGATATGCCCTGGCTAGATACAGGTATCGAATCTGGAACTTCAAACTCTTCATGCAGATATGCCCTGGCTAGATATAGGTATCGAATCCACAATCAATCGCTCACAGACATGCCCTGGCTAGATACAGGTATCGAATCTGGAACTTCAAACTCTTCATGCAGATATGCCCTGGCTAGATACAGGTATCGAATCTACAATCAATCGCTCACAGATATGCCCTGGCTAGATACAGGTATTGAATCTGGAACTTCAAACTCTTCATGCAGATATGCCCTGGCTAGATACAGGTATCGAATATACAATCAATCGCTCACAAATATGCCCTGGCTAGATACAGGTATCGAATCTGGAACTGATCATCTACAGATATGCCCTGGCTGGATACAAGTATCGAATCTGGAATTAGTCGCCCACAGATATGCCCTGGCTAGATACAGGTATCGAATCTAGAACTGATCGTCTACAGATATGCCCTGGCTGGATACAGGTATCGAATCTGGAATTAGTCGCCCACAGATATGCCATGACTAGATACAGGTATCGAATCTGGAACTGATCGTCTACAGATATGCCCTGGCTGGATACAGGTATCGAATCTGGAATTAGTCGCCCACAGATATGCCCTAGCTAGATACAGGTATCGAATCTGGAACTGATCATCTACAGATATGCCCTGGCTGGATACATGTATCGAATCTGGAATTAGTCACCCACAGATATGCCCTGGCTAGATACAGGTATCGAATCTGGAATTGATCGTCTACAGATATGCCCTGGCTGGATACAGGTATCGAATTTGGAATTAGTCGCCCACAGATATGCCCTGGCTAGATACAGGTATCGAATCTAGAACTTCAAAAGGTTGATCGAGAGAGCTTTCCTGGCTGGATACAGGCGTAGACCTCTAATCAGTCGCTCACAGATATGCCCTGGCTAGATACAGGTATCGGATCTGGAACTGTGAGAGTTGATGGTAATCGTCTTTTGATTGGCCTTTTCCTGAAAAGGCAAAATATTAGTTGTATGCAATGTCATGATGCATGATGTCATGATGTTCTCAAAAATAAATGAGATCGTGTCGTATGCACTTTATCATGTATGTAAGCAGGATGTATGAAATGTGAAATGTCTATGAATGTATTTTCGTCTAGGAAAATAAATCCTTGACGAATGCCGGGAGCTTATTGAATCTTGGGCTGATGTTGAGGAGTAGAGTTCTTCGTTTCCGCTAGGGATGATGATTGCAAGAATAAACCGGTAGGAGAAGATGACTCCGTTGGGGAATAAACTTGATGAAGAGATTACTCTGCGGGGAATTACTCTGTGGGAAGAGATACTTCGCTGAGAATTTGTTGATGACTCCGCTGGGGATTCCGTTGATAAGCTCTATTGAGGGATTGGATGAATTTCGCTGGGGATAGGAAGAACTTCGCTGAGGATGATCTTTCCGTTGTAATTAGTTGAGGATAACCCAGTTATAGGCTCTGGTGGAGGAATAACCTCTAAATATGGTCGGGGAGAGATATGTGTACTCTACAGGGGACCAGCTTCCAGAATCTACTGGGGATAAGCTTCCAGAATCTACTGGGGAGATTGATTCAACTCTCCTGGGGAAACTTTTGGACTGTACTGGGGAGATTGATTCCACTGGGGTGTCTGGTATTCCGCCGGGGAACAATCTTATATTTCCGTCGAGGAATATTAAGACTGCTGGGGATGCTTGCTTAGGAATATATGCATACTCTGCTGGAGAATATTGAGATCTTCTGGGGATACCCAACTTCCTTAAGGATGACAGTAGGCTAACTCTGCTTGGGGAGAGTATTGTTGATTTGTCTTACTCCCGGGGAGTGAAGGTATCTTGGTTACATTCTTCAGTCGAACCTACCTTGTACCTGGAGAGCAAGGCAGCTGTACAGTTTGGACAATTCCTATTGCCCCAGCTTCTGTGGGAGAAGGTACCTGTGGAGGTGCTCGATAACTGCCAATAGACAAATCTTCTTCTGGTAGGCAAGTGACGAGATGACAGGACATAGCCGTACGCTTTGATCCCTAACTTTTGCCTGGACCGCCCTTTCGGGTTTTCAGTCCATCGGGATACCCTTTTTTGCCCAAGCCGCCTTTTCAGGTTTTCGACTTGCCAGGTGTACAGATTTATCATTTTCATCCCTTATTTTTGCCCGAACCCTTTTGGTTCGCCGGGAAGCCCTTATTTTTGCCTAGGCCAGTCGACCTAGCGGGTCTTTGATTATGCGTAGTATTTTTTTCTGACTATGTCCATGCTCTCAGGATGTAGGGAGTTGTCACTGTCAGTAGCGTTGTGTTGCCATACTACCGGAAGATCTTCGTTTGATCGTGCAAGATTCGTTGCTGGAATTCATGTCCAATGCCCCAAGTGATTCAGGCGGAGATTTGCCCCTGGCTGTTTGGCATTTTGAGAGATTCTCTGAATCTTGACTTAACTGCCCCAGATGATGGACAATGATCATGCCTGCCCCTTGGTTGGAAGTATTTTTCCACTTGAGGTGGCCCTTTTGTTGAGAATATTTTTGTTCACAAGATATTCGTCGTGCGAATTTCTCTGCTGTTGAACAAATAGTCATATGCAAACAATGTTATTTTAAGAATGCAAAGCTTATGTCTGTCTTGAAGTTTTTGAAAATGCAGTTTTTGATTAAAACAAGGGAATTTTGTAAAATGCGATGTCAACTCAAGATTTTACGGCGAGCCCTACAGAAGTCAGGATACCTTTTGTAACAGTATGCTTTCGAACTAACCCATGCTTCAGCTAGGACTTTTAAGGGTTATAACGTGGCCTGGTTCACGGTTTAAGAAACAAAGGATAAAGGCTCAAATTTCATTTGTACCCACTCGCTCTTCGTGATGTTCTTCGATCCTAAACTCAGCTGATCGTGCATTAGATTTTGTTTGAATCCTTGCTCTGATATTCCGGTGATGGTTCGGATACTGATAGTTTATTTTGAATAGGCAGTCATTTCTTTTTTGTTGAGGGTTTGTAGGACCTCTTTCTTTTCTGATTTTGTTATCCCTGTTTTTTTGCCTGAACTGTTTCTTTTGTGATTACAGTCAGCGGGATGCCCCAGTTTTTGTAAGTCTCCTTCATAGGTTTTGACTTATTGGGCTTTTATTTCTGAGAGATAACGACTGCCTGTCTTGACGATTATAGGGAACCATCATTGTCTTTTGTTTTGGAAGGACTCCTTTGATGCCATTCATTGTGCACCTGGGTCAACTGAGAAGACTACCCTGCCCCAGGTTATGATTAAGGGTTTTAATTTTTGAAAAGAAAAACTCCAACTTCTTCGGCTCAAAGGGGTTGACGAGGGATTATATTCCTTATAACTCCACTGTTTAGGATTTGAAACAATGCCTGTACCTCATCAGCGGGGTCTGTTCAAAAGCATACTGTAAAGATCATGGTATCGTTTTCGTCATCCTCCCTCAAAAGGTTTAGAATTCTTAATCGAGAGTTGATCATCACAAAAAATGAAAGCAATTTGAATATAGTGAATACGAATGGATTGATTCAAAACAGACATATGCAATGCATTGATGAAATAAAAAAGTTTGCCATGACATTAATTGTTTGTATAAGCAAAGAAAAATACAACTTGAACATTCGAATGAACAAAAGTCTCTTCGTTGGAACTAGTCATCTCAGATGGGGAACCCTCAACGGAAGATTTTCATTTCACCATCCGGCATGAACTCCAGCACCCTTCCGTCGATCAAGTCTTGGATCTTGTTCTTCAGAGTCCAACAGTTGTTGGTGTCATGTCCCGGACTGTCAGAGTGGTATGCACACCTTTCATAGGGATGATAGGTAGGAACAGAGGTGTTGGGATTCCGGGGAGGATCCTTTAATGTAAGCAGGTTGACTTCCAACAGGCGTTTCAGTATCAAAGATGATGGTACCTCAGTCTCAGAGAAATGTCTTCCAGGTGCATTTCGCTGGCGCCGATTACCCCATCGATGCTGGCAAGGTTGTTGTTGGGCGTGTGACCCTGAGGCAAGTGAAGGAGCCTTTCCTTTGTCTTCTTGTCTCAAAGGGGGTTGGATGATGACTTGCTCTTCAACCTCAGATGTTTGCCCCACTTGGTTGTCCCGAAGCAGTTGGTTGACGAGAACCCTGAGCTCTCCTTGTCTTTGAGATAAGTCTTGGATAAGAGCCATCTGCCCCAGCATCTGGGTTTTCATTGCATCTACCTCAGCTTGCAGATGTTTCATCCGTTCATCCTTACTGTCTTCTGGACTGTTCTTGACCAAATTCCCCATGAGGAGTGTTCTCAACTCTTCCTGCCCCTTGGATAGGTTTAGGAAGATCTCCCTGAACTGAGTCTCTTGAGTATGAGGATCCTGGTTGTCTGGTGGGGAAGCCATTGCTGAAATAAACAACGAAGAAGATAAGCAACCTATACAAGGGTACCTGTAATGCACTGATATGTATGATATATGTATGCAATGTTTTCAAGGATCTCGCGGGGTAAACAAGAAAATTGTTAGAATTTGAATTTGCAGCTTGATTGAAGGAACTTCATGTTGTTGAGAGTCCTTCTTCAAGAGTCAAGGCTCACCATATCGAGTGGGTCATAGCCCCTGACTCAAGTTATCAACCTTGGCTAGAGGAAAATAAATCCCCTTTGCCCCTTGCTAGACAGTTGGTTCATCATGACCTGCATCACAGACCCTTGAGATCCTTGAAATGGGTTAGCCCTTATGCAAGATGTATGCAGGTTAGTCCTTATGCAGGATGCATGCAATGTTATGATGGTATGATGTTATGATAAAGCACACCACAAGTATTCACAAAAATCAAACATGATAAGGCACACAAGTCACACCAGACATCCCTTAGAGTTTAGGCCAGCATGAAGTTTGGGTACTACCCTCTTGAAGTTGGTGGGCTCAAAACCTGTCCTATCAAAAGTAACCGGGTTCTAAGGAGCTCAATATCATTGGGTTGTTTTCTATGTTCATTGTTTTGATTTAGCCACTGAACTGGCGATCAAAATATTCCAAGAAAACAACCCTCAATGAGTGTAGTATCGAGTATCTACCAACTTCGGACTGCACCAAAGTCGGTCATCTCACTACCCCTAAAGAGGCCAGGATTGTCAAGTAAGGTTCCTAAAGTCAGTTGATGCTTCACGACACCACGCGGCGGCCCCGTACTCTCCTTGACTTGACTCAAGGGTTACCGGTACTCACCAAAGTGCCACATCAACGTAGCAACTGCTTCAACCGTGTCGGTATACCCCGCACAGTTCCCTCACAGTTTGTTGCTACTTCTAAAAGGTATCCCCCAGATCCGGGTTAGGATCTATGAAACTCCAAGGCAAGCCCACAATATTAAAGCAAACAAAGCAAGCAATTGAAAACATAAGAGTGGTCTAATCCTAAGGTACACCTCACTTTATAAAAATCCCCAGCAGAGTCGCCAGTTCTGTGATCGGTGGAAATAGAACTGACTGTTTTGAAATGCTGGTTCGCAAAATGTCGCGGTAAGCAAGAGTCGCAACCGTCTTTTATGTTCTCCAACATGGAATGGACAAAAGCACAGCAAAATTCCTTTTCGAGATGTTTCTTGGTTCGGGAGGTAGATTTATAGAAATGGAAGGTGTTAGCACCCTTTCTATCCATGGTTATCCATGGGCTCTTAGGTACTTTCTCACTATGTTTTCAAAAATTGTTTGCTTTTCTTGTGTATGTGGGTTTTGAAAAAGTTTCATTTTGAAAACTTCTAGGTAACTCTTATATCAGTCCTCAAGAGTGTATGAAGTATTTGTTTGAAAACTTTTTGAAAGTGTAGGTGCGAAAAGTTGTTTTTTTGTTTTTTTGAAAGAGCAAGTACCCAGGAGAAATCTACCTACTCTAAGGAATTAGGCTGTGTAAGAGTCCTTTAGACAGTACTATCCCACTATGGAGAAGTAGGTAGCACCGTCGTTGGAGTTATTCGGGTCAATTCGATTATAGGGACATGTGTGGTCACCAAAGCAATAGTAGGACACCTTAGTGGTAACCCTAATGTCCTAGATCCTTTTCATCCGAGGCAACCATTTTGAGGCAACTGGATCTTTAGACAGGAGGGCGACCTCTAAAACACCCTATACTTAATGACCACCTCGAGGCAACCAAGTGAGGTGTACCCTAGGAGTGGCATGTGCATGTGTGTCAAGTTTCAGTTTATATTATCTTTGAGCATGCATCATGGTGAGCTACGAGTTGGTTTTATTTTTTCAGGTAAGTCTTGCATGCATAATTAACAGTTAATAATTTGCGGAAAATAAATTGCGGAAAGTGAATCTACGCTATTACAAGGCGCGGGTATATACATCGCCAAAAACATAACCCTTGAAAATAAATGCGGGAAATTAAAGAAAGCGATAAAAGTCCTAATTATCTATTACATTCTCGGAGCAGTTACATCAATATAATCAAAATAATGAATTAAAAATAAATACGCGCGCGAAAGAATTGAATCGGGACGTCCTTAGGGTTTTGACCCTTTTGTTGAGAGATAAAGAATGAAATTTGTCCTTTTTTGCATTTAATTAAATATTAAACCTAATAACTAACTAATTAATTAATTAAAAGAAAAAGTATTTTTTATATTTTTTATGTTTTAATGAAAATAAAATAAAAGGAATTAAAATTGTCAAAAGAAAAACCCTAATTCTAAATTGGTTTTATTTATTGTAAAAAAAGATTAAAATTGTCCTAATTAAACAACTAAACTAATTAATTAGAATTTATTTACAAAATAATAATTAAGGTGAAATTAATAATAATAATAATAATAATAATAATATAAATATTTACTGAATTTATTAGGAAAATAATAATTTGTGAGTTAAATAATAATAATGATAACAATTATAATTAAAAAATTAAAAGAAAATAAAAATATAAAAGAAGAAAAGAAATAATTAAACCAGGGGGGTGATGGGCCCAGAATGGAGGTTTGCAAGCAGTTCCAAGGCCCATTAACATCAAGCCTTTGTTGACTTTCTGGATCATCCACGCCTGCATTGACTGGAGAATATCATGATCTTCATCTTTTGACCATTGGATTTGTGATAGTGGACACATGGCGCCTGATTGCTTGAAGCGCATGGTGGGATGTTGTTGGAACGCTGCATGTAATCATGTTAGAAAAAATAGAAACAAAGGTTTGGGGGGACCTGGGAATCGAACCCAGGTCCCAATGATAACCAGATAGCTCATCTTCCACTACGCCAGTTGAACGCTTTTGTTAATATGGTAATGATCAATTATAATATATAAAATCAATCATTATGCTGGAAACAAACATGCGCGCGCTATTATATTTGAATTAACCAATAGCATGCCACCAGCTCATCGTCTTCTTCATTTACCTGAAAAAAGATAAAGAGATAGCGGGGTTTTTTAACCCCCACAATATGGAATGACAAATAATAGCGATTAGGCGTAGAGGCTATATAAATTGTTCGCGAGGGTTGGGTTCAATTTGTCTTGTCTCCACGAATTCAACCATGGGTCTCTCAAGGTCTCATTTTTCCTGTACAGCAAAGCCCTAATCTGGAAGCTTGGAAAACCTAGAATTCATCAATGGCAATTTCTGTTTCAGGGTGTTTCAATGCAATTAAACCACAACATTAGCTTCGTATGATTCCTATGAACACAAACCAATCAACAAAAAATGTTAAATATGCATGAATCAATGATTGCGATTTTGGAAAAATTGTTCAAACCGTGAAACTGTTCTTGCGTGTTTCTTGAGCTTTAAGGCTTGTTTTTTATTGCTACACGCTTCTGGGAGTCCCTGCAATAGATTAGAATCAATAGAAAGCTTTGGATCACGTTAAATCATGGAAAACAGTTTTCAAGTTTTTCTTGATTTTTTCAATGTTGCATATGGCTTTCTGCAGCAATTCTCACGTGTTTTTCATTAGGGTTAGGTTGTGTGCATATAATAGAATGAAGCTAGGTCAAAGTTTGGGCCTTAATCCATGTGTATGGGAGAATTAGGTTTACCCTTTCCACCATTGACAAACTTTCCATATTTGAAGCAAATCTAAGATTTCATACACAAAATAGCCCTAGCACGAATTTGTTAGCTGGCACATGATGTATGAAAGCTGTTTCAAATCATAAAGATACTATTCCATTGATTTTTAGATTTTATTTGAATTATTATAGATTTAAAATGAATTAAATCAATAAAAATTAAATAAAATAGAAAAATAAATGTTTGATCTTGAAATTAATCATGGGACACGTGTGTGGCATGACAAGGCTGAATCAAGTGGAAGAAAGTGGGCCCTTTTGTCAAAAATTGAAGTTTTAAGGATAGTTGACTTTTGCAAATTCATGAAAATTTCCCAACTTCTCCAATGCATATCTTGCTCAATTTTGATCATATGGACATGTTCTTGGACATTTTGGAAAGGTCTTGAAGTCCTCTAACCAATGCCTTTGGTCCCATGTCATTTGGATTTACCAATATCAAGTTATGGTCTTTGACTTAAAGTGCATTTTTGTTGATCTTTGAAATTGACCTATAATGTAGAAATTGATAACTTTTTGTGAGAGCATTTCTTGGACTTGGAGTGTGAAGATGAGTTGTAGGAAATGTCATCCCCTTAAAAATGAGCATTAGATGGGATTTTTCTGATGAACCATGAAAAAGTTATGCCTTGGTCAAGATACAGTTGACTTTTCTACTGTCCAAAAATAGTAACTTTTGCATCTTTGATGATTTTTGAGTCATACTTGTGGAATCATGATCAAGACTTGATCAAATGATGATTATGAGCTCAAAATAAGATGTTGACCAAAAAATTTGACTTTTGACTGCAAAATGACCATTTTGCCCCTGTAGTTGACTGTGAAGCAATTGGAGCTTTTGACTGTGGAATTTGGCACTGTGAGTCTTGAGACTTGGCCTGTGGATGCTTGACAATGTATATAGGCATATGAGACTTGATTGAGCCATTGAAAACCTCAAATTCATTGAAGGAACCAAAACCCTAATTTTGACTGGCTTAGGAGGCATTTGGACTGTGCAACCCTTGAGAAATCTTGGGCCATTTGAAGATGACTCTTGACAAACTTTGAAGAATGTGGGAGGGCAAATTTTGGGGTACAACAACCTAAAATCAGCTGTATTGGGTAAAAGTCAATTGTGGTCAACCTATAGTCAAACTTCAAGATTTTGTACCAATATAAACATTTTGAAGTCATATGTATCAATTGATCAAGTTTGGATCACAATTCCCCAACAAAATTGTTTAAATCACCAAAAGGGCAAAATGGTTAAAATTAGGGTTTTGACTGTATTTGACTGATCAAGGGTTTTTGACCTAATACATGATCCAATGATTTGAATCACAATCTCAAGGATTCAAATACAACATATTGACCTAATTTCATGGCTAAAAACATTTCTTAAGATCAATTGATTGATAGTTGAAATTCAATCAATTGATGAAAAGTCAACTGATACACCAAAAGTCAAACTTTGACCTTTTGATCAAAATTGAGTTTCAAAGATCACATTTCATCAAGACATTCAAAAATATGAAACTTGATCATCAAGAAAGTCAAAGTTCATTTTGAAAAGTCAAAGTTTTCAAGACTTGGAAAATTTTCTAAGTGTTTTAAGTCTTACTTTTTCATGACTTCATGCCAATTTTTCACCAAGATGCAAGATGATTCAAAGAAAATTTTCAACATGAAAGTTGTAGGTATTGATGAGATCTAAAACTTTTTTTACTGATCAAGTTCTATAAGTGCTTAAATTTTGAGTTATTAATTCACAAAGTCATGCACTTTGTATAAAACACTTAGAGAAAATTTGACCTAGTTAGGCAGATTTTTGGTGCCAACTTCATGGAAATTTTTCACATAGTTCCAATTGGATTCCTCAAAATTGAAAAACATGAAGACTATAGAGGATGTTCGGAGCTTTCCAAAATTTCCAAGAACTCAATGAGATCATTCTTGAGCTAGGAGAATCGAAGAGATGAAGTTAAGGTTTCAAACTTGAATTACAAGTCATTTCTTCATGAAGAACCTTTTGATCTAATGTTCAACATGCTGCATAATCTTGTTCCATAAGTCCATTAACCCCTAAGTCTACCTTTAGTCATATGATTACACAAATTTTTATGCCCTAATCTAAGCATTCAATGCATTTTCCATGCTTAATACCATTTTAGGAAGAAAGGCAACATTGCCATTTTGGAAAAGTGGCTTTAATCACAAAGTCCACTCTTCTTGAGCCTCTAACTTGTTATTCGTAACACACACAACATGTATGCTCAGAAGCAACATGTTTAAAGCTTCTAAGCCACCCTATAAACCAGGTACTGGTGCATTGCAACCATATTTTTCAAGCTTTCTTAAAAAATAAGCAAAAATCCACAAACATATGATTCTTGATTTCTGACTTCTCCAAGCTTCCAAACCCCCTCTCTATAAATTGAACCATCATCTGCAACATAACACACGAATTAACAAGCCTGAAAACTCCCTTAAACTCCCTCAAGCCAGAAATTGCCTCAAAACACCATTATTGTGCAGATTTTGACTTTACACATCAAACTTCCATTTCACTCGTGCGTTTCTTGGCCAAACCATTTCAAAAGCTTCCTTATCTCAAATATAAGGCATCCCAATACCTATTTTCAAACTGTAACACCATTTTCACTATCCTCCATTTTCAAAAATAGAGGTCTGCACTTAGACTTCTCTAGAACAGTTCAAGCGCTCTCAGCTCAAAGTAACCATTGGAATAGTTTTCTAGAGGTTCAAGGAAGCTAACCAGGCCATTAAAACATCTTGAAGTGAGCTCTAACTCAAAACACAATATCCAGTTTTAAGGTAAGTTTTCTGATTTTAAATCTCTTCATATATGCATTGTTAGCTTTCCATTTTCAAAGATAAAATGTAGACATCATATCCTTGAAACTGACCATGTCCTTAGAATTCATTTATATTGCCTGAGTAGTGAGAATTTTAGAGTTGAACTTCATGAAAAAATTAGGTTAGAATTGGTAATAGTCAAAATCAATGATCATCTTTGAGCCATTGTTTAAGTTATTTACATTTCTGGAATCATGGTGAAATTTCTAACAAGTTTGATGTTCATACTTTTGATAATGGTTGAGAAATGAATGAGTTGTAGAGACTCTGGCTGGCGCGAGGAAGAAGATGAAGTTTATCATTAGAACTGGTTTTGTAATATATATTTATGGTTTGATATAAGACACCAGATGTATAGCCATCCCACTGGTAGAGAGCACGCGCTTTATTGCCAAGGGCCTGGGTTCGAGCCCCAGCGCTGTCCTTTTTTCTAACTTTTTCATGATTTTCTTTTTTTTGTCACAAGCCAGCGTGCCTAGGCCTAAGGTCATTGGGCCTTGTTTTTTTACTCAGCAATACCCCTCTGTTTCCTTTTCAACTACGCAGCCCACTTGTTTTTTTTATTATTTTCTTTTTCTGATTAACAAAATATATATTGGGCCTAATCAAATAGAAAACTGTTTTTCACTCATAAACACTCTTTCTCATTTTACACCCTCTTGACTTTTCTTTTTATTTTTCTTTTCCTTATTATTATTATTGATATTATTATTATTATTATTATTATTATTATTATTATTATTATTATTATTATTATTTTTATTAATTAAAAATCCAAAAATATATTTTTTGTTTATTTACATATTTAAAATACTTTTTATTTTATTTCTTTTAAAGATAAAAAGACCAAAAATATTTTCCTAACAAATTTAATTTCTTTTCTTAAATTTAAATAATAATTAGACTTAGGTTTATTTTCTTTTATTTTTAATTAAAATTAATTTAGAACTTAGGTTCCTTTTAATTAATTAACCTTTTATACTAGTTTAATTAATATAAAATCTTTTTCATACAAAACCCTAAAAAACTTGCCTTCTCTTAAACAATTTATTTTATTTTCTTAAATCAATTTGGTTTAGTTTTTATTTAAATTAGTCATTTTATTTTCTTTTTTACTTAACCTAGTTAGAATTAAAACCTTTCAAAAACATAAACAAAAAACAATTTCTTCTTTCCTTGTATATTATTTCACAATCTTGTACATTATTATTCAAATTTAATATGGTTGTAATAGTAATTAGATTTTATTTACTTGTATCTCCCCATTTGTAAATTTGTACCCTCGTCCCCAATGATATAATAGCGTAGAAATTTACATTTTTGCAATTTATCGCTTTTAATATAAATGCTAGTAATTAGGGTTTGTGTGGTAAGACTAAAATCAACAAATAGCAAAATCCAAAGATAAAAAATGCATGAAATCAAAACACTTGCACACTTACACCTCTAGGGCTAACATCACTTGTTGCCTATGATGAAAATAGTCATGTCCCTCGAACGTGAGATACTTTAGCAATGACCCTCGAATACAAGATCGTAGTCCCTCGATGACCCTTCAAATGTTGCCTTTGATAAACGATCTTAGACCCTTACAAAAATTGCTAAGGTATCCTACAATGTTGCTTTCTATGACTATACGATGATCCATGCCCGTCCCTTCACATCCAATGATAGGGCTTCTTATCAATCAATGGTAAGATAACAATATCTAAAGGAGGAGGAAAAGAACAAATATTTCTTTTGAGTAGGTAGAACGTTCGTAGTTGCTTTCTCACAAACATTTCAAAAACAAAATAACTTTAAACACACATACACTTTTCTTGAAATATTTTCAAAGTAAACACTTTGTATACATTCTTATAGATGCGATAATCATTACAAAGTTTTCCCAACGATGGCACTTTTCAAAATATTTTCAAACAAACACATTCACAAAAGCATTTCAAAAGTGAGCTAGAAACTAAGAGCCCATAGATAACTACAGATGAAAAGGGTGCTAACACCTTCCCTTTTCATAACCTACCCCACAAACTCAAGAAAATTCTCAAAAGGTCATTACTTTTATTTTCACCCTTTCCTTTATTGGATAAAAGAAAAGTTGGTGGCAACTCTTGCCATCCGCAACAATTGCAATCAAACACAAAACACCCAAATCAATTCTCCCACCGTATTACAATAATATCAAAAATAAAGAAGGAAAATCGTGAGAAGTATCATATTCCAATACCAATACTAATATATCACACAAAGACATTTTTGCAAAGAAGTATCATATTCCAATACCAATACTAATACAACACAATGGAACTCCTGATGTCGCACACGCATGTGCCTAGCATAGTGACAAGAACATGCCACTACTCAATCCAAAATGAAAATGATGCCATAACATGTGACTCAACTATAATATGAATCGTACATGTAATTAACATGATTACATTAAACCCATGCACGAATTCAAGAAATGATAATAGAAACACATACTTGTACATACAAGAACAAACTTATACAAATGTGAAAGAGTTAATACATGAAGTCATTATATGCATATGCATTGAGAACACGCAATGATTATCAATCAAAAAAATTGGAAATGAACATTCATGGTTTTCATCATTTGAGAACATAGAAAGCATTATTCATCAACAAAAACATGTACTAAGAAACTTCTTACTTTCAAGGAGAGATTTGGAACAATATCACCTCACTATTGATGGAATGGAAGTTGAACTCACATGATGTAGAATACTCAAATGAATTGTTAGAGAAAAAGTATAAAAGTGCAAGTATCATAATAAATAAAGCAACATTGGAGTCATTATTAATCCCCAATTTTCAACATGATTGCGGAGGTAATTCCCCACGCATGTGTTCCTTCCTTGAGCTACTATATTTGGAGTCCAGGAAAGTAATTCAACTTCCCATAAGACTCATTTCAAACACTCCCTGCATAAACTTAGAGAACTCTTTGACAAGTTACACGTTAGTAGAATCAAATATGATTTAATGTCAAATGTATTATGCTTGATGTTTAATGAAGCTAAACATGGTTATGTACACATAAGTGTTTATAAGAAATACATGAAAATATAATATGATGAGGTCATTTCAAGTATGTAAATTGATAAGTCACAATCATTATTAATTAAGAATTATGTTGTAAATGAGTACTTATAGTATATATACCATACACCAAGTATGTCATGTATTTAGAGAAATAAACAAGTAAAAGAGAGAACTTACTAACAAAGCAAAAGTTAAATCGATACTACCTCATCATACAATATGACGTAGGGTGCACTTGTATTTCACACAGAACTCTCGAAAGAAAGTTGCACCAAATACAAAGTGCACCACAAAGGTTTTAGAACAACACGATTTTACCACTTTTCACTTTGACAAAGTACCCAAAAGTATAACTTGTGATGAATCCAAGAAGGTCATTGATTTGATGAACATTCATTTTCATTGAATTTTCATCTTTATCCTTTTCATGTTAATTATCTTTCTCCTCCTCATGTTTCGTCGATTCGGATTAATCAATTCCTTCTTCGGTGTCATTGAGTATGTCTCTTGAAGATAAACCCGCATCATGAGATTGAAATACCTTTTCCGAGTATTCTCGGATACAAGCATCAAAAAGTAACTTACGCATCTTTTATCAATAAAAAAAACCTGTTGTTGCTTTCTAGATCACATAATCCATCATCTTGCCCCATATACAATAGAATTATAATATGTCCATATGCCTTGAACCACCATAAATGAGAACTCATATTCTCTTTATAGAGTCAAAATAATGTTCCTATAAAACAGCAAGACAAGCTAGATACCCAATCTTCATTGAGTCCTTGGGGTTAGTGAAACAATTGATTGCATTTGTGGAATCTTACAACCATAATGACAATTTAAATTTTCACCATCACTAAAATCACTATCGCATACGTGCTCACAATTTGATGACCTTGAACTTGACTCCTTAAGAGCTTTAGGATTTGTTCTTTCCTCCTTACCTGTGTCTTTATCTTTTTTCTTCTTCTTCTCACGCTTTTTCTCATGCTTGTCCAAGTAAGTAAGTTCTTGCTCATGTTCTTCAAACTTACCAATCAATATAATGAGATCCACTATTGTAAGATTATTAGCTTCCTTGATCGCAGTGACCTTCGGTTGCTAATTCCTAATAAGTCATCTCAAAACTTTGTTAGTAGCAATTGCATTGGAAATAGGCATATCAAGTGCGTTCAAACAATTAATGAGATTTGATGAATTTTTCTTATCATCATTATTCCATAGTGCTTTCGGCTTAGGTTGTAACAACGTCGTTAGCATTGAATTAAGTAATAGTGTCACACATACCCTTGTCATATGAATTAACATGAATGTGCATACAAGCTTAAGTCAATAGTCTTAAATCCAAACGCTTTCTTATGATATTACCAAATACAATTATTTATTATAGCACTTAAGAACAATAACCTTACTTGAGTATGCCTTATCCTTCAATAACTTATAATCATGTACTGCTATGTTTACGATTTTATGCTTCTTATTCAATGATTATTGTGTTTTACAAGAAGATTACATGAATCTCTTGACACAAGCCACACAAACCAATAATAATATGGATATGGATGGGTCGAAAAAGTTACAACTCTGGAAAGAAGTCGTCGAGGGTAAGTTGTGGGGCAGGTGTTACGGAATAACACAAATGGTGGTAAATGTAAAGTTTGGAGTGTCGTTGTTGACATAAGTGACAATTACAAATCTTAACAGATCAGAAGCAGAGAGCCAAGCTATTGAGGCTGCTAGAGCCGAGGCAGAAGGTTGCATTAGCTAAGGCGGAGGTTGCATTAGCTAATACGCATGTAGAAGAAGCTAAGGCGGAGACGACAGAATTTGAAAAGCAATTTGAAGTATTTAAGAAACAAATGTTTGATATGTCGTAGTCGGTTCAGGTGGCTCCTTCTACGTCTCCTAGTACTAATCACGAGTACGAGTCTGATGAGCCATTGATGGATGCATACATTAGCAGTGAAAGGGAGTGAAGCAAGTCCTGAAAAGTTTCGACATACTAGTATAATCTCTGATCTCTAACTCTCTCATTTACATGTTGATTTTTTCAAGTTTAGGCATGGTTTCTTTTGATTAAATGTTGATTACATGTTTGCTGCTCCTAGTTTATGAAATCTAAATGTTATGCTCACTTGTTACATAATTTGATTAAAACTCATTAAAAAATTTCTTGCTGATTAAGAAAAAAAGTGATTAGAAAGGAGGAAATGAAAATTGAAATGATTGGCAAAGGAGGATCCTAGTTTCTGCAAACCAAACACAGTCACTCCATTTAAGCATGCATCAATTCCAAATTTCAATAACTAAAAATGAATAAAAATGGGTACTTGTTGATTTAGTTTGGCATTTGCATGATGCAATATAAGTTTGATTTCACCTGTGTGTTTGTCAGGAAAGGGAAAAGATACATGTATCAACGTTTGAACACACACTAGTAATGTGGAGTAAAAATTATGTTTTCATTAGAATCAATCATGTATGGAAAAAACAGTCATGCCTGCCAGATTTAGTTTGAAGTGGCCAAGAAGAGTCACCAAAACCTTGAGACAGAACCTTGTTCAATTGAACCCTAATCAACCATAATTAATCAATTATGAATAACAAAATGGATCTTTTAAATTTTTGTCCTGGAAATAATCCTTGCCAAAATGGATGTGATGTGATTAGTGCAGCTTGCAAAATTCATATTCTATTGAATTTCCTCTGGTAATTGTCTGTTCTTTTTTCATAAAATATTGGAATTATCAAGCAGAGATTTAGAATTTTAAAGCCTGTTTGTGTCAACATTCATGTTATGTAATCATACAAAAAATATTGGAATTATCAAAAGGATAATTTCCTACCTATATGACATTCCTCAAATTTCTATAAGTTTTTGAAAGAATTGGTTTCACTGTTTTGTTTTCCTAATTGCAAGTGATATATTAGAATCTCACTTTATGTATTGCTTAGTTACTTCTGGACTATTCTTGTGTTAATTCAAATATAATTGGATTGTGTTAATTCAAATATACATTGAGTCTCGAGGTCATTTACATTGGTTTCTTATATTTTTTTTATACTAATGTGTCTAATATCGAGCAATGTTTTTTCAACTTAGGGGATGGTTGGATTTTTGTTGGAGTTGGAGAATTGGAGTTGAAGATGAAAATGAAGACAAAGACAATTTGTAATTGGAGATTAACGTATCCATGTTTTTATCATTTTGGTTTATTAGTTTATAATTTAAACTTTAGTTTTGTTGCACTGGTATAAGACGTAAACTTAAGTATTAACAAATTGTTGTGACAATGATCTTTGGTTAGATGGACAGGTTGATTTGCGAGACATAATCTTAAAATTTGCAAAATTGTTGTCCACATGTTCTACAATGAAAGTATGTTTTTGTCTCTTGAAAAGAGAACTTAAATGTACATAATCTAAATATTAGCTTATGTTTTTGCCTTATGCAAACAGGTTTTGGTAGTTTTAGAAATTAAAAATCATGTGGCAATTACAAAAACTTGCAGTTTTAAAAAAAAATACATAGCATCGGTTAAAACCGACGCTAACAGATCATAATTATAAACTTAGTGACTCTAAAAATCGACGCCTATAGATTAAAAATTTAGTTGTAGTCACTCCAACAACCGTCAATGATGACAGATGGACAATGCCATAACGTCACTAACATCTGACGCTAGTAAGTAGGTTACTAGGAAAATTTATATATAGCGTCGGCTTTAGGCGACGCTATGAGTTTAAATTGTAAATTGTTGTGTTACTTGTGACCGACGTTATAACATTGTACATAGGACGATAGTGTTGATCATAGCCGACAATACGTTGTAAAAAGCATCGATATTAGGCGATGCAACATTACAGACACATGTAGCCATAGTTGTAACATAACGTCGGCTACTTTGAATTAGGGACCCCTTAGCGTTGTTAATATCGTCGCTACTTATAGTGACAGTTAGTTACTAGGTTTTGCTTCGATAGGGTAATTGATTGTCCCGACACCGACGCTAGTGCGTCACTAGTACACGTTAGGGACAGTTTATTGGGTGTTTGTGATGATTTTTTGGCCGACGCTAAAATATGTTTTTCTTGTAGTGAGAGAGGAAGTTCAAAGTTGTTGATAACTGATGAAGATAGATGATGTATTAATTCGACATCAAATATTGCGTACAAAGTTTAGAAATGTGCGACATAAATAATGTCAGTCTCATGAAAACATATGTAATTTGTTTTTTTTATATAGTTAATATATTTTGATCTACTTTTACAATAATCTTAATCAAATATACTCGTGCGTTGCATGGGTTATATATATATATATATATATATATATATATATATATATATATATATATATATATATATATATATATATATATATATATATATATATATATATATATATATATATATATATATATATATATATATATAACATTTACACTGTCAACCAATGAGAAATAATTATTCGATTAAATTCTATTTATTTTTAAAAAACTGATATGACATGAATTTTGATTGAATGTATGTGTAAATGTAGAATTACTTCATATAGTAATGACTACAATGACAATTTTAACATCTACACCGACGATTATCCAATTAAATTCTCATTGTTTATCCCGTTAAATCACGCACTTGCAAAAGTCTACCAAAAATAAAACGGATGGAACATACATTTTAGAGATTTTGAGTCTAAAATTTTAGTCCGGTGGCCAAAAAAGGAGAGAAAATAAATATATCTAACTAATCGAATCCGTTATGACATTATCGCATTTTAAAATAAGCAACCAACCCTCCCATTGCATTTAAAAATTCAACAATTTATTATGAAGTTATGGATCGGGGTGAGGAATAAGTATATCATTAACTTTCCCTCTCTGGTTTTCTGTTGCATTGCTAATTAATAAATGATGAAATGCAAAAAATAAAATAGAAGAAAACAATAAAGATTCACTATTGATGGATTCGCCCTTCATTTACTTGATCGATGGAAGTTAACGACAAAATACAGAAGCATGCTTTATTTCTCCTACCCCAAGTATTAAGGTTCCTCAAATGAACAATCGCTTTCACTTCTGACAAGAAACATAGGGTTGACTACTTGACTCAGTCTAAATGCCAACAAAAATATTACTTTATAATATCATATTAATATAAATACCTTTGTCCTTTTCTTCTTTCACTCTTAGATAAGCATGCATGCATGCATGCTACTTCTGTTCTGCTATGTCTCTATTATGGAATAGTTCCTCCAATCCTAACTCTCTCATTAACCTCTCTTAACTTGATGATTTCTCTGCCCCATGCTCCTATCAGCCTATGCTACTCTCTCTGCTATCATTTCTCTTACTTCATTATCTATATAGTTATTTTATTGGACGCATGAATACTTCATAGCTATGCACTTACGGATTTTTGAGTTTTCTTTTTTAATATATATATATGTTCAACATGTTGATGATTGCATGAAATACTATCCCTCAGTTGAAGGATGCTATCGAAGGCTTCATAAGGAGAGATCATCTATTTGAATACACCAAATACGATACGAGGGACATTGAGGTATCCTTGAAGAGCAAGTTCCCGACCAAGACAGTCGAAGCCGAGACTGCTGGTAAATAGGCACGCAACGTAGAAGAACAGACACATAAAAGGAAGCGTCATCACATTACAGTCATCAAACGAGGTGCAATACCGAAGAATGCTTCACCTAATGGGACAATGAAGAGTAAGATCACTGAGTTGATGTTCATCAATAAAAAAGGTAGAAATACCTCAACCAGCACTCCAAAAAGACCAATGCTCGACTTTTGGAATATTGAAAAGATTGGAGGAATATCAAATGATATCTTTCTATTGGTCATAACAGTCACAATCAGTCACTTTGATGTGTCTTAGATATTAATTAATGGTGGAAACTCTTGCGATATAATGTACTCAAAGTTGTTCGAAAAGATGAGTCTAAAGAAGAAAAGCTTGTGGTTATATGGGGGATTCGACTTGCAGGAATTCAATGGCACAATGATCTATCCTTGGGGATACTTTAAATTGATGATTAGCGTAGGGAATGGGAAAGATGTTAGGACAGACGACTCTTTAGAATCGAGTTTTGCAGGTCATTCAAGAAGTGACCAAAGTTAAACATGACTATCAAGGCGTGTTGTTGAAAATGTGTGGTAAAATACTCTTTTTGGTTCTATATGTTAACCTCGAGTTTCATTTTGTCTAATTAATGATGAATTTGGCAACCGATTTCTATGTTATTTTGTTGCTAATTAGATAAAAAGGACTAAAATGAAATATTTTAAAAGTTAAGGGACCAATATGAAATCTTTTTAAGTTAATGGACCAAAATGAACCCAGAGGTTAACATACAGAACCAAAAAGTGTATTTTGTCTAAATGTGTTATGATGATGACAATTCATATAAACTTGTATTGAAGCTGCATATCACTAGGGGGAGACTGTTGAATATCCCTAACACATTCAGGGGGAGCACCCCAATACGATTATTTTATTGCTTGTCTTTTCCATTTGGCTCTATTTGAATTGATTCAAACAAAGATTTACACTTGATTCAAATCACAAGGTTTTTGATTCGAATCAGACTTTGCTATTGATTGGAATCAGATGAAAATGGGTCAAAAATCTTTTTCCTTCTTATTCCACTACACTTTCTCATTTGACTCAAATCATGAAATATTTTCGACTCCAATCTAAATAACTTTTTCCATCCATTTTTGTACTTAATCTAAAGCACATATACAATTATTTTGTCATCATTTTCAATTACAATTTTGGTGAATTTCATAATCAACATTGTGATTTTCTGTGAAATCAACACCCTTTCACTTTTGAAATATTCAAAACCTTTGCAACAAAATTCTTTCATCTCCAACCTCTAGTTTGATTTCAGATCTTAGTAATGGGAGATTTTAATTGATTGAGGGAGTCGTCGTCTTGAAAGTAATCGTTCTTGAAGATTTAATTGAGATTTAAAGGTAGCTTGCGATATTGAGTTTGTTGTCATTGGGGCTGAAAAATTCCAGTGAAAAGAATGAGGTTCTTCTCTCCAAATTACCTTGGTAGATACTGTGTGGAAGGCTACTGACAATGTGAAGTTCTTCTCAAATCTTGAGACAGTTAATCACTTAAGGAATCTGTAATATCAAGGGGTGAGTGCTACACACGAAGACTTTGAGCATATTGGTGAAGTTGAAAGTTCAAGAAGCATGTATCGGGTAAAGATTATGCAGAAGAGTTTGGCATTTCACTGTATATAAGTCAGGATCTAGATAGGAGATTTATTTTTCTCAATATTATTGTGGATATTTCATTGTATTAACTCTTAAAATATTTGTCAAAATAAAAAGGAACAAAGCAGGCTCCAATGGAAAACTATTGAAGAGTGCAGTAGGAAAAGTGAGGGCGAACGCTGAAGAACTATAAATCTTGGTCTTCTCTCTCTCTCTCTCTCTCTCTCTCTCTCTCTCTCTCTCTCTATTTATCTATCTATCTATCTATCTATCTCTTTCTCTCTCTTTCTCTTTTACTCTCACATTTAATTTTCGTGGCATATTGCATGCGTAGTTTTTCAATTCTTAGTGTAGTTTATCGTTTATTCAAATTGGTAGTGATTTATTACGCAAGGTTAGGTTTTGTGAGAATTGGTTCCTAATTGAGATTTAGTGGTAATTAAATTATGGGAAACTGTTGAGGTTAGAATTTGTTAAAAATTGAATCGTTGTATAAACACACCTCATGAAGTGTAAAACTGAATCAATTGAATACCTTTGTGTATCATTATTAAGTCATCTTTGGTATTTGTAAAGTGATTAAGTGTTAACGTGATCAAGTTTCAACAAAATTATAGTTCTCATGTTTTCGCTCAAAATCTTTCACACGCATCTTTGAAAACCTTTGATAATCTATTTTGGAAAATCAATCGAGAATAAATTTTGTTTTAGTCTATTTAACCCCTCTCTAGACTGTTTTCCAACTTCATATTGTCACCCAACAATTTGCATCAAAAGCTGGTCTTTTGATTAACTAATCGATTCCATGAGTTTTGAGAATATCCCGGACGATGGAAATCTAAAGGGAGCGTATAATAGAGTGTTGGTTTTCAAAAGTGAAAATTATAC